>OU830594.1:82570790-83770790 GCA_917563855.2 Limnephilus lunatus
AAGTGCCTATAAAATAACTTAAATTTTGTATGAAGAAAAATAAAATTCGTCTGTTGGGAGATTTTCTGATTGATTCGTGTACAGACCTTGATTTTTAGTAGGAATCCAAAATTTCAGCAAGTTTGGAGCCATAGGGCCGAAGTAACGACCGTACCCAACTATTAAAAACACCAACCCCAAGTACTAAAACGAGCGAACCCAAGTGTGAAAACGATGATATTTTTTTCAAAATCTTCTTTTGGCTGATTTTTTGATTGATTCGTGTACTGACCATGAATTTTTGTAAGAATCCAAAATTTCAGTCGATTTGGTTCCATAGTGCCAAAGCTATGGCCATACATAAGTTTGACAAAGTGCCTATAAAATAACGTAAATTTTGAATGAAGAAAAATAAAATTCGTCTGTTGGGAGATTTTCTGATTGATTCGTGTACAGACCATGAATTTTAGTAAGAATCCAAAATTTCAGTCAATTTGGTTCCACAGTGCCAAAGCTATGGCCATACATAAGTTTGACAAAGTGCCTATAAAATAACTTAAATTTTGTATGAAGAAAAATAAAATTCGTCTGTTCGGAGATTTTCTGATTAATTCGTGTACAGACCATGATTTTTAGTAGGAATCCAAAATTTCAGCAAGTTTGGAGCCATAGGGCCGAAGTAACGACCGTACCCAACTATTAAAAACACCGACCCCAAGTACTAAAACGAGCGAACCCAAGTGTGAAAACGATGATATTTTTCTAAATATTCTTTTGGCTGATTTTTTGATTGATTCGTGTACAGACCATGAATTTTAGTAAGAATCCAAAATTTCAGTCGATTTGGTTCCATAGTGCCAAATCTATGGCCAAACCTAAGTTTGACGAAGTGCCCATAAAATAAGGAAAATTTTGTATGAAAAAAAATTTAAATTCGTCTATTGAGAGATTTTCTGATTGATTCCTGTACAGACCATAATTTTTAGTAAGAATGAAAAATTTCAGTCGATTTGGATCAATTAGTGCCAAAGTTATGGCCATACCTAAGTTTGACAAAGTGCCTATAAAATAACGTAAATTTTGTATGACAAAAAAAAAAATTCTTCTGCTGGAAGATTTTTTGATTGATTCGTGTACAGACCATGATTTTTAGTAGGAATCCAAAATTTCAGCAAGTTCGATGCCATAGGGCCGAAGTAACGAAAGAACCAAAGTATTAAAAACACCGACACAAGTACTAAAACGAGCGAACCCAAGTGTGAATGTGATGATATTTTTTTCAAAATCTTCTTTCGGCTGATTTTTGATTGATTCGTGTACAGACCATGATTTTTAGTAAGAATCCAAAATTTAAGTCGATTTGGTTCCATAGTGCCAAAGCAAGGGCCATACCTAAGTTTGACAAAGTGCCCATAAAATAACGAAAATTTTGTATGAAAAAATTTAAATTCGTTCTATTGAGAGATTTTCTGATTGATTCCTGTACAGACCATAATTTTTAGTAAGAATGAAAATTTCAGTCGATTTGGTTCTATAGTGCCAAAGTTATGGCCATACCTAAGTTTGACAAAGTGCTTATAAAACCACGAAAATTTTGTATGAAGAAAATTAAAATTCTTCTGTTGGGAGATTTTCTGATTGATTCGTGTACAGACCATGATTTTAGTAGGAATCCAAAATTTCAGCAAGTTTGGTGCCAGAGGGTCGAAGTAACGACCGAACCCAAGTATTAAAAACACCGACCCCAAGTACTAAAACGAGCGAACCCAAGTGTGAAAACGATGATATTTTTCTAAATATTCTTTTGGCTGATTTTTTGATTGATTCGTGTACAGACCATGAATTTTAGTAAGAATCCAAAATTTCAGTCGATTTGGTTCCATAGTGCCAAATCTATGGCCAAACCTAAGTTTGACGAAGGTGCCCATAAATAAGGAAATTTTGTATGAAAAAAATTTAAATTCGTCTATTGAGAGATTTTCTGATTGATTCCTGTACAGACCATAATTTTTAGTAAGAATGAAAAATTTCAGTCGATTTGGATCTATAGAGCCAAAGTTATGGCCATACCTAAGTTTGACAAAGTGCCTATAAAATAACGTAAATTTTGTATGAAGAAAAATAAAATTCGTCTGTTGGGAGATTTTCTGATTGATTCGTATACAGACCATGATTTTTAGTAGGAATCCAAAATTTCAGCATGTTTGGTGCCATAGGGCCGAAGTAATGACCGAACCCAAAGTATTAAAAACACCGACCCCAAGTACTAAAACGAAAGAACCCAAGTGTGAAAACGATGGTATTTTTTTCAAAATCTTCTTTTGGCTGATTTTTTGATTGATTCGTGTACAGACCATGAATTTTAGTAAGAATCCAAAATTTCAGTCGATTTGGTTCCAAAGTGCCAAAGCTATGGCCATACATAAGTTTGACAAAGTGCCTATAAAATAAAGAAAATTTTGTATGAAGAAAATTCGTCTGTTGGGAGATTTTCTGATTGATTCGTGTACAGACCATGATTTTTAGTAAGAATCCAAAATTTCAGTCGATTTGGTTCCATACTGCCAAAGCTTCGGCTATACATAAAACGCACAAAAAATAACGAAAATTTTGTATAAAGAAAATTAAAATTCGTCAATTGTGAGATTTTCTGATTGATTCGTGTACAGACCATGATTTTTACTAGGAATCTAAAATTTCAGCAAGTTTGGTGCCATAGGGCCGAAGTTACGACCGAACCCAAGTATTCAAAACACCGACCCCAAGTACTAAAACGAGCAAACCCAAGTCTGAAAACGATGATATTTTTTTCAAAATCTTCTTTTGGCTGAGTTTTTGATTGATTCGTGTACTGACCATGAATTTTTGTAAGAATCCAAAATTTCAGTCGATTTGGTTCCATAGTGCCAAAGTTATGGCCATACATAAGTTTGACTAAGTGCCTATAAAATAACTTAAATTTTGTATGAAGAAAAATAAAATTCGTCTGTTGGGAGATTTTCTGATTGATTCGTGTACAGACCTTGATTTTTAGTAGGAATCCAAAATTTCAGCAAGTTTGGAGCCATAGGGCCGAAGTAACGACCGTACCAAACTATTAAAAACACCAACCCCAAGTACTAAAACGAGCGAACCCAAGTGTGAAAACGATGATATTTTTTTCAAAATCTTCTTTTGGCTGATTTTTTGATTGATTCGTGTACTGACCATGAATTTTTGTAAGAATCCAAAATTTCAGTCGATTTGGTTCCATAGTGCCAAAGCTATGGCCATACATAAGTTTGACAAAGTGCCTATAAAATAACGTAAATTTTGAATGAAGAAAAATAAAATTCGTCTGTTGGGAGATTTTCTGATTGATTCGTGTACAGACCATGAATTTTAGTAAGAATCCAAAATTTCAGTCAATTTGGTTCCACAGTGCCAAAGCTATGGCCATACATAAGTTTGACAAAGTGCCTATAAAATAACTTAAATTTTGTATGAAGAAAAATAAAATTCGTCTGTTGGGAGATTTTCTGATTGATTCGTGTACAGACCTTGATTTTTAGTAGGAATCCAAAATTTCAGCAAGTTTGGAGCCATAGGGCCGAAGTAACGACCGTACCCAACTATTAAAAACACCAACCCCAAGTACTAAAACGAGCGAACCCAAGTGTGAAAACGATGATATTTTTTTCAAAATCTTCTTTTGGCTGATTTTTTGATTGATTCGTGTACTGACCATGAATTTTTGTAAGAATCCAAAATTTCAGTCGATTTGGTTCCATAGTGCCAAAGCTATGGCCATACATAAGTTTGACAAAGTGCCTATAAAATAACGTAAATTTTGAATGAAGAAAAATAAAATTCGTCTGTTGGGAGATTTTCTGATTGATTCGTGTACAGACCATGAATTTTAGTAAGAATCCAAAATTTCAGTCAATTTGGTTCCACAGTGCCAAAGCTATGGCCATACATAAGTTTGACAAAGTGCCTATAAAATAACTTAAATTTTGTATGAAGAAAAATAAAATTCGTCTGTTCGGAGATTTTCTGATTAATTCGTGTACAGACCATGATTTTTAGTAGGAATCCAAAATTTCAGCAAGTTTGGAGCCATAGGGCCGAAGTAACGACCGTACCCAACTATTAAAAACACCGACCCCAAGTACTAAAACGAGCGAACCCAAGTGTGAAAACGATGATATTTTTCTAAATATTCTTTTGGCTGATTTTTTGATTGATTCGTGTACAGACCATGAATTTTAGTAAGAATCCAAAATTTCAGTCGATTTGGTTCCATAGTGCCAAATCTATGGCCAAACCTAAGTTTGACGAAGTGCCCATAAAATAAGGAAAATTTTGTATGAAAAAAATTTAAATTCGTCTATTGAGAGATTTTCTGATTGATTCCTGTACAGACCATAATTTTTAGTAAGAATGAAAAATTTCAGTCGATTTGGATCAATAGTGCCAAAGTTATGGCCATACCTAAGTTTGACAAAGTGCCTATAAAATAACGTAAATTTTGTATGACAAAAAAAAAAATTCTTCTGCTGGAAGATTTTTTGATTGATTCGTGTACAGACCATGATTTTTAGTAGGAATCCAAAATTTCAGCAAGTTCGATGCCATAGGGCCGAAGTAACGAAAGAACCAAAGTATTAAAAACACCGACACCAAGTACTAAAACGAGCGAACCCAAGTGTGAATGTGATGATATTTTTTTCAAAATCTTCTTTCGGCTGATTTTTTGATTGATTCGTGTACAGACCATGATTTTTAGTAAGAATCCAAAATTTAAGTCGATTTGGTTCCATAGTGCCAAAGCAAGGGCCATACCTAAGTTTGACAAAGTGCCCATAAAATAACGAAAATTTTGTATGAAAAAATTTAAATTCGTCTATTGAGAGATTTTCTGATTGATTCCTGTACAGACCATAATTTTTAGTAAGAATGAAAAATTTCAGTCGATTTGGTTCTATAGTGCCAAAGTTATGGCCATACCTAAGTTTGACAAAGTGCTTATAAAACCACGAAAATTTTGTATGAAGAAAATTAAAATTCTTCTGTTGGGAGATTTTCTGATTGATTCGTGTACAGACCATGATTTTAGTAGGAATCCAAAATTTCAGCAAGTTTGGTGCCAGAGGGTCGAAGTAACGACCGAACCCAAGTATTAAAAACACCGACCCCAAGTACTAAAACGAGCGAACCCAAGTGTGAAAACGATGATATTTTTCTAAATATTCTTTTGGCTGATTTTTTGATTGATTCGTGTACAGACCATGAATTTTAGTAAGAATCCAAAATTTCAGTCGATTTGGTTCCATAGTGCCAAATCTATGGCCAAACCTAAGTTTGACGAAGTGCCCATAAAATAAGGAAAATTTTGTATGAAAAAAATTTAAATTCGTCTATTGAGAGATTTTCTGATTGATTCCTGTACAGACCATAATTTTTAGTAAGAATGAAAAATTTCAGTCGATTTGGATCTATAGTGCCAAAGTTATGGCCATACCTAAGTTTGACAAAGTGCCTATAAAATAACGTAAATTTTGTATGAAGAAAAATAAAATTCGTCTGTTGGGAGATTTTCTGATTGATTCGTATACAGACCATGATTTTTAGTAGGAATCCAAAATTTCAGCAAGTTTGGTGCCATAGGGCCGAAGTAATGACCGAACCCAAAGTATTAAAAACACCGACCCCAAGTACTAAAACGAAAGAACCCAAGTGTGAAAACGATGGTATTTTTTTCAAAATCTTCTTTTGGCTGATTTTTTGATTGATTCGTGTACAGACCATGAATTTTAGTAAGAATCCAAAATTTCAGTCGATTTGGTTCCAAAGTGCCAAAGCTATGGCCATACATAAGTTTGACAAAGTGCCTATAAAATAAAGAAAATTTTGTATGAAGAAAATTCGTCTGTTGGGAGATTTTCTGATTGATTCGTGTACAGACCATGATTTTTAGTAAGAATCCAAAATTTCAGTCGATTTGGTTCCATACTGCCAAAGCTTCGGCTATACATAAGTTTGACAAAGTGCCCAAAAAATAACGAAAATTTTGTATAAAGAAAATTAAAATTCGTCAATTGTGAGATTTTCTGATTGATTCGTGTACAGACCATGATTTTTACTAGGAATCTAAAATTTCAGCAAGTTTGGTGCCATAGGGCCGAAGTTACGACCGAACCCAAGTATTCAAAACACCGACCCCAAGTACTAAAACGAGCGAACCCAAGTCTGAAAACGATGATATTTTTTTCAAAATCTTCTTTTGGCTGAGTTTTTGATTGATTCGTGTACTGACCATGAATTTTTGTAAGAATCCAAAATTTCAGTCGATTTGGTTCCATAGTGCCAAAGTTATGGCCATACATAAGTTTGACTAAGTGCCTATAAAATAACTTAAATTTTGTATGAAGAAAAATAAAATTCGTCTGTTGGGAGATTTTCTGATTGATTCGTGTACAGACCTTGATTTTTAGTAGGAATCCAAAATTTCAGCAAGTTTGGAGCCATAGGGCCGAAGTAACGACCGTACCCAACTATTAAAAACACCAACCCCAAGTACTAAAACGAGCGAACCCAAGTGTGAAAACGATGATATTTTTTTCAAAATCTTCTTTTGGCTGATTTTTTGATTGATTCGTGTACTGACCATGAATTTTTGTAAGAATCCAAAATTTCAGTCGATTTGGTTCCATAGTGCCAAAGCTATGGCCATACTTAAGTTTGACAAAGTGCCTATAAAATAACGTAAATTTTGAATGAAGAAAAATAAAATTCGTCTGTTGGGAGATTTTCTGATTGATTCGTGTACAGACCATGAATTTTAGTAAGAATCCAAAATTTCAGTCGATTTGGTTCCATAGTGCCAAAGCTATGGCCATACATAAGTTTGACAAAGTGCCTATAAAATAACGTAAATTTTGAATGAAGAAAAATAAAATTCGTCTGTTGGGAGATTTTCTGATTGATTCGTGTACAGACCATGAATTTTAGTAAGAATCCAAAATTTCAGTCAATTTGGTTCCACAGTGCCAAAGCTATGGCCATACATAAGTTTGACAAAGTGCCTATAAAATAACTTAAATTTTGTATGAAGAAAAATAAAATTCGTCTGTTCGGAGATTTTCTGATTAATTCGTGTACAGACCATGATTTTTAGTAGGAATCCAAAATTTCAGCAAGTTTGGAGCCATAGGGCCGAAGTAACGACCGTACCCAACTATTAAAAACACCGACCCCAAGTACTTAAACGAGCGAACCCAAGTGTGAAAACGATGATATTTTTCTAAATATTCTTTTGGCTGATTTTTTGATTGATTCGTGTACAGACCATGAATTTTAGTAAGAATCCAAAATTTCAGTCGATTTGGTTCCATAGTGCCAAATCTATGGCCAAACCTAAGTTTGACGAAGTGCCCATAAAATAAGGAAAATTTTGTATGAAAAAAATTTAAATTCGTCTATTGAGAGATTTTCTGATTGATTCCTGTACAGACCATAATTTTTAGTAAGAATGAAAAATTTCAGTCGATTTGGATCAATAGTGCCAAAGTTATGGCCATACCTAAGTTTGACAAAGTGCCTATAAAATAACGTAAATTTTGTATGACAAAAAAAAAAATTCTTCTGCTGGAAGATTTTTTGATTGATTCGTGTACAGACCATGATTTTTAGTAGGAATCCAAAATTTCAGCAAGTTCGATGCCATAGGGCCGAAGTAACGAAAGAACCAAAGTATTAAAAACACCGACACCAAGTACTAAAACGAGCGTACCCAAGTGTGAATGTGATGATATTTTTTTCAAAATCTTCTTTCGGCTGATTTTTTGATTGATTCGTGTACAGACCATGATTTTTAGTAAGAATCCAAAATTTAAGTCGATTTGGTTCCATAGTGCCAAAGCAAGGGCCATACCTAAGTTTGACAAAGTGCCCATAAAATAACGAAAATTTTGTATGAAAAAATTTAAATTCGTCTATTGAGAGATTTTCTGATTGATTCCTGTACAGACCATAATTTTTAGTAAGAATGAAAAATTTCAGTCGATTTGGTTCTATAGTGCCAAAGTTATGGCCATACCTAAGTTTGACAAAGTGCTTATAAAACCACGAAAATTTTGTATGAAGAAAATTAAAATTCTTCTGTTGGGAGATTTTCTGATTGATTCGTGTACAGACCATGATTTTAGTAGGAATCCAAAATTTCAGCAAGTTTGGTGCCAGAGGGTCGAAGTAACGACCGAACCCAAGTATTAAAAACACCGACCCCAAGTACTAAAACGAGCGAACCCAAGTGTGAAAACGATGGTATTTTTTTCAAAATCTTCTTTTGGCTGATTTTTTGATTGATTCGTGTACAGACCATGAATTTTAGTAAGAATCCAAAATTTCAGTCGATTTGGTTCCAAAGTGCCAAAGCTATGGCCATACATAAGTTTGACAAAGTGCCTATAAAATAAAGAAAATTTTGTATGAAGAAAATTCGTCTGTTGGGAGATTTTCTGATTGATTCGTGTACAGACCATGATTTTTAGTAAGAATCCAAAATTTCAGTCGATTTGGTTCCATACTGCCAAAGCTTCGGCTATACATAAGTTTGACAAAGTGCCCAAAAAATAACGAAAATTTTGTATAAAGAAAATTAAAATTCGTCAATTGTGAGATTTTCTGATTGATTCGTGTACAGACCATGATTTTTACTAGGAATCTAAAATTTCAGCAAGTTTGGTGCCATAGGGCCGAAGTTACGACCGAACCCAAGTATTCAAAACACCGACCCCAAGTACTAAAACGAGCGAACCCAAGTCTGAAAACGATGATATTTTTTTCAAAATCTTCTTTTGGCTGAGTTTTTGATTGATTCGTGTACTGACCATGAATTTTTGTAAGAATCCAAAATTTCAGTCGATTTGGTTCCATAGTGCCAAAGCTATGGCCATACATAAGTTTGACAAAGTGCCTATAAAATAACTTAAATTTTGTATGAAGAAAAATAAAATTCGTCTGTTCGGAGATTTTCTGATTAATTCGTGTACAGACCATGATTTTTAGTAGGAATCCAAAATTTCAGCAAGTTTGGAGCCATAGGGCCGAAGTAACGACCGTACCCAACTATTAAAAACACCGACCCCAAGTACTTAAACGAGCGAACCCAAGTGTGAAAACGATGATATTTTTTTCAAAATCTTCATTTGGCTGATTTTTTTATTGATTCGTGTACAGACCATGAATTTTAGTAAGAATCCAAAATTTTAGTCGATTTGGTTCCATAGTGCCAAAGCTATGGCCATACATAAGTTTGACAAAGTGCCTATAAAATAACGAAAATTTTGTATGAAGAAAACTCGTCTGTTGGGAGATTTTCTGATTGATTCGTGTACACACCATGAATTTTAGTAAGAATCCAAAATTTCAGTCGATTTGGTTCCATAATGCCAAAGCTATGGCCATACATAAGTTTGACAAAGTGCCTATAAAATAACGTAAATTTTGTATGAAGAAAAATAAAATTCGTCTGTTGGGAGATTTTCTGATTGATTCGTATACAGACCATGATTTTTAGTAGGAATCCAAAATTTCAGCAAAATTGGTACCATAGGGCCGAAGTAACGACCGAACCCAAGTATTAAAAACACCGACCCCAAGTACTAAAACGAAAGAACCCAAGTGTGAAAACGATGGTATTTTTTTTCAAAATCTTCTTATGGCTGATTTTTTGATTGATTCGTGTATAGACCATGAATTTTAGTAAGAATCCAAAATTTCAGTCGATTTGGTTCCATACTGCCAAAGCTTCGGCTATACATAAGTTTGACAAAGTGCCTATAAAATAACGTAAATTTTGAATAAAGAAAATGAAAATTCATCTGTTGGGAGATTTTCTGATTGATTCGTGTACAGACCATGAATTTTAGTAAGAATCCAAAATTTCAGTCAATTTGGTTCCACAGTGCCAAAGCTATGGCCATACATAAGTTTGACAAAGTGCCTATAAAATAACTTAAATTTTGTATGAAGAAAAATAAAATTCGTCTGTTGGGAGATTTTCTGATTAATTCGTGTACAGACCATGATTTTTAGTAGGAATCCAAAATTTCAGCAAGTTTGGAGCCATAGGGCCGAAGTTACGACCGTACCCAACTATTAAAAACACCGACCCCAAGTACTAAAACGAGCGAACCCAAGTGTGAAAACGATGATATTTTTTTCAAAATCTTCATTTGGCTGATTTTTTTATTGATTCGTGTACAGACCATGAATTTTAGTAAGAATCCAAAATTTTAGTCGATTTGGTTCCATAGTGCCAAAGCTATGGCCATACATAAGTTTGACAAAGTGCCTATAAAATAACGAAAATTTTGTATGAAGAAAACTCGTCTGTTGGGAGATTTTCTGATTGATTAGTGTACAGACCATGAATTTTAGTAAGAATCCAAAATTTCAGTCGATTTGGTTCCATAATGCCAAAGCTATGGCCATACATAAGTTTGACAAAGTGCCTATAAAATAACGTAAATTTTGTATGAAGAAAAATAAAATTCGTCTGTTGGGAGATTTTCGGATTGATTCGTATACAGACCATGATTTTTAGTAGGAATCCAAAATTTCAGCAAGTTTGGTACCATAGGGCCGAAGTAACGACCGAACCCAAGTATTAAAAACACCGACCCCAAGTACTAAAACGAAAGAACCCAAGTGTGAAAACGATGGTATTTTTTTCAAAATCTTCTTATGGCTGATTTTTTGATTGATTCGTGTATAGACCATGAATTTTAGTAAGAATCCAAAATTTCAGTCGATTTGGTTCCATACTGCCAAAGCTTCGGCTATACATAAGTTTGACAAAGTGCCTATAAAATAACGTAAATTTTGTATGAAGAAAATGAAAATTCGTCTGTTGGGAGATTTTCTGATTGATTCGTGTACAGACCATGAATTTTTGTAAGAATCCAAAATTTCAGTCAATTTGGTTCCATAGTGCCAAAGCTATGGCCATACATAAGTTTGACAAAGTGCCTATAAAATAACTTAAATTTTGTATGAAGAAAAATAAAATTCGTCTGTTGGGAGATTTTCTGATTAATTCGTGTACAGACCATGATTTTTAGTAGGAATCCAAAATTTCAGCAAGTTTGGAGCCATAGGGCCGAAGTTACGACCGTACCCAACTATTAAAAACACCGACCCTAAGTACTAAAACGAGCGAACCCAAGTGTGAAAACGATGATATTTTTTTCAAAATCTTCATTTGGCTGATTTTTTTATTGATTCGTGTACAGACCATGAATTTTAGTAAGAATCCAAAATTTTAGTCGATTTGGTTCCATAGTGCCAAAGCTATGGCCATACATAAGTTTGACAAAGTGCCTATAAAATAACGAAAATTTTGTATGAAGAAAACTCGTCTGTTGGGAGATTTTCTGATTGATTCGTGTACAGACCATGAATTTTAGTAAGAATCCAAAATTTCAGTCGATTTGGTTCCATAATGCCAAAGCTATGGCCATACATAAGTTTGACAAAGTGCCTATAAAATAACGTAAATTTTGTATGAAGAAAAATAAAATTCGTCTGTTGGGAGATTTTCTGATTGATTCGTATACAGACCATGATTTTTAGTAGGAATCCAAAATTTCAGCAAGTTTGGTACCATAGGGCCGAAGTAACGACCGAACCCAAGTATTAAAAACACCGACCCCAAGTACTAAAACGAAAGAACCCAAGTGTGAAAACGATGGTATTTTTTTTTTTAAAAATCTTCTTATGGCTGATTTTTTGATTGATTCGTGTATAGACCATGAATTTTAGTAAGAATCCAAAATTTCAGTCTATTTGGTTCCATACTGCCAAAGCTTCGGCCATACATAAGTTTGACAAAGTGCCTATAAAATAACGTAAATTTTGTATGAAGAAAATGAAAATTCGTCTGTTGGGAGATTTTCTGATTGATTCGTGTACAGACCATGAATTTTTGTAAGAATCCAAAATTTCAGTCAATTTGGTTCCATAGTGCCAAAGCTATGGCCATACATAAGTTTGACAAAGTGCCTATAAAATAACTTAAATTTTGTATGAAGAAAAATAAAATTCGTCTGTTGGGAGATTTTCTGATTAATTCGTGTACAGACCATGATTTTTAGTAGGAATCCAAAATTTCAGCAAGTTTGGAGCCATAGGGCCGAAGTTACGACAATACCCAACTATTAAAAACACCGACCCCAAGTACTAAAACGAGCGAACCCAAGTGTGAAAACGATGATATTTTTTTCAAAATCTTCATTTGGCTGATTTTTTTATTGATTCGTGTACAGACCATGAATTTTAGTAAGAATCCAAAATTTTAGTCGATTTGGTTCCATAGTGCCAAAGCTATGGCCATACATAAGTTTGACAAAGTGCCTATAAAATAACGAAAATTTTGTATGAAGAAAACTCGTCTGTTGGGAGATTTTCTGATTGATTCGTGTACAGACCATGAATTTTAGTAAGAATCCAAAATTTCAGTCGATTTGGTTCCATAATGCCAAAGCTATGGCCATACATAAGTTTGACAAAGTGCCTATAAAATAACGTAAATTTTGTATGAAGAAAAATAAAATTCGTCTGTTGGGAGATTTTCTGATTGATTCGTATACAGACCATGATTTTTAGTAGGAATCCAAAATTTCAGCAAGTTTGGTACCATAGGGCCGAAGTAACGACCGAACCCAAGTATTAAAAACACCGACCCCAAGTACTAAAACGAAAGAACCCAAGTGTGAAAACGATGGTATTTTTTTCAAAATCTTCTTATGGCTGATTTTTTGATTGATTCGTGTATAGACCATGAATTTTAGTAAGAATCCAAAATTTCAGTCGATTTGGTTCCATACTGCCAAAGCTTCGGCTATACATAAGTTTGACAAAGTGCCTATAAAATAACGTAAATTTTGAATAAAGAAAATGAAAATTCATCTGTTGGGAGATTTTCTGATTGATTCGTGTACAGACCATGAATTTTAGTAAGAATCCAAAATTTCAGTCAATTTGGTTCCACAGTGCCAAAGCTATGGCCATACATAAGTTTGACAAAGTGCCTATAAAATAACTTAAATTTTGTATGAAGAAAAATAAAATTCGTCTGTTGGGAGATTTTCTGATTAATTCGTGTACAGACCATGATTTTTAGTAGGAATCCAAAATTTCAGCAAGTTTGGAGCCATAGGGCCGAAGTTACGACCGTACCCAACTATTAAAAACACCGACCCCAAGTACTAAAACGAGCGAACCCAAGTGTGAAAACGATGATATTTTTTTCAAAATCTTCATTTGGCTGATTTTTTTATTGATTCGTGTACAGACCATGAATTTTAGTAAGAATCCAAAATTTTAGTCGATTTGGTTCCATAGTGCCAAAGCTATGGCCATACATAAGTTTGACAAAGTGCCTATAAAATAACGAAAATTTTGTATGAAGAAAACTCGTCTGTTGGGAGATTTTCTGATTGATTCGTGTACAGACCATGAATTTTAGTAAGAATCCAAAATTTCAGTCGATTTGGTTCCATAATGCCAAAGCTATGGCCATACATAAGTTTGACAAAGTGCCTATAAAATAACGTAAATTTTGTATGAAGAAAAATAAAATTCGTCTGTTGGGAGATTTTCGGATTGATTCGTATACAGACCATGATTTTTAGTAGGAATCCAAAATTTCAGCAAGTTTGGTACCATAGGGCCGAAGTAACGACCGAACCCAAGTATTAAAAACACCGACCCCAAGTACTAAAACGAAAGAACCCAAGTGTGAAAACGATGGTATTTTTTTCAAAATCTTCTTATGGCTGATTTTTTGATTGATTCGTGTATAGACCATGAATTTTAGTAAGAATCCAAAATTTCAGTCGATTTGGTTCCATACTGCCAAAGCTTCGGCTATACATAAGTTTGACAAAGTGCCTATAAAATAACGTAAATTTTGTATGAAGAAAATGAAAATTCGTCTGTTGGGAGATTTTCTGATTGATTCGTGTACAGACCATGAATTTTTGTAAGAATCCAAAATTTCAGTCAATTTGGTTCCATAGTGCCAAAGCTATGGCCATACATAAGTTTGACAAAGTGCCTATAAAATAACTTAAATTTTGTATGAAGAAAAATAAAATTCGTCTGTTGGGAGATTTTCGGATTGATTCGTATACAGACCATGATTTTTAGTAGGAATCCAAAATTTCAGCAAGTTTGGTACCATAGGGCCGAAGTAACGACCGAACCCAAGTATTAAAAACACCGACCCCAAGTACTAAAACGAAAGAACCCAAGTGTGAAAACGATGGTATTTTTTTCAAAATCTTCTTATGGCTGATTTTTTGATTGATTCGTGTATAGACCATGAATTTTAGTAAGAATCCAAAATTTCAGTCGATTTGGTTCCATACTGCCAAAGCTTCGGCTATACATAAGTTTGACAAAGTGCCTATAAAATAACGTAAATTTTGAATAAAGAAAATGAAAATTCATCTGTTGGGAGATTTTCTGATTGATTCGTGTACAGACCATGAATTTTAGTAAGAATCCAAAATTTCAGTCAATTTGGTTCCACAGTGCCAAAGCTATGGCCATACATAAGTTTGACAAAGTGCCTATAAAATAACTTAAATTTTGTATGAAGAAAAATAAAATTCGTCTGTTGGGAGATTTTCTGATTAATTCGTGTACAGACCATGATTTTTAGTAGGAATCCAAAATTTCAGCAAGTTTGGAGCCATAGGGCCGAAGTTACGACCGTACCCAACTATTAAAAACACCGACCCCAAGTACTAAAACGAGCGAACCCAAGTGTGAAAACGATGATATTTTTTTCAAAATCTTCATTTGGCTGATTTTTTTATTGATTCGTGTACAGACCATGAATTTTAGTAAGAATCCAAAATTTTAGTCGATTTGGTTCCATAGTGCCAAAGCTATGGCCATACATAAGTTTGACAAAGTGCCTATAAAATAACGAAAATTTTGTATGAAGAAAACTCGTCTGTTGGGAGATTTTCTGATTGATTCGTGTACAGACCATGAATTTTAGTAAGAATCCAAAATTTCAGTCGATTTGGTTCCATAATGCCAAAGCTATGGCCATACATAAGTTTGACAAAGTGCCTATAAAATAACGTAAATTTTGTATGAAGAAAAATAAAATTCGTCTGTTGGGAGATTTTCGGATTGATTCGTATACAGACCATGATTTTTAGTAGGAATCCAAAATTTCAGCAAGTTTGGTACCATAGGGCCGAAGTAACGACCGAACCCAAGTATTAAAAACACCGACCCCAAGTACTA
Source organism: Limnephilus lunatus (assembly GCA_917563855.2). Taxonomy (NCBI): domain Eukaryota; kingdom Metazoa; phylum Arthropoda; class Insecta; order Trichoptera; family Limnephilidae; genus Limnephilus; species Limnephilus lunatus. Next base: position 82,586,082 of record OU830594.1, read on the forward strand.
AAACGAAAGAACCCAAGTGTGAAAACGATGGTATTTTTTTCAAAATCTTCTTATGGCTGATTTTTTGATTGATTCGTGTATAGACCATGAATTTTAGTAAGAATCCAAAATTTCAGTCGATTTGGTTCCATACTGCCAAAGCTTCGGCTATACATAAGTTTGACAAAGTGCCTATAAAATAACGTAAATTTTGTATGAAGAAAATGAAAATTCGTCTGTTGGGAGATTTTCTGATTGATTCGTGTACAGACCATGAATTTTTGTAAGAATCCAAAATTTCAGTCAATTTGGTTCCATAGTGCCAAAGCTATGGCCATACATAAGTTTGACAAAGTGCCTATAAAATAACTTAAATTTTGTATGAAGAAAAATAAAATTCGTCTGTTGGGAGATTTTCTGATTAATTCGTGTACAGACCATGATTTTTAGTAGGAATCCAAAATTTCAGCAAGTTTGGAGCCATAGGGCCGAAGTTACGACCGTACCCAACTATTAAAAACACCGACCCTAAGTACTAAAACGAGCGAACCCAAGTGTGAAAACGATGATATTTTTTTCAAAATCTTCATTTGGCTGATTTTTTTATTGATTCGTGTACAGACCATGAATTTTAGTAAGAATCCAAAATTTTAGTTGATTTGGTTCCATAGTGCCAAAGCTATGGCCATACATAAGTTTGACAAAGTGCATATAAAATAACGAAAATTTTGTATGAAGAAAACTCGTCTGTTGGGAGATTTTCTGATTGATTCGTGTACAGACCATGAATTTTAGTAAGAATCCAAAATTTCAGTCGATTTGGTTCCATAATGCCAAAGCTATGGCCATACATAAGTTTGACAAAGTGCCTATAAAATAACGTAAATTTTGTATGAAGAAAAATAAAATTCGTCTGTTGCGAGATTTTCTGATTGATTCGTATACAGACCATGATTTTTAGTAGGAATCCAAAATTTCAGCAAGTTTGGTGCCATAGGGCCGAAGTAACGACCGAACCCAAGTATTAAAAACACCGACCCCAAGTACTAAAACGAAAGAACCCAAGTGTGAAAACGATGGTATTTTTTTCAAAATCTTCTTATGGCTGATTTTTTGATTGATTCGTGTATAGACCATGAATTTTAGTAAGAATCCAAAATTTCAGTCGATTTGGTTCCATAGTGCAAAAGCTATTGCCATACATAAGTTTGACAAAGTGCCTATAAAATAACGAAAATTTTGTATGAAGAAAATGAAAATTCGTCTGTTGGGAGATTTTCTGATTGATTCGTGTACAGACCATGAATTTTAGTAAGAATCCAAAATTTCAATCGATTTGGTTCCATAGTGCCAAAGCTATGGCCATACATAAGTTTGACAAAGTGCCTATAAAATAACTTAAATTTTGTATGAAGAAAAATAAAATTCGTCTGTTGGGAGATTTTCTGATGGATTCGTGTACAGACCATGAATTTTAGAAAGAATCCAAAATTTCAGCAAGTTTGGAGCCATAGGGCCGAAGTTACGACCGTACCCAACTATTAAAAACACCGACCCCAAGTACTAAAACGAGCGAACCCAAGTGTGAAAACGATGATATTTTTTTCAAAATCTTCATTTGGCTGATTTTTTTATTGATTCGTGTACAGACCATGAATTTTAGTAAGAATCCAAAATTTTAATCGATTTGGTTCCATAGTGCCAAAGCTATGGCCATACATAAGTTTGACAAAGTGCCTATAAAATAACGAAAATTTTGTATGAAGAAAACTCGTCTGTTGGGAGATTTTCTGATTGATTCGTGTACAGACCATGAATTTTAGTAAGAATCCAAAATTTTAGTCGATTTGGTTTCATAATGCCAAAGCTATGGCCATACATAAGTTTGACAAAGTGCCTATAAAATAACGTAAATTTTGTATGAAGAAAAATAAAATTCGTCTGTTGGGAGATTTTCTGATTGATTCGTGTACAGACCATGATTTTTAGTAGGAATCCAAAATTTCAGCAAGTTTGGTGCCATAGGGCCGAAGTTACGACCGAACCCAAGTATTAAAAACACCGACCCCAAGTACTAAAACGAGCGAACCCAAGTGTGAAAACGATGATATTTTTTTCAAAATCTTCTTTTGGCTGATTTTTTTATTGATTCGTGTACAGACCATGAATTTTAGTAAGAATCCAAAATTTTAGTCGATTTGGTTCCATAGTGCCAAAGCTATGGCCATACATAAGTTTGCCAAAGTGGCTATAAAATAACGAAAATTTTGTATGAAGAAAACTCGTCTGTTGGGAGATTTTCTGATTGATTCGTGTACAGACCATGAATTTTAGTAAGAATCCAAAATTTCAGTCGATTTGGTTCCATAATGCCAAAGCTATGGCCATGCATAAGTTTGACAAAGTGCCTATAAAATAACGTAAATTTTGTATGAAGAAAAATAAAATTCGTCTGTTGGGAGATTTTCTGATAGATTCGTATACAGACCATGATTTTTAGTAGGAATCCAAAATTTCAGCAAGTTTGGTGCCATAGGGCCGAAGTTACGACCGAACCCAAGTATTAAAAACACCGACCCCAAGCAGTGTTGCCAACAGCGCCTGGCCTAATATCGCCGTTTCTCATACATAAAGTAGCCTAATGTAGCCGAATTTCAGTTGCAGTAGCCTAAAATGGCGCCCAAATGCCAAAATATCAATTAGTAGTAAAATAAAATGTAATTTTGATCAATTTGTTTATAACATATTTATAATGTATTGATAAATAGGCCTAAGCCTAATATAAAACACCGTAATGTATCAAGAAAGTAAAGTAATAACATATTAAAAATAAAATTAAAAAATAAATAAAGATAGGGATCATTTTGTTTCGTCTTCTGGTAGCAATAATAAGGCATCAACAAGAATTTCGCCGTCGTCAGTAGTATTAGATATATTTGTTGTGCTAGTACTGGCGCAAGATCCACAGGAGACGTACATTTTTCTACCAGCGTGTAAACTAACCATGTGATTGCTTGGTTGAAAGTTGTTGGAACACATACCTCTTACATTCATATAGGTATGAATTCTAAGAATGGCTATCAGCATGGGTAGTTGCATGCGATTCCTTAATTTTGTTTTGATTGTCCCCATTACGCTGAAAATGCTTTCAACGATAGCATTACTCAAAGGTAATGATAGGCATCGTATTGAAAACTCTGCTAGATCTTTAAACATCGGGTTTTCATCAGCATTCTTCATTTTTAGCACTTCTATCAAGAGATTTACAATGTCATTAGGAGAAGCAGCAGTTCGAATTATTGTTGCGTGAAATATTGTTTTTTATTCTTAATTATTTGCGATTCTGCTGATTTAAATAACTTGTTTCTGAGTAGCCTAATAGGCGACCAGTCGCCCTTTAGATTTTTTCGTCGCCGATTCTCGTTCTGAGTAGCCTAAATGGCGAAAATTCGCCTACGTTGGCAACACTGACCCCAAGTACTAAAACGAGCGAACCCAAGTGTGAAAACGATGATATTTTTTTCAAAATCTTTTTTTGGCTGATTTTTTTATTGATTCGTGTACAGACCATGAATTTTAGTAAGAATCCAAAATTTCAGTCGATTTGGTTCCATACTGCCAAAGCTTCGGCTATACATAAGTTTGACAAAGCGCCTATAAAATAACGTAAATTTTGTATGAAGAAAATGAAAATTCGTCTGTTGGGAGATTTTCTGATTGATTCGTGTACAGACCATGAATTTTTGTAAGAATCCAAAATTTCAGTCAATTTGGTTCCATAGTGCCAAAGCTATGGCCGTACATAAGTTTGACAAAGTGCCTATAAAATAACGTAAATTTCATATGAAGAAAATTAAAATTCGTCTGTTGGGAGATTTTCTGATTGATTCGTGTACAGACCATGATTGTTAGTAGGAAACCAAAATTTCAGCAAGTTTGGTGCCATAGGGCCGAAGTTACGACCGTACCCAACTATTAAAAACACCGACCCCAAGTACTAAAACAGGCGAACCCAAGTGTGAAAACGATGATATTTTTTTCAAAATCTTCATTTGGCTAATTTTTTGATTGATTCGTGTACAGACCATGAATTTTAGTAAGAATCCAAAATTTTAGTCGATTTGGTTCCATAGTGCCAAAGCTATGGCCATACATAAGTTTGACAAAGTGCCTATAAAATAACGAAAATTTTGTATGAAGAAAACTCGTCTGTTGGGAGATTTTCTGATTGATTCGTGTACAGACCATGAATTTTAGTAAGAATCCAAAATTTCAGTCGATTTGGTTCCATAATGCCAAAGCTATGGCCATACATAAGTTTGACAAAGTGCCTATAAAATAACGTAAATTTTGTATGAAGAAAAATAAAATTCGTCTGTTGGGAGATTTTCTGATTGATTCGTGTACAGACCTTGATTTTTAGTAGGAATCCAAAATTTCAGCAAGTTTGGAGCCATAGGGCCGAAGTAACGACCGTACCCAACTATTAAAAACACCAACCCCAAGTACTAAAACGAGCGAACCCAAGTGTGAAAACGATGATATTTTATTCAAAATCTTCTTTTGGCTGATTTTTTGATTGATTCGTGTACTGACAATGAATTTTTGTAAGAATCCAAAATTTCAGTCGATTTGGTTCCATAGTGCCAAAGCTATGGCAATACATAAGTTTGACAAAGTGCCTATAATTTTATATTTCTTCATACAAAATTTAAGTTATTTTATAGGCACTTTGTCAAACTTATGTATGGCCATAGCTTTCGCACTATGGAACCAAATCGATTGAAATTTTGGATTCTTACTAAAATTCATGGTCTGTACACGAATCAATCAGAAAATCTCCCAACAGATGAATTTTCATTTTCTTCATACAAAATTTTCGTTATTTTATAGGCACTTTGTCAAACTTATGTATGGCAATAGCTTTTGCACTATGGAACCAAATCGACTGAAATTTTGGATTCTTACTAAAATTCATGGTCTATACACGAATCAATCAAAAAATCAGCCATAAGAAGATTTTGAAATTTTGGATTCCTACTAAAAATCATGGTCTGTACACGAATTAATCAGAAAATCTCCCAACAGACGAATTTTATTTTTCTTCATACAAAATTTAAGTTATTTTATAGGCACTTTGTCAAACTTATGTATTGCCATAGCTTTGGCACTATGGAACCAAATTGACTGAAATTTTGGATTCTTACTAAAATTCATGGTCTGTACACGAATCAATCAGAAAATCTCCCAACAGACGAATTTTCATTTTCTTCATACAAAATTTACGTTATTTTATAGGCACTTTGTCAAACTTATGTATAGCCGAAGCTTTGGCAGTATGGAACCAAATCGACTGAAATTTTGGATTCTTACTAAAATTCATGGTCTGTACACGAATCAATAAAAAAATCAGCCAAATGAAGATTTTGAAAAAAATATCATCGTTTTCACACTTGGGTTCGCTCGTTTTAGTACTTGGGGTCGGTGTTTTTAATAGTTGGGTACGGTCGTAACTTCGGCCCTATGGCTCCGAACTTGCTGAAATTTTGGATTCCTACTAAAAATCATGGTCTGTATACGAATCAATCAGAAAATCTCCCAACAGACGAATTTTATTTTTCTTCATCTGTTGGGAGATTTTCTGATGGATTCGTGTACAGACCATGAATTTTAGAAAGAATCCAAAATTTCAGCAAGTTTGGTGCCATAGGGCCGAAGTAACGACCGAACCCAAGTATTAAAAACACCGACCCCAAGTACTAAAACGAAAGAACCCAAGTGTGAAAACGATGGTATTTTTTTCAAAATCTTCTTATGGCTGATTTTTTGATTGATTCGTGTATAGACCATGAATTTTAGTAAGAATCCAAAATTTCAGTCGATTTGGTTCCATACTGCCAAAGCTTCGGCTATACATAAGTTTGACAAAGTGCCTATAAAATAACGTAAATTTTGTATGAAGAAAAATAAAATTCGTCTGTTGGGAGATTTTCTGATTGATTCGTATACAGACCATGATTTTTAGTAGGAATCCAAAATTTCAGCAAGTTTGGTGCCATAGGGCCGAAGTAACGACCGAACCCAAGTATTAAAAACACCGACCCCAAGTACTAAAACGAAAGAACCCAAGTGTGAAAACGATGGTATTTTTTTCAAAATCTTCTTATGGCTGATTTTTTGATTGATTCGTGTACTGACCATGAATTTTTGTAAGATCCAAAATTTCAGTCAATTTGGTTCCATAGTGCCAAAGCTATGGCCATACATAAATTTGACAAAGTGCCTATAAAATAACTTAAATTTTGTATGAAGAAAAATAAAATTCGTCTGTTGGGAGATTTTCTGATAGATTCGTATACAGACCATGATTTTTAGTAGGAATCCAAAATTTCAGCAAGTTTGGTGCCATAGGGCCGAAGTTACGACCGAACCCAAGTATTAAAAACACCGACCCCAAGTACTAAAACGAGCGAACCCAAGTGTGAAAACGATGACATTTTTTTCAAAATCTTCTTTTGGCTGATTTTTTTATTGATTCGTGTACAGACCATGAATTTTAGTAAGAATCCAAAATTTCAGTCGATTTGGTTCCATACTGCCAAAGCTTCGGCTATACATAAGTTTGACAAAGTGCCGATAAAATAACGTAAATTTTGTATGAAGAAAATGAAAATTCGTCTGTTGGGAGATTTTCTGATTGATTCGTGTACAGACCATGAATTTTTGTAAGAATCCAAAATTTCAGTCAATTTGGTTCCATAGTGCCAAAGCTATGGCCGTACATAAGTTTGACAAAGTGCCTATAAAATAACGTAAATTTCATATGAAGAAAATTAAAATCCGTCTGTTGGGAGATTTTCTGATTGATTCGTGTACAGACCATGATTTTTAGTAGGAATCCAAAATTTCAGCAAGTTTGGTGCCATAGGGCCGAAGTAGCGACCGAACCCAAGTATTAAAAACACCGACCCCAAGTACTAAAACGAAAGAACCCAAGTGTGAAAACGATGGTATTTTTTTCAAAATCTTCTTTTGGCTGATTTTTTGATTGTTTCGTGTATAGACCATGAATTTTAGTAAGAATCCAAAATTTCAGTCGATTTGGTTCCATAGTGCAAAAGCTATTGCCATACATAAGTTTGACAAAGTGCCTATAAAATAACGAAAATTTTGTATGAAGAAAATGAAAATTCGTCTGTTGGGAGATTTTCTGATTGATTCGTGTACAGACCATGAATTTTAGTAAGAATCCAAAATTTCAGTCGATTTGGTTCCATAGTGCCAAAGCTATGGCCATACATAAGTTTGACAAAGTGCCTATAAAATAACTTAAATTTTGTATGAAGAAAAATAAAATTCGTCGGTTGGGAGATTTTCTGATTGATTCGTGTACAGACCATGAATTTTAGTAAGAATCCAAAATTTCAGCAAGTTTGGAGCCATAAAGCCGAAGTTACGACCGTACCCAACTATTAAAAACACCGACCCCAAGTACTAAAACGAGCGAACCCAAGTGTGAAAACGATGAAATTTTTTTCAAAATCTTCATTTGGCTGATTTTTTTATTGATTCGTGTACAGACCATGAATTTTAGTAAGAATCCAAAATTTTAGTCGATTTGGTTCCATAGTGCCAAAGCTATGGCCATACATAAGTTTGACAAAGTGCCTATAAAATAACGAAAATTTTGTATGAAGAAAACTCGTCTGTTGGAAGATTTTCTGATTGATTCGTGTACAGACCATGAATTTTAGTAAGAATCCAAAATTTCAGTCGATTTGGTTCCATAATGCCAAAGCTATGGCCATACATAAGTTTGACAAAGTGCCTATAAAATAACGTAAATTTTGTATGAAGAAAAATAAAATTCGTCTGTTGGGAGATTTTCTGATTGATTCGTATACAGACCATGATTTTTAGTAGGAATCCAAAATTTCAGCAAGTTTGGTGCCATAGGGCCGAAGTTACGACCGAACCCAAGTATTAAAAACACCGACCCCAAGTACTAAAACGAGCGAACCCAAGTGTGAAAACGATGATATTTTTTTCAAAATGTTCTTTTGGCTGATTTTTTTATTGATTCGTGTACAGACCATGAATTTTAGTAAGAATCCAAAATTTCAGTCGATTTGGTTCCATAATGCCAAAGCTATGGCCATACATAAGTTTGACAAAGTGCCTATAAAATAACGTAAATTTTGTATTTATTGTATTTTGTTTAAAAACACCGACCCCAAGTACTAAAACGAGCGAACCCAAGTGTGAAAACGATGATATTTTTTTCAAAATCTTCTTTTGGCTGATTTTTTTATTGATTCGTGTACAGACCATGAATTTTAGTAAGAATCCAAAATTTTAGTCGATTTGGTTCCATAGTGCCAAAGCTATGGCCATACATAAGTTTGCCAAAGTGGCTATAAAATAACGAAAATTTTGTATGAAGAAAACTCGTCTGTTGGGAGATTTTCTGATTGATTCGTGTACAGACCATGAATTTTAGTAAGAATCCAAAATTTCAGTCGATTTGGTTCCATAGTGCCAAAGCTATGGCCATACATAAGTTTGACAAAGTGCCTATAAAATAACTTTAATTTTGTATGAAGAAAAATAAAATTCGTCTGTTGGGAGATTTTCTGATTGATTCGTGTACAGACCATGAATTTTAGTAAGAATCCAAAATTTCAGCAAGTTTGGAGCCATAAAGCCGAAGTTACGACCGTACCCAACTATTAAAAACACCGACCCCAAGTACTAAAACGAGCGAACCCAAGTGTGAAAACGATGAAATTTTTTTCAAAATCTTCATTTGGCTGATTTTTTTATTGATTCGTGTACAGACCATGAATTTTAGTAAGAATCCAAAATTTTAGTCGATTTGGTTCCATAGTGCCAAAGCTATGGCCATACATAAGTTTGACAAAGTGCCTATAAAATAACGAAAATTTTGTATGAAGAAAACTCGTCTGTTGGAAGATTTTCTGATTGATTCGTGTACAGACCATGAATTTTAGTAAGAATCCAAAATTTCAGTCGATTTGGTTCCATAATGCCAAAGCTATGGCCATACATAAGTTTGACAAAGTGCCTATAAAATAACGTAAATTTTGTATGAAGAAAAATAAAATTCGTCTGTTGGGAGATTTTCTGATTGATTCGTATACAGACCATGATTTTTAGTAGGAATCCAAAATTTCAGCAAGTTTGGTGCCATAGGGCCGAAGTTACGACCGAACCCAAGTATTAAAAACACCGACCCCAAGTACTAAAACGAGCGAACCCAAGTGTGAAAACGATGATATTTTTTTCAAAATGTTCTTTTGGCTGATTTTTTTATTGATTCGTGTACAGACCATGAATTTTAGTAAGAATCCAAAATTTCAGTCGATTTGGTTCCATAATGCCAAAGCTATGGCCATACATAAGTTTGACAAAGTGCCTATAAAATAACGTAAATTTTGTATTTATTGTATTTTGTTTAAAAACACCGACCCCAAGTACTAAAACGAGCGAACCCAAGTGTGAAAACGATGATATTTTTTTCAAAATCTTCTTTTGGCTGATTTTTTTATTGATTCGTGTACAGACCATGAATTTTAGTAAGAATCCAAAATTTTAGTCGATTTGGTTCCATAGTGCCAAAGCTATGGCCATACATAAGTTTGCCAAAGTGGCTATAAAATAACGAAAATTTTGTATGAAGAAAACTCGTCTGTTGGGAGATTTTCTGATTGATTCGTGTACAGACCATGAATTTTAGTAAGAATCCAAAATTTCAGTCGATTTGGTTCCATAGTGCCAAAGCTATGGCCATACATAAGTTTGACAAAGTGCCTATAAAATAACTTTAATTTTGTATGAAGAAAAATAAAATTCGTCTGTTGGGAGATTTTCTGATTGATTCGTGTACAGACCATGAATTTTAGTAAGAATCCAAAATTTCAGCAAGTTTGGAGCCATAGGGCCGAAGTTACGACCGTACCCAACTATTAAAAACACCGACCCCAAGTACTAAAACGAGCGAACCCAAGTGTGAAAACGATGATATTTTTTTCAAAATCTTCTTTTGGCTGATTTTTTTATTGATTCGTGTACAGACCATGAATTTTAGTAAGAATCCAAAATTTTAGTCGATTTGGTTCCATAGTGCAAAAGCTATGGCCATACATAAGTTTGACAAAGTGCCTATAAAATAACGAAAATTTTGTATGAAGAAAACTCGTCTGTTGGGAGATTTTCTGATTGATTCATGTACAGACCATGAATTTTAGTAAGAATCCAAAATTTCAGTCGATTTGGTTCCATAATGCCAAAGCTATGGCCATACATAAGTTTGACAAAATGCCTATAAAAAAACGTAAATTTTGTATGAAGAAAAATAAAATTCGTCTGTTGGGAGATTTTCTGATTGATTCGTATACAGACCATGATTTTTAGTAGGAATCCAAAATTTCAGCAAGTTTGGTGCCATAGGGCCGAAGTTACGACCGAACCCAAGTATTAAAAACACCGACCCCAAGTACTAAAACGAGCGAACCCAATTTCAAAACGATGATATTTTTTTCAAAATCTTCTTTTGGCTGATTTTTTTATTGATTCGTGTACAGACCATGAATTTTAGTAAGAATCCAAAATTTAAGTCGATTTGGTGCCATAGTGCCAAAGCTATGGCCATACATAAGTTTGACAAAGTGCCTATAAAATAACGAAAATTTTGTATGAAGAAAACTCGTCTGTTGGGAGATTTTCTGATTGATTCGTATACAGACCATGATTTTTAGTAGGAATCCAAAATTTCAGCAAGTTTGGTGCCATAGGGCCGAAGTTACGACCGAACCCAAGTATTAAAAACACCGACCCCAAGTACTAAAACGAGCGAACCCAAGTGTGAAAACGATGATATTTTTTTCAAAATCTTCTTTTGGCTGATTTTTTTATTGATTCGTGTACAGACCATGAATTTTAGTAAGAATCCAAAATTTTAGTCGATTTGGCTCCATAGTGCCAAAGCTATGGCCATACATAAGTTTGACAAAGTGCCTATAAAATAACGAAAATTTTGTATGAAGAAAACTCGTCTGTTGGGAGATTTTCTGATTGATTCGTGTACAGACCATGATTTTTAGTAGGAATCCAAAATTTCAGCAAGTTTGGTGCCATAGGACAGAAGTTACGACCGAACCCAAGTATTAAAAACACCGACTCCAAGTACTAAAACGAGCGAACCCAAGTGTGAAAACGATGATATTTTTTTCAAAATCTTCTTTTGGCTGATTTTTTTATTGATTCGTGTACAGACCATGAATTTTAGTAAGAATCCAAAATTTTAGTCGATTTGGTTCCATAGTGCCAAAGCTATGGCCATACATAAGTTTGACAAAGTGCATATAAAATAACGAAAATTTTGTATGAAGAAAACTCGTCTGTTGGGAGATTTTCTGATTGATTCGTATACAGACCATGATTTTTAGTAGGAATCCAAAATTTCAGCAAGTTTGGTGCCATAGGGCCGAAGTAACGACCGAACCCAAGTATTAAAAACACCGACCCCAAGTACTAAAACGAGCGAACCCAAGTGTGAAAACGATGATATTTTTTTCAAAATCTTCTTTTGGCTGATTTTTTTATTGATTCGTGTACAGACCATGAATTTTAGTAAGAATCCAAAATTTTAGTCGATTTGGCTCCATAGTGCCAAAGCTATGGCCATACATAAGTTTGACAAAGTGCCTATAAAATAACAAAAATTTTGTATGAAGAAAACTCGTCTGTTGGGAGATTTTCTGATTGATTCATGTACAGACCATGAATTTTAGTAAGAATCCAAAATTTCAGTCGATTTGGTTCCATAATGCCAAAGCTATGGCCATACATAAGTTTGACAAAGTGCCTATAAAATAACGTAAATTTTGTATGAAGAAAAATAAAATTCGTCTGTTGGGAGATTTTCTGATTGATTCGTATACAGACCATGATTTTTAGTAGGAATCCAAAATTTCAGCAAGTTTGGTGCCATAGGGCCGAAGTTACGACCGAACCCAAGTATTAAAAACACCGACCCCAAGTACTAAAACGAGCGAACCCAAGTGTGAAAACGATGATATTTTTTTCAAAATCTTCTTTTGGCTGATTTTTTTATTGATTCGTGTACAGACCATGAATTTTAGTAAGAATCCAAAATTTAAGTCGATTTGGTGCCATAGTGCCAAAGCTATGGCCATACATAAGTTTGACAAAGTGCCTATAAAATAACGTAAATTTTGTATGAAGAAAAATAAAATTCGTCTGTTGGGAGATTTTCTGATTGATTCGTATACAGACCATGATTTTTAGTAGGAATCCAAAATTTCAGCAAGTTTGGTGCCATAGGGCCGAAGTTACGACCGAACCCAAGTATTAAAAACACCGACCCCAAGTACTAAAACGAGCGAACCCAAGTGTGAAAACGATGATATTTTTTTCAAAATCTTCTTTTGGCTGATTTTTTTATTGATTCGTGTACAGACCATGAATTTTAGTAAGAATCCAAAATTTAAGTCGATTTGGTGCCATAGTGCCAAAGCTATGGCCATACATAAGTTTGACAAAGTGCCTATAAAATAACGAAAATTTTGTATGAAGAAAACTCGTCTGTTGGGAGATTTTCTGATTGATTCGTATACAGACCATGATTTTTAGTAGGAATCCAAAATTTCAGCAAGTTTGGTGCCATAGGGCCGAAGTTACGACCGAACCCAAGTATTAAAAACACCGACCCCAAGTACTAAAACGAGCGAACCCAAGTGTGAAAACGATGATATTTTTTTCAAAATCTTCTTTTGGCTGATTTTTTTATTGATTCGTGTACAGACCATGAATTTTAGTAAGAATCCAAAATTTTAGTCGATTTGGTTCCATAGTGCTAAAGCTATGGCCATACATAAGTTTGACAAAGTGCCTATAAAATAACGAAAATTTTGTATGAAGAAAACTCGTCTGTTGGGAGATTTTCTGATTGATTCGTGTACAGACCATGAATTTTAGTAAGAATCCAAAATTTCAGTCGATTTGGTTCCATAGTGCAAAAGCTATTGCCATACATAAGTTTGACAAAGTGCCTATAAAATAACGAAAATTTTGTATGAAGAAAATGAAAATTCGTCTGTTGGGAGATTTTCTGATTGATTCGTGTACAGACCATGAATTTTAGTAAGAATCCAAAATTTCAGTCGATTTGGTTCCATAGTGCCAAAGCTATGGCCATACATAAGTTTGACAAAGTGCCTATAAAATAACTTTAATTTTGTATGAAGAAAAATAAAATTCGTCTGTTGGGAGATTTTCTGATTGATTCGTGTACAGACCATGAATTTTAGTAAGAATCCAAAATTTCAGCAAGTTTGGAGCCATAGGGCCGAAGTTACGACCGTACCCAACTATTAAAAACACCGACCCCAAGTACTAAAACGAGCGAACCCAAGTGTGAAAACGATGATATTTTTTTCAAAATCTTCTTTTGGCTGATTTTTTTATTGATTATGTACAGACCATGAATTTTAGTAAGAATCCAAAATTTTAGTCGATTTGGTTCCATAGTGCCAAAGCTATGGCCATACATAAGTTTGACAAAGTGCCTATAAAATAACGAAAATTTTGTATGAAGAAAACTCGTCTGTTGGGAGATTTTCTGATTGATTTATGTACAGACCATGAATTTTAGTAAGAATCCAAAATTTCAGTCGATTTGGTTCCATAATGCCAAAGCTATGGCCATACATAAGTTTGACAAAGTGCCTATAAAATAACGTAAATTTTGTATGAAGAAAAATAAAATTCGTCTGTTGGGAGATTTTCTGATTGATTCGTATACAGACCATGATTTTTAGTAGGAATCCAAAATTTCAGCAAGTTTGGTGCCATAGGGCCGAAGTTACGACCGAACCCAAGTATTAAAAACACCGACCCCAAGTACTAAAACGAGCGAACCCAAGTGTGAAAACGATGATATTTTTTTCAAAATCTTCTTTTGGCTGATTTTTTTATTGATTCGTGTACAGACCATGAATTTTAGTAAGAATCCAAAATTTAAGTCGATTTGGTGCCATAGTGCCAAAGCTATGGCCATACATAAGTTTGACAAAGTGCCTATAAAATAACGAAAATTTTGTATGAAGAAAACTCGTCTGTTGGGAGATTTTCTGATTGATTCGTATACAGACCATGATTTTTAGTAGGAATCCAAAATTTCAGCAAGTTAGGTGCCATAGGGCCGAAGTTACGACCGAACCCAAGTATTAAAAACACCGACCCCAAGTACTAAAACGAGCGAACCCAAGTGTGAAAACGATGATATTTTTTTCAAAATCTTCTTTTGGCTGATTTTTTTATTGATTCGTGTACAGACCATGAATTTTAGTAAGAATCCAAAATTTTAGTCGATTTGAATCCATAGTGCCAAAGCTATGGCCATACATAAGTTTGACAAAGTGCATATAAAATAACGAAAATTTTGTATGAAGAAAACTCGTCTGTTGGGAGATTTTCTGATTGATTCGTATACAGACCATGATTTTTAGTAGGAATCCAAAATTTCAGCAAGTTTGGTGCCATAGGGCCGAAGTTACGACCGAACCCAAGTATTAAAAACACCGACCCCAAGTACTAAAACGAGCGAACCCAAGTGTGAAAACGATGATATTTTTTTCAAAATCTTCTTTTGGCTGATTTTTTTATTGATTCGTGTACAGACCATGAATTTTAGTAAGAATCCAAAATTTTAGTCGATTTGGCTCCATAGTGCCAAAGCTATGGCCATACATAAGTTTGACAAAGTGCCTATAAAATAACGAAAATTTTGTATGAAGAAAACTCGTCTGTTGGGAGATTTTCTGATTGATTCGTGTACAGACCATGATTTTTAGTAGGAATCCAAAATTTCAGCAAGTTTGGTGCCATAGGACAGAAGTTACGACCGAACCCAAGTATTAAAAACACCGACTCCAAGTACTAAAACGAGCGAACCCAAGTGTGAAAACGATGATATTTTTTTCAAAATCTTCTTTTGGCTGATTTTTTTATTGATTCGTGTACAGACCATGAATTTTAGTAAGAATCCAAAATTTTGTCGATTTGGTTCCATAGTGCCAAAGCTATGGCCATACATAAGTTTGACAAAGTGCATATAAAATAACGAAAATTTTGTATGAAGAAAACTCGTCTGTTGGGAGATTTTCTGATTGATTCGTGTACAGACCATGAATTTTAGTAAGAATCCAAAATTTCAGTCGATTTGGTTCCATAGTGCAAAAGCTATTGCCATACATAAGTTTGACAAAATGCCTATAAAATAACGAAAATTTTGTATGAAGAAAATGAAAATTCGTCTGTTGGGAGATTTTCTGATTGATTCATGTACAGACCATGAATTTTAGTAAGAATCCAAAATTTCAGTCGATTTGGTTCCATAGTGCCAAAGCTATGGCCATATATAAGTTTGACAAAGTGCCTATAAAATAACTTTAATTTTGTATGAAGAAAAATAAAATTCGTCTGTTGGGAGATTTTCTGATTGATTCGTGTACAGACCATGAATTTTAGTAAGAATCCAAAATTTCAGCAAGTTTGGAGCCATAGGGCCGAAGTTACGACCGTACCCAACTATTAAAAACACCGACCCCAAGTACTAAAACGAGCGAACCCAAGTGTGAAAACGATGATATTTTTTTCAAAATCTTCTTTTGGCTGATTTTTTTATTGATTCGTGTACAGACCATGAATTTTAGTAAGAATCCAAAATTTTAGTCGATTTGGTTCCATAGTGCCAAAGCTATGGCCATACATAAGTTTGACAAAGTGCCTATAAAATAACGAAAATTTTGTATGAAGAAAACTCGTCTGTTGGGAGATTTTCTGATTGATTCATGTACAGACCATGAATTTTAGTAAGAATCCAAAATTTCAGTCGATTTGGTTCCATAATGCCAAAGCTATGGCCATACATAAGTTTGACAAAGTTCCTATAAAATAACGTAAATTTTGTATGAAGAAAAATAAAATTCGTCTGTTGGGAGATTTTCTGATTGATTCGTATACAGACCATGATTTTTAGTAGGAATCTAAAATTTCAGCAAGTTTGGTGCCATAGGGCCGAAGTTACGACCGAACCCAAGTATTAAAAACACCGACCCCAAGTACTAAAACGAGCGAACCCAAGTGTGAAAACGATGATATTTTTTTCAAAATCTTCTTTTGGCTGATTTTTTTATTGATTCGTGTACAGACCATGAATTTTAGTAAGAATCCAAAATTTAAGTCGATTTGGTGCCATAGTGCCAAAGCTATGGCCATACATAAGTTTGACAAAGTGCCTATAAAATAACGAAAATTTTGTATGAAGAAAACTCGTCTGTTGGGAGATTTTCTGATTGATTCGTATACAGACCATGATTTTTAGTAGGAATCCAAAATTTCAGCAAGTTTGGTGCCATAGGGCCGAAGTTACGACCGAACCCAAGTATTAAAAACACTACCCCAAGTACTAAAACGAGCGAACCCAAGTGTGAAAACGATGATATTTTTTTCAAAATCTTCTTTTGGCTGATTTTTTTATTGATTCGTGTACAGACCATGAATTTTTGTAAGAATCCAAAATTTTAGTCGATTTGGCTCCATAGTGCCAAAGCTATGGCCATACATAAGTTTGACAAAGTGCCTATAAAATAACGAAAATTTTGTATGAAGAAAACTCGTCTGTTGGGAGATTTTCTGATTGATTCGTGTACAGACCATGATTTTTAGTAGGAATCCAAAATTTCAGCAAGTTTGGTGCCATAGGACAGAAGTTACGACCGAACCCAAGTATTAAAAACACCGACTCCAAGTACTAAAACGAGCGAACCCAAGTGTGAAAACGATGATATTTTTTTCAAAATCTTCTTTTGGCCGATTTTTTTTTTGATTCGTGTACAGACCATGAATTTTAGTAAGAATCCAAAATTTTAGTCGATTTGAATCCATAGTGCCAAAGCTATGGCCATACATAAGTTTGACAAAGTGCATATAAAATAACGAAAATTTTGTATGAAGAAAACTCGTCTGTTGGGAGATTTTCTGATTGATTCGTATACAGACCATGATTTTTAGTAGGAATCCAAAATTTCAGCAAGTTTGGTGCCATAGGGCCGAAGTTACGACCGAACCCAAGTATTAAAAACACCGACCCCAAGTACTAAAACGAGCGAACCCAAGTGTGAAAACGATGATATTTTTTTCAAAATCTTCTTTTGGCTGATTTTTTTATTGATTCGTGTACAGACCATGAATTTTAGTAAGAATCCAAAATTTTAGTCGATTTGGCTCCATAGTGCCAAAGCTATGGCCATACATAAGTTTGACAAAGTGCCTATAAAATAACGAAAATTTTGTATGAAGAAAACTCGTCTGTTGGGAGATTTTCTGATTGATTCGTGTACAAACCATGATTTTTAGTAGGAATCCAAAATTTCAGCAAGTTTGGTGCCATAGGACAGAAGTTACGACCGAACCCAAGTATTAAAAACACCGACTCCAAGTACTAAAACGAGCGAACCCAAGTGTGAAAACGATGATATTTTTTTCAAAATCTTCTTTTGGCTGATTTTTTTATTGATTCGTGTACAGACCATGAATTTTAGTAAGAATCCAAAATTTTGTCGATTTGGTTCCATAGTGCCAAAGCTATGGCCATACATAAGTTTGACAAAGTGCATATAAAATAACGAAAATTTTGTATGAAGAAAACTCGTCTGTTGGGAGATTTTCTGATTGATTCGTGTACAGACCATGAATTTTAGTAAGAATCCAAAATTTCAGTCGATTTGGTTCCATAGTGCAAAAGCTATTGCCATACATAAGTTTGACAAAATGCCTATAAAATAACGAAAATTTTGTATGAAGAAAATGAAAATTCGTCTGTTGGGAGATTTTCTGATTGATTCGTGTACAGACCATGAATTTTAGTAAGAATCCAAAATTTCAGTCGATTTGGTTCCATAGTGCCAAAGCTATGGCCATATATAAGTTTGACAAAGTGCCTATAAAATAACTTTAATTTTGTATGAAGAAAAATAAAATTCGTCTGTTGGGAGATTTTCTGATTGATTCGTGTACAGACCATGAATTTTAGTAAGAATCCAAAATTTCAGCAAGTTTGGAGCCATAGGGCCGAAGTTACGACCGTACCCAACTATAAAAAACACCGACCCCAAGTACTAAAACGAGCGAACCCAAGTGTGAAAACGATGATATTTTTTTCAAAATCTTCTTTTGGCTGATTTTTTTATTGATTCGTGTACAGACCATGAATTTTAGTAAGAATCCAAAATTTTAGTCGATTTGGTTCCATAGTGCCAAAGCTATTGCCATACATAAGTTTGACAAAATGCCTATAAAATAACGAAAATTTTGTATGAAGAAAACTCGTCTGTTGGGAGATTTTCTGATTGATTCATGTACAGACCATGAATTTTAGTAAGAATCCAAAATTTCAGTCGATTTGGTTCCATAATGCCAAAGCTATGGCCATACATAAGTTTGACAAAGTTCCTATAAAATAACGTAAATTTTGTATGAAGAAAAATAAAATTCGTCTGTTGGGAGATTTTCTGATTGATTCGTATACAGACCATGATTTTTAGTAGGAATCTAAAATTTCAGCAAGTTTGGTGCCATAGGGCCGAAGTTACGACCGAACCCAAGTATTAAAAACACCGACCCCAAGTACTAAAACGAGCGAACCCAAGTGTGAAAACGATGATATTTTTTTCAAAATCTTCTTTTGGCTGATTTTTTTATTGATTCGTGTACAGACCATGAATTTTAGTAAGAATCCAAAATTAAAGTCGATTTGGTGCCATAGTGCCAAAGCTATGGCCATACATAAGTTTGACAAAGTGCCTATAAAATAACGAAAATTTTGTATGAAGAAAACTCGTCTGTTGGGAGATTTTCTGATTGATTCGTGTACAGACCATGATTTTTAGTAGGAATCCAAAATTTCAGCAAGTTTGGTGCCATAGGACAGAAGTTACGACCGAACCCAAGTATTAAAAACACCGACTCCAAGTACTAAAACGAGCGAACCCAAGTGTGAAAACGATGATATTTTTTTCAAAATCTTCTTTTGGCTGATTTTTTTATTGATTCGTGTACAGACCATGAATTTTAGTAAGAATCCAAAATTTTGTCGATTTGGTTCCATAGTGCCAAAGCTATGGCCATACATAAGTTTGACAAAGTGCATATAAAATAACGAAAATTTTGTATGAAGAAAACTCGTCTGTTGGGAGATTTTCTGATTGATTCGTGTACAGACCATGAATTTTAGTAAGAATCCAAAATTTCAGTCGATTTGGTTCCATAGTGCAAAAGCTATTGCCATACATAAGTTTGACAAAGTGCCTATAAAATAACGAAAATTTTGTATGAAGAAAATGAAAATTCGTCTGTTGGGAGATTTTCTGATTGATTCGTGTACAGACCATGAATTTTAGTAAGAATCCAAAATTTCAGTCGATTTGGTTCCATAGTGCCAAAGCTATTGCCATACATAAGTTTGACAAAGTGCCTATAAAATAACTTTAATTTTGTATGAAGAAAAATAAAATTCGTCTGTTGGGAGATTTTCTGATTGATTCGTGTACAGACCATGAATTTTAGTAAGAATCCAAAATTTCAGCAAGTTTGGAGCCATAGGGCCGAAGTTACGACCGTACCCAACTATTAAAAACACCGACCCCAAGTACTAAAACGAGCGAACCCAAGTGTGAAAACGATGATATTTTTTTCAAAATCTTCTTTTGGCTGATTTTTTTATTGATTCGTGTACAGACCATGAATTTTAGTAAGAATCCAAAATTTTAGTCGATTTGGCTCCATAGTGCCAAAGCTATGGCCATACATAAGTTTGACAAAGTGCCTATAAAATAACGAAAATTTTGTATGAAGAAAACTCGTCTGTTGGGAGATTTTCTGATTGATTCGTGTACCGACCATGAATTTTAGTAAGAATCCAAAATTTCAGTCGATTTGGTTCCATAGTGCAAAAGCTATTGCCATACATAAGTTTGACAAAGTGCCTATAAAATAACGAAAATTTTGTATGAAGAAAATGAAAATTCGTCTGTTGGGAGATTTTCTGATTGATTCGTGTACAGACCATGAATTTTAGTAAGAATCCAAAATTTCAGTCAATTTGGTTCCATAGTGCCAAAGCTATGGCCATACATAAGTTTGACAAAGTGCCTATAAAATAACTTTAATTTTGTATGAAGAAAAATAAAATTCGTCTGTTGGGAGATTTTCTGATTGATTCGTGTACAGACCATGAATTTTAGTAAGAATCCAAAATTTCAGCAAGTTTGGAGCCATAAGGCCGAAGTTACGACCGTACCCAACTATTAAAAACACCGACCCCGAGTACTAAAACGAGCGAACCCAAGTGTGAAAACGATGATATTTTTTTCAAAATCTTCTTTTGGCTGATTTTTTTATTGATTCGTGTACAGACCATGAATTTTAGTAAGAATCCAAAATTTTAGTCGATTTGGTTCCATAGTGCCAAAGCTATGGCCATACATAAGTTTGACAAATCGCCTATAAAATAACGAAAATTTTGTATGAAGAAAACTCGTCTGTTGGGAGATTTTCTGATTGATTCATGTACAGACCATGAATTTTAGTAAGAATCCAAAATTTCAGTCGATTTGTTTCCATAATGCCAAAGCTATGGCCATACATAAGTTTGACAAAGTGCCTATAAAATAACGTAAATTTTGTATGAAGAAAAATTCTATTCGTCTGTTGGGAGATTTTCTGATTGATTCGTATACAGACCATGATTTTTAGTAGGAATCCAAAATTTCAGCAAGTTTGGTGCAATAGGGCCGAAGTTACGACCGAACCCAAGTATTAAAAACACCGACCCCAAGTACTAAAACGAGCGAACCCAAGTGTGAAAACGATGATATTTTTTTCAAAATCTTCTTTTGGCTGATTTTTTTATTGATTCGTGTACAGACCATGAATTTTAGTAAGAATCCAAAATTTCAGTCGATTTGGTTCCATACTGCCAAAGCTTCGGCTATACATAAGTTTGACAAAGTGCCTATAAAATAACGTAAATTTTGTATGAAGAAAATGAAAATTCGTCTGTTGGGAGATTTTCTGATTGATTCGTGTACAGACCATGATTTTTAGTAGGAATCCAAAATTTCAGCAAGTTTGGTGCCATAGGGCCGAAGTTACGACCGAACCCAAGTATTAAAAACACCGACCCCAAGTACTAAAACGAGCGAACCCAAGTGTGAAAACGATGATATTTTTTTCAAAATCTTCTTTTGGCTGATTTTTTTATTGATTCGTGTACAGACCATGAATTTTAGTAAGAATCCAAAATTTTAGTCGATTTGGCTCCATAGTGCCAAAGCTATGGCCATACATAAGTTTGACAAAGTGCCTATAAAATAACTTTAATTTTGTATGAAGAAAAATAAAATTCTTCTGTTGGGAGATTTTCTGATTGATTCGTGTACAGACCATGATTTTTAGTAGGAATCCAAAATTTCAGCAAGTTTGGTGCCATAGGACAGAAGTTACGACCGAACCCAAGTATTAAAAACACCGACTCCAAGTACTAAAACGAGCGAACCCAAGTGTGAAAACGATGATATTTTTTTCAAAATCTTCTTTTGGCTGATTTTTTTATTGATTCGTGTACAGACCATGAATTTTAGTAAGAATCCAAAATTTTAGTCGATTTGGTTCCATAGTGCCAAAGCTATGGCCATACATAAGTTTGACAAAGTGCATATAAAATAACGAAAATTTTGTATAAAGAAAACTCGTCTATTGGGAGATTTTCTGATTGATTCGTGTACAGACCATGAATTTTAGTAAGAATCCAAAATTTCAGTCGATTTGGTTCCATAGTGCAAAAGCTATTGCCATACATAAGTTTGACAAAGTGCCTATAAAATAACGAAAATTTTGTATGAAGAAAATGAAAATTCGTCTGTTGGGAGATTTTCTGATTGATTCGTGTACAGACCATGAATTTTAGTAAGAATCCAAAATTTCAGTCGATTTGGTTCCATAGTGCCAAAGCTATGGCCATATATAAGTTTGACAAAGTGCCTATAAAATAACTTTAATTTTGTATGAAGAAAAATAAAATTCGTCTGTTGGGAGATTTTCTGATTGATTCGTGTACAGACCATGAATTTTAGAAAGAATCCAAAATTTCAGCAAGTTTGGAGCCATAGGGCCGAAGTTACGACCGTACCCAACTATTAAAAACACCGACCCCGAGTACTAAAACGAGCGAACCCAAGTGTGAAAACGATGATATTTTTTTCAAAATCTTCTTTTGGCTGATTTTTTTATTGATTCGTGTACAGACCATGAATTTTAGTAAGAATCCAAAATTTTAGTCGATTTGGTTCCATAGTGCCAAAGCTATGGCCATACATAAGTTTGACAAAGTGCCTATAAAATAACGAAAATTTTGTATGAAGAAAACTCGTCTGTTGGGAGATTTTCTGATTGATTCGTATACAGACCATGATTTTTAGTAGGAATCCAAAATTTCAGCAAGTTTGGTGCCATAGGGCCGAAGTTACGACCGAACCCAAGTATTAAAAACACCGACCCCAAGTACTAAAACGAGCGAACCCAAGTGTGAAAACGATGATATTTTTTTCAAAATCTTCTTTTGGCTGATTTTTTTATTGATTCGTGTACAGACCATGAATTTTAGTAAGAATCCAAAATTTTAGTCGATTTGGCTCCATAGTGCCAAAGCTATGGCCATACATAAGTTTGACAAAGTGCCTATAAAATAACGAAAATTTTGTATGAAGAAAACTCGTCTGTTGGGAGATTTTCTGATTGATTCGTGTACCGACCATGAATTTTAGTAAGAATCCAAAATTTCAGTCGATTTGGTTCCATAGTGCAAAAGCTATTGCCATACATAAGTTTGACAAAGTGCCTATAAAATAACGAAAATTTTGTATGAAGAAAATGAAAATTCGTCTGTTGGGAGATTTTCTGATTGATTCGTGTACAGACCATGAATTTTAGTAAGAATCCAAAATTTCAGTCAATTTGGTTCCATAGTGCCAAAGCTATGGCCATACATAAGTTTGACAAAGTGCCTATAAAATAACGAAAATTTTGTATGAAGAAAACTCGTCTGTTGGGAGATTTTCTGATTGATTCGTGTACCGACCATGAATTTTAGTAAGAATCCAAAATTTCAGTCGATTTGGTTCCATAGTGCAAAAGCTATTGCCATGCATAACTTTGACAAAGTGCCTATAAAATAACGAAAATTTTGTATGAA
The DNA here is from genome assembly GCA_917563855.2 of Limnephilus lunatus. Taxonomy (NCBI): domain Eukaryota; kingdom Metazoa; phylum Arthropoda; class Insecta; order Trichoptera; family Limnephilidae; genus Limnephilus; species Limnephilus lunatus. The sequence continues at coordinate 82,609,417 of OU830594.1, forward strand.
GAAAAATAAAATTCGTCTGTTGGGAGATTTTCTGATTGATTCGTGTACAGACCATGAATTTTAGTAAGAATCCAAAATTTCAGCAAGTTTGGAGCCATAGGGCCGAAGTTACGACCGTACCCAACTATTAAAAACACCGACCCCGAGTACTAAAACGAGCGAACCCAAGTGTGAAAACGATGATATTTTTTTCAAAATCTTCTTTTGGCTGATTTTTTTATTGATTCGTGTACAGACCATGAATTTTAGTAAGAATCCAAAATTTTAGTCGATTTGGTTCCATAGTGCCAAAGCTATGGCCATACATAAGTTTGACAATTCGCCTATAAAATAACGAAAATTTTGTATGAAGAAAACTCGTCTGTTGGGAGATTTTCTGATTGATTCATGTACAGACCATGAATTTTAGTAAGAATCCAAAATTTCAGTCGATTTGTTTCCATAATGCCAAAGCTATGGCCATACATAAGTTTGACAAAGTGCCTATAAAATAACGTAAATTTTGTATGAAGAAAAATAAAATTCGTCTGTTGGGAGATTTTCTGATTGATTCGTATACAGACCATGATTTTTAGTAGGAATCCAAAATTTCAGCAAGTTTGGTGCCATAGGGCCGAAGTTACGACCGAACCCAAGTATTAAAAACACCGACCCCAAGTACTAAAACGAGCGAACCCAAGTGTGAAAACGATGATATTTTTTTCAAAATCTTCTTTTGGCTGATTTTTTTATTGATTCGTGTACAGACCATGAATTTAAGTAAGAATCCAAAATTTCAGTCGATTTGGTTCCATACTGCCAAAGCTTCGGCTATACATAAGTTTGACAAAGTGCCTATAAAATAACGTAAATTTTGTATGAAGAAAATGAAAATTCGTCTGTTGGGAGATTTTCTGATTGATTCGTGTACAGACCATGAATTTTAGTAAGAATCCAAAATTTCAGCAAGTTTGGAGCCATAGGGCCGAAGTTACGACCGTACCCAACTATTAAAAACACCGACCCCGAGTACTAAAACGAGCGAACCCAAGTGTGAAAACGATGATATTTTTTTCAAAATCTTCTTTTGGCTGATTTTTTTATTGATTCGTGTACAGACCATGAATTTTAGTAAGAATCCAAAATTTTAGTCGATTTGGTTCCATAGTGCCAAAGCTATGGCCATACATAAGTTTGACAATTCGCCTATAAAATAACGAAAATTTTGTATGAAGAAAACTCGTCTGTTGGGAGATTTTCTGATTGATTCATGTACAGACCATGAATTTTAGTAAGAATCCAAAATTTCAGTCGATTTGTTTCCATAATGCCAAAGCTATGGCCATACATAAGTTTGACAAAGTGCCTATAAAATAACGTTAATTTTGTATGAAGAAAAATAAAATTCGTCTGTTGGGAGATTTTCTGATTGATTCGTATACAGACCATGATTTTTAGTAGGAATCCAAAATTTCAGCAAGTTTGGTGCCATAGGGCCGAAGTTACGACCGAACCCAAGTATTAAAAACACCGACCCCAAGTACTAAAACGAGCGAACCCAAGTGTGAAAACGATGATATTTTTTTCAAAATCTTCTTTTGGCTGATTTTTTTATTGATTCGTGTACAGACCATGAATTTAAGTAAGAATCCAAAATTTCAGTCGATTTGGTTCCATACTGCCAAAGCTTCGGCTATACATAAGTTTGACAAAGTGCCTATAAAATAACGTAAATTTTGTATGAAGAAAAATAAAATTCGTCTGTTGGGAGATTTTCTGATTGATTCGTGTACAGACCATGAATTTTAGTAAGAATCCAAAATTTCAGCAAGTTTGGAGCCATAGGGCCGAAGTTACGACCGTACCAAACTATTAAAAACACCGACCCCGAGTACTAAAACGAGCGAACCCAAGTGTGAAAACGATGATATTTTTTTCAAAATCTTCTTTTGGCTGATTTTTTTATTGATTCGTGTACAGACCATGAATTTTAGTAAGAATCCAAAATTTTAGTCGATTTGGTTCCATAGTGCCAAAGCTATGGCCATACATAAGTTTGACAATTCGCCTATAAAATAACGAAAATTTTGTATGAAGAAAACTCGTCTGTTGGGAGATTTTCTGATTGATTCATGTACAGACCATGAATTTTAGTAAGAATCCAAAATTTTAGTCGATTTGGTTCCATAGTGCCAAAGCTATGGCCATACATAAGTTTGACAAAGTGCCTATAAAATAACGAAAATTTTGTATGAAGAAAACTCGTCTGTTGGGAGATTTTCTGATTGATTCGTGTACAGACTATGAATTTTAGTAAGAATCCAAAATTTCAGTCGATTTGGTTCCATAATGCCAAAGCTATGGCCATACATAAGTTTGACAAAGTGCCTATAAAATAACGTAAATTTTGTATGAAGAAAAATAAAATTCGTCTGTTGGGAGATTTTCTGATTGATTCGTTTACAGACCATGATTTTTAGTAGGAATCCAAAATTTCAGCAAGTTTGGTGCCATAGGGCCGAAGTTACGACCGAACCCAAGTATTAAAAACACCGACCCCAAGTACTAAAACGAGCGAACCCAAGTGTGAAAACGATGATATTTTTTTCAAAATCTTCTTTTGGCTGATTTTTTTATTGATTCGTGTACAGACCATGAATTTTAGTAAGAATCCAAAATTTTAGTCGATTTGGTTCCATAGTGCCAAAGCTATGGCCATACATAAGTTTGACAAAGTGCCTATAAAATAACGAAAATTTTGTTTGAAGAAAACTCGTCTGTTGGGAGATTTTCTGATTGATTAGTGTACAGACCATGAATTTTAGTAAGAATCCAAAATTTCAGTCGATTTGGTTCCATAATGCCAAAGCTATGGCCATACATAAGTTTGATAAAGTGCCTATAAAATAATGTAAATTTTGTATGAAGAAAAATAAAATTCGTCTGTTGTGAGATTTTCTGATTGATTCGTATACAGACCATGATTTTTAGTAGGAATCCAAAATTTCAGCAAGTTTGGTGCCATAGGGCCGAAGTAACGACCGAACCCAAGTATTAAAAACACCGACCCCAAGTACTAAAACGAGCGAACCCAAGTGTGAAAACGATGATATTTTTTTCAAAATCTTCTTTTGGCTGATTTTTTGATTGATTCGTGTACAGACCATGAATTTTAGTAAGAATCCAAAATTTCAGTCGATTTGGTTCCATAGTGCCAAAGCTATGGCCATACATAAGTTTGACAAAGTGCCTATAAAATAATGTAAATTTTGTATGAAGAAAAATAAAATTCGTCTGTTGGGAGATTTTCTGATTGATTCGTATACAGACCATGATTTTTAGTAGGAATCCAAAATTTCAGCAAGTTTGGTGCCATAGGGCCGAAGTAACGACCGAACCCAAGTATTAAAAACACCGACCCCAAGTACTAAAACGGGCGAACCCAAGTGTGAAAACGACGATATTTTTTTCAAAATCTTCTTTTGGCTGATTTTTTGATTGATTCGTGTACAGACCATGAATTTTAGTAAGAATCCAAAATTTCAGTCGATTTGGTTCCATAGTGCCAAAGCTATGGCCATACATAAGTTTGACAAAGTGCCTATAAAATAACGAAAATTTTGTATGAAGAAAATGAAAATTCGTCTGTTCGGAGATTTTCTGATTGATTCGTGTACAGACCATGAATTTTAGTAAGAATCCAAAATTTCGGTCAATTTGGTTCCATAGTGCCAAAGCTATGGCCATACATAAGTTTGACAAAGTGCCTATAAAATAACGTAAATTTTGTATGAAGAAAAATAAAATTCGTATGTTGGGAGATTTTCTGATTGATTCGTGTACAGACCATGATTTTTAGTAGGAATCCAAAATTTCAGCAAGTTTGGAGCCATAGGGCCGAAGTTACGACCGTACCCAAGTATTAAAAACACCGACCCCAAGTACTAAAACGAGCGAACCCAAGTGTGAAAACGATGATATTTTTTTCAAAATCTTCTTTTGGCTGATTTTTTGATTGATTCGTGTTCAGACCATGAATTTTATTAAGAATCCATAATTTCAGTCGATTTGGTTCCATAGTGCCAAAGCTATGGCCATACATAAGTTTTACAAAGTGCCTATAAAATAACGAAAATTTTGTATGAAGAAAATGAAAATTCGTCTGTTCGGAGATTTTCCGATTGATTCGTGTACAGACCATGAATTTTAGTAAGAATCCAAAATTTCAGTCAATTTCGTTCCATAGTGCCAAAGCTATGGCCATACATAAGTTTGGCAAAGTGCCTATAAAATAACGTAAATTTTGTATGAAGAAAATTAAAATTCGTCTGTTGGGAGATTTTCTGATTGATTCGTGTACATACCATGATTTTTAGTAAGAATCCAAAATTTCAGTCGATTTGGTTCCATACTGCCAAAGCTTCCTCTATACATAAGTTTGACAAAGTGCCCAAAAAATAACGAAAATTTTGTATGAAGAAAATTAAAATTCGTCAATTGTGAGATTTTCTGATTGATTCGTGTACAGACCATGATTTTTACTCGGAACCTTAAATTTCAGCAAGTTTGGTGCCATAGGGCCGAAGTTACGACCGAACCCAAGTATTCAAAACACCGACCCCAAGTACTAAAACGAGCGAACCCAAGTCTGAAAACGATGATATTTTTTTCAAAATCTTCTTTCGGCTGATTTTTTAATTGATTCGTGTAAAGACCATGAATTTTAGTAAGAATCCAAAATTTCAGTCGATTTGGTTCCATAGTGCCAAAGTTATGGCCATACATAAGATTGACAAAGTGCCTATAAAATAACGTAAATTTCATATGAAGAAAATTAAAATTCGTCTGTTGGGAGATATTCTGATTGATTCGTGTACAGACCATGATTTTTAGTAGGAATCCAAAATTTCAGCAAGTTTGGTGCCATAGGGCCGAAGTTACGACCGAACTCAAGTATTAAAAACACCGACCCCAAGTAATAAAACGAGGGAACCCAAGAGTGAAAACGATGATATTTTTTTCAAAATCTTCTTTTGGCTGATTTTTTGATTGATTCGTGTTCAGACCATGAATTTTAGTAAGAATCCAAAATTTCAGTCGATTTGGTTCCATAGAGCCAAAGCTATGGCCATACATAAGTTTGACAAAGTGCCTATAAAATAACGTAAATTTTGTATGAAGAAAAATAAAATTCGTATGTTGGGAGATTTTCTGATTGATTCGTGTACAGACCATGATTTTTAGTAGGAATCCAAAATTTCAGCAAGTTTGGAGCCATAGGGCCGAAGTTACGACCGTACCCAAGTATTAAAAACACCGACCCCAAGTACTAAAACGAGCGAACCCAAGTGTGAAAACGATGATATTTTTTTCAAAATCTTCTTTTGGCTGATTTTTTGATTGATTCGTGTTCAGACCATGAATTTTAGTAAGAATCCATAATTTCAGTCGATTTGGTTCCATAGTGCCAAAGCTATGGCCATACATAAGTTTGACAAAGTGCCTATAAAATAACGAAAATTTTGTATGAAGAAAATGAAAATTCGTCTGTTCGGAGATTTTCCGATTGATTCGTGTACAGACCATGAATTTTAGTAAGAATCCAAAATTTCAGTCGATTTGGTTCCATAGTGCCAAAGCTATGGCCATACATAAGTTTGACAAAGTGCTTATAAAAAAACGAAAATTTTGTATGAAGAAAATTAAAATTCGTCTGTTGGGAGATTTTCTGATTGATTCGTGTACATACCATGATTTTTAGTAAGAATCCAAAATTTCAGTCGATTTGGTTCCATACTGCCAAAGCTTCCTCTATACATAAGTTTGACAAAGTGCCCAAAAAATAACGAAAATTTTGTATGAAGAAAATTAAAATTCGTCAATTGTGAGATTTTCTGATTGATTCGTGTACAGACCATGATTTTTACTCGGAACCTTAAATTTCAGCAAGTTTGGTGCCATAGGGCCGAAGTTACGACCGAACCCAAGTATTCAAAACACCGACCCCAAGTACTAAAACGAGCGAACCCAAGTCTGAAAACGATGATATTTTTTTCAAAATCTTCTTTCGGCTGATTTTTAATTGATTCGTGTAAAGACCATGAATTTTAGTAAGAATCCAAAATTTCAGTCGATTTGGTTCCATAGTGCCAAAGTTATGGCCATACATAAGATTGACAAAGTGCCTATAAAATAACGTAAATTTCATATGAAGAAAATTAAAATTCGTCTGTTGGGAGATATTCTGATTGATTCGTGTACAGACCATGATTTTTAGTAGGAATCCAAAATTTCAGCAAGTTTGGTGCCATAGGGCCGAAGTTACGACCGAACTCAAGTATTAAAAACACCGACCCCAAGTACTAAAACGAGGGAACCCAAGAGTGAAAACGATGATATTTTTTTCAAAATCTTCTTTTGGCTGATTTTTTGATTGATTCGTGTTCAGACCATGAATTTTAGTAAGAATCCAAAATTTCAGTCGATTTGGTTCCATAGTGCCAAAGCTATGGCCATACATAAGTTTGACAAAGTGCCTATAAAATAACGAAAATTTTGTATGAAGAAAATGAAAATTCGTCTGTTCGGAGATTTTCTGATTGATTCGTGTACAGACCATGAATTTTAGTAAGAATCCAAAATTTCAGTCAATTTGGTTCCATAGTGCCAAAGCTATGGCCATACATAAGTTTGACAAAGTGCCTATAAAATAACGTAAATTTTGTATGAAGAAAAATAAAATTCGTATGTTGGGAGATTTTCTGATTGATTCGTGTACAGACCATGATTTTTAGTAGGAATCCAAAATTTCAGCAAGTTTGGAGCCATAAGGCCGAAGTTACGACCGTACCCAAGTATTAAAAACACCGACCCCAAGTACTAAAACGAGCGAACCCAAGTGTGAAAACGATGATATTTTTTTCAAAATCTTCTTTTGGCTGATTTTCTGATTGATTCGTGTTCAGACCATGAATTTTAGTAAGAATCCATAATTTCAGTCGATTTGGTTCCATAGTGCCAAAGCTATGGCCATACATAAGTTTGACAAAGTGCCTATAAAATAACGAAAATTTTGTATGAAGAAAATGAAAATTCGTCTGTTCGGAGATTTTCTGATTGATTCGTGTACAGACCATGAATTTTAGTAAGAATCCAAAATTTCAGTCAATTTGGTTCCATAGTGCCAAAGCTATGGCCATACATAAGTTTGACAAAGTGCCTATAAAATAACGTAAATTTTGTATGAAGAAAAATAAAATTCGTATGTTGGGAGATTTTCTGATTGATTCGTGTACAGACCATGATTTTTAGTAGGAATCCAAAATTTCAGCAAGTTTGTAGCCATCGAACCGAAGTTACGACCGTATTAAAAACACCGACCCCAAGTACTAAAACGAGCGAACCCAAGTGTGAAAACGATGATATTTTTTTCAAAATCTTCTTTTGGCTGATTTTTTGATTGGTTCGTGTACAGACCATGAATTTTAGTAAGAATCAAAAATTTCAGTCGATTTGGTTCCATAGTGCCAAAGCTATGGCCATACATAAGTTTGACAAAGTGACTATAAAAAAACGAAAATTTTGTATGAAGAAAATTAAAATTCGTCTGTTGGGAGATTTTCTGATTGATTCGTGTACATACCATGATTTTTAGTAAGAATCCAAAATTTCAGTCGATTTGGTTCCATACTGCCAAAGCTTCGGCTATACATAAGTTTGACAAAGTGCCCAAAAAATAACGAAAATTTTGTATGAAGAAAATTAAAATTCGTCAATTGTGAGATTTTCTGATTGATTCGTGTACAGACCATGATTTTTACTCGGAACCTTAAATTTCAGCAAGTTTGGTGCCATAGGGCCGAAGTTACGACCGAACCCAAGTATTCAAAACACCGACCCCAAGTACTAAAACGAGCGAACCCAAGTCTGAAATCGATGATATTTTTTTAAAAATCTTCTTTCGGCTGATTTTTTAATTGATTCGTGTAAAGACCATGAATTTTAGTAAGAATCCAAAATTTCAGTCGATTTGGTTCCTTAGTGCCAAAGTTATGGCCATACATAAGATTGACAAAGTGCCTATAAAATAACGTAAATTTCATATGAAGAAAATTAAAATTCGTCTGTTGGGAGATATTCTGATTGATTCGTGTACAGACCATGATTTTTAGTAGGAATCCAAAATTTCAGCAAGTTTGGTGCCATAGGGCCGAAGTTACGACCGAACTCAAGTATTAAAAACACCGACCCCAAGTACTAAAACGAGCGAACCCAAGAGTGAAAACGATGATATTTTTTTCAAAATCTTCTTTTGGCTGATTTTTTGATTGATTCGTGTTCAGACCATGAATTTTAGTAAGAATCCAAAATTTCAGTCGATTTGGTTCCATAGTGCCAAAGCTATGGCCATACATAAGTTTGACAAAGTGCCTATAAAATAACGAAAATTTTGTATGAAGAAAATTAAAATTAGTCTGTTCGGAGATTTTCTGATTGATTCGTGTAAAGACCATGAATTTTAGTAAGAATCCAAAATTTCAGTCAATTTGGTTCCATAGTGCCAAAGCTATGGCCATACATAAGTTTGACAAAGTGCCTATAAAATAACGTAAATTTTGTATGAAGAAAAATAAAATTCGTATGTTGGGAGATTTTCTGATTGATTCGTGTACAGACCATGATTTTTAGTAGGAATCCAAAATTTCAGCAAGTTTGAAGCCATAGGGCCGAAGTTACGACCGTACCCAAGTATTAAAAACACCGACCCCAAGTACTAAAACGAGCGAACCCAAGTGTGAAAACGATGATATTTTTTTCAAAATCTTCTTTTTGCTGATTTTTTGATTGATTCGTGTTCAGACCATGAATTTTATTAAGAAACAATAATTTTAGTCGATTTGGTTCCATAGTGCCAAAGCTATGGCCATACATAAGTTTGACAAAGTGCCTATAAAATAACGAAAATTTTGTATGAAGAAAATGAAAATTCGTCTGTTCGGAGATTTTCCGATTGATTCGTGTACAGACCATGAATTTTAGTAAGAATCCAAAATTTCAGTCAATTTGGTTCCATAGTGCCAAAGCTATGGCCATACATAAGTTTGACAAAGTGCCTATAAAATAACGTAAATTTTGTATGAAGAAAAATAAAATTCGTATGTTGGGAGATTTTCTGATTGATTCGTGTACAGACCATGATTTTTACTAGGAATCCAAAATTTCAGCAAATTTGGTGCCATAGGGCCGAAGTTACAACCGAACCAAGTATTAAAAACACGGAACCCAAGTATTAAAACGAGCGAACCCAAGTGTGAAAACGATGATATTTTTTTCAAAATCTTCTTTCGGCTGATTTTTTAATTGATTCGTGTACATACCATGATTTTTAGTAAGAATCCAAAATTTCAGTCGATTTGGTTCCATACTGCCAAAGCTATGGCCATACATAAGTTTGACAAAGTGCCTATAAAATATCGTAAATTTTGTATGAAGAAAATGAAAATTCGTCTGTTGGGAGATTTTCTGATTGATTCGTGTACAGACCATGAATTTTTGTAAGAATCCAAAATTTCAGTCAATTTGGTTCCATAGTGCCAAAGCTATGGCCATACATAAGTTTGACAAAGTGCCTATAAAATAACGTAAATTTTGTATGAAGAAAAATAAAATTCGTATGTTGGGAGATTTTCTGATTGATTCGTTTACAGACCATGATTTTTAGTAGGAATCCAAAATTTCAGCAAGTTTGGAGCCATAGGGCCGAAGTAACGACCGTACCCAAGTATTAAAAACACCGACCCCAAGTACTAAAACGAGCGAACCCAAGTGTGAAAACGATGATACTTTTTTCAAAATCTTCTTTTGGCTGATTTTTTGATTGATTCGTGTTCAGACCATGAATTTTAGTAAGAATCCAAAATTTCAGTCGATTTGATTCCATGGTGCCAAAGCTATGGCCATACATAAGTTTGACAAAGTGCCTATAAAATAACGTAAATTTTGTATGAAGAAAAATAAAATTCGTATGTTGGGAGATTTTCTGATTGATTCGTGTACAGACCATGAATTTTAGTAAGAATCCAAAATTTCAGTCAATTTGGTTCCATAGTGCCAAAGCTATGGCCATACATAAGTTTGACAAAGTGCCTATAAAAAAACGTAAATTTTGTATGAAGAAAAATAAAATTCGTATGTTGGGAGATTTTCTGATTGATTCGTGTACAGACCATGATTTTTAGTAGGAATCCAAAATTTCAGCAATTTTGGAGCCATAGGGCCGAAGTTACGACCGTACCCAAGTATTAAAAACACCGACCCCAAGTACTAAAACGAGCGAACCCAAGTGTGAAAACGATGATATTTTTTTCAAAATCTTCTTTTGGCTGATTTTTTGATTGATTCGTGTACAGACCATTAATTTTAATAAGAATCCAAAATTTCAGTCGATTTGGTTCCATAGTGCCAAAGCTATGGCCATACATAAGTTTGACAAAGTGCCTATAAAATAACGTAAATTTTGTATGAAGAAAAATAAAATTCGTATGTTGGGAGATTTTCTGATTGATTCGTGTACAGACCATGATTTTTAGTAGGAATCCAAAATTTCAGCAAGTTTGGAGCCATAGGGCCGAAGTTACGACCGTACCCAAGTATTTAAAACACCGACCCCAAGTACTAAAACGAGCGAACCCAAGTGTGAAAACGATGATATTTTTTTCAAAATCTTCTTTTGGCTGATTTTTTGATTGATTCGTGTTCAGACCATGAATTTTAGTAAGAATCCAAAATTTCAGTCGATTTGGTTCCATAGTGCCAAAGCTATGGCCTTACATAAGTTTGACAAAGTGCCTATCAAATAACGTAAATTTTGTATGAAGAAAATGAAAATTCGTCTGTTGGGAGATTTTCTGATTGATTCGTACACAAACCATGAATTTTTGTAAGAATCCAAAATTTCAGTCAATTTGGTTCCATAGTGCCAAAGCTATGGCCATACATAAGTTTGACAAAATGCCTATAAAATAACGTAAATTTTGTATGAAGAAAAATAAAATTCGTATGTTGGGAGATTTTCTGATTGATTCGTGTACAGACCATGATTTTTAGTAGGAATCCAAAATTTCAGCAAGTTTGGAGCCATAGGGCCGAAGTTACGACCGTACCCAAGTATAAAAAACACCGACCCCAAGTACTAAAACGAGCGAACGCAAGTGTGAAAACGATGATACTTTTTTCAAAATCTTCTTTTGGCTGATTTTTTGATTGATTCGTGTTCAGACCATGAATTTTAGTAAGAATCCAAAATTTCAGTCGATTTGATTCCATGGTGCCAAAGCTATGGCCATACATAAGTTTGACAAAGTGCCTATAAAATAACGTAAATTTTGTATGAAGAAAAATAAAATTCGTATGTTGGGAGATTTTCTGATTGATTCGTGTACAGACCATGAATTTTAGTAAGAATCCAAAATTTCAGTCAATTTGGTTCCATAGTGCCAAAGCTATGGCCATACATAAGTTTGACAAAGTGCCTATAAAAAAACGTAAATTTTGTATGAAGAAAAATAAAATTCGTATGTTGGGAGATTTTCTGATTGATTCGTGTACAGACCATGATTTTTAGTAGGAATCCAAAATTTCAGCAAGTTTGGAGCCATAGGGCCGAAGTTACGACCGTACCCAAGTATTAAAAACACCGACCCCAAGTACTAAAACGAGCGAACCCAAGTGTGAAAACGATGATATTTTTTTCAAAATCTTCTTTTGGCTGATTTTTTGATTGATTCGTGTACAGACCATGAATTTTATTAAGAATCCAAAATTTCAGTCGATTTGGTTCCATAGTGCCAAAGTTATGGCCATACATAAGATTGACAAAGTGCCTATAAAATAACGTAAATTTCATATGAAGAAAATTAAAATTCGTATGTTGGGAGATATTCTGATTGATTCGTGTACAGACCATGATTTTTAGTAGGAATCCAAAATTTCAGCAAGTTTGGGGCCATAGGGCCGAAGTTACAACCGAACCAAGTATTAAAAACACCGAACCCAAGTATTAAAACGAGCGAACCCAAGTGTGAAAACGATGATATTTTTTTCAAAATCTTCTTTCGGCTGATTTTTTAATTGATTCGTGTAAAGACCATGAATTTTAGAAAGAATCCAAAATTTCAGTCGATTTGGTTCCATAGTGCAAAAGCTATGGCCATACATAAGTTTGACAAAGTGACTATAAAAAAACGAAAATTTTGTATGAAGAAAATTAAAATTCGTCTGTTGGGAGATTTTCTGATTGATTCGTGTACATACCATGATTTTTACTCGGAATCTAAAATTTCAGCAAGTTTGGTGCCATAGGGCCGAAGTTACGACCGATCCCAAGTATTGCAAACACCGACCCCAAGTACTAAAACGAGCGAACCCAAGTCTGAAAACGATGATATTTTTTTCAAAATCTTCTTTTGGCTGATTTTTTGATTGATTCGTGTACAGACCATGAATTTAAATAAGAATCCAAAATTTCAGTCGATTTGGTTCCATAGTGCCAAAGCTATGGCCATACATAAGTTTGACAAAGTGCCTATAAAATAACGTAAATTTTGTATGAAGAAAAATAAAATTCGTATGTTGGGAGATTTTCTGATTGATTCGTGTACAGACCATGATTTTTAGTAGGAATCCAAAATTTCAGCAAGTTTGGAGCCATAGGGCCGAAGTTACGACCGTACCCAAGTATTAAAAACACCGACCCCAAGTACTAAAACGAGCGAACCCAAGTGTGAAAACGATGATATTTTTTTCAAAATCTTCTTTTGGCTGATTTTTTGATTGATTCGTGTACAGACCATGAATTTTTGTAAGAATCCAAAATTTCAGTCAATTTGGTTCCATAGTGCCAAAGCTATGGCCATACATAAGTTTGACAAAGTGCCTATAAAATAACGTAAATTTTGTATGAAGAAAAATAAAATTCGTATGTTGGGAGATTTTCTGATTGATTCGTGTACAGACCATGATTTTTAGTAGGAATCCAAAATTTCAGCAAGTTTGGAGCCATAGGGCCGAAGTTACGACCGTACCCAAGTATTAAAAACACCGACCCCAAGTACTAAAACGAGCGAACCCAAGTGTGAAAACGATGATATTTTTTTCAAAATCTTCTTTTGGCTGATTTTTTGATTGATTCGTGTACAGACCATGAATTTTAGTAAGAATCCAAAATTTCAGTCGATTTGGTTCCATAGTGCCAAAGCTATGGCCTTACATAAGTTTGACAAAGTGCCTATAAAATAACGTAAATTTTGTATGAAGAAAATGAAAATTCGTCTGTTGGGAGATTTTCTGATTGATTCGTGTACAGACCATGAATTTTTGTAAGAATCCAAAATTTCAGTCAATTTGGTTCCATAGTGCCAAAGCTATGGCCATACATAAGTTTGACAAAGTGCCTATAAAATAACGTAAATTTTGTATGAAGAAAAATAAAATTCGTATGTTGGGAAATTTTCTGATTGATTCGTGTACAGACCATGATTTTTAGTAGGAATCCAAAATTTCAGCAAGTTTCGAGCCATAGGGCCGAAGTTACGACCGTACCCAAGTATTAAAAACACCGACCCCAAGTACTAAAACGAGCGAACCCAAGTGTGAAAACGATGATATTTTTTTCAAAATCTTCTTTTGGCTGATTTTTTGATTGATTCGTGTACAGACCATGAATTTTTGTAAGAATCCAAAATTTCAGTCAATTTGGTTCCATAGTGCCAAAGCTATGGCCATACATAAGTTTGACAAAGTGCCTATAAAATAACGTAAATTTTGTATGAAGAAAAATAAAATTCGTATGTTGGGAGATTTTCTGATTGATTCGTGTACAGACCATGATTTTTAGTAGGAATCCAAAATTTCAGCAAGTTTGGAGCCATAGGGCCGAAGTTACGACCGTACCCAAGTATTAAAAACACCGACCCCAAGTACTAAAACGAGCGAACCCAAGTGTGAAAACGATGATATTTTTTTCAAAATCTTCTTTTGGCTGATTTTTTGATTGATTCGTGTACAGACCATGAATTTTATTAAGAATCCAAAATTTCAGTCGATTTGGTTCCATAGTGCCAAAGCTATGGCCATACATAAGTTTGACAAAGTGCCTATAAAATAACGTAAATTTTGTATGAAGAAAAATAAAATTCGTATGTTGGGAGATTTTCTGATTGATTCGTGTACAGACCATGATTTTTAGTAGGAATCCAAAATTTCAGCAAGTTTGGTGCCATAGGGCCGAAGTTACAACCGAACCAAGTATTAAAAACACCGAACCCAAGTATTAAAACGAGCGAACCCAAGTGTGAAAACGATGATATTTTCTTCAAAATCTTCTTTCGGCTGATTTTTTAATTGATTCGTGTAAAGACCATGAATTTTAGTAAGAATCCAAAATTTCAGTCGATTTGGTTCCATAGTGCCAAAGCTATGGCCATACATAAGTTTGACAAAGTGCCCATAAAATAACGAAAATTTTGTATGAAGAAAATTAAAATTCGTATGTTGGGAGATTTTCTGATTGATTCGTGTACATACCATGATTTTTAGTAAGAATCCAAAATTTCAGTCGATTTGGTTCCATACTGCCAAAATTCGGCTATACATAAGTTTGACAAAGTGCCCAAAAAATAACGAAAATTTTGTATGAAGAAAATTAAAATTCGTCAATTGTGAGATTTTCTGATTGATTCGTGTACAGACCATGATTTTTACTCGGAATCTAAAATTTCAGCAAGTTTGGTGCCATAGGGCCGAAGTTACGACCGAACCCAAGTATTCAAAACACCGACCCCAAGTACTAAAACGAGCGAACCCAAGTCTGAAAACGATGATATTTTTATCAAAATCTTCTTTTGGCTGATTTTTTGATTGATTCGTGTACAGACCATGAATTTTAGTAAGAATCCAAAATTTCAGTCGATTTGGTTCCATAGTGCCAAAGCTATGGCCATACATAAGTTTGAATAAGTGCCTATAAAATAACGTAAATTTTGTATGAAGAAAAATGCAATTCGTATGTTGAGAGATTTTCTGATTGATTCGTGTACAGACCATGATTTTTAGTAGGAATCCAAAATTTCAGCAAGTTTGGAGCCATAGGGCCGAAGTTACGACCGTACCCAAGTATTACAAACACCGACCCCAAGTACTAAAACGAGCGAACCCAAGTGTGAAAACGATGATATTTTTTTCAAAATCTTCTTTTGGCTGATTTTTTGATTGATTCGTGTACAGACCATGAATTTTATTAAGAATCCAAAATTTCAGTCGATTTGGTTCCATAGTGCCAAAGTTATGGCCATACATAAGATTGACAAAGTGCCTATAAAATAACATAAATTTCATATGAAGAAAATTAAAATTCGTCTGTTGGGAGATATTCTGATTGATTCGTGTACAGACCATGATTTTTAGTAGGAATCCAAAATTTCAGCAAGTTTGGGGCCATAGGGCCGAAGTTACAACCGAACCAAGTATTAAAAACACCGAACCCAAGTATTAAAACGAGCGAACCCAAGTGTGAAAACGATGATATTTTTTTCAAAATCTTCTTTCGTCTGATTTTTTAATTGATTCGTGTAAAGACCATGAATTTTAGTAAGAATCCAAAATTTCAGTCGATTTGGTTCCATAGTGCAAAAGCTATGGCCATACATAAGTTTGACAAAGTGACTATAAAAAAACGAAAATTTTGTATGAAGAAAATTAAAATTCGTCTGTTGGGAGATTTTCTGATTGATTCGTGTACATACCATGATTTTTAGTAAGAATCCAAAATTTCAGTCGATTGGGTTCCATACTGCCAAAGCTTCGGCTATACATAAGTTTGACAAAGTGCCCAAAAAATTACGAAAATTTTGTATGAAGTTAATTAAAATTCGTCAATTGTGAGATTTTCTGATTGATTCGTGTACAGACCATGATTTTTACTCGGAATCTAAAATTTCAGCAAGTTTGGTGCCATAGGGCCGAAGTTACGACCGATCCCAAGTATTGCAAACACCGACCCCAAGTACTAAAACGAGCGAACCCAAGTCTGAAAACGATGAAATTTTTTTCAAAATCTTCTTTTGGCTGATTTTTTGATTGATTCGTGTACAGACCATGAATTTTAGTAAGAATCCAAAATTTCAGTCGATTTGGTTCCATAGTGCCAAAGCTATGGCCATACATAAGTTTGACAAAGTGCCTATAAAATAACGTAAATTTTGTATGAAGAAAATGAAAATTCGTCTGTTGGGAGATTTTCTGATTGATTCGTGTACAGACCATGAATTTTTGTAAGAATCCAAAATTTCAGTCGATTTGGTTCCATAGTGCCAAAGCTATGGCCTTACATAAGTTTGACAAAGTGCCTATAAAATAACGTTAATTTTGTATGAAGAAAATGAAAATTCGTCTGTTGGGAGATTTTCTGATTGATTCGTGTACAGACCATGAATTTTTGTAAGAATCCAAAATTTCAGGCAATTTGGTTCCATAGTGCCAAAGCTATGGCCATACATAAGTTTGACAAAGTGCCTATAAAAAAACGTAAATTTTGTATGAAGAAAAATAAAATTCGTATGTTGGGAGATTTTCTGATTGATTCGTGTACAGACCATGATTTTTAGTAGGAATCCAAAATTTCAGCAAGTTTGGAGCCATAGGGCCGAAGTTACGACCGTACCCAAGTATTAAAAACACCGACCCCAAGTACTAAAACGAGCGAACCCAAGTGTGAAAACGATGATATTTTTTTCAAAATCTTCTTTTGGCTGATTTTTTGATTGATTCGTGTACAGACCATGAATTTTATTAAGAATCCAAAATTTCAGGCAATTTGGTTCCATAGTGCCAAAGCTATGGCCATACATAAGTTTGACAAAGTGCCTATAAAATAACGTAAATTTTGTATGAAGAAAAACAAAATTCGTCTGTTGGGAGATATTCTGATTGATTCGTGTACAGACCATGATTTTTAGTAGGAATCCAAAATTTCAGCAAGTTTGGGGCCATAGGGCCGAAGTAACAACCGAAACAAGTATTAAAAACACCGAACCCAAGTATTAAAACGAGCGAACCCAAGTGTGAAAACGATGATATTTTTTTCAAAATCTTCTTTCGGCTGATTTTTTAATTGATTCGTGTAAAGACCATGAATTTTAGTAAGAATCCAAAATTTCAGTCGATTTGGTTCCATAGTGCAAAAGCTATGGCCATACATAAATTTGACAAAGTGACTATAAAAAAACGAAAATTTTGTATGAAGAAAATTAAAATTCGTCTGTTGGGAGATTTTCTGATTGATTCGTGTACATACCATGATTTTTAGTAAGAATCCAAAATTTCAGTCGATTTGGTTCCATACTGCCAAAGCTTCGGCTATACATAAGTTTGACAAAGTGCCCAAAAAATAACGAAAATTTTGTATAAAGAAAATTAAAATTCGTCAATTGTGAGATTTTCTGATTGATTCGTGTACAGACCATGATTTTTACTCGGAATCTAAAATTTCAGCAAGTTTGGTGCCATAGGGCCGAAGTTACGACCGATCCCAAGTATTGCAAACACCGACCCCAAGTACTAAAACGAGCGAACCCAAGTCTGAAAACGATGATATTTTTTTCAAAATCTTCTTTTGGCTGATTTTTTGATTGATTCGTGTACAGACCATGAATTTTAGTAAGAATCCAAAATTTCAGTCGATTTGGTTCCATACTGCCAAAGCTATGGCCATACATAAGTTTGACAAAGCGCTTATAAAATAACGAAAATTTTGTATGAAGAAAATGAAAATTCGTCTGTTGGGAGATTTTCTGATTGATTCGTGTACATACCATGAATTTTAGTAAGAATCCAAAATTTCAGTCAATTTGGTTCCATAGTACCAAAGCTATGGCCATACATAAGTTTGACAAAGTGACTATAAAAAAACGAAAATTTTGTATGAAGAAAATTAAAATTCATCTTTTGGAAGATTTTCTGATTGATTCGTGTACATACCATGATTTTTAGTAAGAATCCAAAATTTCAGTCGATTTGGTTCCATACTGCCAAAGCTTCGGCTATACATAAGTTTGACAAAGTGCCCAAAAAATAACGAAAATTTTGTATGAAGAAAATTAAAAATCGTCAATTGTGAGATTTTCTGATTGATTCGTGTACAGACCATGATTTTTACTCGGAATCTAAAATTTCAGCAAGTTTGGTGCCATAGGGCCGAAGTTACGACCGATCCCAAGTATTGCAAACACCGACCCAAAGTACTAAAACGAGCGAACCCAAGTCTGAAAACGATGATATTTTTTTCAAAATCTTCTTTTGGCTGATTTTTTGATTGATTCGTGTACAGACCATGAATTTTAGTAAGAATCCAAAATTTCAGTCGATTTGGTTCCATAGTGCAAAAGCTATGGCCATACATAAGTTTGACAAAGTGACTATAAAAAAACGAAAATTTTGTATGAAGAAAATTAAAATTCGTATGTTGGGAGATTTTCTGATTGATTCGTGTACAGACCATGATTTTTAGTAGGAATCCAAAATTTCAGCAAGTTTGGAGCCATAGGGCCGAAGTTACGACCGTACCCAAGTATTAAAAACACCGACCCCAAGTACTAAAACGAGCGAACCCAAGTGTGAAAACGATGATATTTTTTTCAAAATCTTCTTTTGGCTGATTTTTTGATTGATTCGTGTACAGACCATGAATTTTATTAAGAATCCAAAATTTCAGGCAATTTGGTTCCATAGTGCCAAAGCTATGGCCATACATAAGTTTGACAAAGTGCCTATAAAATAACGTAAATTTTGTATGAAGAAAAATAAAATTCGTCTGTTGGGAGATATTCTGATTGATTCGTGTACAGACCATGATTTTTAGTAGGAATCCAAAATTTCAGCAAGTTTGGGGCCATAGGGCCGAAGTAACAACCGAAACAAGTATTAAAAACACCGAACCCAAGTATTAAAACGAGCGAACCCAAGTGTGAAAACGATGATATTTTTTTCAAAATCTTCTTTCGGCTGATTTTTTAATTGATTCGTGTAAAGACCATGAATTTTAGTAAGAATCCAAAATTTCAGTCGATTTGGTTCCATAGTGCAAAAGCTATGGCCATACATAAGTTTGACAAAGTGACTATAAAAAAACGAAAATTTTGTATGAAGAAAATTAAAATTCGTCTGTTGGGAGATTTTCTGATTGATTCGTGTACATACCATGATTTTTAGTAAGAATCCAAAATTTCAGTCGATTTGGTTCCATACTGCCAAAGCTTCGGCTATACATAAGTTTGACAAAGTGCCCAAAAAATAACGAAAATTTTGTATGAAGAAAATTAAAATTCGTCAATTGTGAGATTTTCTGATTGATTCGTGTACAGACCATGATTTTTACTCGGAATCTAAAATTTCAGCAAGTTTGGTGCCATAGGGCCGAAGTTACGACCGATCCCAAGTATTGCAAACACCGACCCCAAGTACTAAAACGAGCGAACCCAAGTCTGAAAACGATGATATTTTTTTCAAAATCTTCTTTTGGCTGATTTTTTGATTGATTCGTGTACAGACCATGAATTTTAGTAAGAATCCAAAATTTCAGTCGATTTGGTTCCATATTGCCAAAGCTATGGCCATACATAAGTTTGACAAAGCGCTTATAAAATAACGAAAATTTTGTATGAAGAAAATGAAAATTCGTCTGTTGGGAGATTTTCTGATGAATTTTAGTAAGAATCCAAAATTTCAGTCAATTTGGTTCCATAGTACCAAAGCTATGGCAATACATAAGTTTGACAAAGTGACTATAAAAAAACGAAAATTTTGTGTGAAGAAAATTAAAATTCATCTTTTGGAAGATTTTCTGATTGATTCGTGTACATACCATGATTTTTAGTAAGAATCCAAAATTTCAGTCGATTTGGTTCCATACTGCCAAAGCTTCGGCTATACATAAGTTTGACAAAGTGCCCAAAAAATAACGAAAATTTTGTATGAAGAAAATTAAAATTCGTCAATTGTGAGATTTTCTGATTGATTCGTGTACAGACCATGATTTTTACTCGGAATCTAAAATTTCAGCAAGTTTGGTGCCATAGGGCCGAAGTTACGACCGATCCCAAGTATTGCAAACACCGACCCAAAGTACTAAAACGAGCGAACCCAAGTCTGAAAACGATGATATTTTTTTCAAAATCTTCTTTTGGCTGATTTTTTGATTGATTCGTGTACAGACCATGAATTTTAGTAAGAATCCAAAATTTCAGTCGATTTGAAGCTATGGCCATACATAAGTTTGACAAAGTGCTTATAAAATAACGAAAATTTTGTATGAAGAAAATGAAAATTCGTCTGTTGGGAGATTTTCTGATTGATTCGTGTACAGACCATGAATTTTTGTAAGAATCCAAAATTTCAGGCAATTTGGTTCCATAGTGCCAAAGCTATGGCCATACATAAGTTTGACAAAGTGCCTATAAAATAACGTAAATTTTGTATGAAGAAAAATGCAATTCGTATGTTGGGAGATTTTCTGATTGATTTGTGTACAGACCATGATTTTTAGTAGGAATCCGAAATTTCAGCAAGTTTGGAGCCATAGGGCCGAAGTTACGACCGTACCCAAGTATTAAAAACACCGACCCCAAGTACTAAAACGAGCGAACCCAAGTGTGAAAACGATGATACTTTTTTCAAAATCTTCTTTTGGCTGATTTTTTGATTGATTCGTGTTCAGACCATGAATTTTTGTAAGAATCCAAAATTTCAGTCGATTTGATTCCATGGTGCCAAAGCTATGGCCATACATAAGTTTGACAAAGTGCCTATAAAATAACGTAAATTTTGTATGAAGAAAATGAAAATTCGTCTGTTGCGAGATTTTCTGATTGATTCGTGTACAGACCATGAATTTTTGTAAGAATCCAAAATTTCTGGCAATTTGGTTCCATAGTGCCAAAGCTATGGCCATACATAAGTTTGACAAAGTGCCTATAAAATAACGTAAATTTTGTATGAAGAAAAATAAAATTCGTATGTTGGGAGATTTTCTGATTGATTCGTGTACAGACCATGATTTTTAGTAGGAATCCAAAATTTCAGCAAGTTTGGAGCCATAGGGCCGAAATTACGACCGTACCCAAGTATTAAAAACACCGACCCCAAGTACTAAAACGAGCGAACCCAAGTGTGAAAACGATGATATTTTTTTCAAAATCTTCTTTTGGCTGATTTTTTGATTGATTCGTGTACAGACCATGAATTTTAGTAAGAATCCAAAATTTCAGTCGATTTGGTTCCATAGTGCCAAAGCTATGGCCATACATAAGTTTGACAAAGTGCCTATAAAATAACGTAAATTTTGTATGAAGAAAATGAAAATTCGTCTGTTGGGAGATTTTCTGATTGATTCGTGTACAGACCATGAATTTTAGTAAGAATCCAAAATTTCAGTCAATTTGGTTCCATAGTGCCAAAGCTATGGCCATACATAAGTTTGACAAAGTACCTATAAAATAACGTAAATTTTGTATGAAGAAAAATAAAATTCGTATGTTGGGAGATTTTCTGATTGATTCGTGTACAGACCATGATTTTTAGTAGGAATCCAAAATTTCAGCAAGTTTGGTGCCATAGGGCCGAAGTTACAACCGAACCAAGTATTAAAAACACCGAACCCAAGTATTAAAACGAGCGAACCCAAGTGTGAAAACGATGATATTTTTTTCAAAATCTTCTTTCGGCTGATTTTTTAATTGATTCGTGTACAGACCATGAATTTTAGTAAGAATCCAAAATTTCAGTCAATTTGGTTCCATAGTGCCAAAGCTATGGCCATACATAAGTTTGACAAAGTACCTATAAAATAACGTAAATTTTGTATGAAGAAAAATAAAATTCGTATGTTGGGAGATTTTCTGATTGATTCGTGTACAGACCATGATTTTTAGTAGGAATCCAAAATTTCAGCAAGTTTGGTGCCATAGGGCCGAAGTTACAACCGAACCAAGTATTAAAAACACCGAACCCAAGTATTAAAACGAGCGAACCCAAGTGTGAAAACGATGATATTTTTTTCAAAATCTTCTTTTGGCTGATTTTTTGATTGATTCGTGTACAGACCATGAATTTTAGTAAGAATCCAAAATTTCAGTCGATTTGGTTCCATAGTGCCAAAGCTATGGCCATACATAAGTTTGACAAAGTGCCTATAAAATAACGTAAATTTTGTATGAAGAAAATGAAAATTCGTCTGTTGGGAGATTTTCTGATTGATTCGTGTACAGACCATGAATTTTAGTAAGAATCCAAAATTTCAGTCAATTTGGTTCCATAGTGCCAAAGCTATGGCCATACATAAGTTTGACAAAGTGCCTATAAAATAACGTAAATTTTGTATGAAGAAAAATAAAATTCGTATGTTGGGAGATTTTCTGATTGATTCGTGTACAGACCATGATTTTTAGTAGGAATCCAAAATTTCAGCAAGTTTGGAGCCATAGGGCCGAAATTACGACCGTACCCAAGTATTAAAAACACCGACCCCAAGTACTAAAACGAGCGAACCCAAGTGTGAAAACGATGATATTTTTTTCAAAATCTTCTTTTGGCTGATTTTTTGATTGATTCGTGTACAGACCATGAATTTTAGTAAGAATCCAAAATTTCAGTCGATTTGGTTCCATAGTGCCAAAGCTATGGCCATACATAAGTTTGACAAAGTGCCTATAAAATAACGTAAATTTTGTATGAAGAAAATGAAAATTCGTCTGTTGGGAGATTTTCTGATTGATTCGTGTACAGACCATGAATTTTAGTAAGAATCCAAAATTTCAGTCAATTTGGTTCCATAGTGCCAAAGCTATGGCCATACATAAGTTTGACAAAGTACCTATAAAATAACGTAAATTTTGTATGAAGAAAAATAAAATTCGTATGTTGGGAGATTTTCTGATTGATTCGTGTACAGACCATGATTTTTAGTAGGAATCCAAAATTTCAGCAAGTTTGGTGCCATAGGGCCGAAGTTACAACCGAACCAAGTATTAAAAACACCGAACCCAAGTATTAAAACGAGCGAACCCAAGTGTGAAAACGATGATATTTTTTTCAAAATCTTCTTTCGGCTGATTTTTTAATTGATTCGTGTACAGACCATGAATTTTAGTAAGAATCCAAAATTTCAGTCAATTTGGTTCCATAGTGCCAAAGCTATGGCCATACATAAGTTTGACAAAGTACCTATAAAATAACGTAAATTTTGTATGAAGAAAAATAAAATTCGTATGTTGGGAGATTTTCTGATTGATTCGTGTACAGACCATGATTTTTAGTAGGAATCCAAAATTTCAGCAAGTTTGGTGCCATAGGGCCGAAGTTACAACCGAACCAAGTATTAAAAACACCGAACCCAAGTATTAAAACGAGCGAACCCAAGTGTGAAAACGATGATATTTTTTTCAAAATCTTCTTTTGGCTGATTTTTTGATTGATTCGTGTACAGACCATGAATTTTAGTAAGAATCCAAAATTTCAGTCGATTTGGTTCCATAGTGCCAAAGCTATGGCCATACATAAGTTTGACAAAGTGCCTATAAAATAACGTAAATTTTGTATGAAGAAAATGAAAATTCGTCTGTTGGGAGATTTTCTGATTGATTCGTGTACAGACCATGAATTTTAGTAAGAATCCAAAATTTCAGTCAATTTGGTTCCATAGTGCCAAAGCTATGGCCATACATAAGTTTGACAAAGTACCTATAAAATAACGTAAATTTTGTATGAAGAAAAATAAAATTCGTATGTTGGGAGATTTTCTGATTGATTCGTGTACAGACCATGATTTTTAGTAGGAATCCAAAATTTCAGCAAGTTTGGTGCCATAGGGCCGAAGTTACAACCGAACCAAGTATTAAAAACACCGAACCCAAGTATTAAAACGAGCGAACCCAAGTGTGAAAACGATGATATTTTTTTCAAAATCTTCTTTCGGCTGATTTTTTAATTGATTCGTGTACAGACCATGAATTTTAGTAAGAATCCAAAATTTCAGTCAATTTGGTTCCATAGTGCCAAAGCTATGGCCATACATAAGTTTGACAAAGTGCCTATAAAATAACGTAAATTTTGTATGAAGAAAAATAAAATTCGTATGTTGGGAGATTTTCTGATTGATTCGTGTACAGACCATGATTTTTAGTAGGAATCCAAAATTTCAGCAAGTTTGGTGCCATAGGGCCGAAGTTACAACCGAACCAAGTATTAAAAACACCGAACCCAAGTATTAAAACGAGCGAACCCAAGTGTGAAAACGATGATATTTTTTTCAAAATCTTCTTTCGGCTGATTTTTTAATTGATTCGTGTAAAGACCATGAATTTTAGAAGGAATCCAAAATTTCAGTCGATTTGGTTCCATAGTGCCAAAGCTATGGCCATACATAAGTTTGACAAAGTGACTATAAAAAAACGAAAATTTTGTATGAAGAAAATTAAAATTCGTCTGTTGGGAGATTTTCTGATTGATTCGTGTACATACCATGATTTTTAGTAAGAATCCAAAATTTCAGTCAATTTGGTTCCATACTGCCAAAGCTTCGGCTATACATAAGTTTGACAAATTGCCCAAAAAATAACGAAAATTTTGTATGAAGAAAAATAAAATTCGTCTGTTGGGAGATTTTCTGATTGATTCGTGTACAGACCATGATTTTTAGTAGGAATCCAAAATTTCAGCAAGTTTGGAGCCATAGGGCCGAAGTTACGACCGTACCCAAGTATTTAAAACACCGACCCCAAGTACTAAAACGAGCGAACCCAAGTGTGAAAACGATGATATTTTTTTCAAAATCTTCTTTTGGCTTATTTTTTGATTGATTCGTGTTCAGACCATGAATTTTAGTAAGAATCCAAAATTTCAGTCGATTTGGTTCCATAGTGCCAAAGCTATGGCCATACATAAGTTTGACAAAGTGACTATAAAAAAACGAATATTTTGTATGAAGAAAATTAAAATTCGTCTGTTGGGAGATTTTCTGATTGATTCGTGTACAGACCATGATTTTTAGTAGGAATCCAAAATTTCAGCAAGTTTGGTGCCATAGGGCCGAAGTTACAACCGAACCAAGTATTAAAAACACCGAACCCAAGTATTAAAACGAGCGAACCCAAGTGTGAAAACGATGATATTTTTTTCAAAATCTTCTTTCGGCTGATTTTTTAATTGATTCGTGTAAAGACCATGAATTTTAGTAAGAATCCAAAATTTCAGTCAATTTGGTTCCATAGTGCCAAAGCTATGGCCATACATAAGTTTGACAAAGTGCCTATAAAATAACGTAAATTTTGTATGAAGAAAAATGCAATTCGTATGTTGGGAGATTTTCTGATTGATTCGTGTACAGACCATGATTTTTAGTAGGAATCCGAAATTTCAGCAAGTTTGGAGCCATAGGGCCGAAGTTACGACCGTACCCAAGTATTAAAAACACCGACCCCAAGTACTAAAACGAGCGAACCCAAGTGTGAAAACGATGATACTTTTTTCAAAATCTTCTTTTGGCTGATTTTTTGATTGATTCGTGTTCAGACCATGAATTTTTGTAAGAATCCAAAATTTCAGTCGATTTGATTCCATGGTGCCAAAGCTATGGCCATACATAAGTTTGACAAAGTGCCTATAAAATAACGTAAATTTTGTATGAAGAAAATGAAAATTCGTCTGTTGGGAGATTTTCTGATTGATTCGTGTACAGACCATGAATTTTTGTAAGAATCCAAAATTTCAGGCAATTTGGTTCCATAGTGCCAAAGCTATGGCCATACATAAGTTTGACAAAATGCCTATAAAATAACGTAAATTTTGTATGAAGAAAAATAAAATTCGTATGTTGGGAGATTTTCTGATTGATTCGTGTACAGACCATGATTTTTAGTAGGAATCCAAAATTTCAGCAAGTTTGGAGCCATAGGGCCGAAGTTACGACCGTACCCAAGTATTAAAAACACCGACCCCAAGTACTTAAACGAGCGAACCCAAGTGTGAAAACGATGATATTTTTTTCAAAATCTTCTTTTGGCTGATTTTTTGATTGATTCGTGTACAGACCATGAATTTTAGTAAGAATCCAAAATTTCAGTCGATTTGGTTCCATAGTGCCAAAGCTATGGCCATACATAAGTTTGACAAAGTGCCTATAAAATAACGTAAATTTTGTATGAAGAAAATGAAAATTCGTCTGTTGGGAGATTTTCTGATTGATTCGTGTACAGACCATGAATTTTAGTAAGAATCCAAAATTTCAGTCAATTTGGTTCCATAGTGCCAAAGCTATGGCCATACATAAGTTTGACAAAGTACCTATAAAATAACGTAAATTTTGTATGAAGAAAAATAAAATTCGTATGTTGGGAGATTTTCTGATTGATTCGTGTACAGACCATGATTTTTAGTAGGAATCCAAAATTTCAGCAAGTTTGGTGCCATAGGGCCGAAGTTACAACCGAACCAAGTATTAAAAACACCGAACCCAAGTATTAAAACGAGCGAACCCAAGTGTGAAAACGATGATATTTTTTTCAAAATCTTCTTTCGGCTGATTTTTTAATTGATTCGTGTAAAGACCATGAATTTTAGAAGGAATCCAAAATTTCAGTCGATTTGGTTCCATAGTGCCAAAGCTATGGCCTAACATAAGTTTGACAAAGTGCCTATAAAATAACGTAAATTTTGTATGAAGAAAATGAAAATTCGTCTGTTGGGAGATTTTCTGATTGATTCGTGTACAGACCATGAATTTTTGTAAGAATCCAAAATTTCAGGCAATTTGGTTCCATAGTGCCAAAGCTATGGCCATACATAAGTTTGACAAAGTGCCCAAAAAATAACGAAAATTTTGTATGAAGAAAATTAAAATTCGTCAATTGTGAGATTTTCTGATTGATTCGTGTACAGACCATGATTTTTACTCGGAATCTAAAATTTCAGCAAGTTTGGTGCCATAGGGCCGAAGTTACGACCGAACCCAAGTATTCCAAACACCGACCTCAAGTACTAAAACGAGCGAACCCAAGTCTGAAAACGATGATATTTTTTTCAAAATCTTCTTTTGGCTGATTTTTTGATTGATTCGTGTACAGACCATGAATTTTAGTAAGAATCCAAAATTTCAGTCGATTTGGTTCCATAGTGCCAAAGCTATGGCCATACATAAGTTTGACAAAGTGCGTATAAAAAAACGAAAATTTTGTATGAAGAAAATTAAAATTCGTCTGTTGGGAGATTTTCTGATTGATTCGTGTACAGACCATGATTTTTAGTAGGAATCCTAAATTTCAGCAAGTTTGGTGCCATATGGCCGAAGTTACGACCGAACCAGAGTATTAAAAACACCGACCCCAAGTACTAAAACGAGCGAACCCAAGTGTGAAAACGATGATATTTTTTTCAAAATCTTTTTTTTGCTGATTTTTTGATTGATTCGTGTAAAGACCATGAATTTTAGAAAGAATCCAAAATTTCAGTCGATTTGGTTCCATAGTGCCAAAGCTATGGCCACACATAAGTTTGACAAAGTGCCCATAAAATAACGTAAATTTTGTATGAAGAAAATGAAAATTCGTCTGTTGGGAGATTTTCTGATTGATTCGTGTACAGACCATGAATTTTTGTAAGAATCCAAAATTTCAGTCGATTTGGTTCCATAGTGCCAAAGCTATGGCCTTACATAAGTTTGACAAAGTGCCTATAAAATAACGTAAATTTTGTATGAAGAAAATGAAAATTCGTCGGTTGGGAGATTTTCTGATTGATTCGTGTACAGACCACGAATTTTTGTAAGAATCCAAAATTTCAGGCAATTTGGTTCCATAGTGCCAAAGCTATGGCCATACATAAGTTTGACAAAGTGCCTATAAAATAACGTAAATTTTGTATGAAGAAAAATAAAATTCGTATGTTGGGAGATTTTCTGATTGATTCGTGTACAGACCATGATTTTTAGTAGGAATCCAAAATTTCAGCAAGTTTGGAGCCATAGGGCCGAAGTTACGACCGTACCCAAGTATTAAAAACACCGACCCCAAGTACTAAAACGAGCGAACCCAAGTGTGAAAACGATGATATTTTTTTCAAAATCTTCTTTTGGCTGATTTTTTGATTGATTCGTGTAAAGACCATGAATTTTAGTAAGAATCCAAAATTTCAGTCGATTTGATTCCATGGTGCCAAAGCTATGGCCATACATAAGTTTGACAAAGTGCCTATAAAATAACGTAAATTTTGTATGAAGAAAAATAAAATTCGTATGTTGGGAGATTTTCTGATTGATTCGTGTACAGACCATGAATTTTAGTAAGAATCCAAAATTTCAGTCAATTTGGTTCCATAGTGCCAAAGCTATGGCCATACATAAGTTTGACAAAGTGCCTATAAAAAAACGTAAATTTTGTATGAAGAAAAATAAAATTCGTATGTTGGGAGATTTTCTGATTGATTCGTGTACAGACCATGATTTTTAGTAGGAATCCAAAATTTCAGCAAGTTTGGAGCCATAGGGCCGAAGTTACGACCGTACCCAAGTATTAAAAACACCGACCCCAAGTACTAAAACGAGCGAACCCAAGTGTGAAAACGATGATATTTTTTTCAAAATCTTCTTTTGGCTGATTTTTTGATTGATTCGTGTACAGACCATGAATTTTATTAAGAATCCAAAATTTCAGTCGATTTTGTTCCATAGTGCCAAAGTTATGGCCATACATAAGATTGACAAAGTGCCTATAAAATAACGTAAATTTCATATGAAGAAAAATAAAATTCGTATGTTGGGAGATTTTCTGATTGATTCGTGTACAGACCATGATTTTTAGTAGGAATCCAAAATTTCAGCAAGTTTGGAGCCATAGGGCCAAAGTTACGACCGTACCCAAGTATTAAAAACACCGACCCCAAGTACTAAAACGAGCGAACCCAAGTGTGAAAACGATGATATTTTTTTCAAAATCTTTTTTTGGCTGATTTTTTTATTGATTCGTGTTCAGACCATGAATTTTAGTAAGAATCCAAAATTTCAGTCGATTTGGTTCCATAGTGCCAAAGCTATGGCCATACATAAGTTTGACAAAGTGACTATAAAAAAACGAAAATTTTGTATGAAGAAAATTAAAATTCGTCTGTTGGGAGATTTTCTGATTGATTCGTGTACATACCATGATTTTTAGTAAGAATCCAAAATTTCAGTCGATTTGGTTCCATACTGCCAAAGCTTCGGCTATACATAAGTTTGACAAAATGCCCAAAAAATAACGAAAATTTTGTATGAAGAAAATTAAAATTCGTCAATTGTGAGATTTTCTGATTGATTCGTGTACAGACCATGATTATTACTCGGAATCTAAAATTTCAGCAAGTTTGGTGCCATAGGGCCGAAGTTACGACCGAACCCAAGTATTCCAAACACCGACCTTAAGTACTAAAACGAGCGAACCCAAGTCTGAAAACGATGATATTTTTTTCAAAATCTTCTTTTGGCTGATTTTTTGATTGATTCGTGTACAGACCATGAATTTTAGTAAGAATCCAAAATTTCAGTCGATTTGGTTCCATAGTGCCAAAGCTATGGCCATACATAAGTTTGACAAAGTGCCTATAAAATAACGTAAATTTTGTATGAAGAAAAATAAAATTCGTATGTTGGGAGATTTTCTGATTGATTCGTCTACAGACCATGATTTTTAGTAGGATTCCAAAAATTCAGCAAGTTTGGAGCCATAGGGCCGAAGTTATGACCGTATCCAAGTATTAAAAACACCGACCCCAAGTACTAAAACTAGCGAACCCAAGTGTGAAAACGATGATATTTTTTTCAAAATCTTCTTTTGGCTGATTTTTTGATTGATTCGTGTTCAGACCATGAATTTTAGTAAGAATCCAAAATTTCAGTCGATTTGGTTCCATAGTGCCAAAGCTATGGCCATACATAAGTTTGACAAAGTGCCTATAAAATAACGTAAATTTTGTATGAAGAAAATGAAAATTCGTCTGTTGGGAGATTTTCTGATTGATTCGTGTACAGACCATGAATTTTTGTAAGAATCCAAAATTTCAGTCGATTTGGTTCCATAGTGCCAAAGCTATGGCCATACATAAGTTTGACAAAGTGCGTATAAAAAAACGAAAATTTTGTATGAAGAAAATAAAATTCGTCTGTTGGGAGATTTTCTGATTGATTCGTGTACAGACCATGATTTTTAGTAAGAATCCAAAATTTCAGTCGATGTGGTTCCACACTGCCAAAGC
Source organism: Limnephilus lunatus (assembly GCA_917563855.2). NCBI lineage: Eukaryota > Metazoa > Arthropoda > Insecta > Trichoptera > Limnephilidae > Limnephilus > Limnephilus lunatus. Next base: position 82,639,723 of record OU830594.1, read on the forward strand.
TTCGGCTATACATAAGTTTGACAAAGTGCCCACAAAATAACGAAAATTTTGTATGAAGAAAATTAAAATTCGTCTGTTGGGAGATTTTCTGATTGATTCGTGTACAGACCATGATTTTTAGTAGGAATCCAAAATTTCAGCAAGTTTGGTGCCATATGGCCGAAGTTACGACCGAACCCAAGTATTAAAAACACCTACCCCTAGTACTAAAACGAGCGAACCCAAGTGTGAAAACGATGATATTTTTTTCAAAATCTTTTTTTTGTTGATTTTTTGATTGATTCGTGTAAAGACCATGAATTTTAGAAAGAATCCAAAATTTCAGTCGATTTGGTTCCATAGTGCCAAAGCTATGGCCATACATAAGTTTGACAAAGTGCCCATAAAATAACGTAAATTTTGTATGAAGAAAATAAAAATTCGTCTGTTGGGAGATTTTCTGATTGATTCGTGTACATACCATGATTTTTAGTAAGAATCCAAAATTTCAGTCGATTTGGTTCCATACTGCCAAAGCTTCGGCTATACATAAGTTTGACAAAATGCCCAAAAAATAACGAAAATTTTGTATGAAGAAAATTAAAATTCGTCAATTGTGAGATTTTCTGATTGATTCGTGTACAGACCATGATTATTACTCGGAATCTAAAATTTCAGCAAGTTTGGTGCCATAGGGCCGAAGTTACGACCGAACCCAAGTATTCCAAACACCGACCTTAAGTACTAAAACGAGCGAACCCAAGTCTGAAAACGATGATATTTTTTTCAAAATCTTCTTTTGGCTGATTTTTTGATTGATTCGTGTAAAGACCATGAATTTTAGTAAGAATCCAAAATTTCAGTCGATTTGATTCCATGGTGCCAAAGCTATGGCCATACATAAGTTTGACAAAGTGCCTATAAAATAACGTAAATTTTGTATGAAGAAAAATAAAATTCGTATGTTGGGAGATTTTCTGATTGATTCGTGTACAGACCATGAATTTTAGTAAGAATCCAAAATTTCAGTCAATTTGGTTCCATAGTGCCAAAGCTATGGCCATACATAAGTTTGACAAAGTGCCTATAAAAAAACGTAAATTTTGTATGAAGAAAAATAAAATTCGTATGTTGGGAGATTTTCTGATTGATTCGTGTACAGACCATGATTTTTAGTAGGAATCCAAAATTTCAGCAAGTTTGGAGCCATAGGGCCGAAGTTACGACCGTACCCAAGTATTAAAAACACCGACCCCAAGTACTAAAACGAGCGAACCCAAGAGTGAAAACGATGATATTTTTTTCAAAATCTTCTTTTGGCTGATTTTTTGATTGATTCGTGTACAGACCATGAATTTTATTAAGAATCCAAAATTTCAGTCGATTTTGTTCCATAGTGCCAAAGTTATGGCCATACATAAGATTGACAAAGTGCCTATAAAATAACGTAAATTTCATATGAAGAAAAATAAAATTCGTATGTTGGGAGATTTTCTGATTGATTCGTGTACAGACCATGATTTTTAGTAGGAATCCAAAATTTCAGCAAGTTTGGAGCCATAGGGCCAAAGTTACGACCGTACCCAAGTATTAAAAACACCGACCCCAAGTACTAAAACGAGCGAACCCAAGTGTGAAAACGATGATATTTTTTTCAAAATCTTTTTTTGGCTGATTTTTTTATTGATTCGTGTTCAGACCATGAATTTTAGTAAGAATCCAAAATTTCAGTCGATTTGGTTCCATAGTGCCAAAGCTATGGCCATACATAAGTTTGACAAAGTGACTATAAAAAAACGAAAATTTTGTATGAAGAAAATTAAAATTCGTCTGTTGGGAGATTTTCTGATTGATTCGTGTACATACCATGATTTTTAGTAAGAATCCAAAATTTCAGTCGATTTGGTTCCATACTGCCAAAGCTTCGGCTATACATAAGTTTGACAAAATGCCCAAAAAATAACGAAAATTTTGTATGAAGAAAATTAAAATTCGTCAATTGTGAGATTTTCTGATTGATTCGTGTACAGACCATGATTATTACTCGGAATCTAAAATTTCAGCAAGTTTGGTGCCATAGGGCCGAAGTTACGACCGAACCCAAGTATTCCAAACACCGACCTTAAGTACTAAAACGAGCGAACCCAAGTCTGAAAACGATGATATTTTTTTCAAAATCTTCTTTTGGCTGATTTTTTGATTGATTCGTGTACAGACCATGAATTTTAGTAAGAATCCAAAATTTCAGTCGATTTGGTTCCATAGTGCCAAAGCTATGGCCATACATAAGTTTGACAAAGTGCCTATAAAATAACGTAAATTTTGTATGAAGAAAAATAAAATTCGTATGTTGGGAGATTTTCTGATTGATTCGTCTACAGACCATGATTTTTAGTAGGATTCCAAAAATTCAGCAAGTTTGGAGCCATAGGGCCGAAGTTATGACCGTATCCAAGTATTAAAAACACCGACCCCAAGTACTAAAACTAGCGAACCCAAGTGTGAAAACGATGATATTTTTTTCAAAATCTTCTTTTGGCTGATTTTTTGATTGATTCGTGTTCAGACCATGAATTTTAGTAAGAATCCAAAATTTCAGTCGATTTGGTTCCATAGTGCCAAAGCTATGGCCATACATAAGTTTGACAAAGTGCCTATAAAATAACGTAAATTTTGTATGAAGAAAATGAAAATTCGTCTGTTGGGAGATTTTCTGATTGATTCGTGTACAGACCATGAATTTTTGTAAGAATCCAAAATTTCAGTCGATTTGGTTCCATAGTGCCAAAGCTATGGCCATACATAAGTTTGACAAAGTGCGTATAAAAAAACGAAAATTTTGTATGAAGAAAATAAAATTCGTCTGTTGGGAGATTTTCTGATTGATTCGTGTACAGACCATGATTTTTAGTAAGAATCCAAAATTTCAGTCGATGTGGTTCCACACTGCCAAAGCTTCGGCTATACATAAGTTTGACAAAGTGCCCACAAAATAACGAAAATTTTGTATGAAGAAAATTAAAATTCGTCTGTTGGGAGATTTTCTGATTGATTCGTGTACAGACCATGATTTTTAGTAGGAATCCAAAATTTCAGCAAGTTTGGTGCCATATGGCCGAAGTTACGACCGAACCCAAGTATTAAAAACACCTACCCCTAGTACTAAAACGAGCGAACCCAAGTGTGAAAACGATGATATTTTTTTCAAAATCTTTTTTTTGTTGATTTTTTGATTGATTCGTGTAAAGACCATGAATTTTAGAAAGAATCCAAAATTTCAGTCGATTTGGTTCCATAGTGCCAAAGCTATGGCCATACATAAGTTTGACAAAGTGCCCATAAAATAACGTAAATTTTGTATGAAGAAAATAAAAATTCGTCTGTTGGGAGATTTTCTGATTGATTCTTGTACAGACCATGAATTTTTGTAAGAATCCAAAATTTCAGTCGATTTGGTTCCATAGTGCCAAAGCTATGGCCTTACATAAGTTTGACAAAGTGCCTATAAAATAACGTAAATTTTGTATGAAGAAAATGAAAATTCGTCGGTTGGGAGATTTTCTGATTGATTCGTGTACAGACCACGAATTTTTGTAAGAATCCAAAATTTCAGGCAATTTGGTTCCATAGTGCCAAAGCTATGGCCATACATAAGTTTGACAAAGTGCCTATAAAATAACGTAAATTTTGTATGAAGAAAAATAAAATTCGTATGTTGGTAGATTTTCTGATTGATTCGTGTACAGACTATGATTTTTAGTAGGAATCCAAAATTTCAGCAAGTTTGGAGCCATAGGGCCGAAGTTACGACCGTACCCAAGTATTAAAAACACCGACCCCAAGTACTAAAACGAGCGAACCCAAGTGTGAAAACGATGATATTTTTTTCAAAATCTTCTTTTGGCTGATTTTTTGATTGATTCGTGTTCAGACCATGAATTTTAGTAAGAATCCAAAATTTCAGTCGATTTGGTTCCATAGTGCCAAAGCTATGGCCATACATAAGTTTGACAAAGTGCCTATAAAATAACGTAAATTTTGTATGAAGAAAAATAAAATTCGTATGTTGGGAGATTTTCTGATTGATTCGTGTACAGACCATGATTTTTAGTAGGAATCCAAAATTTCTGCAAGTTTGGAGCCATAGGGCCGAAGTTACGACCGTACCCAAGTATTAAAAACACCGACCCCAAGTACTAAAACGAGCGAACCCAAGTGTGAAAACGATGATATTTTTTTCAAAATCTTCTTTTGGCTGATTTTTTGATTGATTCGTGTTCAGACCATGAATTTTAGTAAGAATCCAAAATTTCAGTCGATTTGGTTCCATAGTGCCAAAGCTATGGCCATACATAAGTTTGACAAAGTGCCTATAAAATAACGTAAATTTTGTATGAAGAAAATGAAAATTCGTCTGTTGGGAGATTTTCTGATTGATTCGTGTACAGACCATGAATTTTTGTAAGAATCCAAAATTTCAGTCGATTTGGTTCCATAGTGCCAAAGCTATGGCCATACATAAGTTTGACAAAGTGCGTATAAAAAAACGAAAATTTTGTATGAAGAAAATTAAAATTCGTCTGTTGGGAGATTTTCTGATTGATTCGTGTACAGACCATGATTTTTAGTAAGAATCCAAAATTTCAGTCGATGTGGTTCCACACTGCCAAAGCTTCGGCTATACATAAGTTTGACAAAGTGCCCACAAAATAACGAAAATTTTGTATGAAGAAAATTAAAATTCGTCTGTTGGGAGATTTTCTGATTGATTCGTGTACAGACCATGATTTTTAGTAGGAATCCAAAATTTCAGCAAGTTTGGTGCCATATGGCCGAAGTTACGACCGAACCCAAGTATTAAAAACACCGACCCCAAGTACTAAAACGAGCGAACCCAAGTGTGAAAACGATGATATTTTTTTCAAAATATTTTTTTTGCTGATTTTTTGATTGATTCGTGTAAAGACCATGAATTTTAGAAAGAATCCAAAATTTCAGTCGATTTGGTTCCATAGTGCCAAAGCTATGGCCATACATAAGTTTGACAAAGTGCCTATAAAATAACGTAAATTTTAAATGAAGAAAATGAAAATTCGTCTGTTGGGAGATTTTCTGATTGATTCGTGTACAGACCATGAATTTTTGTAAGAATCCAAAATTTCAGTCGATTTGGTTCCATAGTGCCAAAGCTATGGCCTTACATAAGTTTGACAAAAGGCCTATAAAATAACGTAAATTTTGTATGAAGAAAATGAAAATTCGTCGGTTGGGAGATTTTCTGATTGATTCGTGTACAGACCACGAATTTTTGTAAGAATCCAAAATTTCAGGCAATTTGGTTCCATAGTGCCAAAGCTATGGCCATACATAAGTTTGACAAAGTGCCTATAAAATAACGTAAATTTTGTATGAAGAAAAATAAAATTCGTATGTTGGGAGATTTTCTGATTGATTCGTGTACAGACTATGATTTTTAGTAGGAATCCAAAATTTCAGCAAGTTTGGAGCCATAGGGCCGAAGTTACCACCGTACCCAAGTATTAAAAACACCGACCCCAAGTACTAAAACGAGCGAACCCAAGTGTGAAAACGATGATATTTTTTTCAAAATCTTCTTTTGGCTGATTTTTCGATTGATTCGTGTTCAGACCATGAATTTTAGTAAGAATCCAAAATTTCAGTCGATTTGGTTCCATAGTGCCAAAGCTATGGCCATACATAAGTTTGACAAAGTGCCTATAAAATAACGTAAATTTTGTATGAAGAAAAATAAAATTCGTATGTTGGGAGATTTTCTGATCGATTCGTGTACAGACCATGATTTTTAGTAGGAATCCAAAATTTCAGCAAGTTTGGAGCCATAGGGCCGAAGTTACGACCGTACCCAAGTATTAAAAACACCGACCCCAAGTACTAAAACGAGCGAACCCAAGTGTGAAAACGATGATATTTTTTTCAAAATCTTCTTTTGGCTGATTTTTTGATTGATTCGTGTTCAGACCATGAATTTTAGTAAGAATCCAAAATTTCAGTCGATTTGGTTCCATAGTGCCAAAGCTATGGCCATACATAAGTTTGACAAAGTGCCTATAAAATAACGTAAATTTTGTATGAAGAAAAATAAAATTCGTATGTTGGGAGATTTTCTGATTGATTCGTGTACAGACCATGATTTTTAGTAGGATTCCAAAATTTCAGCAAGTTTGGAGCCATAGGGCCGAAGTTACGACCGTACCCAAGTATTAAAAACACCGACCCCAAGTACTAAAACTAGCGAACCCAAGTGTGAAAACGATGATATTTTTTTCAAAATCTTCTTTTGGCTGATTTTTTGATTGATTCGTGTTCAGACCATGAATTTTAGTAAGAATCCAAAATTTCAGTCGATTTGGTTCCATAGTGCCAAAGCTATGGCCATACATAAGTTTGACAAAGTGCCTATAAAATAACGTAAATTTTGTATGAAGAAAATGAAAATTCGTCTGTTGGGAGATTTTCTGACTGATTCGTGTACAGACCATGAATTTTTGTAAGAATCCAAAATTTCAGTCGATTTGGTTCCATAGTGCCAAAGCTATGGCCATACATAAGTTTGACAAAGTGCCCACAAAATAACGAAAATTTTGTATGAAGAAAATTAAAATTCGTCTGTTGGGAGATTTTCTGATTGATTCGTGTACAGACCATGATTTTTAGTAGGAATCCAAAATTTCAGCAAGTTTGGTGCCATAGGGCCGAAGTTACAACCGAACCAAGTATTAAAAACACCGAACCCAAGTATTAAAACGAGCGAACCCAAGTGTGAAAACGATGATATTTTTTTCAAAATCTTCTTTCGGCTGATTTTTTAATTGATTCGTGTAAAGACCATGAATTTTAGTACGAATCCAAAATTTCAGTCGATTTGGTTCCATAGTGCCAAAGCTATGGCCATACATAAGTTTGACAAAGTGACTATAAAAAAACGAAAATTTTGTATGAAGAAAATTAAAATTCGTCTGTTGGGAGATTTTCTGATTGATTCGTGTACATACCATGATTTTTAGTAAGAATCCAAAATTTCAGTCGATTTGGTTCCATACTGCCAAAGCTTCGGCTATACATAAGTTTGACAAAATGCCCAAAAAATAACGAAAATTTTGTATGAAGAAAATTAAAATTCGTCAATTGTGAGATTTTCTGATTGATTCGTGTACCGACCATGATTTTTACTCGGAATCTAAAATTTCAGCAAGTTTGGTGCCATAGGGCCGAAGTTACGACCGAACCCAAGTATTCCAAACACCGACCTTAAGTACTAAAACGAGCGAACCCAAGTCTGAAAACGATGATATTTTTTTCAAAATCTTCTTTTGGCTGATTTTTTGATTGATTCGTGTACAGACCATGAATTTTAGTAAGAATCCAAAATTTCAGTCGATTTGGTTCCATAGTGCCAAAGCTATGGCCATACATAAGTTTGACAAAGTGCCTATAAAATAACGTAAATTTTGTATGAAGAAAAATAAAATTCGTATGTTGGGAGATTTTCTGATTGATTCGTGTACAGACCATGATTTTTAGTAGGATTCCAAAATTTCAGCAAGTTTGGAGCCATAGGGCCGAAGTTACGACCGTACCCAAGTATTAAAAACACCGACCCCAAGTACTAAAACTAGCGAACCCAAGTGTGAAAACGATGATATTTTTTTCAAAATCTTCTTTTGGCTGATTTTTTGATTGATTCGTGTTCAGACCATGAATTTTAGAAAGAATCCAAAATTTCAGTCGATTTGGTTCCATAGTGCCAAAGCTATGGCCATACATAAGTTTGACAAAGTGCCTATAAAATAACGTAAATTTTGTATGAAGAAAATGAAAATTCGTCTGTTGGGAGATTTTCTGATTGATTCGTGTACAGACCATGAATTTTTGTAAGAATCCAAAATTTCAGTCGATTTGGTTCCATAGTGCCAAAGCTATGGCCTTACATAAGTTTGACAAAGTGCCTATAAAATAACGTAAATTTTGTATGAAGAAAATGAAAATTCGTCTGTTGGGAGATTTTCTGATTGATTCGTGTACAGACCATGAATTTTTGTAAGAATCCAAAATTTCAGCAAGTTTGGAGCCATAGGGCCGAAGTTACGACCGTACCCAAGTATTAAAAACACCGACCCCAAGTACTAAAACGAGCGAACCCAAGTGTGAAAACGATGATACTTTTTTCAAAATCTTCTTTTGGCTGATTTTTTGATTGATTCGTGTTCAGACCATGAATTTTAGTAAGAATCCAAAATTTCAGTCGATTTGGTTCCATAGTGCCAAAGCTATGGAGATACATAAGTTTGACAAAGTGCCTATAAAATAACGTAAAATTTGTATGAAGAAAAATAAAATTCGTATGTTGGGAGATTTTCTGATTGATTCGTGTACAGACCATGATTTTTAGTAGGAATCCAAAATTTCAGCAAGTTTGGTGCCATATGGCCGAAGTAACGACAGAACCCAAGTATTAAAAACACCGACCCCAAGTACTAAAACGAGCGAACCCAAGTGTGAAAACGATGATATTTTTTTCAAAATCTTTTTTTGCTGATTTTTTGATTGATTCGTGTAAAGACCATGAATTTTAGAAAGAATCCAAAATTTCAGTCGATTTGGTTCCATAGTGCCGAATCTATGGCCATACATAAGTTTGACAAAGTGCCCATAAAATAACGAAAATTTTGTATGAAGAAAATTAAAATTCGTCTGTTGGGAGATTTTCTGATTGATTCGTGTACAGACCATGAATTTTAGTAAGAATCCAAAATTTCAGTCGATTTGGTTCCATAGTGCCAAAGCTATGGCCATACATAAGTTTTACAAAGTGCCTATAAAATAACGTAAATTTTGTATGAAGAAAAATAAAATTCGTATGTTGGGAGATTTTCTGATTGATTCTTGTACAGAGCATGATTTTTAGTAGGAATCCAAAATTTCAGCAAGTTTGGAGCCATAGGGCCGAAGTTACGACCGTACCAAAGTATTAAAAACACCGACCTCAAGTACTAAAACGAGCGAACCCAAGTGTGAAAACGATGATATTTTTTTCAAAATCTTTTTTTTGCTGATTTTTTGATTGATTCGTGTAAAGACCATGAATTTTAGAAAGAATCCAAAATTTCAGTCGATTTGGTTCCATAGTGCCGAAGCTATGGCCATACATAAGTTTGACAAAGTGCCCATAAAATAACGAAAATTTTGTATGAAGAAAATTAAAATTCGTCTGTTGGGAGATTTTCTGATTGATTCGTGTACAGACCATGAATTTTAGTAAGAATCCAAAATTTCAGTCGATTTGGTTCCATAGTGCCAAAGCTATGGCCATACATAAGTTTGACAAAGTGCGTATAAAAAAACGAAAATTTTGTATGAAGAAAATTAAAATTCGTCTGTTGGGAGATTTTTTGATTGATTCGTGTACAGACCATGAATTTTAGTAAGAATCCAAAATTTCAGTCGATTTGGTTCCATAGTGCCAAAGCTATGGTCATATATAAGTTTAACAAAGTGCCTATAAAAAAACGAAAATTTTGTTTGAAGAAAATTCGTCTGTTGGGAGATTTTCTGATTGATTCGTGTACAGACCATGATTTTTAGTAGGAATCCAAAATTTCAGCAAGTTTGGTGCCATAGGGCCGAAGTTAAAACCGAACCAAGTATTAAAAACACCGAACCCAAGTATTAAAACGAGCGAACCCAAGTGTGAAAACGATGATATTTTTTTCAAAATCTTCTTTCGGCTGATTTTTTAATTGATTCGTGTAAAGACCATGAATTTTAGAAAGAATCCAAAATTTCTGTCGATTTGGTTCCATAGTGCCAAAGCTATGGCCATACATAAGTTTGACAAAGTGACTATAAAAAAACGAAAATTTTGTATGAAGAAAATTAAAATTCGTCTGTTGGGAGATTTTCTGATTGATTGGTGTACATACCATGATTTTTAGTAAGAATCCAAAATTTCAGTCGATTTGGTTCCATACTGCCAAAGCTTCGGCTATACATAAGTTTGACAAAGTGCCCAAAAAATAACGAAAATTTTGTATGAAGAAAATTAAAATTCGTCAATTGTGAGATTTTCTGATTGATTCGTGTAGAGACCATGATTTTTACTAGGAATCTAAAATTTCAGCAAGTTTGGTGCCATAGGGCCGAAGTTACGACCGAACCCAAGTATTCAAAACACCGACCCCAAGTACTAAAACGAGCGAACCCTAGTCTGAAAACGATGATATTTTTTTCAAAATCTTCTTTCGGCTGATTTTTTAATTGATTCTTGTAAAGACCATGAATTTTAGTAAGAATCCAAAATTTCAGTCGATTTGGTTCCATAGTGCCAAAGCTTTGGCCATACATAAGTTTGACAAAGTGCCTATAAAATAACGTAAATTTTGTATTAAGAAAAATAAAATTCGTATGTTGGGAGATTTTCTGACTGATTCTTGTACAGACCATGATTTTTAGTAGGAATCCAAAATTTCAGCAAGTTTGGAGCCATAGGGCCGAAGTTACGAGCGTACCCAAGTATTAAAAACACCGACCCCAAGTACTAAAACGAGCGAACCCAAGTGTGAAAACGATGATATTTTTTTCAAAATCTTTTTTTTGCTGATTTTTTGATTGATTCGTGTAAAGACCATGAATTTTAGAAAGAATCCAAAATTTCAGTCGATTTGGTTCCATAGTGCCGAATCTATGGCCATACATAAGTTTGACAAAGTGCCCATAAAATAACGAAAATTTTGTATGAAGAAAATTAAAATTCGTCTGTTGGGAGATTTTCTGATTGATTCGTGTACAGACCATGAATTTTAGTAAGAATCCAAAATTTCAGTCGATTTGGTTCCATAGTGCCAAAGCTATGGCCATACATAAGTTTTACAAAGTGCCTATAAAATAACGTAAATTTTGTATGAAGAAAAATAAAATTCGTATGTTGGGAGATTTTCTGATTGATTCTTGTACAGACCATGATTATTAGTAGGAATCCAAAATTTCAGCAAGTTTGGAGCCATAGGGCCGAAGTTACGACCGTACCCAAGTATTAAAAACACCGACCTCAAGTACTAAAACGAGCGAACCCAAGTGTGAAAACGATGATATTTTTTTCAAAATCTTTTTTTTGCTGATTTTTTGATTGATTCGTGTAAAGACCATGAATTTTAGAAAGAATCCAAAATTTCAGTCGATTTGGTTCCATAGTGCCGAAGCTATGGCCATACATAAGTTTGACAAAGTGCCCATAAAATAACGAAAATTTTGTATGAAGAAAATTAAAATTCGTCTGTTGGGAGATTTTCTGATTGATTCGTGTACAGACCATGAATTTTAGTAAGAATCCAAAATTTCAGTCGATTTGGTTCCATAGTGCCAAAGCTATGGCCATACATAAGTTTGACAAAGTGCGTATAAAAAAACGAAAATTTTGTATGAAGAAAATTAAAATTCGTCTGTTGGGAGATTTTCTGATTGATTCGTGTACAGACCATGAATTTTAGTAAGAATCCAAAATTTCAGTCGATTTGGTTCCATAGTGCCAAAGCTATGGCCATATATAAGTTTAACAAAGTGCCTATAAAAAAACGAAAATTTTGTTTGAAGAAAATTCGTCTGTTGGGAGATTTTCTGATTGATTCGTGTACAGACCATGATTTTTAGTAGGAATCAAAAATTTCTGCAAGTTTGGTGCCATAGGGCCGAAGTTAAAACCGAACCAAGTATTAAAAACACTGAACCCATGTATTAAAACGAGCGAACCCAAGTGTGAAAACGATGATATTTTTTTCAAAATCTTCTTTCGGCTGATTTTTTAATTGATTCGTGTAAAGACCATGAATTTTAGAAAGAATCCAAAATTTCTGTCGATTTGGTTCCATAGTGCCAAAGCTATGGCCATACATAAGTTTGACAAAGTGACTATAAAAAAACGAAAATTTTGTATGAAGAAAATTAAAATTCGTCTGTTGGGAGATTTTCTGATTGATTCGTGTACATACCATGATTTTTAGTAAGAATCCAAAATTTCAGTCGATTTGGTTCCATACTGCCAAAGCTTCGGCTATACATAAGTTTGACAAAGTGCCCAAAAAATAACGAAAATTTTGTATGAAGAAAATTAAAATTCGTCAATTGTGAGATTTTCTGATTGATTCGTGTACAGACCATGATTTTTACTAGGAATCTAAAATTTCAGCAAGTTTGGTGCCATAGGGCCGAAGTTACGACTGAACCCAAGTATTCAAAACACCGACCCCAAGTACTAAAACGTGCGAACCCAAGTCTGAAAACGATGTTTTTTTTTTTCAAAATCTTCTTTTGGCTGATTTTTTGATTGATTCGTGTACAGACCATGATTTTTAGTAGGAATCCAAAATTTCAGCAAGTTTGGTGCCATAGGGCCGAAGTTACGACCGAACTCAAGTATTAAAAACACCGACCCCAAGTACTGAAACGAGCGAACCCAAGAGTGAAAACGATGATATTTTTTTCAAAATCTTCTTTTGGCTGATTTTTTGATTGATTCGTGTTCAGACCATGAATTTTAGTAAGAATCCAAAATTTCAGTCGATTTGGTTCCATAGTGCCAAAGCTATGGCCATACATAAGTTTGACAAAGTGACTATAAAAAAACGAAAATTTTGTATGAAGAAAATTAAAATTCGTCTGTTGGGAGATTTTCTGATTGATTCGTGTACAGACCATGATTTTTACTAGGAATCTAAAATTTCAGCAAGTTTGGTGCCATAGGGCCGAAGTTACGACTGAACCCAAGTATTCAAAACACCGACCCCAAGTACTAAAACGTGCGAACCCAAGTCTGAAAACGATGTTTTTTTTTTTCAAAATCTTCTTTTGGCTGATTTTTTGATTGATTCGTGTACAGACCATGATTTTTAGTAGGAATCCAAAATTTCAGCAAGTTTGGTGCCATAGGGCCGAAGTTACGACCGAACTCAAGTATTAAAAACACCGACCCCAAGTACTGAAACGAGCGAACCCAAGAGTGAAAACGATGATATTTTTTTCAAAATCTTCTTTTGGCTGATTTTTTGATTGATTCGTGTTCAGACCATGAATTTTAGTAAGAATCCAAAATTTCAGTCGATTTGGTTCCATAGTGCCAAAGCTATGGCTATACATAAGTTTGACAAAGTGCCTATAAAATAACGTAAATTTTGTATGAAGAAAATGAAAATTCGTCTGTTGGGAGATTTTCTGATTGATTCGTGTACAGACCATGAATTTTTGTAAGAATCCAAAATTACAGTCGATTTGGTTCCATAGTGCCAAAGCTATGGCCATACATAAGTTTGACAAAGTGCCTATAAAATAACGTAAATTTTGTATGAAGAAAAATAAAATTCGTATGTTGGGAGATTTTCTGATTGATTCGTGTACAGACCATGATTTTTAGTAGGAATCCAAAATTTCAGCAAGTTTGGTGCCATAGGGCCGAAGTTACGACCGAACTCAAGTATTAAAAACACCGACCCCAAGTACTAAAACGAGCGAACCCAAGAGTGAAAACGATGATATTTTTTTCAAAATCTTCTTTTGGCTGATTTTTTGATTGATTCGTGTTCAGACCATGAATTTTAGTAAGAATCAAAAATTTCAGTCGATTTGGTTCCATCGTGCCAAAGCTATGGCCATACATAAGTTTGACAAAGTGCCTATAAAATAACGAAAATTTTGTATGAAGAAAATGAAAATTCGTCTGTTCGGAGATTTTCTGATTGATTCGTGTACAGACCATGAATTTTAGTAAGAATCCAAAATTTCAGTCAATTTGGTTCCATAGTGCCAAAGCTATGGCCATACATAAGTTTGACAAAGTGCCTATAAAATAACGTAAATTTTGTATGAAGAATAATAAAATTCTAATGTTGGGAGATTTTCTGATTGATTCGTGTACAGACCATGATTTTTAGTAGGAATCCAAAATTTCAGCAAGTTTGGTGCCATAGGGCCGAAGTTACAACCGAACCAAGTATTAAAAACACCGAACCCAAGTATTAAAACGAGCGAACCCAAGTGTGAAAACGATGATATTTTTTTCAAAATCTTCTTTCGGCTGATTTTTTAATTGATTAGTGTAAAGACCATGAATTTTAGTAAGAATCCAAAATTTCAGTCAATTTGGTTCCATAGTGCCAAAGCTATGGCCATACATAAGTTTGACAAAGTGACTATAAAATAACGTAAATTTTGTATGAAGAAAAATAAAATTCGTATGTTGGGAGATATTCTGATTGATTCGTGTACAGACCATGATTTTTAGTAGGAATACAAAATTTCAGCAAGTTTGTAGCAATAGGGCCGAAGTTACGACCGTATTAAAAACACCGACCCCAAGTACTAAAACGAGCGAACCCAAGTGTGAAAACGATGATATTTTTTTCAAAATCTTCTTTTGGCTGATTTTTTTGATTGATTCGTGTACAGACCATGAATTTTAGTAAGAATCCAAAATTTCAGTCGATTTGGTTCCATAGTGCCAAAGTTATGGCCACACATAAGATTGACAAAGTGCCTATAAAATAACGTAAATTTCATATGAAGAAAATTAAAATTCGTCTGTTGGGAGATATTCTGATTGATTCGTGTACAGACCATGATTTTTAGTAGGAATCCAAAATTTCAGCAAGTTTGGTGCCATAGGGCCGAAGTTACGACCGAACTCAAGTATTAAAAACACCGACCCCAAGTACTAAAACGAGCGAACCCAAGAGTGAAAACGATGATATTTTTTTCAAAATCTTCTTTTGGCTGATTTTTTGATTGATTCGTGTTCAGACCATGAATTTTAGTAAGAATCAAAAATTTCAGTCGATTTGGTTCAATAGTGCCAAAGCTATGGCCATACATAAGTTTGACAAAGTGCCTATAAAATAACGAAAATTTTGTATGAAGAAAATTAAAATTCGTCTGTTGGGAGATTTTCTGATACATACCATGATTTTTAGTAAGAATCCAAAATTTCAGTCGATTTGGTTCCATACTTCCAAAGCTTCGGCTATACATAAGTTTGACAAAGTACCCAAAAAATAACGAAAATTTTGTATGAAGAAAATTAAAATTCGTCAATTGTGAGATTTTCTGATTGATTCGTGTACAGACCATGATTTTTACTAGGAATCTAAAATTTCAGCAAGTTTGGTGCCATAGGGCCGAAGTTACGACTGAACCCAAGTATTCAAAACACCGACCCCAAGTACTAAAACGTGCGAACCCAAGTCTGAAAACGATGTTTTTTTTTTCAAAATCTTCTTTTGGCTGATTTTTTGATTGATTCGTGTACAGACCATGATTTTTAGTAGGAATCCAAAATTTCAGCAAGTTTGGTGCCATAGGGCCGAAGTTACGACCGAACTCAAGTATTAAAAACACCGACCCCAAGTACTGAAACGAGCGAACCCAAGAGTGAAAACGATGATATTTTTTTCAAAATCTTCTTTTGGCTGATTTTTTGATTGATTCGTGTTCAGACCATGAATTTTAGTAAGAATCCAAAATTTCATTCGATTTGGTTCCATACTGCCAAAGCTTCGGCTATACATAAGTTTGACAAAGTGCCCAAAAAATAACGAAAATTTTGTATGAAGAAAATTAAAATTCGTCAATTGTGAGATTTTCTGATTGATTCGTGTACAGACCATGATTTTTACTCGGAACCTAAAATTTCAGCAAGTTTGGTGCCATAGGGCCGAAGTTACGACCGAACCCAAGTATTCAAAACACCGACCCCAAGTACTAAAACTAGCGAACCCAAGTCTGAAAACGATGATATTTTTTTCAAAATCTTCTTTCGGCTGATTTTTTAATTGATTCGTGTAAAGACCATGAATTTTAGTAAGAATCCAAAATTTCATTCGATTTGTTCCATAGTGCCAAAGCTATGGCCATACATAAGTTTGACAAAGTGACTATAAAAAAACGAAAATTTTGTATGAAGAAAATTAAAATTCATCTGTTGGGAGATTTTCTGATTGATTCGTGTACATACCATGATTTTTCGTAAGAATCCAAAATTTCAGTCGATTTGGTTCCATACTGCCAAAGCTATGGCCATACATAAGTTTGACAAAGTGCTTATAAAATAACGAAAATTTTGTATGAAGAAAATGAAAATTCGTCTGTTGGGAGATTTTCTGATTGATTCGTGTACATACCATGAATTTTAGTAAGAATCGAAAATTTCAGTCAATTTGGTTCCATAGTGCCAAAGCTATGGCCATACATAAGTTTGACAAAGTGCCTATAAAATAACGTAAATTTTGTATGAAGAAAAATAAAATTCGTATGTAGGGAGATTTTCTGATTGATTCGTGTACAGACCATGATTTTTAGTAGGAATCCAAAATTTCAGCAAGTTTGTAGCCATAGGGCCGAAGTTACGACCGTAATAAAAACACCGACCCCAAGTACTAAAACGAGCGAACCCAAGTGTGAAAACGATGATATTTTTTTCAAAATCTTCTTTTGGCTGATTTTTTTGATTGATTCGTGTACAGACCATGAATTTTAGTAAGAATCCAAAATTTCAGTCGATTTGGTTCCATAGTGCCAAAGTTATGGCCACACATAAGATTGACAAAGTGCCTATAAAATAACGTAAATTTCATATGAAGAAAATTAAAATTCGTCTGTTGGGAGATATTCTGATTGATTCGTGTATAGACCATGATTTTTAGTAGGAATCCAAAATTTCAGCAAGTTTGGTGCCATAGGGCCGAAGTTACGACCGAACTCAAGTATTAAAAACACCGACCCCAAGTACTGAAACGAGCGAACCCAAGAGTGAAAACGATGATATTTTTTTCAAAATCTTCTTTTGGCTGATTTTTTGATTGATTCGTGTTCAGACCATGAATTTTAGTAAGAATCAAAAATTTCAGTCGATTTGGTTCCATAGTGCCAAAGCTATGGCCATACATAAGTTTGACAAAGTGCCTATAAAATAACGAAAATTTTGTATGAAGAAAATTAAAATTCAACTGTTGGGAGATTTTCTGATACATACCATGATTTTTAGTAAGAATCCAAAATTTCAGTCGATTTGGTTCCATACTGCCAAAGCTTCGGCTATACATAAGTTTGACAAAGTGCCCAAAAAATAACGAAAATTTTGTATGAAGAAAATTAAAATTCGTCAATTGTGAGATTTTCTGATTGATTCGTGTACAGACCATGATTTTTACTAGGAATCTAAAATTTCAGCAAGTTTGGTGCCATAGGGCCGAAGTTACGACTGAACCCAAGTATTCAAAACACCGACCCCAAGTACTAAAACGTGCGAACCCAAGTCTGAAAACGATGTTTTTTTTTTCAAAATCTTCTTTTGGCTGATTTTTTGATTGATTCGTGTACAGACCATGATTTTTAGTAGGAATCCAAAATTTCGGCAAGTTTGGTGCCATAGGGCCGAAGTTACAACCGAACCCAAGTATTCAAAACACCGACCCCAAGTACTAAAACGAGCGAACCCAAGTGTGAAAACGATGATATTTTTTTCAAAATCTTCTTTTGGCTGATTTTTTGATTGATTCGTGTTCAGACCATGAATTTTAGTAAGAATCCAAAATTTCAGTCGATTTGGTTCCATAGTGCCAAAGCTATGGCCATACATAAGTTTGACAAAGTGCCTATAAAATAACGTAAATTTTGTATGAAGAAAATGAAAATTCGTCTGTTGGGAGATTTTCTGATTGATTCGTGTACAGACCATGAATTTTTGTAAGAATCCAAAATTTCAGTCAATTTGGTTCCATAGTGCCAAAGCTATGGCCATACATAAGTTTGACAAAGTGCCTATAAAATAACGTAAATTTTGTATGAAGAAAAATAAAATTCGTATGTTGGGAGATTTTCTGATTGATTCGTGTACAGACCATGATTTTTAGTAGGAATCCAAATTTTCAGCAAGTTTTGAGCCATAGGGCCGAAGTTACGACCGTACCCAAGTATTAAAAACACCGACCCCAAGTACTAAAACGAGCGAACCCAAGTGTGAAAACGATGATATTTTTTTCAAAATCTTCTTTTGGCTGATTTTTTGATTGATTCGTGTTCAGACCATGAATTTTAGTAAGAATCCAAAATTTCAGTCGATTTGGTTCCATAGTGCCAAAGCTATGGCCATACATAAGTTTGACAAAGTGACTATAAAAAAACGAAAATTTTGTATGAAGAAAAATTAAATTTCGTCTGTTGGGAGATTTTCTGATTGATTCGTGTACATACCATGATTTTTAGTAAGAATCCAAAATTTCATTCGATTTGGTTCCATACTGCCAAAGCTTCAGCTATACATAAGTTTGACAAAGTGCCAAAAAAATAACGAAAATTTTGTATGAAGAAAATTAAAATTCGTCAATTGTGAGATTTTCTGATTGATTCGTGTACAGACCATGATTTTTACTCGGAACCTAAAATTTCAGCAAGTTTGGTGCCATAGGGCCGAAGTTACGACCGAACCCAAGTATTCAAAACACCGACCCCAAGTACTAAAACGAGCGAACCCAAGTCTGAAAACGATGATTTTTTTTTCAAAATCTTCTTTCGGCTGATTTTTTAATTGATTCGTGTAAAGACCATGAATTTTAGTAAGAATCCAAAATTTCAGTCGATTTGTTCCATAGTGCCAAAGCTATGGCCATACATAAGTTTGACAAAGTGACTATAAAAAAACGAAAATTTTGTATGAAGAAAATAAAAATTTATCTGTTGGGAGATTTTCTGATTGATTCGTGTACATACCATGATTTTTCGTAAGAATCCAAAATTTCAGTCGATTTGGTTCCATACTGCCAAAGCTATGGCCATACATAAGTTTGACAAAGTGCTTATAAAATAACGAAAATTTTGTATGAAGAAAATGAAAATTCGTCTGTTGGGAGATTTTCTGATTGATTCGTGTACATACCATGAATTTTAGTAAGAATCCAAAATTTCAGTCAATTTGGTTCCATAGTGCCAAAGCTATGGCCATACATAAGTTTGACAAAGTGCCTATAAAATAACGTAAATTTTGTATGAAGAAAAATAAAATTCGTATGTTGGGAGATTTTCTGATTGATTCGTGTACAGACCATGATTTTTAGTAGGAATCCAAAATTTCAGCAAGTTTGTAGCCATAGGGCCGAAGTTACGACCGTAATAAAAACACCGACCCCAAGTACTAAAACGAGCGAACCCAAGTGTGAAAACGATGATATTTTTTTCAAAATCTTCTTTTGGCTGATTTTTTTGATTGATTCGTGTACAGACCATGAATTTTAGTAAGAATCCAAAATTTCAGTCGATTTGGTTCCATAGTGCCAAAGTTATGGCCACACATAAGATTGACAAAGTGCCTATAAAATAACGTAAATTTCATATGAAGAAAATTAAAATTCGTCTGTTGGGAGATATTCTGATTGATTCGTGTATAGACCATGATTTTTAGTAGGAATCCAAAATTTCAGCAAGTTTGGTGCCATAGGGCCGAAGTTACGACCGAACTCAAGTATTAAAAACACCGACCCCAAGTACTGAAACGAGCGAACCCAAGAGTGAAAACGATGATATTTTTTTCAAAATCTTCTTTTGGCTGATTTTTTGATTGATTCGTGTTCAGACCATGAATTTTAGTAAGAATCAAAAATTTCAGTCGATTTGGTTCCATAGTGCCAAAGCTATGGCCATACATAAGTTTGACAAAGTGCCTATAAAATAACGAAAATTTTGTATGAAGAAAATTAAAATTCAACTGTTGGGAGATTTTCTGATACATACCATGATTTTTAGTAAGAATCCAAAATTTCAGTCGATTTGGTTCCATACTGCCAAAGCTTCGGCTATACATAAGTTTGACAAAGTGCCCAAAAAATAACGAAAATTTTGTATGAAGAAAATTAAAATTCGTCAATTGTGAGATTTTCTGATTGATTCGTGTACAGACCATGATTTTTACTAGGAATCTAAAATTTCAGCAAGTTTGGTGCCATAGGGCCGAAGTTACGACTGAACCCAAGTATTCAAAACACCGACCCCAAGTACTAAAACGTGCGAACCCAAGTCTGAAAACGATGTTTTTTTTTTCAAAATCTTCTTTTGGCTGATTTTTTGATTGATTCGTGTACAGACCATGATTTTTAGTAGGAATCCAAAATTTCGGCAAGTTTGGTGCCATAGGGCCGAAGTTACAACCGAACCCAAGTATTCAAAACACCGACCCCAAGTACTAAAACGAGCGAACCCAAGTGTGAAAACGATGATATTTTTTTCAAAATCTTCTTTTGGCTGATTTTTTGATTGATTCGTGTTCAGACCATGAATTTTAGTAAGAATCCAAAATTTCAGTCGATTTGGTTCCATAGTGCCAAAGCTATGGCCTTACATAAGTTTGACAAAGTGCCTATAAAATAACGTAAATTTTGTATGAAGAAAATGAAAATTCGTCTGTTGGGAGATTTTCTGATTGATTCGTGTACAGACCATGAATTTTTGTAAGAATCCAAAATTTCAGTCAATTTGGTTCCATAGTGCCAAAGCTATGGCCATACATAAGTTTGACAAAGTGCCTATAAAATAACGTAAATTTTGTATGAAGAAAAATAAAATTCGTATGTTGGGAGATTTTCTGATTGATTCGTGTACAGACCATGATTTTTAGTAGGAATCCAAAATTTCAGCAAGTTTTGAGCCATAGGGCCGAAGTTACGACCGTACCCAAGTATTAAAAACACCGACCCCAAGTACTAAAACGAGCGAACCCAAGTGTGAAAACGATGATATTTTTTTCAAAATCTTCTTTTGGCTGATTTTTTGATTGATTCGTGTTCAGACCATGAATTTTAGTAAGAATCCAAAATTTCAGTCGATTTGGTTCCATAGTGCCAAAGCTATGGCCATACATAAGTTTGACAAAGTGACTATAAAAAAACGAAAATTTTGTATGAAGAAAAATTAAATTTCGTCTGTTGGGAGATTTTCTGATTGATTCGTGTACATACCATGATTTTTAGTAAGAATCCAAAATTTCATTCGATTTGGTTCCATACTGCCAAAGCTTCAGCTATACATAAGTTTGACAAAGTGCCAAAAAAATAACGAAAATTTTGTATGAAGAAAATTAAAATTCTTCAATTGTGAGATTTTCTGATTGATTCGTGTACAGACCATGATTTTTACTCGGAACCTAAAATTTCAGCAAGTTTGGTGCCATAGGGCCGAAGTTACGACCGAACCCAAGTATTCAAAACACCGACCCCAAGTACTAAAACGAGCGAACCCAAGTCTGAAAACGATGATTTTTTTTTCAAAATCTTCTTTCGGCTGATTTTTTAATTGATTCGTGTAAAGACCATGAATTTTAGTAAGAATCCAAAATTTCAGTCGATTTGTTCCATAGTGCCAAAGCTATGGCCATACATAAGTTTGACAAAGTGACTATAAAAAAACGAAAATTTTGTATGAAGAAAATTAAAATTCATCTGTTGGGAGATTTTCTGATTGATTCGTGTACATACCATGATTTTTCGTAAGAATCCAAAATTTCAGTCGATTTGGTTCCATACTGCCAAAGCTATGGCCATACATAAGTTTGACAAAGTGCTTATAAAATAACGAAAATTTTGTATGAAGAAAATGAAAATTCGTCTGTTGGGAGATTTTCTGATTGATTCGTGTACATACCATGAATTTTAGTAAGAATCCAAAATTTCAGTCAATTTGGTTCCATAGTGCCAAAGCTATGGCCATACATAAGTTTGACAAAGTGCCTATAAAATAACGTAAATTTTGTATGAAGAAAAATAAAATTCGTATGTTGGGAGATTTTCTGATTGATTCGTGTACAGACCATGATTTTTAGTAGGAATCCAAAATTTCAGCAAGTTTGTAGCCATAGGGCCGAAGTTACGACCGTAATAAAAACACCGACCCCAAGTACTAAAACGAGCGAACCCAAGTGTGAAAACGATGATATTTTTTTCAAAATCTTCTTTTGGCTGATTTTTTAATTGCTTCGTGTAAAGACCATGAATTTTAGTAAGAATCCAAAATTTCAGACGATTTGGTTCCATAGTGCCAAAGTTATGGCCACACATAAGATTGACAAAGTGCCTATAAAATAACGTAAATTTCATATGAAGAAAATTAAAATTCGTCTGTTGGGAGATATTCTGATTGACTCGTGTATAGACCATGATTTTTAGTAGGAATCCAAAATTTCAGCAAGTTTGGTGCCATAGGGCCGAAGTTACAACCGAACCAAGTATTAAAAACACCGAACCCAAGTATTAAAACGAGCGAACCCAAGTGAGAAAACGATGATATTTTTTTAAAAATCTTCTTTCGGCTGATTTTTTAATCGCTTCGTGTAAAGACCATGAATTTTAGTAAGAATCCAAAATTTCAGTCGATTTGGTTCCATAGTGCCAAAGTTATGGCCACACATAAGATTGACAAAGTGCCTATAAAATAACGTAAATTTCATATGAAGAAAATTAAAATTCGTCTGTTGGGAGATATTCTGATTGATTCGTGTATAGACCATGATTTTTAGTAGGAATCCAAAATTTCAGCAAGTTTGGTGCCATAGGGCCGAAGTTACGACCGAACTCAAGTATTAAAAACACCGACCCCAAGTACTGAAACGAGCGAACCCAAGAGTGAAAACGATAATATTTTTTTCAAAATCTTCTTTTGGCTGATTTTTTGATTGATTCGTGTTCAGACCATGAATTTTAGTAAGAATCAAAAATTTCAGTCGATTTGGTTCCATAGTGCCAAAGCTATGGCCATACATAAGTTTGACAAAGTGCCTATAAAATAACGAAAATTTTGTATGAAGAAAATTAAAATTCGTCTGTTGGGAGATTTTCTGATACATACCATGATTTTTAGTAAGAATCCAAAATTTCAGTCGATTTGGTTCCATACTGCCAAAGCTTCGGCTATACATAAGTTTGACAAAGTGCCCAAAAAATAACGAAAATTTTGTATGAAGAAAATTAAAATTCGTCAATTGTGAGATTTTCTGATTGATTCGTGTACAGACCATGATTTTTACTAGGAATCTAAAATTTCGGCAAGTTTGGTGCCATAGGGCCGAAGTTACGACTGAACCCAAGTATTCAAAACACCGACCCCAAGTACTAAAACGTGCGAACCCAAGTTTGAAAACGATGTTTTTTTTTTCAAAATCTTCTTTTGGCTGATTTTTTGATTGATTCGTGTTCAGACCATGAATTTTAGTAAGAATCAAAAATTTCAGTCGATTTGGTTCCATAGTGCCAAAGCTATGGCCATACATAAGTTTGACAAAGTGCCTATAAAATAACGAAAATTTTGTATGAAGAAAATTAAAATTCAACTGTTGGGAGATTTTCTGATACATACCATGATTTTTAGTAAGAATCCAAAATTTCATTCGATTTGGTTCCATACTGCCAAAGCTTCAGCTATACATAAGTTTGACAAAGTGCCAAAAAAATAACGAAAATTTTGTATGAAGAAAATTAAAATTCGTCAATTGTGAGATTTTCTGATTGATTCGTGTACAGACCATGATTTTTACTAGGAATCTAAAATTTCAGCAAGTTTGGTGCCATAGGGCCGAAGTTACGACTGAACCCAAGTATTCAAAACACCGACCCCAAGTACTAAAACGTGCGAACCCAAGTCTGAAAACGATGTTTTTTTTTTCAAAATCTTCTTTTGGCTGATTTTTTGATTGATTCGTGTACAGACCATGATTTTTAGTAGGAATCCAAAATTTCGGCAAGTTTGGTGCCATAGGGCCGAAGTTACAACCGAACCCAAGTATTCAAAACACCGACCCCAAGTACTAAAACGAGCGAACCCAAGTGTGAAAACGATGATATTTTTTTCAAAATCTTCTTTTGGCTGATTTTTTGATTGATTCGTGTTCAGACCATGAATTTTAGTAAGAATCCAAAATTTCAGTCGATTTGGTTCCATAGTGCCAAAGCTATGGCCATACATAAGTTTGACAAAGTGCCTATAAAATAACGTAAATTTTGTATGAAGAAAATGAAAATTCGTCTGTTGGGAGATTTTCTGATTGATTCGTGTACAGACCATGAATTTTTGTAAGAATCAAAAATTTCAGTCAATTTGGTTCCATAGTGCCAAAGCTATGGCCATACATAAGTTTGACAAAGTGCCTATAAAATAACGTAAATTTTGTATGAAGAAAAATAAAATTCGTATGTTGGGAGATTTTCTGATTGATTCGTGTACAGACCATGATTTTTAGTAGGAATCCAAAATTTCAGCAAGTTTTGAGCCATAGGGCCGAAGTTACGACCGTACCCAAGTATTAAAAACACCGACCCCAAGTACTAAAACGAGCGAACCCAAGTGTGAAAACGATGATATTTTTTTCAAAATCTTCTTTTGGCTGATTTTTTGATTGATTCGTGTTCAGACCATGAATTTTAGTAAGAATCCAAAATTTCAGTCGATTTGGTTCCATAGTGCCAAAGCTATGGCCATACATAAGTTTGACAAAGTGACTATAAAAAAACGAAAATTTTGTATGAAGAAAAATTAAATTTCGTCTGTTGGGAGATTTTCTGATTGATTCGTGTACATACCATGATTTTTAGTAAGAATCCAAAATTTCATTCGATTTGGTTCCATACTGCCAAAGCTTCAGCTATACATAAGTTTGACAAAGTGCCCAAAAAATAACGAAAATTTTGTATGAAGAAAATTAAAATTCGTCAATTGTGAGATTTTCTGATTGATTCGTGTACAGACCATGATTTTTACTCGGAACCTAAAATTTCAGCAAGTTTGGTGCCATAGGGCCGAAGTTACGACCGAACCCAAGTATTCAAAACACCGACCCCAAGTACTAAAACGAGCGAACCCAAGTCTGAAAACGATGATTTTTTTTTCAAAATCTTCTTTCGGCTGATTTTTTAATTGATTCGTGTAAAGACCATGAATTTTAGTAAGAATCCAAAATTTCAGTCGATTTGTTCCATAGTGCCAAAGCTATGGCCATACATAAGTTTGACAAAGTGACTATAAAAAAACGAAAATTTTGTATGAAGAAAATTAAAATTCATCTGTTGGGAGATTTTCTGATTGATTCGTGTACATACCATGATTTTTCGTAAGAATCCAAAATTTCAGTCGATTTGGTTCCATACTGCCAAAGCTATGGCCATACATAAGTTTGACAAAGTGCTTATAAAATAACGAAAATTTTGTATGAAGAAAATGAAAATTCGTCTGTTGGGAGATTTTCTGATTGATTCGTGTACATACCATGAATTTTAGTAAGAATCCAAAATTTCAGTCAATTTGGTTCCATAGTGCCAAAGCTATGGCCATACATAAGTTTGACAAAGTGCCTATAAAATAACGTAAATTTTGTATGAAGAAAAATAAAATTCGTATGTTGGGAGATTTTCTGATTGATTCGTGTACAGACCATGATTTTTAGTAGGAATCCAAAATTTCAGCAAGTTTTGAGCCATAGGGCCGAAGTTACGACCGTACCCAAGTATTAAAAACACCGACCCCAAGTACTAAAACGAGCGAACCCAAGTGTGAAAACGATGATATTTTTTTCAAAATCTTCTTTTGGCTGATTTTTTGATTGATTCGTGTTCAGACCATGAATTTTAGTAAGAATCCAAAATTTCAGTCGATTTGGTTCCATAGTGCCAAAGCTATGGCCATACATAAGTTTGACAAAGTGACTATAAAAAAACGAAAATTTTGTATGAAGAAAAATTAAATTTCGTCTGTTGGGAGATTTTCTGATTGATTCGTGTACATACCATGATTTTTAGTA
This sequence comes from Limnephilus lunatus, assembly GCA_917563855.2. NCBI lineage: Eukaryota > Metazoa > Arthropoda > Insecta > Trichoptera > Limnephilidae > Limnephilus > Limnephilus lunatus. The sequence goes on from OU830594.1 coordinate 82,665,548, forward strand.
AGAATCCAAAATTTCATTCGATTTGGTTCCATACTGCCAAAGCTTCAGCTATACATAAGTTTGACAAAGTGCCCAAAAAATAACGAAAATTTTGTATGAAGAAAATTAAAATTCGTCAATTGTGAGATTTTCTGATTGATTCGTGTACAGACCATGATTTTTACTCGGAACCTAAAATTTCAGCAAGTTTGGTGCCATAGGGCCGAAGTTACGACCGAACCCAAGTATTCAAAACACCGACCCCAAGTACTAAAACGAGCGAACCCAAGTCTGAAAACGATGATTTTTTTTTCAAAATCTTCTTTCGGCTGATTTTTTAATTGATTCGTGTAAAGACCATGAATTTTAGTAAGAATCCAAAATTTCAGTCGATTTGTTCCATAGTGCCAAAGCTATGGCCATACATAAGTTTGACAAAGTGACTATAAAAAAACGAAAATTTTGTATGAAGAAAAATTAAATTTCGTCTGTTGGGAGATTTTCTGATTGATTCGTGTACATACCATGATTTTTAGTAAGAATCCAAAATTTCATTCGATTTGGTTCCATACTGCCAAAGCTTCAGCTATACATAAGTTTGACAAAGTGCCCAAAAAATAACGAAAATTTTGTATGAAGAAAATTAAAATTCGTCAATTGTGAGATTTTCTGATTGATTCGTGTACAGACCATGATTTTTACTCGGAACCTAAAATTTCAGCAAGTTTGGTGCCATAGGGCCGAAGTTACGACCGAACCCAAGTATTCAAAACACCGACCCCAAGTACTAAAACGAGCGAACCCAAGTCTGAAAACGATGATTTTTTTTTCAAAATCTTCTTTCGGCTGATTTTTTAATTGATTCGTGTACATACCATGATTTTTCGTAAGAATCCAAAATTTCAGTCGATTTGGTTCCATACTGCCAAAGCTATGGCCATACATAAGTTTGACAAAGTGCTTATAAAATAACGAAAATTTTGTATGAAGAAAATGAAAATTCGTCTGTTGGGAGATTTTCTGATTGATTCGTGTACATACCATGAATTTTAGTAAGAATCCAAAATTTCAGTCAATTTGGTTCCATAGTGCCAAAGCTATGGCCATACATAAGTTTGACAAAGTGCCTATAAAATAACGTAAATTTTGTATGAAGAAAAATAAAATTCGTATGTTGGGAGATTTTCTGATTGATTCGTGTACAGACCATGATTTTTAGTAGGAATCCAAAATTTCAGCAAGTTTTGAGCCATAGGGCCGAAGTTACGACCGTACCCAAGTATTAAAAACACCGACCCCAAGTACTAAAACGAGCGAACCCAAGTGTGAAAACGATGATATTTTTTTCAAAATCTTCTTTTGGCTGATTTTTTGATTGATTCGTGTTCAGACCATGAATTTTAGTAAGAATCCAAAATTTCAGTCGATTTGGTTCCATAGTGCCAAAGCTATGGCCATACATAAGTTTGACAAAGTGACTATAAAAAAACGAAAATTTTGTATGAAGAAAAATTAAATTTCGTCTGTTGGGAGATTTTCTGATTGATTCGTGTACATACCATGATTTTTAGTAAGAATCCAAAATTTCATTCGATTTGGTTCCATACTGCCAAAGCTTCAGCTATACATAAGTTTGACAAAGTGCCCAAAAAATAACGAAAATTTTGTATGAAGAAAATTAAAATTCGTCAATTGTGAGATTTTCTGATTGATTCGTGTACAGACCATGATTTTTACTCGGAACCTAAAATTTCAGCAAGTTTGGTGCCATAGGGCCGAAGTTACGACCGAACCCAAGTATTCAAAACACCGACCCCAAGTACTAAAACGAGCGAACCCAAGTCTGAAAACGATGATTTTTTTTTCAAAATCTTCTTTCGGCTGATTTTTTAATTGATTCGTGTAAAGACCATGAATTTTAGTAAGAATCCAAAATTTCAGTCGATTTGTTCCATAGTGCCAAAGCTATGGCCATACATAAGTTTGACAAAGTGACTATAAAAAAACGAAAATTTTGTATGAAGAAAATTAAAATTCATCTGTTGGAAGATTTTCTGATTGATTCGTGTACATACCATGATTTTTAGTAAGAATCCAAAATTTCAGTCGATTTGGTTCCATACTGCCAAAGCTATGGCCATACATAAGTTTGACAAAGTGCTTATAAAATAACGAAAATTTTGTATGAAGAAAATGAAAATTCGTCTGTTGGGAGATTTTCTGATTGATTCGTGTACAGACCATGAATTTCAGTAAGAATCCAAAATTTCAGTCAATTTGGTTCCATAGTGCCAAAGCTATGGCCATACATAAGTTTGACAAAGTGCCTATAAAATAACGTAAATTTTGTATGAAGAAAAATAAAATTCGTATGTTGGGAGATTTTCTGATTGATTCGTGTACAGACCATGATTTTTAGTAGGAATCCAAAATTTCAGCAAGTTTGTAGCCATAGGGCCGAAGTTACGACCGTAATAAAAACACCGACCCCAAGTACTAAAACGAGCGAACCCAAGTGTGAAAACGATGATATTTTTTTCAAAATCTTCTTTTGGCTGATTTTTTAATTGCTTCGTGTAAAGACCATGAATTTTAGTAAGAATCCAAAATTTCAGACGATTTGGTTCCATAGTGCCAAAGTTATGGCCACACATAAGATTGACAAAGTGCCTATAAAATAACGTAAATTTCATATGAAGAAAATTAAAATTCGTCTGTTGGGAGATATTCTGATTGATTCGTGTATAGACCATGATTTTTAGTAGGAATCCAAAATTTCAGCAAGTTTGGTGCCATAGGGCCGAAGTTACAACCGAACCAAGTATTAAAAACACCGAACCCAAGTATTAAAACGAGCGAACCCAAGTGTGAAAACGATGATATTTTTTTCAAAATCTTCTTTCGGCTGATTTTTTAATTGATTCGTGTAAAGACCATGAATTTTAGTAAGAATCCAAAATTTCAGTCGATTTGGTTCCATAGTGCCAAAGCTATGGCCATACATAAGTTTGACAAAGTGACTATAAAAAAACGAAAATTTTGTATGAAGAAAATTAAAATTCGTCTGTTGGGAGATTTTCTGATTGATTCGTGTACATACCATGATTTTTAGTAAGAATCCAAAATTTCAGTCGATTTGGTTCCATACTGCCAAAGCTTCGGCTATACATAAGTTTGACAAAGTGCCCAAAAAATAACGAAAATTTTGTATGAAGAAAATTAAAATTCGTCAATTGTGAGATTTTCTGATTGATTCGTGTACAGACCATGATTTTTACTAGGAATCTAAAATTTCAGCAAGTTTGGTGCCATAGGGCCGAAGTTACGACCGAACCCAAGTATTCAAAACACTGACCCCAAGTACTAAAACGAGCGAACCCAAGTCTGAAAACGATGATATTTTTTTCAAAATCTTCTTTTGGCTGGTTTTTTGATTGATTCGTGTACAGACCATGATATTTAGTAGGAATCCAAAATTTCAGCAAGTTTGGTGCCATAGGGCCGAAGTTACAACCAAACCAAGTATTAAAATCACCGAACCCAAGTATTAAAACGAGCGAACCCAAGTGTGAAAACGATGATATTTTTTTCAAAATCTTCTTTCGGCTGATTTTTTAATTGCTTCGTGTAAAGACCATGAATTTTAGTAAGAATCCAAAATTTCAGTCGATTTGGTTCCATAGTGCCAAAGCTATGGCCATACATAAGTTTAACAAAGTGCCTATAAAAAAACGAAAATTTTGTATGAAGAAAATTAAAATTCGTCTGTTGGGAGATTTTCTGATTGATTCGTGTACATACCATGATTTTTAGTAAGAATCCAAAATTTCAGTCGATTTGGTTCCATACTGCCAAAGCTTCGGCTATACATAAGTTTGACAAAGTGCCCAAAAAATAACGAAAATTTTGAATGAAGAAAATTAAAATTCGTCTGTTGGGAGATTTTCTGATTGATTCGTATACATACCATGAATTTTAGTAAGAATCCAAAATTTCAGTCAATTTGGTTCCATAGTGCCAAAGCTATGGCCATACATAAGTTTGACAAAGTGCCTATAAAATAACGTAAATTTTGTATGAAGAAAAATAAAATTCGTATGTTGGGAGATTTTCTGATTGATTCGTGTACAGACCATGATTTTTAGTAGGAATCCAAAATTTCAGCAAGTTTGGAGCCATAGGGCCGAAGTTACAACCGAACCAAGTATTAAAAACACCGAACCCAAGTGTGAAAACGATGATATTTTTTTCAACAACCGAACCAAGTATTAAAAACACCGAACCCAAGTGTGAAAACGATGATATTTTTTTCAAAATCTTCTTTCGGCTGATTTTTTAATTGATTCGTGTAAAGACCATGAATTTTAGTAAGAATCCAAAATTTCAGTCGATTTGGTTCCATAGTGCCAAAGCTATGGCCATACATAAGTTTGACAAAGTGACTATATAAAAACGAAAATTTTGTATGAAGAAAATTAAAATTCGTCTGTTGGGAGATTTTCTGGTTGATTCGTGTACATACCATGATTTTTAGTAAGAATCCAAAATTTCAGTCGATTTGGTTCCATACTGCCAAAGCTTCGGCTATACATAAGTTTGACAAAGTGCCCAAAAAATAACGAAAATTTTGTATGAAGAAAATTAAAATTCGTCTGTTGGGAGATTTTCTGATTGATTCGTGTACATACCATGATTTTTAGTAAGAATCCAAAATTTCAGTCGATTTGGTTCCATACTGCCAAAGCTTCGGCTATACATAAGTTTGACAAAGTGCCCAATTCGTCAATTGTGAGATTTTCTGATTGATTCGTGTACAGACCATGATTTTTACTAGGAATCTAAAATTTCAGCAAGTTTGGTGCCATAGGGCCGAAGTTACGACCGAACCCAAGTAATCAAAACACCGACCCCAAGTACTAAAACGAGCGAACCCAAGTCTGAAAACGATGATATTGTTTACAAAATCTTCTTTTGGCTGGTTTTTTGATTGATTCTTGTACAGACCATGATTTTTAGTAGGAATCCAAAATTTCAGCAAGTTTGGTGCCATAGGGCCGAAGTTACAACCGAACCAAGTATTAAAAACACCGAACCCAAGTATTAAAACGAGCGAACCCAAGTGAGAAAACGATGATATTTTTTTCAAAATCTTCTTTCGGCTGATTTTTTAATTGCTTCGTGTAAAGACCATGAATTTTATTATAATCCAAAATTTCAGTCGATTTGGTTCTATAGTGCCAAAGTTATGGCCATACATAAGTTTGACAAAGTGCTTATAAAATAACGAAAATTTTGTAGGAAGAAAATGAAAATTCGTCTGTTGGGAGATTTTCTGATTGATTCGTGTACAGACCATGAATTTTTGTAAGAATCCAAAATTTCAGTCAATTTGGTTCCATAGTGCCAAAGCTATGGCCATACATAAGTTTGACAAAGTGCCTATAAAATAACGTAAATTTTGTATGAAGAAAAATAAAATTCGTATGTTGGGAGATTTTCTGATTGATTCGTGTACTGTTACATAATTACGGTTTTGAACCGCTTGATTACAGACTTATTGGTAAATTAATATAGAATAAGACCACAATGTTATATTTAAATACTTACGAATTCTCACCGCTAGCTCATTCGGTAGATTATCGTGTTTGCAGTCCGCTCGGGTACTTGATTCAGAACAATCATCGCTTCATTGGTAAAATTAATACAGGTAAGGTGTAATAAATTAAAAGATTGATTGTCGCTTTAAATACTGAAGAATTTATTTATGCTTCGACGCTTCTAGGAAAAAGCTTGTATCTCTTTGGGAATGGAAAGTTAATGATTTTAAACCAGAATAAAAGGAATGAATTGATAACATAATTAAATAAGGCTTACGTACGTTATCTCGCACGGGTTACATCTGCAGAGCTGGCTCCTCGTCAGAAATAAATCACTGAATTTATTTTAATCTCTAAACACAAAAAACTGTTGTGAGTTGTGATATTAAGGATCTCAGCAAACTATGAAGGTGGCGTGACCACCCCCTAGGGAGGCTAAAATAAGAAAGCTTGGAAAGCGCCCGAAGCCTCTCGGCTCCGTTACTTACCCCCTCCCACCGAAATCTCGGCCAATCAAGGCAACGTCGGTGTGGCAAACATTACAAAAAATAATACTGAATTTAGTACCTAGCGCAAATCATCGTACAGGGGTTGGAAGTAAAGATTCAAGAAAGTACTTCATAACACATCCCCGAAAACACCAGCAAAAAACTGCCGTTGTAACGAAGGTTTTTTGACTTTAAACCCTTCAAAGAATTCCCACAATAAACTTTACAAAAAAAACATCATTCACATAGAGATTCAGCATTAAAAAACCTAGGCAAAAAGTTGTACAGTTTACATACATATTATGTTATAAAGTTTACAGTCTACATGAAAATATCAAAAAACAGCAAAATCCACACGTCCAATCGGCCTAGCAGGAACATCGTTAAACGCAGCTTTCAGGTAGTAATGTCCATCAGGGCATCCAGAGCAATAGCAACGATCTTCAGCAGCGGAGAACGACTCAAAGAGAAGCGTCAACATGAAAGCAAAAAATAACATAATTAGAAAAGTACAAACATTTAGGCATCGAGGCACATAGAGTAAACAAAATTATCTGAATGGTAAATGTATTTGCAACAAGAGATCAGAGCATAGGGGAACTCCACATTATATGTTTATCGTGATGTATGTATACGAAGAACATCAACCCCCGTTTAAAGGACAGGCAATGTATAAGTGTAGTCAGTATTCCACCTTTTAATGGTACGGATTACTGGTTTAAGACCTATTAAAAAACAGTCAGTATTCCACCTTTTAACGGTACAGAATACTGATTAAAGATATGTCCAGAGACCCACATAGCGTCAGAAATCTTATAAGATTCCGACGTAGGTATAATTTAGGACAACACCTGAAAAAAAACATTGGAAAACCGCAGCGATCCACATAAAATTAAATTGTCTTAATAGAAACGGCTAGACTCCAAGATTTCTTTAGACACACATTAATAATACCTCAAGTTAATTGGAAAACCGCAGCGATTCACATAAAATTAAATTGTCTTAATAGAAACGGCTAGACTCCAAGATTTCTATAGACACACATTAATAATACCTTAAGTTTTATCACAGTTCACTGCAAAATAATTGTCGTCGATGTATTGCGTTTTAAGGCAATATTTATAATTATTATAGTCAGATCATTAGGGGTATCTTTTTAATGATGACAACAATAATAGTTATTCAGGTTTTATTTAATTTTGGTTAGAAAATAGTGTTAGAATATATTACATAAGAATAATGAACTACGTCATGGGCGCTAGCTTATTTTTGTACCGAGAATAAGACAAACTCGAATCAAAATAACGAGGGTATCAATGACCCGCGTTACTCCCACCAGAGAACTGCAATATTCAGATTAAGTAATTGTTACTATAAAATACAATAAAAATATTGTATCATATAGCCGTATTATAAAATGTGAAGTGTGGTCATCGCATTCGGTTAATTACTCCGATGCGATTGTAGGGTGAATTGTATGTACACACTGTCTCAAAAGCGTCCTTTCAAAACAGTGCTATGTGAAAAGGGTGTGTGGATATGTGTAGTGTAAATTTCATATCTTATTTTCATAATGCGTTGATTTGTCATGTTCTTACAAAACCACTTGAATGATAAATCAATCGAAACACGATTCACGTTGCAAAACAAAAAAATTTCAAAATTATTTGGAGAATTTTCCACTTGGTATGGGCCAACATTTCTAATTGGATTCCATCTCGATCTTCTTATCAACTTATCAAATTCCTGTAAATAAGTTCGCTCCTTATCACCACCGGCGTGTGATTCCTAATAATAACATTAAAGTTAATTAATGCCTATTGATGTCGTATGCAATCAGTCTTCCCCGTTAGTTGAATAAATCCAGACACTTGGCCTATGCTGAGCTTTATGTATTAATCTAATTATTATAAATCGAATTAAAATCCGAACTATTAATCGAACCCACCTCCTTTGCTACAATATGATTAATTAATAAATACCGATTATATCAGTCTATTTTTAAAAAAAAATCGGCCATTGTACTTCCGTTTTCATTGATTTCGTTTTCCTATCAATTTGGGTTGCGGGTATGGGTACCGCCGCCCCGGAACTATTTATTCTTTAATCAGCATTTCTGTTAATTCCTACGTCTGTCACTCCTGGACACTGACCACGATATTCCTATCCGCTCCTCATACCTCTTTCCTTCTTCTCCTTCCTTTCCTTAAAAGGACCCTCCACTCAGCATCCCCTAGGATAACATAGGCATTAAGGGAAATTATTTTCCTCAGGGCCTCCTGTGTGAAGCTAAATTTAATCGTAAATAAGTGTCTACTCTTCGTTAGAGAGATCGGTTTGTTTGGAGATGTACCTATAACATCGCAAGGGATCGAACCCGCGACTGAATCTTAAAGTAAGTTGATTGCATCGGTGTGCTTTGCATTATATTATTCTAGATTCGAACTGGGAAATATCTAAATCCTATAAAGAAGGCACTAAAAATGATATCTCACGGTTATATCACGAGGATTGAACTCGAATTTAGGACAGTTCTTTATTTCTGTCGTTATTTTAACTGTTAGGTATAACTCTCAATATGTAAATACCTATAACATTACCACCACATACGTAATGATGTATCGATGTACCTGACCGATTAGATATTATTTGATCGCGTAGCTTTTCTAAACATGGGATGCTCCCAAAATTATCTCAGTCCATGTCATACATTGCCAGAAGGTATGTATTTTCTACTTCAAATTATGTCCGCCATTCTAAAGATCAAACATATCTTTTAATATTGTGTGTAATACAATATCATTTACTAGTCAATATCTTCACTTGAAAGGATACCGTACCAAGTACCTGATTTCCAATATTTGAAATAAATGCTAATCCCATAAAATAATAAAAGGTGCATTTCTCCAATCCTAGCAGACAATAGAACTTTCTATTTACAAATGGACCCAAAATATCCATTAGCCATCTGCCGACGGGTCATAAACTGGTCTGTTGCTTTATCTAACTTTTATGAGGGTGTCTATATTTAATTTTTAAAGAATTTCGAATTCCATTATTTGGGTACTAGCTAGGTACCGACCCGGTCATAAAATAACTCTAAGCTTTATGGAGTTCTCCGAAAAATAGTAGAATAATATGTTATAAACATAAGACCTTTCTGGGGTGCCATAAAATTAACATTGGCAATGGGTTTTTCTGAAATGCCGAAAGCCGAATAATTACAAATAAACATAATATTTGTTTTTACTATTAATTTGGAAATATTATCTCGTTTAAAAAGGTTTACATTTAGTTTGTCTTAAACTATATAAATAAATCCATAATATTCAGATTCTTTTATCATTTAGACTGAGTTCAAATCACGTCGATTCTAGCAGAAGTTCACATTATGTGGTCTCCGCATATGTCTAAAACCATTTCGAGGAAGGTTTCGATTCAGAATGCTGGTCTAACACCACTTTCATCGTGATGGGAGACACTGAACCTACAAAATACTTTAATAGTTTTATTTTTCAAAAGATTTAAATGCGCTGTGGTAACGTATTTAATTTACAACCGGCTTCCTGTATTTCTACCGATTTATCGATTTTTTTTCCGCTCTTTAAAACATAGATTTTATTCTACATTTTTTTTCACGCCGAAACGGCAATTATACCAAATTCTTTCGATAGAAAAAAAAACGCAAGTAATGCTCGCGCATTTTCTAGTTATGGTGATTCTATAAATTCTATTAGACAATCCCCACGAGGTTTTCGCTCTAATTTAAACAATTCATGTTTTATGAAACACCTTCACAATTTTCGCCTAAATATTATCGTTTTCAATATTGGCGCGCTGTCTCTAACATTCGAATTTAAAAACGGTCTCTTCTTCTTTTTGAGTGGACACGCCGCGCCTTAAGTTTCAAATTTGGCGGTAAAACCAAAATGCGTGGGTGGACCAACGGTTTAAAATGGCGTTCTTTCGAAAGACGGCGTGTTTCCAAAACAGAGCCTGTCGATTTTGATTATTCAACGGTCAAAACACATGCTGGTTTAAGATAACGGCATTTGAAAAGACGCACGAACTTTTTAAAATATGAACACTTGTAAGATGCTTGATTTAAAATACCGGCGTTTGAAAAAAACACGTGGGTCAAAATGGCTGCTAGTGGTTAAAAATATCTCTTTAAAAAACGGCGTGTTTCTAAAACAAAACACGTGGATTCACAGTTCAATTAACAATTCACAATCACTTATTTACCTATATATTTAAAGGGAAAAAATAGTTATTATTTACATATGTATACATACATCACGAAAAAAATATGGAGTTATGAAAAAAATCAAGGGAGCGATAATTATCCCGAATCAAGTTGGCCTCACGTTGGAAGGCGCAAGTGTTACATAATTACGGTTTTGAACCGCTTGATTACAGACTTATTGGTAAATTAATATAGAATAAGACCACAATGTTATATTTAAATACTTACGAATTCTCACCGCTAGCTCATTCGGTAGATTATCGTGTTTGCAGTCCGCTCGGGTACTTGATTCAGAACAATCTGTTAAAAAAGTGAAGGCTACCGACATCTGTGGTCAATTAATTCAGCTTACTATGTTTCACCCAAATGGTGTGAGTCCTTGCTTATGGATGATTATCAGGATATTGATCGATATTGTAGATTTTCGTTTTATCTTCTAGTCTCCCACTCCACAATGACTAGTTGTTTTGAAGGAAGGGAGTTACTCTTTAAAAAGGCTCGCATCATGTGTTTTATGCTTTTTTCTTGACAATAAACTCAAAACAGCTCATAAGTCAGGGCTAGTGTAACAGTTGTTATTCTTACCGGTTTTGTTTCTTATAAATTGTCCATGTTCAATAAGTTGAAATAAAAGTGAAAAGTTTGTAAATAGAACGAGATTTTATTTAAAAGGATCACTCCAGATTTTAACATTTGATCCTTCCACCGGATTACAATCAGGAGATTGTATATATAAATAAAAAACAAGGAACCAGCAGCCAAAAAATACAAAATTGATTGAACCTGGAAATCATTAAGGAAAGTGGACCACATAGCAATTCTGAGATAAGTATTCAGTGTCTTCCTATCACATCTATCTTATGTTTATTCAGACCTCATGTATTTAATCGAGATTTATCTTAAATAGAGTCATTATTATAAATAAAATCACTACCCACTTGAGAATAATAATAAATATAATATTACTTGAATAGTGTTCTTAAATAGTATTGTCAAGATTGTCATTGGTATTCTTTCAAACGGGTGCTTTGCTCAAATAAAATAATTGTCAAGCGATATTAACAAAATATAATCAAAAATGGAAAATATAAAATCATTAATAAGCAAACGTGGCGTGATTAAGGGAAAATTGACTAGGTTCGCAGATTCATTAAATGCATTGTCGGTAAATGAAATTAAATTAAGATATGATCGGGTGAAATCATTGCTAGATGAATTCGAAGCAGTTCAACTGAAAATTGAAATGTTACCGGATTCAGACGAAATTGAAAATTATAGTCAACGAGAAGCTTTCGAAAACCAATATTTCTCAGTTTTGGCAACGGCCAAGGGCGCGATCGAATCCGTCGATCAAAGTAAGGTGGAAATAAAACTACCCACCCTTCAATTGCGGGAATTTCATGGAGATCAGAGAAATTGGGTTAATTTCGTCGAAACCTTCAAGACTTTAGTGCATAATAACAGTACTTTAAGCAATGTGCAAAAATTCTTTTACTTGCAATCCACCTTAAAGGGAAACGCATTAAAAATAATAGCTAATCTAGAAGTTTCGGAATTAAATTACCTTTCCGCTTGGGAATTGTTAAATGAACGATATGCAAATTTAAGAACTACCGCGCATAAACACATCCAATCTCTATTTCAATTAAAAGACATGAAACAAGAAGAGCCTGTAGCATTGAGGTATTTAATTGATGAAACAAACGTTAGTTTAAAGGCATTACAAAATATCGGGATCAAGGTAGATCAATGGGATCCGTTGATTATTTATATAATATCAAATAAATTAGACGCATCTACCCGAAAAAATTGGGAGCAATATACATTGCAAGACGAATTACCTACGTTAAAGGAATTCTTAAAATGTTTATCTGCTAGGGCACAAGTATTGGAACTTATGAACGCTTCTGAGAAAAAGATTTCTAGCTTACATAAAACACAAATAAGCAACAATAATTACAAAAAAGATTCATCAGTATTTTTAGCGGTAAAGGCTAACAACTGCATTTATTGTAACGAGAAAGGTCACCAAGTTTATTATTGCAAAAAATGTATAAAATTGAAATTACATGAGAGGATTGATGCTACGAAATCAATCCAAGCATGTTTTAAATGTTTAAAGGTGGGTCACCATGCACAGAGTTGCAAGGCAAACCTTTCTTGCAGGCGCTGTGGCAAGGATAACCACAACACCTTGCTACACAATGAGGTACCTCTGCGGGAGGCCTCCAATATGGATGCTGATAACGAGGTTTCAGTATCAAATTTTTCTGCATCGGATAAAGCAGAAAAAATAATATTATTGTCAACTGCCAACATAGGAGTTGTGGGTAGTAACAATAAGATTTTTAAAGCCCGTGTTCTGATTGATTCAGGGGCCCAGTCAAATTTTATGAGAGCTGAATTTGCTAATAAATTAAATTTACCATGTGAATTGATAAACAAACCCGTCTCTGGGATCCATAATAATATCACACACATAAAAAAGAGAATTTCAGTGGAGATGACTTCGCTTAATACTGATTATAAACGCGAAATATCATGTCTGATTTTACAGGAGATTACAACAAACTTACCACAAGTGACAATGGAGAAAAAAGTCTTCAAGCTACCACGAGGATTGGAGCTAGCTGACCCGAACTTCAATATAGCTGCACCTATCGACATCCTGTTGGGCGCGGAAAGTTTTTGGGAAATCCTAACCAACGATAGATTGAAACTCGAGTCGGGACCAACACTTCAACGTACGCAACTGGGATGGATCATATCAGGACCGATCAACATGTACCCCAAGCAAAGGCCTGTATCAGATTTTTGTAGTTTATCTTTAAATAAAATAAGTCATCAAATAGAAAAATTTTGGAAATTGGAGGAGATTAATCCCACTAAGATTCTAAATCATGAAGAAAAGGCTTGTGAAGCCAGTTTCGCTAGTACTCATACCAGACAAGACGACGGTAGATACGTAGTAAGTTTACCGCGTCGAGCATGCATTGATCAGCTGGGAAGTTCATTGCTCACTGCTGAAAAAAGATTTAAAAATTTAGAGAGAAAATTTGTGTCGAATCCCGAATTGAAGACACAATATGTACAATTCATGCGTGAATATGAGGAATTGGGTCATATGGAGGTGGGTGACCAGTCAAAGGGGGATCGTGAATCCTATTTTTTACCTCATCACGCTGTAATAAAAGAATCAAGCACTACTACTAAAGTGAGGGTCGTTTTTGACGGCTCCGCCAAAACTTCAAATGGAATTTCTCTCAATGACGCCTTGATGACAGGACCTGTTATACAAAAGGACTTATACACCCAACTATTGCATTTCAGGAAACATCAAGTGGTCCTGACGGCCGACATCGAGAAGATGTACCGCCAGGTTAACGTGGGTGAAGCGGACCGTGACCTGCAGAAGATACTATGGCGCGAGTCGCCGCAGGAGGTGCTCAAGCATTACCGTCTGAAGACAGTCACATATGGTCTGGGGCCTTCCTCCTTCTTAGCCACTAGAACTCTACGGCAAATTGGTATGGATAACAATATAAATTTTCCTAGAGCTAGTCAGGTCATAGAAAATGACTTCTATATGGATGACTTGTTAACCGGAGGAGATGACATGGAATCCTGTAGAGAGTTAAAAGAGCAATTAATCAGCATCTTTTTGTCTGCGGGGATGACCTTGAGGAAATGGAGGTCTAATGTCTTGGAGTTGTCAGCCGAGTCGGGCCAAGCTAAGATTGCCGAATCAGGCAATTCTGAAAAAATTATTACTGACAATCCAAAGACTGAGAAAATATTAGGATTAAGATGGAATAATGAATCTGATTATTTTTCTTATGTAATAATGAAACCATCAAGTCGAACCGAGAGTAAAAGACAGATATTATCTTGCATTGCATCAACTTTTGATCCATTAGGTCTACTAGGACCGATTATAGTTGTAGCCAAATTGATAATGCAGAAGTTATGGCAGTCTAAAGCAGCGTGGGATGATCCATTGCCTAATGAAATATTAGCACCCTGGAGGTCCTACCTTCAAGAATTAATTCAATTAAATGTGTTGAAAATACCAAGAAAAATTATTTGCAGGCAATCTAAATATCTACAACTGCACGGTTTTTGCGACTCATCTGAGAAGGCTTACGGAGCCTGCGTTTACATGGTGTCAGTGGACCATATCGGTAAGTGGCATTCACACCTAATAACGTCTAAATCAAGAGTAGCACCATTGAAGTGTATTTCACTGCCAAAGTTGGAGCTTTGTAGTGCTGTGCTACTGGCGAAATTAATAAAAAATGTAAAACAAGCGCTAAATATAGTGGAGATCGACACATATTATTGGTGTGACTCCATGATAACGTTGTGCTGGCTGAAAGGTCAACCTACGAGATGGGCTACTTTCGTTGCAAACCGAGTAGCTGAAATACAAGAACTTAGTGATCCAGATCGATGGAGACACGTATCTTCAGCAGACAATGCAGCGGATATACTTTCAAGAGGAACCACTACAGATAAATTGATAAATTCTGCAATATGGTGGAATGGACCAAGTTGGTTGACCGAAGGAGTCAACGCTTGGCCTATATCAAAGATTTCGTGTTCATACCCTCCGGAACTCAAAAGCAAAAATGTTCTATTATCCACGGATGTTCAAGAATGGGAGATATTTAAAAAATTCTCATCATTTATTAAATTGAAAAGAGTTACTGCATATGTATTGCGATTTGTCAATAACTGCAGAAGTGTTAAAGGTAGAATTTCAGGCAATTTAAGTGTAGCTGAATTGGAATCAAGCTTGAAATGTCTACTGAGATCAGCTCAAATACACGCCTTTCAAAGGGAATTGAAGGAATTAAAAAACCATGGCATCGTCAACAGAAAAAGTAATTTAAAATCTCTTCATCCCTTCTTACATGATGGTCTAATATATGTGGGCGGTAGGCTGAATTTAGCTACACAGTTATCGTACCAACAAAAACACCCAATTATCTTGCCAGCTAAACATAAGCTAACTGAATTGATAATACGTCACTACCATTATGTAAACTTACACGCAGGACCTCAAGCTCTGTTAACTGAAATACGACTAAAATTTTGGCCTATCTTTGGGAAAAATACTATTAAAAAGATATTACATAAATGTATTGTGTGTTTTAGATGTCGTCCCCGAACCGGTCATCAAATCATGGGAAATTTACCACCCGAAAGAATCACGCCGAGTCGTCCTTTCGCAATCACTGGAATCGATTATGCCGGACCAATTCCAATTAAAAGTGGGACGCTGAGAAAAGCTTCCCTCGTGAAATCGTATTTATGTATCTTTATTTGCTTTTCAACCAAGGCTGTTCACTTGGAATTAGTTTCGGATTTATCTAGCAATGCTTTTTTGAACAGTTTAAAAAGGTTTATCTCCCGTAGGGGACAACCTGAAAAGATCTTTTCCGACAATGCTAGTAACTTTAGAGGGTCTTGCAGCAAGCTCAAAGAGCTGTACACCAGTTTGAGGGAAAACAACGACAAGATTCAAAATTATTTAGTGAACAGAGGTATTGAGTGGAAGTTCATAACCCCTCGAGCCCCTAATCAGGGAGGTTTGTGGGAAGCAGCAGTTAAGTCAGCAAAGTTCCATTTGTATAGAATCACTAATAATTCTTCATTAACCTTTGAACTCTTGTATACCTTAATTTGTCAGATTGAGGCCTGTCTGAACTCCCGTCCATTAACTTCCTTGTCCGATGACATCCATGATTACCAACCACTCACCCCAAACCATTTCCTTATAGGCACTGAATCCTCTATCATTCCGGAGAGAGACGTCCGGGCGATACCAGACAACAGACTAACTCAAAATCAGAGGATCAGTTCGCTAATTCAATCTTTTTGGTCTAGATGGAAGCAAGATTACCTGATGGAACTGCAAAAGAGGACTAAATGGCAGACCAGCACTCAACGGGCACTGCAAAAGGACGATCTGGTGATCTTAAAGGAAGACCATTTACCTCCACCTTTATGGAAAATGGCCCGAATTCTGCAGACACACCCTGGAGCGGATGGAGTAGTACGAGTTGTTACCCTAAAAACACCTCATGGAATCTTTGTGAGGCCCATCACAAAGATATGTCTGATGCCCCTGGAGTCAGATACTAAACCTGTATTTGACATCCCGGACCTTACCAAGGATTGATTATGTACCTTACACTATGGTACTTATCTTCTCGACTACACCTTGGATGGATCAAGCAGAAGACTTGAGAAGAAAGAAGAAAAAAGAACAATAATTGTGTTGTGTTCAGTGTAAACAATATTATTTTGTGTTATTGGACAATTTAAATATGTAAAATTTAGTATGTACACTTTTGTAATTTAGTCATTTGAATATTTTAGTTATTTAATAGGATTAATAATTTTTAGTTATTTTTAGTTAATTAATAGAGTAATTCAACAGCATTTATACAGTTAAATTATAAGTTCAGTGTAGGATAAAAAAAAAAAGGTTTTTAGTTAATTTATGCTATTTTGAATTATTTTATTAGTATTTTTGTGGTATAGGTACTTAGATTTAGGATTTTTGGTTTATTTTGTTTGTTTTATAGTTTATTTTTAAATAGATTATGATTCCAAAATTTTAATAAAATTTGTGAATCCCGCCCCGGGCAATATGTTAAAAAAGTGAAGGCTACCGACATCTGTGGTCAATTAATTCAGCTTACTATGTTTCACCCAAATGGTGTGAGTCCTTGCTTATGGATGATTATCAGGATATTGATCGATATTGTAGATTTTCGTTTTATCTTCTAGTCTCCCACTCCACAATGACTAGTTGTTTTGAAGGAAGGGGGTTACTCTTTAAAAAGGCTCGCATCATGTGTTTTATGCTTTTTTCTTGACAATAAACTCAAAACAGCTCATAAGTCAGGGCTAGTGTAACAGTTGATATTCTTACCGGTTTTGTTTCTTATAAATTGTCCATGTTCAATAAGTTGAAATAAAAGTGAAAAGTTTGTAAATAGAACGAGATTTTATTTAAAAGGATCACTCCAGATTTTAACACAATCATCGCTTCATTGGTAAAATTAATACAGGTAAGGTGTAATAAATTAAAAGATTGATTGTCGCTTTAAATACTGAAGAATTTATTTATGCTTCGACGTTTCTAGGAAAAAGCTTGTATCTCTTTGGGAATGGAAAGTTAATGATTTTAAACCAAAATAAAAGGAATGAATTGATAACATAATTAAATAAGGCTTACGTACGTTATCTCGCACGGGTTACATCTGCAGAGCTGGCTCCTCGTCAGAAATAAATCACTGAATTTATTTTAATCTCTAAACACAAAAAACTGTTGTGAGTTGTGATATTAAGGATCTCAGCAAACTATGAAGGTGGCGTGACCACCCCCTAGGGAGGCTAAAATAAGAAAGCTTGGAAAGCGCCCGAAGCCTCTCGGCTCCGTTACTTACCCCCTCCCACCGAAATCTCGGCCAATCAAGGCAACGTCGGTGTGGCAAACATTACAAAAAATAATACTGAATTTAGTATATAGCGCAAATCATCGTACAGGGGTTGGAAGTAAAGATTCAAGAAAGTACTTCATAACAGTACAGACCATGATTTTTAGTAGGAATCCAAAATTTCAGCAAGTTTGGAGCCATAGGGCCGAAGTTACGACCGACCCCAAGTACTAAAACGAGCGAACCCAAGTGTGAAAACGATGATATTTTTTTCAAAATCTTCTTTTGGCTGATTTTTTGATTGATTCGTGTTCAGACCATGAATTTTAGTAAGAATCCAAAATTTCAGTTATTTGGTTCCATAGTGCCAAAGCTATGGCCATACATAAGTTTGACAAAGTGCCTATAAAATAACGTTAATTTTGTATGAAGAAAATTAAAATTCGTCAATTGTGAGATTTTCTGATTGATTCGTGTACAGACCATGATTTTTACTAGGAATCTAAAATTTCAACAAGTTTGGTGCCATAGGGCCGAAGTTACGACCGAACCCAAGTATTCAAAAACCCCAAGTACTAAAACGACCCCAAGTACTAAAACGAGCGAACCCAAGTCTGAAAACGATGATATTTTTTTCAAAATCTTCTTTTGGCTGGTTTTTTGATTGATTCGTGTACAGACAATGATTTTTAGTAGGAATCCAAAATTTCAGAAAATTTGGTGCCATAGGGCCGAAGTAACAACCGAACCAAGTATTAAAAACACCGAACCCAAGTATTAAAACGAGCGAACCCAAGTGTGAAAACGATGATATTTTTTTCAAAATCTTCTTTCGGCTGATTTTTTAATTGCTTCGTGTAAAGACCATGAATTTTAGTAAGAATCCAAAATTTCAGTCGATTTGGTTCCATAGTGCCAAAGCTATGGCCATACATAAGTTTGACAAAGTGACTATAAAAAAACGAAAATTTTGTATGAAGAAAATTAAAATTCGTCTGTTGGGAGATTTTCTGATTGATTCGTGTACATACCATGATTTTTAGTAAGAATCCAAAATTTCAGTCGATTTGGTTCCATACTGCCAAAGCTTCGGCTATACATAAGTTTGACAAAGTGCCCAAAAAATAACGAAAATTTTGTATGAAGAAAATTAAAATTCGTCAATTGTGAGATTTTCTGATTGATTCGTGTACAGACCATGATTTTTACTAGGAATCTAAAATTTCAGCAAGTTTGGTGCCATAGGGCCGAAGTTACTACCGAACCCAAGTATTCAAAACACCGACCCCAAGTACTAAAACGAGCGAACCCAAGTCTGAAAACGATGATATTTTTTTCAAAATCTTCTTTTAGCTGGTTTTTTTATTGATTCGTGTACAGACAATGATTTTTAGTAGGAATCCAAAATTTCAGCAAATTTGGTGCCATAGGGCCGAAGTTACAACCGAACCAAGTATTAAAAACACCGAACCCAAGTATTAAAACGAGCGAACCCAAGTGTGAAAACGATGATATTTTTTTCAAAATCTTCTTTTGGCTGATTTTTTGATTGATTCGTGTACAGACCATGAATTTTAGTAAGAATCCAAAATTTCAGTCGATTTGGTTCCATAGTGCCAAAGCTATGGCCATACATAAGTTTGACAAAGTGCTTATAAAATAACGAAAATTTTGTATGAAGAAAATGAAAATTCGTCTGTTGGGCGATTTTCTCATTGATTCGTGTACAGACCATAAATTTTTGTAAGAATCCAAAATTTCAGTCAATTTGGTTCCATAGTGCCAAAGCTATGGCCATACATAAGTTTGACAAAGTGCCTATAAAATAACGTAAATTTTGTATGAAGAAAATTAAAATTCGTCAATTGTGAGATTTTCTGATTGATTCGTGTACAGACCATGATTTTTACTAGGAATCTAAAATTTCAGCAAGTTTGGTGCCATAGGGCCGAAGTTACGACCGAACCCAAGTATTCAAAACACCAACCCCAAGTACTAAAACGAGCGAACCCAAGTCTGAAAACGATGATATTTTTTTCAAAATCTTCTTTTGGCTGATTTTTTGATTGATTCGTGTTCAGACCATGAATTTTAGTAAGAATCCAAAATTTCAGTCGATTTGGTTCCATAGTGCCAAAGCTATGGCCATCCATAAGTTTGACAAAGTGCCTATAAAATAACGTAAATTTTGTATGAAGAAAATTAAAATTCGTCAATTGTGAGATTTTCTGATTGATTCGTGTACAGACCATGATTTTTACTAGGAATCTAAAATTTCAGCAAGTTTGGTGCCATAGGGCCGAAGTTACGACCGAACCCAAGTATTAAAAACACCGACCCCAAGTACTAAAACGAGCGAACCCAAGTCTGAAAACGATGATATTTTTTTCAAAATCTTCTTTCGGCTGATTTTTTAATTGCTTCGTGTAAAGACCATGAATTTTAGTAAGAATCCAAAATTTCAGTCGATTTGGTTCCATAGTGCCAAAGCTATGGCCATACATAAGTTTGACAAAGTGACTATAAAAAAACGAAAATTTTGTATGAAGAAAATTAAAATTCGTCTGTTGGGAGATTTTCTGATTGATTCGTGTACATACCATGATTTTTAGTAAGAATCCAAAATTTCAGTCGATTTGGTTCCATACTGCTAAAGCTTCGGCTATACATAAGTTTGACAAAGTGCCCAAAAAATAACGAAAATTTTGTATGAAGAAAATTATAATTCGTCAATTGTGAGATTTTCTGATTGATTCGTGTACAGAGCATGATTTTTACTAGGAATCTAAAATTTCAGCAAGTTTGGAGCCATAGGGCCGAAGTTACGACCGAACCCAAGTATTCAAAACACCGACCCCAAGTACTAAAACGAGCGAACCCAAGTCTGAAAACGATGATATTTTTTTCAAAATCTTCTTTTGGCTGATTTTTTGATTGATTCGTGTACAGACCATGAATTTTAGTAAGAATCCAAAATTTCAGTCGATTTGGTTCCATAGTGCCAAAGCTATGGCCATACATAAGTTTGACAAAGTGCCTATAAAATAACGAAAATTTTCTATGAAGAAAATAAAAATTCGTCTGTTGGGAGATTTTCTGATTGATTCGTGTACAGACCATGAATTTTAGTAAGAATCCAAAATTTCAGTCGATTTGGTTCCATAGTGCCAAAGCTATGGCCATACATAAGTTTGACAAAGTGCCTATAAAATAACGTAAATTTTGTATGAAGAAAATTAAAATTCGTCAATTGTGAGATTTTCAGATTGATTCGTGTACAAACCATGATATTTATTAGGAATAAAATTCGTCTGTTGGGAGATTTTCTGATTGATTCGTGTACAGACCATGAATTTTAGTAAGAATCCAAAATTTCAGTCGATTTGGTTCCATAGTGCCAAAGCTATGGCCATACATAAGTTTGAAAAAGTGCCTATAAAAAAACGAAAATTTTGTTTAAAGAAAATTAAAATTTGTCTGTTGGGAGATTTTCTGATTGATTCGTGTACAGACCATGATTTTTAGTAAGAATCCAAAATTTCAGTCGATTTGGTTCCATACTGCCAAAGCTATGGCCATACATAAGTTTGAAAAAGTGCCTATAAAAAAACGAAAATTTTGTTTAAAGAAAATTAAAATTTGTCTGTTGGGAGATTTTCTGATTGATTCGTGTACAGACCATGATTTTTAGTAAGAATCCAAAATTTCAGTCGATTTGGTTCCATACTGCCAAAGCTTCGGCTATACATAAGTTTGACAAAGTGCCCATAAAGTAACAAAAATTTTGTATGAAGAAAATTAAAATTCGTCAGTTGGGAGATTTTCTGATTGATTCGTGTACAGACCATGAATTTTAGTAAGAATCCAAAATTTCAGTCAATTTGGTTCCATAGTGCCAAAGCTATGGCCATACATAAGTTTGACAAAGTGCCTATAAAATAACGTAAATTTTGTATGAAGAAAATTAAAATTCGTCAATTGTGAGATTTTCTGATTGATTCGTGTACAGACCATGATTTTTAGTAGGAATCCATAATTTCAGCAAGTTTGGTGCCATAGGGCCGAAGTTACGACCGAACCCAAGTATTAAAAACACCGACCCCAAGTACTTAAACGAGCGAACCCAAGTGTGAAAACGATGATATTTTTTTCAAAATCTTCTTTTGGCTGATTTTTTGATTGATTCGTGTTCAGACCATGAATTTTAGTAAGAATCCAAAATTTCAGTCGATTTGGTTCCATAGTGCCAAAGCTATGGCTATACATAAGTTTGAAAAAGTGCCTATAAAATAACGTAAATTTTGTATGAAGAAAAATAAAATTCGTCTGTTGGGAGATTTTCTGATTGATTCGTGTACAGACCATGATTTTTAGTAGGATTCCAAAATTTCAGCAAGATTGGCGCCATAGGGCCGAAGTTACGACCGAACCCAAGTATGAATAAACACCGACCCCAAGTACTAAAACGAGTGAACCCAAGTGTGAAAACGATGATATTTTTTTCAAAATCTTCTTTTGGCTGATTTTCTGATTGATTCGTGTACAGACCATGAATTTTAGTAAGAATCCAAAATTTCAGTCGATTTGGTTCCATAGTGCCAAAGCTATGGCTATACATAAGTTTGACAAAGTGCCCAAAAAGTAACAAAAATTTTGTATGAAGAAAATTAAAATTCGTCAGTTGGGAGATTTTCTGATTGATTCGTGTACAGACCATGAATTTTAGTAAGAATCCAAAATTTCAGTCGATTTGGTTCCATAGTGCCAAAGCTATGGCCATACATAAGTTTGACAAAGTGCCTATAAAATAACGTAAATTTTGTATGAAGAAAAATAAAATTCGTCTGTTGGGAGATTTTCTGATTGATTCGTGTACAGACCATGAATTTTAGTAAGAATCCAAAATTTCAGCAAATTTGGTTCCATAGTGCCAAAGCTATGGCCATCCATAAGTTTGACAAAGTGCCTATAAAATAACGTAAATTTTGTATGAAGAAAATTAAAATTCGTCAATTGTGAGATTTTCTGATTGATTCGTGTACAGACCATGATTTTTACTAGGAATCTAAAATTTTAGCAAGTTTGGTGCCATAGGGCCGAAGTAACTACCGAACCCAAGTATTCAAAACACCGACCCCAAGTACTAAAACAAGCGAACCCAAGTCTGAAAACGAAGATACTTTTTCAAAATCTTCTTTTGGCTGATTTTTTGATTGATTCGTGTACAGACCATGAATTTTAGTAAGAATCCAAAATTTCAGTCGATTTGGTTCCATATTGCCAAAGCTATGGCCATACATAAGTTTGACAAAGTGACTATAAAAAAACGAAAATTTTGTATGAAGAAAATTAAAATTCGTCTGTTGGGAGATTTTCTGATTGATTCGTGTACATACCATGATTTTTAGTAAGAATCCAAAATTTCAGTCGATTTGGTTCCATACTGCCAAAGCTTCGGCTATACATAAGTTTGACAAAGTGCCCAAAAAATAACGAAAATTTTGTATGAAGAAAATTAAATTTCGTCAATTGTGAGATTTTCTGATTGATTCGTGTACAGACCATGATTTTTACTAGGAATCTAAAATTTTAGCAAGTTTGGTGCCATAGGGCCGAAGTAACTACCGAACCCAAGTATTCAAAACACCGACCCCAAGTACTAAAACGAGCGAACCCAAGTCTGAAAACGATGATATTTTTTCAAAATCTTCTTTTGGCTGATTTTTTGATTGATTCGTGTACAGACCATGAATTTTAGTAAGAATCCAAAATTTCAGTCGATTTGGTTCCATATTGCCAAAGCTATGGCCATACATAAGTTTGACAAAGTGACTATAAAAAAACGAAAATTTTGTATGAAGAAAATTAAAATTCGTCTGTTGGGAGATTTTCTGATTGATTCGTGTACATACCATGATTTTTAGTAAGAATCCAAAATTTCAGTCGATTTGGTTCCATACTGCCAAAGCTTCGGCTATACATAAGTTTGACAAAGTGCCCAAAAAATAACGAAAATTTTGTATGAAGAAAATTAAATTTCGTCAATTGTGAGATTTTCTGATTGATTCGTGTACAGACCATGATTTTTACTAGGAATCTAAAATTTTAGCAAGTTTGGTGCCATAGGGCCGAAGTAACTACCGAACCCAAGTATTCAAAACACCGACCCCAAGTACTAAAACGAGCGAACCCAAGTCTGAAAACGATGATATTTTTTCAAAATCTTCTTTTGGCTGATTTTTTGATTGATTCGTGTACAGACCATGAATTTTAGTAAGAATCCAAAATTTCAGTCGATTTGGTTCCATAGTGCCAAAGCTATGGCCATACATAAGTTTGACAAAGTGCCTATAAAATAACGAAAATTTTCTATGAAGAAAATGAAAATTCGTCTGTTGGGAGATTTTCTGATTGATTCGTGTACAGACCATGAATTTTAGTAAGAATCCAAAATTTCAGTCGATTTGGTTCCATAGTGCCAAAGCTATGGCCATACATAAGTTTGACAAAGTGCCTATAAAATAACGTAAATTTTGTATGAAGAAAATTAAAATTCGTCAATTGTGAGATTTGCAGATTGATTCGTGTACAAACCATGATTTTTATTAGGAATAAAATTTGTCTGTTGGGAGATTTTCTGATTGATTCGTGTACAGACCATGAATTTTAGTAAGAATCCAAAATTTCAGTCGATTTGGTTCCATAGTGCCAAAGCTATGGCCATACATAAGTTTGAAAAAGTGCCTATAAAAAAACGAAAATTTTGTATAAAGATAATTAAAATTTGTCTGTTGGGAGATTTTCTGATTGATTCGTGTACAGACCATGATTTTTAGTAAGAATCCAAAATTTCAGTCGATTTGGTTCCATACTGCCAAAGCTTCGGCTATACATAAGTTTGACAAAGTGCCCATAAAGTAACAAAAATTTTGTATGAAGAAAATTAAAATTCGTCAGTTGGGAGATTTTCTGATTGATTCGTGTACAGCCCATGAATTTTAGTAAGAATCCAAAATTTCAGTCGATTTGGTTCCATAGTGCCAAAGCTATGGCCATACATAAGTTTGACAAAGTGCCTATAAAATAACGTAAATTTTGTATGAAGAAAAATAAAATTCGTCTGTTGGGAAATTTTCTGATTGATTCGTGTACAGACCATGATTTTTAGTAGGAATCCATAATTTCAGCAAGTTTGGTGCCATAGGGCCGAAGTTACGACCGAACCCAAGTATTAAAAACACCGACCCCAAGTACTTAAACGAGCGAACCCAAGTCTGAAAACGATGATATTTTTTCAAAATCTTCTTTTGGCTGATTTTTTGATTGATTCGTGTACAGACCATGAATTTTAGTAAGAATCCAAAATTTCAGTCGATTTGGTTCCATAGTGCCAAAGCTATGGCCATACATAAGTTTGACAAAGTGCCTATAAAATAACGAAAATTTTCTATGAAGAAAATAAAAATTCGTCTGTTGGGAGATTTTCTGATTGATTCGTGTACAGACCATGAATTTTAGTAAGAATCCAAAATTTCAGTCGATTTGGTTCCATAGTGCCAAAGCTATGGCCATACATAAGTTTGACAAAGTGCCTTTAAAATAACGTAAATTTTGTATGAAGAAAATTAAAATTCGTCAATTGTGAGATTTTCAGATTGATTCGTGTACAAACCATGATTTTTATTAGGAATAAAATTCGTCTGTTGGGAGATTTTCTGATTGATTCGTGTACAGACCATGAATTTTAGTAAGAATCCAAAATTTCAGTCGATTTGGTTCCATAGTGCCAAAGCTATGGCCATACATAAGTTTGAAAAAGTGCCTATAAAAAAACAAAAATTTTGTTTAAAGAAAATTAAAATTTGTCTGTCGGGAGATTTTCTGATTGATTCGTGTACAGACCATGATTTTTAGTAAGAATCCAAAATTTCAGTCGATTTGGTTCCATACTGCCAAAGCTTCGGCTATACATAAGTTTGACAAAGTGCCCATAAAGTAACAAAAATTTTGTATGAAGAAAATTAAAATTCGTCAGTTGGGAGATTTTCTGATTGATTCGTGTACAGACCATGAATTTTAGTAAGAATCCAAAATTTCAGTCGATTTGGTTCCATAGTGCCAAAGCTATGGCCATACATAAGTTTGACAAAGTGCCTATAAAATAACGTAAATTTTGTATGAAGAAAAATAAAATTCGTCTGTTGGGAGATTTTCTGATTGATTCGTGTACAGACCATGATTTTTAGTAGGAATCCATAATTTCAGCAAGTTTGGTGCCATAGGGCCGAAGTTACGACCGAACCCAAGTATTAAAAACACCGACCCCAAGTACTTAAACGAGCGAACCCAAGTGTGAAAACGATGATATTTTTTTCAAAATCTTCTTTTGGCTGATTTTTTGATTGATTCGTGTTCAGACCATGAATTTTAGTAAGAATCCAAAATTTCAGTCGATTTGGTTCCATAGTGCCAAAGCTATGGCTATACATAAGTTTGAAAAAGTGCCTATAAAATAACGTAAATTTTGTATGAAGAAAAATAAAATTCGTCTGTTAGGAGATTTTCTGATTGATTCGTGTACAGACCATGATTTTTAGTAGGATTCCAAAATTTCAGCAAGATTGGCGCCATAGGGCCGAAGTTACGACCGAACCCAAGTATGAATAAACACCGACCCCAAGTACTAAAACGAGTGAACCCAAGTGTGAAAACGATGATATTTTTTTCAAAATCTTCTTTTGGCTGATTTTCTGATTGATTCGTGTACAGACCATGAATTTTAGTAAGAATCCAAAATTTCAGTCGATTTGGTTCCATAGTGCCAAAGCTATGGCTATACATAAGTTTGAAAAAGTGCCTATAAAATAACGTAAATTTTGTATGAAGAAAAATAAAATTCGTCTGTTAGGAGATTTTCTGATTGATTCGTGTACAGACCATGAATTTTAGTAGGATTCCAAAATTTCAGCAAGATTGGCGCCATAGGGCCGAAGTTACGACCGAACCCAAGTATGAATAAACACCGACCCCAAGTACTAAAACGAGTGAACCCAAGTGTGAAAACGATGATATTTTTTTCAAAATCTTCTTTTGGCTGATTTTCTGATTGATTCGTGTACAGACCACGAATTTTAGTAAGAATCCAAAATTTCAGTCGATTTGGTTCCATAGTGCCAAAGCTATGGCTATACATAAGTTTGACAAAGTGCCCAAAAAGTAACAAAAATTTTGTATGAAGAAAATTAAAATTCGTCAGTTGGGAGATTTTCTGATTGATTCGTGTACAGACCATGAATTTTAGTAAGAATCCAAAATTTCAGTCGATTTGGTTCCATAGTGCCAAAGCTATGGCCATACATAAGTTTGACAAAGTGCCTATAAAATAACGTAAATTTTGTATAAAGAAAAATAAAATTCGTCTGTTGGGAGATTTTCTGATTGATTCGTGTACAGACCATGATTTTTAGTAGGAATCCATAATTTCAGCAAGTTTGGTGCCATAGGGCCGAAGTTACGACCGAACCCAAGTATTAAAAACACCGACCCCAAGTACTTAAACGAGCGAACCCAAGTGTGAAAACGATGATATTTTTTTCAAAATCTTCTTTTGGCTGATTTTTTGATTGATTCGTGTTCAGACCATGAATTTTAGTAAGAATCCAAAATTTCAGTCGATTTGGTTCCATAGTGCCAAAGCTATGGCTATACATAAGTTTGAAAAAGTGCCTATAAAATAACGTAAATTTTGTATGAAGAAAAATAAAATTCGTCTGTTGGGAGATTTTCTGATTGATTCGTGTACAGACCATGATTTTTAGTAGGATTCCAAAATTTCAGCAAGATTGGCGCCATAGGGCTGAAGTTACGACCGAACCCAAGTATGAATAAACACCGACCCCAAGTACTAAAACGAGTGAACCCAAGTGTGAAAACGATGATATTTTTTTCAAAATCTTCTTTTGGCTGATTTTCTGATTGATTCGTGTACAGACCATGAATTTTAGTAAGAATCCAAAATTTCAGTCGATTTGGTTCCATAGTGCCAAAGCTATGGCTATACATAAGTTTGACAAAGTGCCCAAAAAGTAACAAAAATTTTGTATGAAGAAAATTAAAATTCGTCAGTTGGGAGATTTTCTGATTGATTCGTGTACAGACCATGAATTTTAGTAAGAATCCAAAATTTCAGTCGATTTGGTTCCATAGTGCCAAAGCTATGGCCATACATAAGTTTGACAAAGTGCCTATAAAATAACGTAAATTTTGTATGAAGAAAAATAAAATTCGTCTGTTGGGAGATTTTCTGATTGATTCGTGTACAGACCATGAATTTTAGTAAGAATCCAAAATTTCAGCAAATTTGGTTCCATAGTGCCAAAGCTATGGCCATCCATAAGTTTGACAAAGTGCCTATAAAATAACGTAAATTTTGTATGAAGAAAATTAAAATTCGTCAATTGTGAGATTTTCTGATTGATTCGTGTACAGACCATGATTTTTACTAGGAATCTAAAATTTTAGCAAGTTTGGTGCCATAGGGCCGAAGTAACTACCGAACCCAAGTATTCAAAACACCGACCCCAAGTACTAAAACGAGCGAACCCAAGTCTGAAAACGATGATATTTTTTCAAAATATTCTTTTGGCTGATTTTTTGATTGATTCGTGTACAGACCATGAATTTTAGTAAGAATCCAAAATTTCAGTCGATTTGGTTCCATATTGCCAAAGCTATGGCCATACATAAGTTTGACAAAGTGACTATAAAAAAACGAAAATTTTGTATGAAGAAAATTAAAATTCGTCTGTTGGGAGATTTTCTGATTGATTCGTGTACATACCATGATTTTTAGTAAGAATCCAAAATTTCAGTCGATTTGGTTCCATACTGCCAAAGCTTCGGCTATACATAAGTTTGACAAAGTGCCCAAAAAATAACGAAAATTTTGTATGAAGAAAATTAAATTTCGTCAATTGTGAGATTTTCTGATTGATTCGTGTACAGACCATGATTTTTACTAGGAATCTAAAATTTTAGCAAGTTTGGTGCCATAGGGCCGAAGTAACTACCGAACCCAAGTATTCAAAACACCGACCCCAAGTACTAAAACGAGCGAACCCAAGTCTGAAAACGATGATATTTTTTCAAAATCTTCTTTTGGCTGATTTTTTGATTGATTCGTGTACAGACCATGAATTTTAGTAAGAATCCAAAATTTCAGTCGATTTGGTTTCATATTGCCAAAGCTATGGCCATACATAAGTTTGACAAAGTGACTATAAAAAAACGAAAATTTTGTATGAAGAAAATTAAAATTCGTCTGTTGGGAGATTTTCTGATTGATTCGTGTACATACCATGATTTTTAGTAAGAATCCAAAATTTCAGTCGATTTGGTTCCATACTGCCAAAGCTTCGGCTATACATAAGTTTGACAAAGTGCCCAAAAAATAACGAAAATTTTGTATGAAGAAAATTAAATTTCGTCAATTGTGAGATTTTCTGATTGATTCGTGTACAGACCATGATTTTTACTAGGAATCTAAAATTTTAGCAAGTTTGGTGCCATAGGGCCGAAGTAACTACCGAACCCAAGTATTCAAAACACCGACCCCAAGTACTAAAACGAGCGAACCCAAGTCTGAAAACGATGATATTTTTTCAAAATCTTCTTTTGGCTGATTTTTTGATTGATTCGTGTACAGACCATGAATTTTAGTAAGAATCCAAAATTTCAGTCGATTTGGTTCCATAGTGCCAAAGCTATGGCCATACATAAGTTTGACAAAGTGCCTATAAAATAACGAAAATTTTCTATGAAGAAAATGAAAATTCGTCTGTTGGGAGATTTTCTGATTGATTCGTGTACAGACCATGAATTTTAGTAAGAATCCAAAATTTCAGTCGATTTGGTTCCATAGTGCCAAAGCTATGGCCATACATAAGTTTGACAAAGTGCCTTTAAAATAACGTAAATTTTGTATGAAGAAAATTAAAATTCGTCAATTGTGAGATTTTCAGATTGATTCGTGTACAAACCATGATTTTTATTAGGAATAAAATTCGTCTGTTGGGAGATTTTCTGATTGATTCGTGTACAGACCATGAATTTTAGTAAGAATCCAAAATTTCAGTCGATTTGGTTCCATAGTGCCAAAGCTATGGCCATACATAAGTTTGAAAAAGTGCCTATAAAAAAACAAAAATTTTGTTTAAAGAAAATTAAAATTTGTCTGTTGGGAGATTTTCTGATTGATTCGTGTACAGACCATGATTTTTAGTAAGAATCCAAAATTTCAGTCGATTTGGTTCCATACTGCCAAAGCTTCGGCTATACATAAGTTTGACAAAGTGCCCATAAAGTAACAAAAATTTTGTATGAAGAAAATTAAAATTCGTCAGTTGGGAGATTTTCTGATTGATTCGTGTACAGACCATGAATTTTAGTAAGAATCCAAAATTTCAGTCGATTTGGTTCCATAGTGCCAAAGCTATGGCCATACATAAGTTTGACAAAGTGCCTATAAAATAACGTAAATTTTGTATGAAGAAAAATAAAATTCGTCTGTTGGGAGATTTTCTGATTGATTCGTGTACAGACCATGATTTTTAGTAGGAATCCATAATTTCAGCAAGTTTTGTGCCATAGGGCCGAAGTTACGACCGAACCCAAGTATTAAAAACACCGACCCCAAGTACTTAAACGAGCGAACCCAAGTGTGAAAACGATGATATTTTTTTCAAAATCTTCTTTTGGCTGATTTTTTGATTGATTCGTGTTCAGACCATGAATTTTAGTAAGAATCCAAAATTTCAGTCGATTTGGTTCCATAGTGCCAAAGCTATGGCTATACATAAGTTTGAAAAAGTGCCTATAAAATAACGTAAATTTTGTATGAAGAAAAATAAAATTCGTCTGTTAGGAGATTTTCTGATTGATTCGTGTACAGACCATGATTTTTAGTAGGATTCCAAAATTTCAGCAAGATTGGCGCCATAGGGCCGAAGTTACGACCGAACCCAAGTATGAATAAACACCGACCCCAAGTACTAAAACGAGTGAACCCAAGTGTGAAAACGATGATATTTTTTTCAAAATCTTCTTTTGGCTGATTTTCTGATTGATTCGTGTACAGACCACGAATTTTAGTAAGAATCCAAAATTTCAGTCGATTTGGTTCCATAGTGCCAAAGCTATGGCTATACATAAGTTTGACAAAGTGCCCAAAAAGTAACAAAAATTTTGTATGAAGAAAATTAAAATTCGTCAGTTGGGAGATTTTCTGATTGATTCGTGTACAGACCATGAATTTTAGTAAGAATCCAAAATTTCAGTCGATTTGGTTCCATAGTGCCAAAGCTATGGCCATACATAAGTTTGACAAAGTGCCTATAAAATAACGTAAATTTTGTATGAAAGAAAAATAAAATTCGTCTGTTGGGAGATTTTCTGATTGATTCGTGTACAGACCATGAATTTTAGTAAGAATCCAAAATTTCAGCAAATTTGGTTCCATAGTGCCAAAGCTATGGCCATCCATAAGTTTGACAAAGTGCCTATAAAATAACGTAAATTTTGTATGAAGAAAATTAAAATTCGTCAATTGTGAGATTTTCTGATTGATTCGTGTACAGACCATGATTTTTACTAGGAATCTAAAATTTTAGCAAGTTTGGTGCCATAGGGCCGAAGTAACTACCGAACCCAAGTATTCAAAACACCGACCCCAAGTACTAAAACGAGCGAACCCAAGTCTGAAAACGATGATATTTTTTTCAAAATCTTCTTTTGGCTGATTTTTTGATTGATTCGTGTTCAGACCATGAATTTTAGTAAGAATCCAAAATTTCAGTCGATTTGGTTCCATAGTGCCAAAGCTATGGCTATACATAAGTTTGAAAAAGTGCCTATAAAATAACGTAAATTTTGTATGAAGAAAAATAAAATTCGTCTGTTAGGAGATTTTCTGATTGATTCGTGTACAGACCATGATTTTTAGTAGGATTCCAAAATTTCAGCAAGATTGGCGCCATAGGGCCGAAGTTACGACCGAACCCAAGTATGAATAAACACCGACCCCAAGTACTAAAACGAGTGAACCCAAGTGTGAAAACGATGATATTTTTTTCAAAATCTTCTTTTGGCTGATTTTCTGATTGATTCGTGTACAGACCACGAATTTTAGTAAGAATCCAAAATTTCAGTCGATTTGGTTCCATAGTGCCAAAGCTATGGCTATACATAAGTTTGACAAAGTGCCCAAAAAGTAACAAAAATTTTGTATGAAGAAAATTAAAATTCGTCAGTTGGGAGATTTTCTGATTGATTCGTGTACAGACCATGAATTTTAGTAAGAATCCAAAATTTCAGTCGATTTGGTTCCATAGTGCCAAAGCTATGGCCATACATAAGTTTGACAAAGTGCCTATAAAATAACGTAAATTTTGTATGAAGAAAAATAAAATTCGTCTGTTGGGAGATTTTCTGATTGATTCGTGTACAGACCATGAATTTTAGTAAGAATTCAAAATTTCAGCAAATTTGGTTCCATAGTGCCAAAGCTATGGCCATCCATAAGTTTGACAAAGTGCCTATAAAATAACGTAAATTTTGTATGAAGAAAATTAAAATTCGTCAATTGTGAGATTTTCTGATTGATTCGTGTACAGACCATGATTTTTACTAGGAATCTAAAATTTTAGCAAGTTTGGTGCCATAGGGCCGAACTAACTACCGAACCCAAGTATTCAAAACACCGACCCCAAGTACTAAAACGAGCGAACCCAAGTCTGAAAACGATGATATTTTTTCAAAATATTCTTTTGGCTGATTTTTTGATTGATTCGTGTACAGACCATGAATTTTAGTAAGAATCCAAAATTTCAGTCGATTTGGTTCCATATTGCCAAAGCTATGGCCATACATAAGTTTGACAAAGTGACTATAAAAAAACGAAAATTTTGTATGAAGAAATTTAAAATTCGTCTGTTGGGAGATTTTCTGATTGATTCGTGTACATACCATGATTTTTAGTAAGAATCCAAAATTTCAGTCGATTTGGTTCCATACTGCCAAAGCTTCGGCTATACATAAGTTTGACAAAGTGCCCAAAAAATAACGAAAATTTTGTATGAAGAAAATTAAATTTCGTCAATTGTGAGATTTTCTGATTGATTCGTGTACAGACCATGATTTTTACTAGGAATCTAAAATTTTAGCAAGTTTGGTGCCATAGGGCCGAAGTAACTACCGAACCCAAGTATTCAAAACACCGACCCCAAGTACTAAAACGAGCGAACCCAAGTCTGAAAACGATGATATTTTTTCAAAATCTTCTTTTGGCTGATTTTTTGATTGATTCGTGTACAGACCATGAATTTTAGTAAGAATCCAAAATTTCAGTCGATTTGGTTTCATATTGCCAAAGCTATGGCCATACATAAGTTTGACAAAGTGACTATAAAAAAACGAAAATTTTGTATGAAGAAAATTAAAATTCGTCTGTTGGGAGATTTTCTGATTGATTCGTGTACATACCATGATTTTTAGTAAGAATCCAAAATTTCAGTCGATTTGGTTCCATACTGCCAAAGCTTCGGCTATACATAAGTTTGACAAAGTGCCCAAAAAATAACGAAAATTTTGTATGAAGAAAATTAAATTTCGTCAATTGTGAGATTTTCTGATTGATTCGTGTACAGACCATGATTTTTACTAGGAATCTAAAATTTTAGCAAGTTTGGTGCCATAGGGCCGAAGTAACTACCGAACCCAAGTATTCAAAACACCGACCCCAAGTACTAAAACGAGCGAACCCAAGTCTGAAAACGATGATATTTTTTCAAAATCTTCTTTTGGCTGATTTTTTGATTGATTCGTGTACAGACCATGAATTTTAGTAAGAATCCAAAATTTCAGTCAATTTGGTTCCATAGTGCCAAAGCTATGGCCATACATAAGTTTGACAAAGTGCCTATAAAATAACGAAAATTTTCTATGAAGAAAATGAAAATTCGTCTGTTGGGAGATTTTCTGATTGATTCGTGTACAGACCATGAATTTTAGTAAGAATCCAAAATTTCAGTCGATTTGGTTCCATAGTGCCAAAGCTATGGCCATACATAAGTTTGACAAAGTGCCTATAAAATAACGTAAATTTTGTATGAAGAAAATTAAAATTCGTCAATTGTGAGATTTGCAGATTGATTCGTGTACAAACCATGATTTTTATTAGGAATAAAATTCGTCTGTTGGGAGATTTTCTGATTGATTCGTGTACAGACCATGAATTTTAGTAAGAATCCAAAATTTCAGTCGATTTGGTTCCATAGTGCCAAAGCTATGGCCGTACATAAGTTTGAAAAAGTGCCTATAAAAAAACGAAAATTTTGTATAAAGATAATTAAAATTTGTCTGTTGGGAGATTTTCTGATTGATTCGTGTACAGACCATGATTTTTAGTAAGAATCCAAAATTTCAGTCGATTTGGTTCCATACTGCCAAAGCTTCGGCTATACATAAGTTTGACAAAGTGCCCATAAAGTAACAAAAATTTTGTATGAAGAAAATTAAAATTCGTCAGTTGGGAGATTTTCTGATTGATTCGTGTACAGACCATGAATTTTAGTAAGAATCCAAAATTTCAGTCGATTTGGTTCCATAGTGCCAAAGCTATGGCCATACATAAGTTTGACAAAGTGCCTATAAAATAACGTAAATTTTGTATGAAGAAAAATAAAATTCGTCTGTTGGGAAATTTTCTGATTGATTCGTGTACAGACCATGATTTTTAGTAGGAATCCATAATTTCAGCAAGTTTGGTGCCATAGGGCCGAAGTTACGACCGAACCCAAGTATTAAAAACACCGACCCCAAGTACTTAAACGAGCGAACCCAAGTCTGAAAACGATGATATTTTTTCAAAATCTTCTTTTGGCTGATTTTTTGATTGATTCGTGTACAGACCATGAATTTTAGTAAGAATCCAAAATTTCAGTCGATTTGGTTCCATAGTGCCAAAGCTATGGCCATACATAAGTTTGACAAAGTGCCTATAAAATAACGAAAATTTTCTATGAAGAAAATAAAAATTCGTCTGTTGGGAGATTTTCTGATTGATTCGTGTACAGACCATGAATTTTAGTAAGAATCCAAAATTTCAGTCGATTTGGTTCCATATTGCCAAAGCTATGGCCATACATAAGTTTGACAAAGTGACTATAAAAAAACGAAAATTTTGTATGAAGAAAATTAAAATTCGTCTGTTGGGAGATTTTCTGATTGATTCGTGTACATACCATGATTTTTAGTAAGAATCCAAAATTTCAGTCGATTTGGTTCCATACTGCCAAAGCTTCGGCTATACATAAGTTTGACAAAGTGCCCAAAAAATAACGAAAATTTTGTATGAAGAAAATTAAAATTCGTCAATTGTGAGATTTTCTGATTGATTCGTGTACAGACCATGATTTTTACTAGGAATCTAAAATTTTAGCAAGTTTGGTGCCATAGGGCCGAAGTAACTACCGAACCCAAGTATTCAAAACACCGACCCCAAGTACTAAAACGAGCGAACCCAAGTCTGAAAACGATGATATTTTTTCAAAATCTTCTTTTGGCTGATTTTTTGATTGATTCGTGTACAGACCATGAATTTTAGTAAGAATCCAAAATTTCAGTCGATTTGGTTCCATAGTGCCAAAGCTATGGCCATACATAAGTTTGACAAAGTGCCTATAAAATAACGAAAATTTTCTATGAAGAAAATGAAAATTCGTCTGTTGGGAGATTTTCTGATTGATTCGTGTACAGACCATGAATTTTAGTAAGAATCCAAAATTTCAGTCGATTTGGTTCCATAGTGCCAAAGCTATGGCCATACATAAGTTTGACAAAGTGCCTATAAAATAACGTAAATTTTGTATGAAGAAAATTAAAATTCGTCAATTGTGAGATTTTCAGATTGATTCGTGTACAAACCATGATTTTTATTAGGAATAAAATTCGTCTGTTGGGAGATTTTCTGATTGATTCGTGTACAGACCATGAATTTTAGTAAGAATCCAAAATTTCAGTCGATTTGGTTCCATAGTGCCAAAGCTATGGCCATACATAAGTTTGAAAAAGTGCCTATAAAAAAACGAAAATTTTGTATAAAGAAAATTAAAATTTGTCTGTTGGGAGATTTTCTGATTGATTCGTGTACAAACCATGATTTTTAGTAAGAATCCAAAATTTCAGTCGATTTGGTTCCATACTGCCAAAGCTTCGGCTATACATAAGTTTGACAAAGTGCCCATAAAGTTACAAAAATTTTGTATGAAGAAAATTAAAATTCGTCAGTTGGGAGATTTTCTGATTGATTCGTGTACAGACCATGAATTTTAGTAAGAATCCAAAATTTCAGTCGATTTGGTTCCATAGTGCCAAAGCTATGGCCATACATAAGTTTGACAAAGTGCCTATAAAATAACGTAAATTTTGTATGAAGAAAAATAAAATTCGTCTGTTGGGAAATTTTCTGATTGATTCGTGTACAGACCATGATTTTTAGTAGGAATCCATAATTTCAGCAAGTTTGGTGCCATAGGGCCGAAGTTACGACCGAACCCAAGTATTAAAAACACCAACCCCAAGTACTTAAACGAGCGAACCCAAGTGTGAAAACGATGATATTTTTTTCAAAATCTTCTTTTGGCTGATTTTTTGATTGATTCGTGTTCAGACCATGAATTTTAGTAAGAATCCAAAATTTCAGTCGATTTGGTTCCATAGTGCCAAAGCTATGGCTATACATAAGTTTGACAAAGTGCCTATAAAATAACGTAAATTTTGTATGAAGAAAAATAAAATTCGTCTGTTGGGAGATTTTCTGATTGATTCGTGTACAGACCATGATTTTTAGTAGGATTCCAAAATTTCAGCAAGATTGGCGCCATAGGGCCGAAGTTACGACCGAACCCAAGTATGAATAAACACCGACCCCAAGTACTAAAACGAGTGAACCCAAGTGTGAAAACGATGATATTTTTTTCAAAATCTTCTTTTGGCTGATTTTCTGATTGATTCGTGTACAGACCATGAATTTTAGTAAGAATCCAAAATTTCAGTCGATTTGGTTCCATAGTGCCAAAGCTATGGCTATACATAAGTTTGACAAAGTGCCTATAAAATAACGAAAATTTTGTATGAAGAAAAATAAAATTCGTCTGTTGAGAGATTTTCTGATTGATTCGTGTACAAACCATGATTTTTATTAGGAATAAAATTCGTCTGTTGGGAGATTTTCTGATTAATTCGTGTACAGACCATGAATTTTAGTAAGAATCCAAAATTTCAGTCGATTTGGTTCCATAGTGCCAAAGCTATGGCCATACATAAGTTTGAAAAAGTGCCTATAAAAAAACGAAAATTTTGTATAAAGAAAATTAAAATTTGTCTGTTGGGAGATTTTCTGATTGATTCGTGTACAGACCATGATTTTTAGTAAGAATCCAAAATTTCAGTCGATTTGGTTCCATACTGCCAAAGCTTCGGCTATACATAAGTTTGACAAAGTGCCCATAAAGTAACAAAAATTTTGTATGAAGAAAATTAAAATTCGTCTGTTGGGAGATTTTCTGATTGATTCGTGTACAGACCATGATTTTTAGTAGGAATCCAAAATTTCAGCAAGTTTAGTGCCATAGGGCCGAAGTTACGACCGAACCCAAGTATTAAAAACACTGACCCCAAGTACTAAAACGAGCGAACCCAAGTGTGAAAACGATGATATTTTTTTCAAAATCTTCTTTTGGCTGATTTTTTGATTGATTCGTGTTCAGACCATGAATTTTAGTAAGAATCCAAAATTTCAGTCAATTTGGTTCCATAGTGCCAAAGCTATGGCTATACATAAGTTTGACAAAGTGCCTATAAAATAACGAAAATTTTGTATGAAGAAAAATAAAATTCGTCTGTTGAGAGATTTTCTGATTGATTCGTGTACAAACCATGATTTTTATTAGGAATAAAATTCGTCTGTTGGGAGATTTTCTGATTGATTCGTGTACAGACCATGATTTTTAGTAAGAATCCAAAATTTCAGTCGATTTGGTTCCATACTGCCAAAGCTTCGGCTATACATAAGTTTGACAAAGTGCCCATAAAGTAACAAAAATTTTGTATGAAGAAAATTAAAATTCGTCTGTTGGGAGATTTTCTGATTGATTCGTGTACAGACCATGATTTTTAGTAGGATTCCAAAATTTCAGCAAGATTGGCGCCATAGGGCCGAAGTTACAACCGAACCCAAGTATTAAAAACACCGACCCCAAGTACTAAAACGAGCGAACCCAAGTGTGAAAACGATGATATTTTTTTCAAAATCTTTTTTTTGCTGATTTTTTGATTGATTCGTGTACAGACCATGAATTTTAGTAAGAATCCAAAATTTCAGTCGATTTGGTTCCATTGTGCCAAAGCTATAGCCATACATAAGTTTGACAAAGTGCCTATAAAATAACGAAAATTTTGTATGAAAAAAAATAAAATTCGTCTGTTTGCAGATTTTCTTATTGATTCGTGTACAGACCATGATTTTTAGTAGGAATCCAAAATTTCAGCAAGTTTGGTGCTATAGGGCCGAAGTTACGACCGAACCCAAGTATTCAAAACACTGACCCGAAGTACTAAAACGAGCGAACCCAAGTGTTAAAACGATGATATTTTTTTCAAAATCTTCTTTTGGCCTATTTTTTGATTGATTCGTGTACAGACCATGAATTTTAGAAAGAATCCAAAATTTCAGTCGATTTGGTTCCATAGTGCCAAAGCTATGGCCATACATAAGTTTGACAAAGTGCTTATAAAATAACGAAAATTTTGTATGAAGAAAATGAAAATTCGTCTGTTGGGCGATTTTCTGATTGATTCCTGTACAGACCATAAATTTTTGTAAGAATCCAAAATTTCAGTCAATTTGGTTCCATAGTGCCAAAGCTATGGCCATACATAAGTTTGAGAAAGTGCCTATAAAATAACGTAAATTTTGTATGAAGAAAATTAAAATTCGTCAATTGTGAGATTTTCTGATTGATTCGTGTACAGACCATGATTTTTACTAGGAATCTAAAATTTCAGCAAGTTTGGTGCCATAGGGCCGAAGTTACGACCGAACCCAAGTATTCAAAACACCAACCCCAAGTACTAAAACAAGCGAACCCAAGTCTGAAAACGATGATATTTTTTTCAAAATCTTCTTTTGGCTGATTTTTTGATTGATTCGTGTTCAGACTATGAATTTTAGTAAGAATCCAAAATTTCAGTCGATTTGGTTCCATAGTGCCAAAGCTATGGCCATCCATAAGTTTGACAAAGTGCCTATAAAATAACGTAAATTTTGTATGAAGAAAATTAAAATTCGTCAATTGTGAGATTTTCTGATTGATTCGTGTACAGACCATGATTTTTACTAGGAATCTAAAATTTCAGCAAGTTTGGTGCAATAGGGCCGAAGTTACGACCGAACCCAAGTATTCAAAACACCGACCCCAAGTACTAAAACGAGCGAACCCAAGTCTGAAAACGATGATATTTTTTTCAAAATCTTCTTTCGGCTGATTTTTTAATTGCTTCGTGTAAAGACCATGAATTTTAGTAAGAATCCAAAATTTCAGTCGATTT
Organism: Limnephilus lunatus; assembly: GCA_917563855.2. NCBI lineage: Eukaryota > Metazoa > Arthropoda > Insecta > Trichoptera > Limnephilidae > Limnephilus > Limnephilus lunatus. Next base: position 82,704,972 of record OU830594.1, read on the forward strand.
GGTTCCATAGTGCCAAAGCTATGGCCATACATAAGTTTGACAAAGTGACTATAAAAAAACGAAAATTTTGTATGAAGAAAATTAAAATTCGTCTGTTGGGAGATTTTCTGATTGATTCGTGTACATACCATGATTTTTAGTAAGAATCCAAAATTTCAGTCGATTTGGTTCCATACTGCCAAAGCTTCGGCTATACATAAGTTTGACAAAGTGCCCAAAAAATAACGAAAATTTTGTATGAAGAAAATTAAAATTCGTCAATTGTGAGATTTTCTGATTGATTCGTGTACAGACCATGATTTTTACTAGGAATCTAAAATTTTAGCAAGTTTGGTGCCATAGGGCCGAAGTAACTACCGAACCCAAGTATTCAAAACACCGACCCCAAGTACTAAAACGAGCGAACCCAAGTGTGAAAACGATGATATTTTTTTCAAAATCTTTTTTTTGCTGATTTTTTGATTGATTCGTGTACAGACCATGAATTTTAGTAAGAATCCAAAATTTCAGTCGATTTGGTTCCATTGTGCCAAAGCTATAGCCATACATAAGTTTGACAAAGTGCCTATAAAATAACGAAAATTTTGTATGAAAAAAAATAAAATTCGTCTGTTGGCAGATTTTCTTATTGATTCGTGTACAGACCATGATTTTTAGTAGGAATCCAAAATTTCAGCAAGTTTGGTGCTATAGGGCCGAAGTTACGACCGAACCCAAGTATTCAAAACACTGACCCGAAGTACTAAAACGAGCGAACCCAAGTGTTAAAACGATGATATTTTTTTCAAAATCTTCTTTTGGCCTATTTTTTGATTGATTCGTGTACAGACCATGAATTTTAGAAAGAATCCAAAATTTCAGTCGATTTGGTTCCATAGTGCCAAAGCTATGGCCATACATAAGTTTGACAAAGTGCTTATAAAATAACGAAAATTTTGTATGAAGAAAATGAAAATTCGTCTGTTGGGCGATTTTCTGATTGATTCCTGTACAGACCATAAATTTTTGTAAGAATCCAAAATTTCAGTCAATTTGGTTCCATAGTGCCAAAGCTATGGCCATACATAAGTTTGACAAAGTGCCTATAAAATAACGTAAATTTTGTATGAAGAAAATTAAAATTCGTCAATTGTGAGATTTTCTGATTGATTCGTGTACAGACCATGATTTTTACTAGGAATCTAAAATTTCAGCAAGTTTGGTGCCATAGGGCCGAATTTACGACCGAACCCAAGGATTCAAAACACCAACCCCAAGTACTAAAACGAGCGAACCCAAGTCTGAAAACGATGATATTTTTTTCAAAATCTTCTTTTGGCTGATTTTTTGATTGATTCGTGTTCAGACTATGAATTTTAGTAAGAATCCAAAATTTCAGTCGATTTGGTTCCATAGTGCCAAAGCTATGGCCATCCATAAGTTTGACAAAGTGCCTATAAAATAACGTTAATTTTGTATGAAGAAAATTAAAATTCGTCAATTGTGAGATTTTCTGATTGATTCGTGTACAGACCATGATTTTTACTAGGAATCTAAAATTTCAGCAAGTTTGGTGCAATAGGGCCGAAGTTACGACCGAACCCAAGTATTCAAAACACCGACCCCAAGTACTAAAACGAGCGAACCCAAGTCTGAAAACGATGATATTTTTTTCAAAATCTTCTTTCGGCTGATTTTTTAATTGCTTCGTGTAAAGACCATGAATTTTAGTAAGAATCCAAAATTTCAGTCGATTTGGTTCCATAGTGCCAAAGCTATGGCCATACATAAGTTTGACAAAGTGACTATAAAAAAACGAAAATTTTGTATGAAGAAAATTAAAATTCGTCTGTTGGGAGATTTTCTGATTGATTCGTGTACATACCATGATTTTTAGTAAGAATCCAAAATTTCAGTCGATTTGGTTCCATACTGCCAAAGCTTCGGCTATACATAAGTTTGACAAAGTGCCCAAAAAATAACGAAAATTTTGTATGAAGAAAATTAAAATTCGTCAATTGTGAGATTTTCTGATTGATTCGTGTACAGACCATGATTTTTACTAGGAATCTAAAATTTTAGCAAGTTTGGTGCCATAGGGCCGAAGTAACTACCGAACCCAAGTATTCAAAACACCGACCCCAAGTACTAAAACGAGCGAACCCAAGTCTGAAAACGATGATATTTTTTCAAAATCTTCTTTTGGCTGATTTTTTGATTGATTCGTGTACAGACCATGAATTTTAGTAAGAATCCAAAATTTCAGTCGATTCGGTTCCATAGTGCCAAAGCTATGGCCATACATAAGTTTGACAAAGTGCCTATAAAATAACGAAAATTTTCTATGAAGAAAATGAAATTCGTCTGTTGGGAGATTTTCTGATTGATTCGTGTACAGACCATGAATTTTAGTAAGAATCCAAAATTTCAGTCGATTTGGTTCCATAGTGCCAAAGCTATGGCCAAACATAAGTTTGACAAAGTGCCTATAAAATAACGTAAATTTTGTATGAAGAAAATTAAAATTCGTCAATTGTGAGATTTTCAGATTGATTCGTGTACAAACCATGATTTTTATTAGGAATAAAATTCGTCTGTTGGGAGATTTTCTGATTGATTCGTGTACAGACCATGAATTTTAGTAAGAATCCAAAATTTCAGTCGATTTGGTTCCATAGTGCCAAAGCTATGGCCATACATAAGTTTGAAAAAGTGCCTATAAAAAAACGAAAATTTTGTATAAAGAAAATTAAAATATGTCTGTTGGGAGATTTTCTGATTGATTCGTGTACAGACCATGATTTTTAGTAAGAATCCAAAATTTCAGTCGATTTGGTTCCATACTGCCAAAGCTTCGGCTATACATAAGTTTGACAAAGTGCCCATAAAGTAACAAAAATTTTGTATGAAGAAAATTAAAATTCGTCAGTTGGGAGATTTTCTGATTGATTCGTGTACAGACCATGAATTTTAGTAAGAATCCAAAATTTCAGTCGATTTGGTTCCATAGTGCCAAAGCTATGGCCATACATAAGTTTGACAAAGTGCCTATAAAATAACGTAAATTTTGTATGAAGAAAAATAAAATTCGTCTGTTGGGAGATTTTCTGATTGATTCGTGTACAGACCATGATTTTTAGTAGGAATCCATAATTTCAGCAAGTTTGGTGCCATAGGGCCGAAGTTACGACCGAACCCAAGTATTAAAAACACCGACCCCAAGTACTTAAACGAGCGAACCCAAGTGTGAAAACGATGATATTTTTTTCAAAATCTTCTTTTGGCTGATTTTTTGATTGATTCGAGTTCAGACCATGAATTTTAGTAAGAATCCAAAATTTCAGTCGATTTGGTTCCATAGTGCCAAAGCTATGGCTATACATAAGTTTGACAAAGTGCCTATAAAATAACGTAAATTTTGTATGAAGAAAAATAAAATTCGTCTGTTGGGAGATTTTCTGATTGATTCGTGTACAGACCATGATTTTTAGTAGGATTCCAAAATTTCAGCAAGATTGGCGCCATAGGGCCGAAGTTACGACCGAACCCAAGTATGAATAAACACCGACCCCAAGTACTAAAACGAGTGAACCCAAGTGTGAAAACGATGATATTTTTTTCAAAATCTTCTTTTGGCTGATTTTCTGATTGATTCGTGTACAGACCATGAATTTTAGTAAGAATCCAAAATTTCAGTCGATTTGGTTCCATAGTGCCAAAGCTATGGCTATACATAAGTTTGACAAAGTGCCCATAAAGTAACAAAAATTTTGTATGAAGAAAATTAAAATTCGTCAGTTGGGAGATTTTCTGATTGATTCGTGTACAGACCATGAATTTTAGTAAGAATCCAAAATTTCAGTCGATTTGGTTCCATAGTGCCAAAGCTATGGCCATACATAAGTTTGACAAAGTGCCTATAAAATAACGTAAATTTTGTATGAAGAAAAATAAAATTCGTCTGTTGGGAGATTTTCTGATTGATTCGTGTACAGACCATGAATTTTAGTAAGAATCCAAAATTTCAGCAAATTTGGTTCCATAGTGCCAAAGCTATGGCCATCCATAAGTTTGACAAAGTGCCTATAAAATAACGTAAATTTTGTATGAAGAAAATTAAAATTCGTCAATTGTGAGATTTTCTGATTGATTCGTGTACAGACCATGATTTTTACTAGGAATCTAAAATTTCAGCAAGTTTGGTGCCATAGGGCCGAAGTTACGACCGAACCCAAGTATTCAAAACACCGACCCCAAGTACTAAAACGAGCGAACCCAAGTCTGAAAACGATGATATTTTTTTCAAAATCTTCTTTCGGCTGATTTTTTAATTGCTTCGTGTAAAGACCATGAATTTTAGTAAGAATCCAAAATTTCAGTCGATTTGGTTCCATAGTGCCAAAGCTATGACCATACATAAGTTTGACAAAGTGACTATAAAAAAACGAAAATTTTGTATGAAGAAAATTAAAATTCGTCTGTTGGGAGATTTTCTGATTGATTCGTGTACATACCATGATTTTTAGTAAGAATCCAAAATTTCAGTCGATTTGGTTCCATACTGCCAAAGCTTCGGCTATACATAAGTTTGACAAAGTGCCCAAAAAATAACGAAAATTTTGTATGAAGAAAATTAAAATTCGTCAATTGTGAGATTTTCTGATTGATTCGTGTACAGACAATGATTTTTACTAGGAATTTAAAATTTTAGCAAGTTTGGTGCCATAGGGCCGAATTAACTACCGAACCCAAGTATTCAAAACACCGACCCCAAGTACTAAAACGAAAGAACCCAAGTCTGAAAACGATGATATTTTTTCAAAATCTTCTTTTGGCTGATTTTTTGATTGATTCGTGTACAGACCATGAATTTTAGTAAGAATCCAAAATTTCAGTCGATTTGGTTCCATAGTGCCAAAGCTATGGCCATACATAAGTTTGACAAAGTGCCTATAAAATAACGAAAATTTTCTATGAAGAAAATGAAAATTCGTCTGTTGGGAGATTTTCTGATTGATTCGTGTACAGACCATGAATTTTAGTAAGAATCCAAAATTTCAGTCGATTTGGTTCCATAGTGCCAAAGCTATGGCCATACATAAGTTTGACAAAGTGCCTATAAAATAACGTAAATTTTGTATGAAGAAAATTAAAATTCGTCAATTGTGAGATTTTCAGATTGATTCGTGTACAAACCATGATTTTTATTAGGAATAAAATTCGTCTGTTGGGAGATTTTCTGATTGATTCGTGTACAGACCATGAATTTTAGTAAGAATCCAAAATTTCAGTCGATTTGGTTCCATAGTGCCAAAGCTATGGCCATACATAAGTTTGAAAAAGTGCCTATAAAAAAACGAAAATTTTGTATTAAGAAAATTAAAATTTGTCTGTTGGGAGATTTTCTGATTGATTCGTGTACAGACCATGATTTTTAGTAAGAATCCAAAATTTCAGTCGATTTGGTTCCATACTGCCAAAGCTTCGGCTATACATAAGTTTGACAAAGTGCCCATAAAGTAATAAAAATTTTGTATGAAGAAAATTAAAATTCGTCAGTTGGGAGATTTTCTGATTGATTCGTGTACAGACCATGAATTTTAGTAAGAATCCAAAATTTCAGTCGATTTGGTTCCATAGTGCCAAAGCTATGGCCATACATAAGTTTGACAAAGTGCCTATAAAATAACGTAAATTTTGTATGAAGAAAAATAAAATTCGTCTGTTGGGAGATTTTCTGATTGATTCGTGTACAGACCATGATTTTTAGTAGGAATCCATAATTTCAGCAAGTTTGGTGCCATAGGGCCGAAGTTACGACCGAACCCAAGTATTAAAAACACCGACCCCAAGTACTTAAACGAGCGAACCCAAGTGTGAAAACGATGATATTTTTTTCAAAATCTTCTTTTGGCTGATTTTTTGATTGATTCGTGTTCAGACCATGAATTTTAGTAAGAATCCAAAATTTCAGTCGATTTGGTTCCATAGTGCTAAAGCTATGGCTATACATAAGTTTGACAAAGTGCCTATAAAATAACGTAAATTTTGTATGAAGAAAAATAAAATTCGTCTGTTGGGAGATTTTCTGATTGATTCGTGTACAGACCATGATTTTTAGTAGGAATCCATAATTTCAGCAAGTTTGGTGCCATAGGGCCGAAGTTACGACCGAACCCAAGTATTAAAAACACCGACCCCAAGTACTTAAACGAGCGAACCCAAGTGTGAAAACGATGATATTTTTTTCAAAATCTTCTTTTGGCTGATTTTTTGATTGATTCGAGTTCAGACCATGAATTTTAGTAAGAATCCAAAATTTCAGTCGATTTGGTTCCATAGTGCCAAAGCTATGGCTATACATAAGTTTGACAAAGTGCCTATAAAATAACGTAAATTTTGTATGAAGAAAAATAAAATTCGTCTGTTGGGAGATTTTCTGATTGATTCGTGTACAGACCATGATTTTTAGTAGGATTCCAAAATTTCAGCAAGATTGGCGCCATAGGGCCGAAGTTACGACCGAACCCAAGTATGAATAAACACCGACCCCAAGTACTAAAACGAGTGAACCCAAGTGTGAAAACGATGATATTTTTTTCAAAATCTTCTTTTGGCTGATTTTCTGATTGATTCGTGTACAGACCATGAATTTTAGTAAGAATCCAAAATTTCAGTCGATTTGGTTCCATAGTGCCAAAGCTATGGCTATACATAAGTTTGACAAAGTGCCCATAAAGTAACAAAAATTTTGTATGAAGAAAATTAAAATTCGTCAGTTGGGAGATTTTCTGATTGATTCGTGTACAGACCATGAATTTTAGTAAGAATCCAAAATTTCAGTCGATTTGGTTCCATAGTGCCAAAGCTATGGCCATACATAAGTTTGACAAAGTGCCTATAAAATAACGTAAATTTTGTATGAAGAAAAATAAAATTCGTCTGTTGGGAGATTTTCTGATTGATTCGTGTACAGACCATGAATTTTAGTAAGAATCCAAAATTTCAGCAAATTTGGTTCCATAGTGCCAAAGCTATGGCCATCCATAAGTTTGACAAAGTGCCTATAAAATAACGTAAATTTTGTATGAAGAAAATTAAAATTCGTCAATTGTGAGATTTTCTGATTGATTCGTGTACAGACCATGATTTTTACTAGGAATCTAAAATTTCAGCAAGTTTGGTGCCATAGGGCCGAAGTTACGACCGAACCCAAGTATTCAAAACACCGACCCCAAGTACTAAAACGAGCGAACCCAAGTCTGAAAACGATGATATTTTTTTCAAAATCTTCTTTCGGCTGATTTTTTAATTGCTTCGTGTAAAGACCATGAATTTTAGTAAGAATCCAAAATTTCAGTCGATTTGGTTCCATAGTGCCAAAGCTATGACCATACATAAGTTTGACAAAGTGACTATAAAAAAACGAAAATTTTGTATGAAGAAAATTAAAATTCGTCTGTTGGGAGATTTTCTGATTGATTCGTGTACATACCATGATTTTTAGTAAGAATCCAAAATTTCAGTCGATTTGGTTCCATACTGCCAAAGCTTCGGCTATACATAAGTTTGACAAAGTGCCCAAAAAATAACGAAAATTTTGTATGAAGAAAATTAAAATTCGTCAATTGTGAGATTTTCTGATTGATTCGTGTACAGACCATGATTTTTACTAGGAATCTAAAATTTTAGCAAGTTTGGTGCCATAGGGCCGAATTAACTACCGAACCCAAGTATTCAAAACACCGACCCCAAGTACTAAAACGAAAGAACCCAAGTCTGAAAACGATGATATTTTTTCAAAATCTTCTTTTGGCTGATTTTTTGATTGATTCGTGTACAGACCATGAATTTTAGTAAGAATCCAAAATTTCAGTCGATTTGGTTCCATAGTGCCAAAGCTATGGCCATACATAAGTTTGACAAAGTGCCTATAAAATAACGAAAATTTTCTATGAAGAAAATGAAAATTCGTCTGTTGGGAGATTTTCTGATTGATTCGTGTACAGACCATGAATTTTAGTAAGAATCCAAAATTTCAGTCGATTTGGTTCCATAGTGCCAAAGCTATGGCCATACATAAGTTTGACAAAGTGCCTATAAAATAACGTAAATTTTGTATGAAGAAAATTAAAATTCGTCAATTGTGAGATTTTCAGATTGATTCGTGTACAAACCATGATTTTTATTAGGAATAAAATTCGTCTGTTGGGAGATTTTCTGATTGATTCGTGTACAGACCATGAATTTTAGTAAGAATCCAAAATTTCAGTCGATTTGGTTCCATAGTGCCAAAGCTATGGCCATACATAAGTTTGAAAAAGTGCCTATAAAAAAACGAAAATTTTGTATAAAGAAAATTAAAATTTGTCTGTTGGGAGATTTTCTGATTGATTCGTGTACAGACCATGATTTTTAGTAAGAATCCAAAATTTCAGTCGATTTGGTTCCATACTGCCAAAGCTTCGGCTATACATAAGTTTGACAAAGTGCCCATAAAGTAACAAAAATTTTGTATGAAGAAAATTAAAATTCGTCAGTTGGGAGATTTTCTGATTGATTCGTGTACAGACCATGAATTTTAGTAAGAATCCAAAATTTCAGTCGATTTGGTTCCATAGTGCCAAAGCTATGGCCATACATAAGTTTGACAAAGTGCCTATAAAATAACGTAAATTTTGTATGAAGAAAAATAAAATTCGTCTGTTGGGAGATTTTCTGATTGATTCGTGTACAGACCATGATTTTTAGTAGGAATCCATAATTTCAGCAAGTTTGGTGCCATAGGGCCGAAGTTACGACCGAACCCAAGTATTAAAAACACCGACCCCAAGTACTTAAACGAGCGAACCCAAGTGTGAAAACGATGATATTTTTTTCAAAATCTTCTTTTGGCTGATTTTTTGATTGATTCGTGTTCAGACCATGAATTTTAGTAAGAATCCAAAATTTCAGTCGATTTGGTTCCATAGTGCTAAAGCTATGGCTATACATAAGTTTGACAAAGTGCCTATAAAATAACGTAAATTTTGTATGAAGAAAAATAAAATTCGTCTGTTGGGAGATTTTCTGATTGATTCGTGTACAGACCATGATTTTTAGTAGGATTCCAAAATTTCAGCAAGATTGGCGCCATAAGGCCGAAGTAACGACCGAACCCAAGTATGAATAAACACCGACCCCAAGTACTAAAACGAGTGAACCCAAGTGTGAAAACGATGATATTTTTTTCAAAATCTTCTTTTGGCTGATTTTCTGATTGATTCGTGTACAGACCATGAATTTTAGTAAGAATCCAAAATTTCAGTCGATTTGGTTCCATAGTGCCAAAGCTATGGCTATACATAAGTTTGACAAAGTGCCTATAAAATAACGAAAATTTTGTATGAAGAAAAATAAAATTCGTCTGTTGAGAGATTTTCTGATTGATTCGTGTACAAACCATGATTTTTATTAGGAATAAAATTCGTCTGTTGGGAGATTTTCTGATTAATTCGTGTACAGACCATGAATTTTAGTAAGAATCCAAAATTTCAGTCGATTTGGTTCCATAGTGCCAAAGCTATGGCCATACATAAGTTTGAAAAAGTGCCTATAAAAAAACGAAAATTTTGTATAAAGAAAATTAAAATTTGTCTGTTGGGAGATTTTCTGATTGATTCGTGTACAGACCATGATTTTTAGTAAGAATCCAAAATTTCAGTCGATTTGGTTCCATACTGCCAAAGCTTCGGCAATACATAAGTTTGACAAAGTGCCCATAAAGTAACAAAAATTTTGTATGAAGAAAATTAAAATTCGTCTGTTGGGAGATTTTCTGATTGATTCGTGTACAGACCATGATTTTTAGTAGGATTCCAAAATTTCAGCAAGATTGGCGCCATAGGGCCGAAGTTACGACCGAACCCAAGTATTAAAAACACCGACCCCAAGTACTAAAACGAGCGAACCCAAGTGTGAAAACGATGATATTTTTTTCAAAATCTTTTTTTTGCTGATTTTTTGATTGATTCGTGTACAGACCATGAATTTTAGTAAGAATCCAAAATTTCAGTCGATTTGGTTCCATTGTGCCAAAGCTATAGCCATACATAAGTTTGACAAAGTGCCTATAAAATAACGAAAATTTTGTATGAAAAAAAATAAAATTCGTCTGTTGGCAGATTTTCTTATTGATTCGTGTACAGACCATGATTTTTAGTAGGAATCCAAAATTTCAGCAAGTTTGGTGCTATAGGGCCGAAGTTACGACCGAACCCAAGTATTCAAAACACTGACCCCAAGTACTAAAACGAGCGAACCCAAGTGTGAAAATGATGATATTTATTTCAAAATCTTCTTTTGGCCTATTTTTTGATTGATTCGTGTACAGACCATGAATTTTAGAAAGAATCCAAAATTTCAGTCGATTTGGTTCCATAGTGCCAAAGTTATGGCCATACATAAGTTTGACAAAGTGCCTATAAACTAACGTAAATTTTGTATGAAGAAAAATAAAATTCGTCTGTTGGGAGATTTTCTGATTGATTCGTGTACAAAGCATGATTTTTATTAGGAATAAAATTCGTTTGTTGGGAGATTTTCTGATTGATTCGTGTACAGACCATGAATTTTAGTAAGAATCCAAATTTCAGTCGATTTGGTTCCATTGTGCCAAAGCTATAGCCATACATAAGTTTGACAAAGTGCCTATAAAATAACGAAAATTTTGTATGAAAAAAAATAAAATCGTCTGTTGGCAGATTTTCTTATTGATTCGTGTACAGACCATGATTTTTAGTAGTAATCCAAAATTTCAGCAAGTTTGGTGCTATAGGGCCGAAGTTACGACCGAACCCAAGTATTAAAAACACCGACCCCAAGTACTAAAACGAGCGAACCCAAGTTGAAAACGATGATATTTTTTTCAAAATCTTTTTTTTGCTGATTTTTTGATTGATTCGTGTACAGACCATGAATTTTAGTAAGAATCCAAAATTTCAGTCGATTTGGTTCCATTAAGCCAAAGGTATATAGCCATACATAAGTTTGACAAAGTGCCTATAAAATAACGAAAATTTTGTATGAAAAAAAATAAAATTCGTCTGTTGGCAGATTTTCTTATTGATTCGTGTACAGACCATGATTTTTAGTAGTAATCCAAAATTTCAGCAAGTTTGGTGCTATAGGGCCGAAGTTACGACCGAACTCAAGTATTCAAAACACCGACCTCAAGTACTTAAACGAGCGAACCCAAGTGTGAAAACGATGATATTTTTTTCAAAATCTTCTTTTGCCTGATTTTTTGATTGATTCGTGTACAGACCATGAATTTTAGAAAGAATCCAAAGTTTCAGTCGATTTGGTTCCATAGTGCCAAAGTTATGGCCATACGTAAGTTTGACAAAGTGCCTATAAAATAACGTAAATTTTGTATGAAGAAAAATAAAATTCGTCTGTTGGGAGATTTTCTGATTGATTCGTGTACAGACCATGATTTTTAGTAGGATTCCAAAATTTCAGCAAGATTGGCGCCATAGGGCCGAAGTTACGACCGAACCCAAGTATTAAAAACACCGACCCAAAGTACTAAAACGAGCGAACCCAAGTGTGAAAACGATGATATTTTTTTCTAAACTTTTTTTTGCTTATTTTTTGATTGATTCGTGTACAGACCATGAATTTTAGTAAGAATCCAAAATTTCAGTCGATTTGGTTCCATAGTGCCAAAGCTATGGCTATACATAAGTTTGACAAAGTGCCCATAAAGTAACAAAAATTTTGTATGAAGAAAATTAAAATTCGTCAGTTGGGAGATTTTCTGATTGATTCGTGTACAGACCATGAATTTTAGTAAGAATCCAAAATTTCAGTCGATTTGGTTCCATAGTGCCAAAGCTATGGCCATACATAAGTTTGACAAAGTGCTATAAAATAACGTAAATTTTTTATGAAGAAAAATAAAATTCGTCTGTTGGGAGATTTTCTGATTGATTCGTGTACAGACCATGATTTTTAGTAGGAATCCATAATTTCAGCAAGTTTGGTGCCATAGGGCCGAAGTTACGACCGAACCCAAGTATTAAAAACACCGACCCCAAGTACTAAAACGAGCGAACCCAAGTGTGAAAACGATGATATTTTTTTCAAAATCTTTTTTTTGCTGATTTTTTGATTGATTCGTGTACAGACCATGAATTTTAGAAAGAATCCAAAATTTCAGTCGATTTGGTTCCATAGTGCCAAAGTTATGGCCATACATAAGTTTGACAAAGTGCCTATAAAATAACGTAAATTTTGTATGAAGAAAAATAAAATTCGTCTGTTGGGAGATTTTCTGATTGATTCGTGTACAGACCATGATTTTTAGTAGGATTCCAAAATTTCAGCAAGATTGGCGCCATAGGGCCGAAGTTAAGACCGAACCCAAGTATTAAAAACACCGACCCCAAGTACTAAAACGAGCGAACCCAAGTGTGAAAACGATGATATTTTTTTCAAAATCTTTTTTTTGCTGATTTTTTGATTGATTCGTGTACAGACCATGAATTTTAGTAAGAATCCAAAATTTCAGTCGATTTGGTTCCATTGTGCCAAAGCTATAGCCATACATAAGTTTGACAAAGTGCCTATAAAATAACGAAAATTTTGTATGAAAAAAAATAAAATTCGTCTGTTGGCAGATTTTCTTATTGATTCGTGTACAGACCATGATTTTTAGTAGGAATCCAAAATTTCAGCAAGTTTGGTGCTATAGGGCCGAAGTTACGACCGAACCCAAGTATTCAAAACAACGACCCCAAGTACTAAAACGAGCGAACCCAAGTGTGAAAACAATGATATTTTTTTCAAAATCTTCTTTTGGCTGATTTTTTGATTGATTCGTGTACAGACCATGAATTTTAGAAAGAATCCAAAATTTCAGTCGATTTGGTTCCATAGTGCCAAAGTTATGGCCATACATAAGTTTGACAAAGTGCCTATAAAATAACGTAAATTTTGTATGAAGAAAAATAAAATTCGTCTGTTGAGAGATTTTCTGATTGATTCGTGTACAGACCATGTTTTTTATTAGGAATAAAATTCGTTTGTTGGGAGATTTTCTGATTGATTCGTGTACAGACCATGAATTTTAGTAAGAATCCAAAATTTCAGTCGATTTGGTTCCATTGTGCCAAAGCTATAGCCATACATAAGTTTGACAATGTGCCTATAAAATAACGAAAATTTTGTATGAAAAAAAATAAAATCGTCTGTTGGCAGATTTTCTTATTGATTCGTGTACAGACCATGATTTTTAGTAGGAATCCAAAATTTCAGCAAGTTTGGTGCTATAGGGCCGAAGTTACGACCGAACCCAAGTATTCAAAACACCGACCCCAAGTACTAAAACGAGCGAACCCAAGTCTGAAAACGATGATATTTTTTTAAAAATCTTCTTTTGCTGATTTTTTGATTGATTCGTGTACAGACCATGAATTTTAGTAAGAATCCAAAATTTCAGTCGATTTGGTTCCATAGTGCCAAAGCTATGGCCATACATAAGTTTGACAAAATGCCTATAAAATAACGTAAATTTTTTATGAAGAAAAATAAAATTCGTCTGTTGGGAGATTTTCTGATTGATTCGTGTACAGACCATGATTTTAAGTAGGAATCCATAATTTCAGCAAGTTTGGTGCCATAGGGCCGAAGTTACGACCGAACCCAAGTATTAAAAACACCGACCCCAAGTACTAAAACGAGCGAACCCAAGTGTGAAAACGATGATATTTTTTTCAAAATCTTTTTTTTGCTGATTTTTTTTTTGATTCGTGTACAGACCATGAATTTTAGTAAGAATCCAAAATTTCAGTCGATTTGGTTCCATTGTGCCAAAGCTATAGCCATACATAAGTTTGACAAAGTGCCTATAAAATAACGAAAATTTTGTATGAAAAAAAATAAAATTCGTCTGTTGGCAGATTTTCTTATTGATTCGTGTACAGACCATGATTTTTAGTAGTAATCCAAAATTTCAGCAAATTTGGTGCTATAGGGCCGAAGTTACGACCGAACCCAAGTATTCAAAACACTGACCCCAAGTACTAAAACGAGCGAACCCAAGTGTGAAAACGATGATATTTTTTTCAAAATCTTCTTTTGGCTGATTTTCTGATTGATTCGTGTACAGACCATGAATTTTAGTAAGAATCCAAAATTTCAGTCGATTTGGTTCCATAGTGCCAAAGCTATGGCTATACATAAGTTTGACAAAGTGCCTATAAAATAACGAAAATTTTGTATGAAGAAAAATAAAATTCGTCTGTTGAGAGATTTTCTGATTGATTCGTGTACAAACCATGATTTTTATTAGGAATAAAATTCGTCTGTTGGGAGATTTTCTGATTAATTCGTGTACAGACCATGAATTTTAGTAAGAATCCAAAATTTCAGTCGATTTGGTTCCATAGTGCCAAAGCTATGGCCATACATAAGTTTGAGAAAGTGCCTATAAAAAAACGAAAATTTTGTATAAAGAAAATTAAAATTTGTCTGTTGGGAGATTTTCTGATTGATTCGTGTACAGACCATGATTTTTAGTAAGAATCCAAAATTTCAGTCGATTTGGTTCCATACTGCCAAAGCTTCGGCTATACATAAGTTTGACAAAGTGCCCATAAAGTAACAAAAATTTTGTATGAAGAAAATTAAAATTCGTCTGTTGGGAGATTTTCTGATTGATTCGTGTACAGACCATGATTTTTAGTAGGATTCCAAAATTTCAGCAAGATTGGCGCCATAGGGCCGAAGTTACGACCGAACCCAAGTATTAAAAACACCGACCCCAAGTACTAAAACGAGCGAACCCAAGTGTGAAAACGATGATATTTTTTTCAAAATCTTTTTTTTGCTGATTTTTTGATTGATTCGTGTACAGACCATGAATTTTAGTAAGAATCCAAAATTTCAGTCGATTTGGTTCCATTGTGCCAAAGCTATAGCCATACATAAGTTTGACAAAGTGCCTATAAAATAACGAAAATTTTGTATGAAAAAAAATAAAATTCGTCTGTTGGCAGATTTTCTTATTGATTCGTGTACAGACCATGATTTTTAGTAGGAATCCAAAATTTCAGCAAGTTTGGTGCTATAGGGCCGAAGTTACGACCGAACCCAAGTATTCAAAACACTGACCCCAAGTACTAAAACGAGCGAACCCAAGTGTGAAAATGATGATATTTATTTCAAAATCTTCTTTTGGCCTATTTTTTGATTGATTCGTGTACAGACCATGAATTTTAGAAAGAATCCAAAATTTCAGTCGATTTGGTTCCATAGTGCCAAAGTTATGGCCATACATAAGTTTGACAAAGTGCCTATAAACTAACGTAAATTTTGTATGAAGAAAAATAAAATTCGTCTGTTGGGAGATTTTCTGATTGATTCGTGTACAAAGCATGATTTTTATTAGGAATAAAATTCGTTTGTTGGGAGATTTTCTGATTGATTCGTGTACAGACCATGAATTTTAGTAAGAATCCAAATTTCAGTCGATTTGGTTCCATTGTGCCAAAGCTATAGCCATACATAAGTTTGACAAAGTGCCTATAAAATAACGAAAATTTTGTATGAAAAAAAATAAAATCGTCTGTTGGCAGATTTTCTTATTGATTCGTGTACAGACCATGATTTTTAGTAGTAATCCAAAATTTCAGCAAGTTTGGTGCTATAGGGCCGAAGTTACGACCGAACCCAAGTATTAAAAACACCGACCCCAAGTACTAAAACGAGCGAACCCAAGTTGAAAACGATGATATTTTTTTCAAAATCTTTTTTTTGCTGATTTTTTGATTGATTCGTGTACAGACCATGAATTTTAGTAAGAATCCAAAATTTCAGTCGATTTGGTTCCATTAAGCCAAAGGTATATAGCCATACATAAGTTTGACAAAGTGCCTATAAAATAACGAAAATTTTGTATGAAAAAAAATAAAATTCGTCTGTTTGCAGATTTTCTTATTGATTCGTGTACAGACCATGATTTTTAGTAGTAATCCAAAATTTCAGCAAGTTTGGTGCTATAGGGCCGAAGTTACGACCGAACTCAAGTATTCAAAACACCGACCTCAAGTACTTAAACGAGCGAACCCAAGTGTGAAAACGATGATATTTTTTTCAAAATCTTCTTTTGACTGATTTTTTGATTGATTCGTGTACAGACCATGAATTTTAGAAAGAATCCAAAGTTTCAGTCGATTTGGTTCCATAGTGCCAAAGTTATGGCCATACGTAAGTTTGACAAAGTGCCTATAAAATAACGTAAATTTTGTATGAAGAAAAATAAAATTCGTCTGTTGGGAGATTTTCTGATTGATTCGTGTACAGACCATGATTTTTAGTAGGATTCCAAAATTTCAGCAAGATTGGCGCCATAGGGCCGAAGTTACGACCGAACCCAAGTATTAAAAACACCGACCCAAAGTACTAAAACGAGCGAACCCAAGTGTGAAAACGATGATATTTTTTTCTAAACTTTTTTTTGCTTATTTTTTGATTGATTCGTGTACAGACCATGAATTTTAGTAAGAATCCAAAATTTCAGTCGATTTGGTTCCATAGTGCCAAAGCTATGGCTATACATAAGTTTGACAAAGTGCCCATAAAGTAACAAAAATTTTGTATGAAGAAAATTAAAATTCGTCAGTTGGGAGATTTTCTGATTGATTCGTGTACAGACCATGAATTTTAGTAAGAATCCAAAATTTCAGTCGATTTGGTTCCATAGTGCCAAAGCTATGGCCATACATAAGTTTGACAAAGTGCTATAAAATAACGTAAATTTTTTATGAAGAAAAATAAAATTCGTCTGTTGGGAGATTTTCTGATTGATTCGTGTACAGACCATGATTTTTAGTAGGAATCCATAATTTCAGCAAGTTTGGTGCCATAGGGCCGAAGTTACGACCGAACCCAAGTATTAAAAACACCGACCCCAAGTACTAAAACGAGCGAACCCAAGTGTGAAAACGATGATATTTTTTTCAAAATCTTTTTTTTGCTGATTTTTTGATTGATTCGTGTACAGACCATGAATTTTAGAAAGAATCCAAAATTTCAGTCGATTTGGTTCCATAGTGCCAAAGTTATGGCCATACATAAGTTTGACAAAGTGCCTATAAAATAACGTAAATTTTGTATGAAGAAAAATAAAATTCGTCTGTTGGGAGATTTTCTGATTGATTCGTGTACAGACCATGATTTTTAGTAGGATTCCAAAATTTCAGCAAGATTGGCGCCATAGGGCCGAAGTTTACACCGAACCCAAGTATTAAAAACACCGACCCCAAGTACTAAAACGAGCGAACCCAAGTGTGAAAACGATGATATTTTTTTCAAAATCTTTTTTTTGCTGATTTTTTGATTGATTCGTGTACAGACCATGAATTTTAGTAAGAATCCAAAATTTCAGTCGATTTGGTTCCATTGTGCCAAAGCTATAGCCATACATAAGTTTGACAAAGTGCCTATAAAATAACGAAAATTTTGTATGAAAAAAAATAAAATTCGTCTGTTGGCAGATTTTCTTATTGATTCGTGTACAGACCATGATTTTTAGTAGGAATCCAAAATTTCAGCAAGTTTGGTGCTATAGGGCCGAAGTTACGACCGAACCCAAGTATTCAAAACAACGACCCCAAGTACTAAAACGAGCGAACCCAAGTGTGAAAACAATGATATTTTTTTCAAAATCTTCTTTTGGCTGATTTTTTGATTGATTCGTGTACAGACCATGAATTTTAGAAAGAATCCAAAATTTCAGTCGATTTGGTTCCATAGTGCCAAAGTTATGGCCATACATAAGTTTGACAAAGTGCCTATAAAATAACGTAAATTTTGTATGAAGAAAAATAAAATTCGTCTGTTGAGAGATTTTCTGATTGATTCGTGTACAGACCATGATTTTTATTAGGAATAAAATTCGTTTGTTGGGAGATTTTCTGATTGATTCGTGTACAGACTATGAATTTTAGTAAGAATCCAAAATTTCAGTCGATTTGGTTCCATTGTGCCAAAGCTATAGCCATACATAAGTTTGACAATGTGCCTATAAAATAACGAAAATTTTGTATGAAAAAAAATAAAATCGTCTGTTGGCAGATTTTCTTATTGATTCGTGTACAGACCATGATTTTTAGTAGGAATCCAAAATTTCAGCAAGTTTGGTGCTATAGGGCCGAAGTTACGACCGAACCCAAGTATTCAAAACACCGACCCCAAGTACTAAAACGAGCGAACCCAAGTCTGAAAACGATGATATTTTTTTAAAAATCTTCTTTTGCTGATTTTTTGATTGATTCGTGTACAGACCATGAATTTTAGTAAGAATCCAAAATTTCAGTCGATTTGGTTCCGTAGTGCCAAAGCTATGGCCATACATAAGTTTGACAAAATGCCTATAAAATAACGTAAATTTTTTATGAAGAAAAATAAAATTCGTCTGTTGGGAGATTTTCTGATTGATTCGTGTACAGACCATGATTTTTAGTAGGAATCCATAATTTCAGCAAGTTTGGTGCCATAGGGCCGAAGTTACGACCGAACCCAAGTATTAAAAACACCGACCCCAAGTACTAAAACGAGCGAACCCAAGGGTGAAAACGATGATATTTTTTTCAAAATCTTTTTTTTGCTGATTTTTTTTTTGATTCGTGTACAGACCATGAATTTTAGTAAGAATCCAAAATTTCAGTCGATTTGGTTCCATTGTGCCAAAGCTATAGCCATACATAAGTTTGACAAAGTGCCTATAAAATAACGAAAATTTTGTATGAAAAAAAATAAAATTCGTCTGTTGGCAGATTTTCTTATTGATTCGTGTACAGACCATGATTTTTAGTAGGATTCCAAAATTTCAGCAAGATTGGCGCCATAGGGCCGAAGTTATGACCGAACCCAAGTATGAAAAAACACCGACCCCAAGTACTAAAACGAGCGAACCCAAGTGTGAAAACGATGATATTTTTTTCAAAATCTTCTTTTGGCTGATTTTCTGACTGATTCGTGTACAGACCATGCATTTTAGTAAGAATCCAAAATTTCAGTCGATTTGGTTCCATTGTGCCAAAGCTATAGCCATACATAAGTTTGACAAAGTGCCTATAAAATAACTTAAATTTTGTATGAAGAAAAATAAAATTCGTCTGTTGGGAGATTTTCTAATTGATTCGTGTACAGACCATGAATTTTAGTAAGAATCCAAAATTTCAGTCGATTTGGTTCCATTGTGCCAAAGCTATAGCCATACATAAGTTTGACAAAGTGCCTATAAAATAACGAAAATTTTGTATGAAAAAAAATAAAATTCGTCTGTTGGCAGATTTTCTTATTGATTCGTGTACAGACCATGATTTTTAGTAGGAATCCAAAATTTCAGCAAGTTTGGTGCTATAGGGCCGAAGTTACGACCGAACCCAAGTATTCAAAACACCGACCCCAAGTACTTAAACGAGCGAACCCAAGTGTGAAAACGATGATATTTTTTTCAAAATCTTCTTTTGGCTGATTTTTTGATTGTTTTGTGTACAGACCATGAATTTTAGTAAGAATCCAAAATTTCAGTCGATTTGGTTCCATAGTGCCAAAGCTATGGCCATACATAAGTTTGACAAAGTGCCTATAAAATAACGAAAATTTTGTATGAAGAAAAATAAAATTCGTCTGTTGAGAGATTTTCTGATTGATTCGTGTACAGACCATGATTTTTATTAGGAATAAAATTCGTCTGTTGGGAGATTTTCTGATTGATTCGTTTACAGACCATGAATTTTAGTAAGAATCCAAAATTTCAGTCAATTTGGTTCCATAGTGCCAAAGCTATGGCCATACATAAGTTTGACAAAGTGCCTATAAAATAACGAAAATTTTGTATGAAGAAAATTAAAATTCGTCAATTGTGAGATTTTCTGATTGATTCGTGTACAGACCATGATTTTTACTAGGAATCTAAAATTTCAGCAAGTTTGGTGCCATAGGGCCGAAGTTACGACCGAACCCAAGTATTCAAAACACCGACCCCAAGTAATAAAACGAGCGAACCCAAGTCTGAAAACGATGATATTTTTTTCAAAATCATCTTTTGGCTGATTTTTTGATTGATTCGTGTACAGACCATGAATTTTAGTAAGAATCCAAAATTTCAGTCGATTTGGTTCCATAGTGCCAAAGCTATGGCCATACATTAGTTTGAGAAAGTGCCTATAAAATAACGAAAATTTTGTATGAAGAAAATTCGTCTGTTGGGAGATTTTCTTATTGATTCGTGTACAGACCACGATTTTTAGTATGATTCCAAAATTTCAGCAAGTTTGGCGCCATAGGGCCGAAGTTACGACCGTACCCAAGTATTAAAAACACCGACCCCAAGTACTAAAACGAGCGAACCCAAGTGTGAAAACGATGATATTTTTTTCAAAATCTTCTTTTGGCTGATTTTTTGATTGATTCGTGTACAGACCATGATTTTTAGTAAGAATCCAAAATTTCAGTCGATTTGGTTCCATACTGCCAAAGCATCGGCTATACATAAGTTTGAGAAAGTGCCTATAAAATAACGAAAATTTTGTATGAAGAAAATTCGTCTGTTGGGAGATTTTCTTATTGATTCGTGTACAGACCATGATTTTTAGTAGGAATCCAAAATTTCGGCAAGTTTGGAGCCATAGGGCCGAAGTTACGACCGTACCCAAGTATTAAAAACACCGACCCCAAGTACTAAAACGAGCGAACCCAAGTGTGAAAACGATGATATTTTTTTCAAAATCTTCTTTTGGCTGATTTTTTGATTGATTCGTGACAGACCATGAATTTTAGAATGAATCCAAAATTTCAGTCGATTTGGTTCCATAGTGCCAAAGTTATGGCCATACATAAGTTTGACAAAATGCTTATAAAATATCGTAAATTTTGTATGAAGAAAAATAAAATTCGTCTGTTGGGAGATTTTATGATTGATTCGTGTACAGACCATGATTTTTAGTAGGAATCCATAATTTCAGCAAGTTTGGTTCCATAGGGCCGAAGTTACGACCGAACCCAAGTATTAAAAACACCGAGACCAAGTACTAAAACGAGCGAACCCAAGTGTGAAAACGATGATATTTTTTTCAAAATCTTTTTTTTGCTGATTTTTTGAATGATTCGTGTACAGACCATGAATTTTAGTAAGAATCCAAAATTTCAGTCGATTTGGTTCCATTGTGCCAAAGCTATAGCCATACATAAGTTTGACAAAGTGCCTATAAAATAACGACAATTTTGTTTGAAAAAAAATAAAATTCGTCTGTTGGCAGATTTTCTTATTGATTCGTGTACAGACCATGATTTTTAGTAGTAATCCAAAATTTCAGCAAGTTTGGTGCTATAGGGCCGAAGTTACGACCGAACCCAAGTATTCAAAACACCGAACCCAAGTACTAAAACGAGCGAACCCAAGTGTGAAAACGATGATATTTTTTTCAAAATCTTCTTTTGGCTGATTTTTTGATTGATTCGTGTACAGACCATGAATTTTAGTAAGAATCCAAAATTTCAGTCGATTTGGTTTCATTGTGCCAAAGCTATAGCCATACATAAGTTTGACAAAGTGCCTATAAAATAACGAAAATTTTGTATGAAAAAAAATAAAATTCGTCTGTTGGCAGATTTTCTTATTGATTCGTGTACAGACCATGATTTTTAGTAGGAATCCAAAATTTCAGCAAGTTTGGTGCTATAGGGCCGAAGTTATGACCGAACCCAAGTATTCAAAACACCGACCCCAAGTACTAAAACGAGCGAACCCAAGTGTGAAAACGATGATATTTTTTTCAAAATCTTCTTTTGGCTGATTTTTTGATTGATTCGTGACAGACCATGAATTTTAGAATGAATCCAAAATTTCAGTCGATTTGGTTCCATAGTGCCAAAGTTATGGCCATACATAAGTTTGACAAAATGCTTATAAAATATCGTAAATTTTGTATGAAGAAAAATAAAATTCGTCTGTTGGGAGATTTTATGATTGATTCGTGTACAGACCATGATTTTTAGTAGGAATCCATAATTTCAGCAAGTTTGGTGCCATAGGGCCGAAGTTACGACCGAACCCAAGTATTAAAAACACCGAGACCAAGTACTAAAACGAGCGAACCCAAGTGTGAAAACGATGATATTTTTTTCAAAATCTTTTTTTTGCTGATTTTTTGAATGATTCGTGTACAGACCATGAATTTTAGTAAGAATCCAAAATTTCAGTCGATTTGGTTCCATTGTGCCAAAGCTATAGCCATACATAAGTTTGACAAAGTGCCTATAAAATAACGACAATTTTGTTTGAAAAAAAATAAAATTCGTCTGTTGGCAGATTTTCTTATTGATTCGTGTACAGACCATGATTTTTAGTAGTAATCCAAAATTTCAGCAAGTTTGGTGCTATAGGGCCGAAGTTACGACCGAACCCAAGTATTCAAAACACCGAACCCAAGTACTAAAACGAGCGAACCCAAGTGTGGAAAACGATGATATTTTTTTCAAAATCTTCTTTTGGCTGATTTTTTGATTGATTCGTGTACAGACCATGAATTTTAGTAAGAATCCAAAATTTCAGTCGATTTGGTTTCATTGTGCCAAAGCTATAGCCATACATAAGTTTGACAAAGTGCCTATAAAATAACGAAAATTTTGTATGAAAAAAAATAAAATTCGTCTGTTGGCAGATTTTCTTATTGATTCGTGTACAGACCATGATTTTTAGTAGGAATCCAAAATTTCAGCAAGTTTGGTGCTATAGGGCCGAAGTTATGACCGAACCCAAGTATTCAAAACACCGACCCCAAGTACTAAAACGAGCGAACCCAAGTGTGAAAACGATGATATTTTTTTCAAAATCTTCTTTTGGCTGATTTTTTGATTGATTCGTGTACAGACCATGAATTTTAGAAAGAATCCAAAATTTCGGTCGATTTGGTTCCATAGTGCCAAAGTTATGGCCATACATAAGTTTGACAAAGTGCCTATAAAATAACGTAAATTTTGTATGAAGAAAAATAAAATTCGTCTGTTGGGAGATTTTCTGATTGATTCGTGTACAGACCATGATTTTTAGTAGGATTCCAAAATTTCAGCAAGATTGGCGCCATAGGGCCGAAGTTACGACCGAACCCAAGTATTAAAAACACCGACCCCAAGTACTAAAACGAGCGAACCCAAGTGTGAAAACGATGATATTTTTTTCTAAACTTTTTTTTGCTTATTTTTTGATTGATTCGTGTACAGACCATGAATTTTAGTAAGAATCCAAAATTTCAGTCGATTTGGTTCCATTGTGACAAAGCTATAGCCATACATAAGTTTGACAAAGTGCCTATAAAATAACGAAAATTTTGTTTGAAAAAAAAATTAAATTCGTCTGTTGGCAGATTTTCTTATTGATTCGTGTACAGACCATGATTTTTAGTAGGATTCCAAAATTTCAGCAAGTTTGGCGCCATAGGGCCGAAGTTACGACCGTACCCAAGTATTAAAAACACCGACCCCAAGTACTAAAACGAGCAAACCCAAGTGTGAAAACGATGATATTTTTTTCAAAATCTTCTTTTGGCTGATTTTTTGATTGATTCGTGTACAGACCATGAATTTTAGTAAGAATCCAAAATTTCAGTCGATTTGGTTCCATAGTGCCAAAGCTATGGCCATACATAAGTTTGACAAAGTGCCTATAAAATAACGAAAATTTTGTATAAAGAAAAATAAAATTCGTCTGTTGAGAGATTTTCTGATTGATTCGTGTACAGACCATGATTTTTATTAGGAATAAAATTTGTCTGTTGGGAGATTTTCTGATTGATTCGTTTACAGACCATGAATTTTAGTAAGAATCCAAAATTTCAGTCGATTTGGTTCCATAGTGCCAAAGCTATGGCCATACATAAGTTTGACAAAGTGCCTATAAAATAACGAAAATTTTGTATGAAGAAAATTAAAATTCGTCAATTGTGAGATTTTCTGATTGATTCGTGTACAGACCATGATTTTTACTAGGAATCTAAAATTTCAGCAAGTTTGGTGCCATAGGGCCTAAGTTACGACCGAACCCAAGTATTCAAAACACCGACCCCAAGTACTAAAACGAGCGAACCCAAGTCTGAAAACGATGATATTTTTTTCAAAATCTTCTTTTGGCTGATTTTTTGATTGATTCGTGTACAGACCATGAATTTTAGTAAGAATCCAAAATTTCAGTCGATTTGGTTCCATAGTGCCAAAGCTATGGCCATACATAAGTTTGACAAAGTGCCTATAAAATAACGAAAATTTTGTATGAAGAAAATTCGTCTGTTGGGAGATTTTCTTATTGATTCGTGTACAGACCATGATTTTTAGTAGGATTCCAAAATTTCAGCAAGTTTGGCGCCATAGGGCCGAAGTTTCGACCGTACCCAAGTATTAAAAACACTGACCCCAAGTACTAAAACGAGCGAACCCAAGTGTGAAATCGATGAAATTTTTTTCAAAATCTTCTTTTGGCTGATTTTTTGATTGATTCGTGTACAGACCATGAATTTTTGTAAGAATCCAAATTTTCAGTTGATTTGGTTCCATAGTGCCAAAGTTATGGCGATACATAAGTTTGACAAAGTGCCTATAAAATAACTTAAATTTTGTATGAAGAAAAATAAAATTCGTCTGTTGGGAGATTTTCTGATTGATTCGTGTACAGACCATGATTTTTAGTAGGAATCCAAAATTTTAGCAAGTTTGGAGCCATAGGGCCGAAGTTACGACCGTACCCAAGTATTAAAAACACCGACCCCAAGTACTAAAACGAGCGAACCCAAGTGTGAAATCGATGAAATTTTTTTCAAAATCTTCTTTTGGCTGATTTTTTGATTGATTCGTGTACAGACCATGAATTTTAGAATGAATCCAAAATTTCAGTCGATTTGGTTCCATAGTGCCAAAGTTATGGCCATACATAAGTTTGACAAAGTGCTTATAAAATAACGTAAATTTTGTATGAAGAAAAATAAAAATCGTCTGTTGGGAGATTTTATGATTGATTCGTGTACAGACCATGATTTTTAGTAGGAATCCATAATTTCAGCAAGTTTGGTGCCATAGGGCCGAAGTTACGACCGAACCCAAGTATTAAAAACACCGACCCCAAGTACTAAAACGAGCGAACCCAAGTGTGAAAACGATGATATTTTTTTCAAAATCTTTTTTTTGCTGATTTTTTGATTGATTCGTGTACAGACCATGAATTTTAGTAAGAATCCAAAATTTCAGTCGATTTGGTTCCATTGTGCCAAAGCTATAGCCATACATAAGTTTGACAAAGTGCCTATAAAATAACTAAAATTTTGTATGAAAAAAAATAAAATTCGTCTGTTTGCAGATTTTCTTATTGATTCGTGTACAGACCATGATTTTTAGTAGGAATCCAAAATTTCAGCAAGTTTGGTGCTATAGGGCCGAAGTTACGACCGAACCCAAGTATTCAAACCACCGACCCCAAGTACTAAAACGAGCGAACCCAAGTGTGAAAACGATGATATTTTTTTCTAAACTTTTTTTTGCTTATTTTTTGATTGATTCGTGTACAGACCATGAATTTTAGTAAGAATCCAAAATTTCAGTCGATTTGGTTCCATTGTGCCAAAGCTATAGCCATACATAAGTTTGACAAAGTGCCTATAAAATAACGAAAATTTTGTTTGAAAAAAAAATAAAATACGTCTGTTGGCAGATTTTCTTATTGATTCGTGTACAGACCATGATTTTTAGTAGGATTCCAAAATTTCAGCAAGTTTGGCGCCATAGGGCCGAAGTTACGACCGTACCCAAGTATTAAAAACACCGACCCCAAGTACTAAAACGAGCGAACCCAAGTGTGAAAACGATGATATTTTTTTCAAAATCTTCTTTTGGCTGATTTTTTGATTGATTCGTGTACAGACCATGAATTTTAGTAAGAATCCAAAATTTTAGTCGATTTGGTTTCATAGTGCCAAAGCTATGGCCATACATAAGTTTGACAAAGTGCCTATAAAATGACGAAAATTTTGTATGAAGAAAAATAAAATTCGTCTGTTGAGAGATTTTCTGATTGATTCGTGTACAGACCATGATTTTTATAAGGAATAAAATTCGTCTGTTGGGAGATTTTCTGATTGATTCGTTTACAGACCATGAATTTTAGTAAGAATCCAAAATTTCAGTCGATTTGGTTCCATATTGCCAAAGCTATGGCCATACATAAGTTTGACAAAGTGCCTATAAAATAACGAAAATTTTGTATGAAGAAAATTAAAATTCGTCGATTGTGAGATTTTCTGATTGATTCGTGTACAGACCATGATTTTTACTAGGAATCTAAAATTTCAGCAAGTTTGGTGTCATAGGGCCGATGTTACGACCGAACCCAAGTATTCAAAACACCGACCCCAAGTACTAAAACGAGCGAACCCAAGTCTGAAAACGATGATATTTTTTTCAAAATCTTCTTTTGGCTGATTTTTTGATTGATTCGTGTACAGACCATGAATTTTAGTAAGAATCCAAAATTTCAGTCGATTTGGTTCCATAGTGCCAAAGCTATGGCCATACATAAGTTTGACAAAGTGCCTATAAAATAACGAAAATTTTGTATGAAGAAAAATAAAATTCGTCTGTTGAGAGATTTTCTGATTGATTCGTGTACAGACCATGATTTTTATTAGGAATAAAATTCGTCTGTTGGGAGATTTTCTGATTGATTCGTGTACAGACCATGAATTTTAGTAAGAATCCAAAATTTCAGTCGATTTGGTTCCATAGTGCCAAAGCTATGGCCATACATAAGTTTGAGAAAGTGCCTATAAAATAACGAAAATTTTGTATGAAGAAAATTCGTCTGTTGGGAGATTTTCTTATTGATTCGTGTACAGACCATGATTTTTAGTAGGATTCCAAAATTTCAGCAAGTTTGGCGCCATAGGGCCGAAGTTTCGACCGTACCCAAGTATTAAAAACACCGACCCCAAGTACTAAAACGAGCGAACCCAAGTGTGAAATCGATGAAATTTTTTTCAAAATCTTCTTTTGGCTGATTTTTTGATTGATTCGTGTACAGACCATGAATTTTAGAATGAATCCAAAATTTCAGTCGATTTGGTTCCATAGTGCCAAAGTTATGGCCATACATAAGTTTGACAAAGTGCTTATAAAATAACGTAAATTTTGTATGAAGAAAAATAAAAATCGTCTGTTGGGAGATTTTATGATTGATTCGTGTACAGACCATGATTTTTAGTAGGAATCCATAATTTCAGCAAGTTTGGTGCCATAGGGCCGAAGTTACGACCGAACCCAAGTATTAAAAACACCGACCCCAAGTACTAAAACGACCGAACCCAAGTGTGAAAACGATGATATTTTTTTCAAAATCTTTTTTTTGCTGATTTTTTGATTGATTCGTGTACAGACCATGAATTTTAGTAAGAATCCAAAATTTCAGTCGATTTGGTTCCATTGTGCCAAAGCTATAGCCATACATAAGTTTGACAAAGTGCCTATAAAATAACTAAAATTTTGTATGAAAAAAAATAAAATTCGTCTGTTTGCAGATTTTCTTATTGATTCGTGTACAGACCATGATTTTTAGTAGGAATCCAAAATTTCAGCAAGTTTGGTGCTATAGGGCCGAAGTTACGACCGAACCCAAGTATTCAAACCACCGACCCCAAGTACTAAAACGAGCGAACCCAAGTGTGAAAACGATGATATTTTTTTCTAAACTTTTTTTTGCTTATTTTTTGATTGATTCGTGTACAGACCATGAATTTTAGTAAGAATCCAAAATTTCAGTCGATTTGGTTCCATTGTGCCAAAGCTATAGCCATACATAAGTTTGACAAAGTGCCTATAAAATAACGAAAATTTTGTTTGAAAAAAAAATAAAATACGTCTGTTGGCAGATTTTCTTATTGATTCGTGTACAGACCATGATTTTTAGTAGGATTCCAAAATTTCAGCAAGTTTGGCGCCATAGGGCCGAAGTTACGACCGTACCCAAGTATTAAAAACACCGACCCCAAGTACTAAAACGAGCGAACCCAAGTGTGAAAACGATGATATTTTTTTCAAAATCTTCTTTTGGCTGATTTTTTGATTGATTCGTGTACAGACCATGAATTTTAGTAAGAATCCAAAATTTTAGTCGATTTGGTTTCATAGTGCCAAAGCTATGGCCATACATAAGTTTGACAAAGTGCCTATAAAATAACGAAAATTTTGTATGAAGAAAAATAAAATTCGTCTGTTGAGAGATTTTCTGATTGATTCGTGTACAGACCATGATTTTTATAAGGAATAAAATTCGTCTGTTGGGAGATTTTCTGATTGATTCGTTTACAGACCATGAATTTTAGTAAGAATCCAAAATTTCAGTCGATTTGGTTCCATATTGCCAAAGCTATGGCCATACATAAGTTTGACAAAGTGCCTATAAAATAACGAAAATTTTGTATGAAGAAAATTAAAATTCGTCGATTGTGAGATTTTCTGATTGATTCGTGTACAGACCATGATTTTTACTAGGAATCTAAAATTTCAGCAAGTTTGGTGTCATAGGGCCGATGTTACGACCGAACCCAAGTATTCAAAACACCGACCCCAAGTACTAAAACGAGCGAACCCAAGTCTGAAAACGATGATATTTTTTTCAAAATCTTCTTTTGGCTGATTTTTTGATTGATTCGTGTACAGACCATGAATTTTAGTAAGAATCCAAAATTTCAGTCGATTTGGTTCCATAGTGCCAAAGCTATGGCCATACATAAGTTTGACAAAGTGCCTATAAAATAACGAAAATTTTGTATGAAGAAAAATAAAATTCGTCTGTTGAGAGATTTTCTGATTGATTCGTGTACAGACCATGATTTTTATTAGGAATAAAATTCGTCTGTTGGGAGATTTTCTGATTGATTCGTGTACAGACCATGAATTTTAGTAAGAATCCAAAATTTCAGTCGATTTGGTTCCATAGTGCCAAAGCTATGGCCATACATAAGTTTGAGAAAGTGCCTATAAAATTACGAAAATTTTGTATGAAGAAAATTCGTCTGTTGGGATATTTTCTTATTGATTCGTGTACAGACCATGATTTTTAGTAGGATTCCAAAATTTCAGCAAGTTTGGCGCCA
This sequence comes from Limnephilus lunatus, assembly GCA_917563855.2. Lineage (NCBI taxonomy): Eukaryota > Metazoa > Arthropoda > Insecta > Trichoptera > Limnephilidae > Limnephilus > Limnephilus lunatus. The sequence goes on from OU830594.1 coordinate 82,734,134, forward strand.
TAGGGCCGAAGTTTCGACCGTACCCAAGTATTAAAAACACTGACCCCAACTACTAAAACGAGCGAACCCAAGTGTGAAAACGATGATATTTTTTTCAAAATCTTCTTTTGGCTGATTTTTTTATTTGATTCGTGTATAGACCATGAATTTTTGTAAGAATCCAAAATTTCAGTCGATTTGGTTCCATATTGCCAAAGCTATGGCCATACATAAGTTTGACAAAGTGCCTATAAAATAACGAAAATTTTGTATGAAGAAAATTAAAATTCGTCAATTGTGAGATTTTCTGATTGATTCGTGTACAGACCATGATTTTTACTAGGAATCTAAAATTTCAGCAAGTTTGGTGCCATAGGGCCGAAGTAACGACCGAACCCAAGTATTAAAAACACCGACCCCAAGTACTAAAACGAGCGAACCCAAGTGTGAAAACGATGATATTTTTTTCAAAATCTTCTTTTGGCTGATTTTTTGATTGATTCGTGTACAGACCATGAATTTTAGTAAGAATCCAAAATTTCAGTCGATTTGGTTCCATTGTGCCAAAGCTATAGCCATACATAAGTTTGACAAAGTGCCTATAAAATAACGACAATTTTGTATGAAAAAAAATAAAATTACTCTGTTGGCAGATTTTCTTATTGATTCGTGTACAGACCATGATTTTTAGTAGTAATCCAAAATTTCAGCAAGTTTGGTGCTATAGGGCCGAAGTTACGACCGAACCCAAGTATTCAAAACACTGACCCCAAGTACTAAAACGAGCGAACCCAAGTGTGAAAACGATGATATTTTTTTCAAAATCTTCTTTTGGCTGATTTTTTGATTGATTCGTGTACAGACCATGAATTTTAGTAAGAATCCAAAATTTCAGTCGATTTGGTTCCATAGTGCCAAAGCTATGGCCATACATAAGTTTGACAAAGTGCCTATAAAATAACGAAAATTTTGTATGAAGAAAAATAAAATTCGTCTGTTGAGAGATTTTCTGATTGATTCGTGTACAGACCATGATTTTTATTAGGAATAAAATTCGTCTGTTGGGAGATTTTCTGATTGATTCGTTTAAAGACCATGAATTTTAGTAAGAATCCAAAATTTCAGTCGATTTGGTTCCATACTGCCAAAGCATCGGCTATACATAAGTTTGAGAAAGTGCCTATTAAATAACGAAAATTTTGTATTAAGAAAAATAAAATTCGTCTGTTGGGAGATTTTCTGATTGATTCGTGTACAGACCATGATTTTTAGTAGTAATCCAAAATTTCAGCAAGTTTGGTGCTATAGGGCCGAAGTTACGACCGAACCCAAGTATTCAAAACACTGACCCCAAGTACTAAAACGAGCGAACCCAAGTGTGAAAACGATGATATTTTTTTCAAAATCTTCTTTTGGCGGATTTTTTGATTGATTCGTGTACAGACCATGAATTTTAGTAAGAATCCAAAATTTCAGTCGATTTGGTTCCATAGTGCCAAAGCTATGGCCATACATAAGTTTGACAAAGTGCCTATAAAATAACGAAAATTTTGTATGAAGAAAAATAAAATTCGTCTGTTGAGAGATTTTCTGATTGATTCGTGTACAGACCATGATTTTTATTAGGAATAAAATTCGTCTGTTGGGAGATTTTCTGATTGATTCGTTTACAGACCATGAATTTTAGTAAGAATCCAAAATTTCAGTCGATTTGGTTCCATACTGCCAAAGCATCGGCTATACATAAGTTTGAGAAAGTGCCTATTAAATAACGAAAATTTTGTATTAAGAAAAATAAAATTCGTCTGTTGGGAGATTTTCTGATTGATTCGTGTACAGACCATGATTTTTACTAGGAATCTAAAATTTCAGCAAGTTTGGTGCCATAGGGCCGAAGTTACGACCGAACCCAAGTATTCAAAACACCGACCCCAAGTACTAAAACGAGCGAACCCAAGTGTGAAAACGATGATATTTTTTTCAAAATCTTCTTTTGGCTGATTTTTTGATTGATTCGTGTACAGACCATGAATTTTAGAAAGAATCCAAAATTTCGGTCGATTTGGTTCCATAGTGCCAAAGTTATGGCCATACATAAGTTTGACAAAGTGCCTATAAAATAACGTAAATTTTGTATGAAGAAAAATAAAATTCGTCTGTTGGGAGATTTTCTGATTGATTCGTGTACAGACCATGATTTTTAGTAGGATTCCAAAATTTCAGCAAGATTGGCGCCATAGGGCCGAAGTTACGACCGAACCCAAGTATTAAAAACACCGACCCAAAGTACTAAAACGAGCGAACCCAAGTGTGAAAACGATGATATTTTTTTCTAAACTTTTTTTTGCTTATTTTTTGATTGATTCGTGTACAGACCATGAATTTTAGTAAGAATCCAAAATTTCAGTCGACTTGGTTCCATTGTGCCAAAGCTATAGCCATACATAAGTTTGACAAAGTGCCCATAAAATAACGAAAATTTTGTTTGAAAAAAAAATAAAATTCGTCTAATGGCAGATTTTCTTATTGATTCGTGTACAGACCATGATTTTTAGTAGGATTCCAAAATTTTAGCAAGTTTGGCGCCATTGGGCCGAAGTTACGACCGTACCCAAGTATTAAAAACACCGACCCCAAGTACTAAAACGAGCGAACCCAAGTGTGAAAACGATGATATTTTTTTCAAAATCTTCTTTTGGCTGATTTTTTGATTGATTCGTGTACAGACCATGAATTTTAGTAAGAATCCAAAATTTCAGTCGATTTGGTTCCATAGTGCCAAAGCTATGGCCATACATAAGTTTGACAAAGTGCCTATAAAATAACGAAAATTTTGTATGAAGAAAAATAAAATTCGTCTGTTGAGAGATTTTCTGATTGATTCGTGTACAGACCATGATTTTTATTAGGAATAAAATTCGTCTGTTGGGAGATTTTCTGATTGATTCGTTTACAGACCATGAATTTTAGTAAGAATCCAAAATTTCAGTCGATTTGGTTCCATATTGCCAAAGCTATGGCCATACATAAGTTTGACAAAGTGCCTATAAAATAACGAAAATTTTGTATGAAGAAAATTAAAATTCGTCAATTGTGAGATTTTCTGATTGATTCGTGTACAGACCATGATTTTTACTAGGAATCTAAAATTTCAGCAAGTTTGGTGCCATAGGGCCGAAGTTTCGACCGAACCCAAGTATTCAAAACACCGACCCCAAGTACTAAAACGAGCGAATCCAAGTCTGAAAACGATGATATTTTTTTCAAAATCTTCTTTTGGCTGATTTTTTGATTGATTCGTGTACAGACCATGAATTTTAGTAAGAATCCAAAATTTCAGTCGATTTGGTTCCATAGTGCCAAAGCTATGGCCATACATATGTTTGACAAAGTGCCTATAAAATAACGAAAATTTTGTATGAAGAAAATTCGTCTGTTGGGAGATTTTCTTATTGATTCGTGTACAGACCATGATTTTTAGTAGGATTCCAAAATTTCTGCAAGTTTGGTGCCATAGGGCCGAAGTAACGACCGAACCCAAGTATTAAAAACACCGACCCCAAGTACTAAAACGAGCGAACCCAAGTGTGAAAACGATGATATTTTTTTCAAAATCTTCTTTTGGCTGATTTTTTGATTGATTCGTGTACAGACCATGATTTTTATTAGGAATAAAATTCGTCTGTTGGGAGATTTTCTGATTGATTCGTTTACAGACCATGAATTTTAGTAAGAATCCAAAATTTCAGTCGATTTGGTTCCATACTGCCAAAGCATCGGCTATACATAAGTTTGAGAAAGTGCCTATAAAATAACGAAAATTTTGTATGAAGAAAATTCGTCTGTTGGGAGATTTTCTTATTGATTCGTGTACAGACCATGATTTTTAGTAGGATTCCAAAATTTCTGCAAGTTTGGTGCCATAGGGCCGAAGTAACGACCGAACCCAAGTATTAAAAACACCGACCCCAAGTACTAAAACGAGCGAACCCAAGTGTGAAAACGATGATATTTTTTTCAAAATCTTCTTTTGGCTGATTTTTTGATTGATTCGTGTACAGACCATGAATTTTTGTAAGAATCCAAATTTTCAGTTGATTTGGTTCCATAGTGCCAAAGTTATGGCCATACATAAGTTTGACAAAGTGCCTATAAAATAACTTAAATTTTGTATGAAGAAAAATAAAATTCGTCTGTTGGGAGATTTTCTGATTGATTCGTGTACAGACCATGATTTTTAGTAGGAATCCAAAATTTCAGCAAGTTTGGAGCCATAGGGCCGAAGTTACGACCGTACCCAAGTATTAAAAACACCGACCCCAAGTACTAAAACGAGCGAACCCAAGTGTGAAATCGATGAAATTTTTTTCAAAATCTTCTTTTGGCTGATTTTTTTGATTGATTCGTGTACAGACCATGAATTTTAGAATGAATCCAAAATTTCAGTCGATTTGGTTCCATAGTGCCAAAGTTATGGCCATACATAAGTTTGACAAAGTGCTTATAAAATAACGTAAATTTTGTATGAAGAAAAATAAAATTCGTCTGTTGGGAGATTTTATGATTGATTCGTGTACAGACCATGATTTTTAGTAGGAATCCATTATTTCAGCAAGTTTGGTGCCATAGGGCCGAAGTAACGACGGAACCCAAGTATTAAAAACACCGACCCCAAGTACTAAAACGAGCGAACCCAAGTGTGAAAACGATGATATTTTTTTCTAAACTTTTTTTTGCTTATTTTTTGATTGATTCGTGTACAGACCATGAATTTTAGTAAGAATCCAAAATTTCAGTCGACTTGGTTCCATTGTGCCAAAGCTATAGCCATACATAAGTTTGACAAAGTGCCCATAAAATAACGAAAATTTTGTTTGAAAAAAAAATAAAATTCGTCTGTTGGCAGATTTTCTTATTGATTCGTGTACAGACCATGATTTTTAGTAGGATTCCAAAATTTCAGCAAGTTTGGCGCCATAGGGCCGAAGTTACGACCGTACCCAAGTATTAAAAACACCGACCCCAAGTACTAAAACGAGCGAACCCAAGTGTGAAAACGATGATATTTTTTTCAAAATCTTCTTTTGGCTGATTTTTTGATTGATTCGTGTACAGACCATGAATTTTAGTAAGAATCCAAAATTTCAGTCGATTTGGTTCCATAGTGCCAAAGCTATGGCCATACATAAGTTTGACAAAGTGCCTATAAAATAACGAAAATTTTGTATGAAGAAAAATAAAATTCGTCTGTTGAGAGATTTTCTGATTGATTCGTGTACAGACCATGATTTTTATAAGGAATAAAATTCGTCTGTTGGGAGATTTTCTGATTGATTTGTTTACAGACCATGAATTTTAGTAAGAATCCAAAATTTCAGTTGACCAGGAATCTAATAATTCCTGGTTGGTATTTATAAGAATGCTGGCATTCTCGTCGTATAAATTTAATGGCGAAATATTTCTATCTGCCTTGCAAATTATTTTAATTTTAATTAGTAAGAATCCAAAATTTCAGTCGATTTGGTTCCATACTGCCAAAGCATCGGCTATACATAAGTTTGAGAAAGTGCCTATAAAATAACGAAAATTTTGTATGAAGAAAATTCGTCTGTTGGGAGATTTTCTTATTGATTCGTGTACAGACCATGATTTTTAGTAGGATTCCAAAATTTCTGCAAGTTTGGTGCCATAGGGCCGAAGTAACGACCGAACCCAAGTATTAAAAACACCGACCCCAAGTACTAAAACGAGCGAACCCAAGTGTGAAAACGATGATATTTTTTTCAAAATCTTCTTTTGGCTGATTTTTTGATTGATTCGTGTACAGACCATGAATTTTTGTAAGAATCCAAATTTTCAGTTGATTTGGTTCCATAGTGCCAAAGTTATGGCCATACATAAGTTTGACAAAGTGCCTATAAAATAACTTAAATTTTGTATGAAGAAAAATAAAATTCGTCTGTTGGGAGATTTTCTGATTGATTCGTGTACAGACCATGATTTTTAGTAGGAATCCAAAATTTCAGCAAGTTTGGAGCCATAGGGCCGAAGTTACGACCGTACCCAAGTATTAAAAACACCGACCCCAAGTACTAAAACGAGCGAACCCAAGTGTGAAATCGATGAAATTTTTTTCAAAATCTTCTTTTGGCTGATTTTTTGATTGATTCGTGTACAGACCATGAATTTTAGAAAGAATCCAAAATTTCAGTCGATTTGGTTCCATAGTGCCAAAGTTATGGCCATACATAAGTTTGACAAAGTGCCTATAAAATAACGTAAATTTTGTATGAAGAAAAATAAAATTCGTCTGTTGGGAGATTTTCTGATTGATTCGTTTACAGACCATGAATTTTAGTAAGAATCCAAAATTTCAGTCGATTTGGTTCCATATTGCCAAAGCTATGGCCATACATAAGTTTGACAAAGTGCCTATAAAATAACGAAAATTTTGTATGAAGAAAATTAAAATTCGTCAATTGTGAGATTTTCTGATTGATTCGTGTACAGACCATGATTTTTACTAGGAATCTAAAATTTCAGCAAGTTTGGTGCCATAGGGCCGAAGTTACGACCGAACCCAAGTATTCAAAACACCGACCCCAAGTACTAAAACGAGCGAATCCAAGTCTGAAAACGATGATATTTTTTTCTAAACTTTTTTTTGCTTATTTTTTGATTGATTCGTGTACAGACCATGAATTTTAGTAAGAATCCAAAATTTCAGTCGACTTGGTTCCATTGTGCCAAAGCTATAGCCATACATAAGTTTGACAAAGTGCCCATAAAATAACGAAAATTTTGTTTGAAAAAAAAATAAAATTCGTCTGTTGGCAGATTTTCTTATTGATTCGTGTACAGACCATGATTTTTAGTAGGATTCCAAAATTTCAGCAAGTTTGGCGCCATAGGGCCGAAGTTACGACCGTACCCAAGTATTAAAAACACCGACCCCAAGTACTAAAACGAGCGAACCCAAGTGTGAAAACGATGATATTTTTTTCAAAATCTTCTTTTGGCTGATTTTTTGATTGATTCGTGTACAGACCATGAATTTTAGTAAGAATCCAAAATTTCAGTCGATTTGGTTCCATAGTGCCAAAGCTATGGCCATACATAAGTTTGACAAAGTGCCTATAAAATAACGAAAATTTTGTATGAAGAAAAATAAAATTCGTCTGTTGAGAGATTTTCTGATTGATTCGTGTACAGACCATGATTTTTATAAGGAATAAAATTCGTCTGTTGGGAGATTTTCTGATTGATTCGTTTACAGACCATGAATTTTAGTAAGAATCCAAAATTTCAGTTGACCAGGAATCTAATAATTCCTGGTTGGTATTTATAAGAATGCTGGCATTCTCGTCGTATAAATTTAATGGCGAAATATTTCTATCTGCCTTGCAAATTATTTTAATTTTAATTAGTAAGAATCCAAAATTTCAGTCGATTTGGTTCCATACTGCCAAAGCATCGGCTATACATAAGTTTGAGAAAGTGCCTATAAAATAACGAAAATTTTGTATGAAGAAAATTCGTCTGTTGGGAGATTTTCTTATTGATTCGTGTACAGACCATGATTTTTAGTAGGATTCCAAAATTTCTGCAAGTTTGGTGCCATAGGGCCGAAGTAACGACCGAACCCAAGTATTAAAAACACCGACCCCAAGTACTAAAACGAGCGAACCCAAGTGTGAAAACGATGGTATTTTTTTCAAAATCTTCTTTTGGCTGATTTTTTGATTGATTCGTGTACAGACCATGAATTTTTGTAAGAATCCAAATTTTCAGTTGATTTGGTTCCATAGTGCCAAAGTTATGGCCATACATAAGTTTGACAAAGTGCCTATAAAATAACTTAAATTTTGTATGAAGAAAAATAAAATTCGTCTGTTGGGAGATTTTCTGATTGATTCGTTTACAGACCATGAATTTTAGTAAGAATCCAAAATTTCAGTCGATTTGGTTCCATATTGCCAAAGCTATGGCCATACATAAGTTTGACAAAGTGCCTATAAAATAACGAAAATTTTGTATGAAGAAAATTAAAATTCGTCAATTGTGAGATTTTCTGATTGATTCGTGTACAGACCATGATTTTTACTAGGAATCTAAAATTTCAGCAAGTTTGGTGCCATAGGGCCGAAGTTACGACCGAACCCAAGTATTCAAAACACCGACCCCAAGTACTAAAACGAGCGAATCCAAGTCTGAAAACGATGATATTTTTTTCTAAACTTTTTTTTGCTTATTTTTTGATTGATTCGTGTACAGACCATGAATTTTAGTAAGAATCCAAAATTTCAGTCGACTTGGTTCCATTGTGCCAAAGCTATAGCCATACATAAGTTTGACAAAGTGCCCATAAAATAACGAAAATTTTGTTTGAAAAAAAAATAAAATTCGTCTGTTGGCAGATTTTCTTATTGATTCGTGTACAGACCATGATTTTTAGTAGGATTCCAAAATTTCTGCAAGTTTGGTGCCATAGGGCCGAAGTAACGACCGAACCCAAGTATTAAAAACACCGACCCCAAGTACTAAAACGAGCGAACCCAAGTGTGAAAACGATGGTATTTTTTTCAAAATCTTCTTTTGGCTGATTTTTTGATTGATTCGTGTACAGACCATGAATTTTTGTAAGAATCCAAATTTTCAGTTGATTTGGTTCCATAGTGCCAAAGTTATGGCCATACATAAGTTTGACAAAGTGCCTATAAAATAACTTAAATTTTGTATGAAGAAAAATAAAATTCGTCTGTTGGGAGATTTTCTGATTGATTCGTTTACAGACCATGAATTTTAGTAAGAATCCAAAATTTCAGTCGATTTGGTTCCATATTGCCAAAGCTATGGCCATACATAAGTTTGACAAAGTGCCTATAAAATAACGAAAATTTTGTATGAAGAAAATTAAAATTCGTCAATTGTGAGATTTTCTGATTGATTCGTGTACAGACCATGATTTTTACTAGGAATCTAAAATTTCAGCAAGTTTGGTGCCATAGGGCCGAAGTTACGACCGAACCCAAGTATTCAAAACACCGACCCCAAGTACTAAAACGAGCGAATCCAAGTCTGAAAACGATGATATTTTTTTCTAAACTTTTTTTTGCTTATTTTTTGATTGATTCGTGTACAGACCATGAATTTTAGTAAGAATCCAAAATTTCAGTCGACTTGGTTCCATTGTGCCAAAGCTATAGCCATACATAAGTTTGACAAAGTGCCCATAAAATAACGAAAATTTTGTTTGAAAAAAAAATAAAATTCGTCTGTTGGCAGATTTTCTTATTGATTCGTGTACAGACCATGATTTTTAGTAGGATTCCAAAATTTCAGCAAGTTTGGCGCCATAGGGCCGAAGTTACGACCGTACCCAAGTATTAAAAACACCGACCCCAAGTACTAAAACGAGCGAACCCAAGTGTGAAAACGATGATATTTTTTTCAAAATCTTCTTTTGGCTGATTTTTTGATTGATTCGTGTACAGACCATGAATTTTAGTAAGAATCCAAAATTTCAGTCGATTTGGTTCCATAGTGCCAAAGCTATGGCCATACATAAGTTTGACAAAGTGCCTATAAAATAACGAAAATTTTGTATGAAGAAAAATAAAATTCGTCTGTTGAGAGATTTTCTGATTGATTCGTGTACAGACCATGATTTTTATAAGGAATAAAATTCGTCTGTTGGGAGATTTTCTGATTGATTCGTTTACAGACCATGAATTTTAGTAAGAATCCAAAATTTCAGTTGACCAGGAATCTAATAATTCCTGGTTGGTATTTATAAGAATGCTGGCATTCTCGTCGTATAAATTTAATGGCGAAATATTTCTATCTGCCTTGCAAATTATTTTAATTTTAATTAGTAAGAATCCAAAATTTCAGTCGATTTGGTTCCATACTGCCAAAGCATCGGCTATACATAAGTTTGAGAAAGTGCCTATAAAATAACGAAAATTTTGTATGAAGAAAATTCGTCTGTTGGGAGATTTTCTTATTGATTCGTGTACAGACCATGATTTTTAGTAGGATTCCAAAATTTCTGCAAGTTTGGTGCCATAGGGCCGAAGTAACGACCGAACCCAAGTATTAAAAACACCGACCCCAAGTACTAAAACGAGCGAACCCAAGTGTGAAAACGATGATATTTTTTTCAAAATCTTCTTTTGGCTGATTTTTTGATTGATTCGTGTACAGACCATGAATTTTTGTAAGAATCCAAATTTTCAGTTGATTTGGTTCCATAGTGCCAAAGTTATGGCCATACATAAGTTTGACAAAGTGCCTATAAAATAACTTAAATTTTGTATGAAGAAAAATAAAATTCGTCTGTTGGGAGATTTTCTGATTGATTCGTGTACAGACCATGATTTTTAGTAGGAATCCAAAATTTCAGCAAGTTTGGAGCCATAGGGCCGAAGTTACGACCGTACCCAAGTATTAAAAACACCGACCCCAAGTACTAAAACGAGCGAACCCAAGTGTTAAATCGATGAAATTTTTTTCAAAATCTTCTTTTGGCTGATTTTTTGATTGATTCGTGTACAGACCATGAATTTTAGAAAGAATCCAAAATTTCAGTCGATTTGGTTCCATAGTGCCAAAGTTATGGCCATACATAAGTTTGACAAAGTGCCTATAAAATAACGTAAATTTTGTATGAAGAAAAATAAAATTCGTCTGTTGGGAGATTTTCTGATTGATTCGTTTACAGACCATGAATTTTAGTAAGAATCCAAAATTTCAGTCGATTTGGTTCCATATTGCCAAAGCTATGGCCATACATAAGTTTGACAAAGTGCCTATAAAATAACGAAAATTTTGTATGAAGAAAATTAAAATTCGTCAATTGTGAGATTTTCTGATTGATTCGTGTACAGACCATGATTTTTACTAGGAATCTAAAATTTCAGCAAGTTTGGTGCCATAGGGCCGAAGTTACGACCGAACCCAAGTATTCAAAACACCGACCCCAAGTACTAAAACGAGCGAATCCAAGTCTGAAAACGATGATATTTTTTTCAAAATCTTCTTTTGGCTGATTTTTTGATTGATTCGTTTACAGACCATGAATTTTTGTAAGAATCCAAAATTTCAGTCGATTTGGTTCCATAGTGCCAAAGCTATGGCCATACATAAGTTTGACAAAGTGCCTATAAAATAACGAAAATTTTGTATGAAGAAAAATAAAATTCGTCTGTTGAGAGATTTTCTGATTGATTCGTGTACAGACCATGATTTTTATTAGGAATAAAATTCGTCTGTTGGGAGATTTTCTGATTGATTCGTTTACAGACCATGAATTTTAGTAAGAATCCAAAATTTCAGTCGATTTGGTTCCATACTGCCAAAGCATCGGCTATACATAAGTTTGAGAAAGTGCCTATAAAATAACGAAAATTTTGTATGAAGAAAATTCGTCTGTTGGGAGATTTTCTTATTGATTCGTGTACAGACCATGATTTTTAGTAGGATTCCAAAATTTCTGCAAGTTTGGTGCCATAGGGCCGAAGTAACGACCGAACCCAAGTATTAAAAACACCGACCCCAAGTACTAAAACGAGCGAACCCAAGTGTGAAAACGATGATATTTTTTTCAAAATCTTCTTTTGGCTGATTTTTTGATTGATTCGTGTACAGACCATGAATTTTTGTAAGAATCCAAATTTTCAGTTGATTTGGTTCAATAGTGCCAAAGTTATGGCCATACATAAGTTTGACAAAAGGCCTATAAAATAACTTAAATTTTGTATGAAGAAAAATAAAATTCGTCTGTTGGGAGATTTTCTGATTGATTCGTGTACAGACCATGATTTTTAGTAGGAATCCAAAATTTCAGCAAGTTTGGAGCCATAGGGCCGAAGTTACGACCGTACCCAAGTATTAAAAACACCGACCCCAAGTACTAAAACGAGCGAACCCAAGTGTGAAATCGATGAAATTTTTTTCAAAATCTTCTTTTGGCTGATTTTTTGATTGATTCGTGTACAGACCATGAATTTTAGAATGAATCCAAAATTTCAGTCGATTTGGTTCCATAGTGCCAAAGTTATGGCCATACATAAGTTTGACAAAGTGCTTATAAAATAACGTTAATTTTGTATGAAGAAAAATAAAATTCGTCTGTTGGGAGATTTTCTGATTGATTCGTGTACAGACCATGATTTTTAGTAGGATTCCAAAATTTCAGCAAGATTGGCGCCATAGGGCCGAAGTTACGACCGAACCCAAGTATTAAAAACACCGACCCCAAGTACTAAAACGAGCGAACCCAAGTGTGAAAACGATGATATTTTTTTCTAAATCTTTTTTTTGCTTATTTTTTGATTGATTCGTGTACAGACCATTAATTTTAGTAAGAATCCAAAATTTCAGTCGATTTGGTTCCATTGTGCCAAAGCTATAGCCATACATAAGTTTGACAAAGTGCCTATAAAATAACGAAAATTTTGTTTGAAAAAAAATTAAATTCGTCTGTTGGCAGATTTTCTTATTGATTCGTGTACAGACCATGATTTTTAGTAGGAATCCAAAATTTCAGCAAGTTTGGTGCTATAGGGCCGAAGTTACGACCGAACCCAAGTATTCAAAACACCGACCCTAAGTACTAAAACGAGCGAACCCAAGTCTGAAAACGATGATATTTTTTTCAAAATCTTCTTTTGGCTGATTTTTTGATTGATTCGTGTACAGACCATGAATTTTAGAATGAATCCAAAATTTCAGTCGATTTGGTTCCATAGTGCCAAAGTTATGGCCATACATAAGTTTGACAAAGTGCTTATAAAATAACGTAAATTTTGTATGAAGAAAAATAAAATTCGTCTGTTGGGAGATTTTCTGATTGATTCGTGTACAGACCATGATTTTTAGTAGGATTCCAAAATTTCAGCAAGATTGGCGCTATAGGGCCGAAGTTACGACCGAACCCAAGTATTAAAAACACCGACCCCAAGTACTAAAACGAGCGAACCCAAGTGTGAAAACGATGATATTTTTTTCTTAATCTTTTTTTTGCTTATTTTTTGATTGATTCGTGTACAGACCATTAATTTTAGTAAGAATCCAAAATTTCAGTCGATTTGGTTCCATTGTGCCAAAGCTATAGCCATACATAAGTTTGACAAAGTGCCTATAAAATAACGAAAATTTTGCTTGAAAAAAAATTAAATTCGTCTGTTGGCAGATTTTCTTATTGATTCGTGTACAGACCATGATTTTTAGTAGGAATCCAAAATTTCAGCAAGTTTGGTGCTATAGGGCCGAAGTTACGACCGAACCCAAGTATTCAAAACACCGACCCTAAGTACTAAAACGAGCGAACCCAAGTCTGAAAACGATGATATTTTTTTCAAAATCTTCTTTTGGCTGATTTTTTGATTGATTCGTGTACAGACCATGAATTTTAGTAAGAATCCAAAATTTCAGTCGATTTGGTTCCATAGTGCCAAAGCTATGGCCATACATAAGTTTGACAAAGTGCCTATAAAATAACGTAAATTTTGTATGAAGAAAAATAAAATTCGTCTGTTGGGAGATTTTCTGATTGATTCGTGTACAGACCATGATTTTTAGTAGGATTCCAAAATTTCAGCAAGATTGGCGCCATAGGGCCGAAGTTACGACCGAACCCAAGTATTAAAAACACCGACCCCAAGTACTAAAACGAGCGAACCCAAGTGTGAAAACGATGATATTTTTTTCTAAATCTTTTTTTTGCTTATTTTTTGATTGATTCGTGTACAGACCATGATTTTTACTAGGAATCTAAAATTTCAGCAAGTTTGGTGCCATAGGGCCGAAGTTACGACCGAACCCAAGTATTCAAAACACCGACCCCAAGTACTAAAACGAGCGAATCCAAGTCTGAAAACGATGATATTTTTTTCAAAATCTTCTTTTGGCTGATTTTTTGATTGATTCGTGTACAGACCATGAATTTTTGTAAGAATCCAAAATTTCAGTCGATTTGGTTCCATAGTGCCAAAGCTATGGCCATACATAAGTTTGACAAAGTGCCTATAAAATAACGAAAATTTTGTATGAAGAAAAATAAAATTCGTCTGTTGAGAGATTTTCTGATTGATTCGTGTACAGACCATGATTTTTATTAGGAATAAAATTCGTCTGTTGGGAGATTTTCTGATTGATTCGTTTACAGACCATGAATTTTAGTAAGAATCCAAAATTTCAGTCGATTTGGTTCCATACTGCCAAAGCATCGGCTATACATAAGTTTGAGAAAGTGCCTATAAAATAACGAAAATTTTGTATGAAGAAAATTCGTCTGTTGGGAGATTTTCTTATTGATTCGTGTACAGACCATGATTTTTAGTAGGATTCCAAAATTTCTGCAAGTTTGGTGCCATAAGGCCGAAGTAACGACCGAACCCAAGTATTAAAAACACCGACCCCAAGTACTAAAACGAGCGAACCCAAGTGTGAAAACGATGATATTTTTTTCAAAATCTTCTTTTGGCTGATTTTTTGATTGATTCGTGTACAGACCATGAATTTTTGTAAGAATCCAAATTTTCAGTCGATTTGGTTCCATAGTGCCAAAGCTATGGCCATACATAAGTTTGACAAAGTGCCTATAAAATAACGAAAATTTTGTATGAAGAAAAATAAAATTCGTCTGTTGAGAGATTTTCTGATTGATTCGTGTACAGACCATTAATTTTAGTAAGAATCCAAAATTTCAGTCGATTTGGTTCCATTGTGCCAAAGCTATAGCCATACATAAGTTTGACAAAGTGCCTATAAAATAACGAAAATTTTGCTTGAAAAAAAATTAAATTCGTCTGTTGGCAGATTTTCTTATTGATTCGTGTACAGACCATGATTTTTAGTAGGAATCCAAAATTTCAGCAAGTTTGGTGCTATAGGGCCGAAGTTACGACCGAACCCAAGTATTCAAAACACCGACCCTAAGTACTAAAACGAGCGAACCCAAGTCTGAAAACGATGATATTTTTTTCAAAATCTTCTTTTGGCTGATTTTTTGATTGATTCGTGTACAGACCATGAATTTTTGTAAGAATCCAAATTTTCAGTCGATTTGGTTCCATAGTGCCAAAGCTATGGCCATACATAAGTTTGACAAAGTGCCTATAAAATAACGAAAATTTTGTATGAAGAAAAATAAAATTCGTCTGTTGAGAGATTTTCTGATTGATTCGTGTACAGACCATGAATTTTAGTAAGAATCCAAAATTTCAGTCGATTTGGTTCCATAGTGCCAAAGCTATGGCCATACATAAGTTTGACAAAGTGCCTATAAAATAACGTAAATTTTGTATGAAGAAAAATAAAATTCGTCTGTTGGGAGATTTTCTGATTGATTCGTGTACAGACCATGATTTTTAGTAGGATTCCAAAATTTCAGCAAGATTGGCGCCATAGGGCCGAAGTTACGACCGAACCCAAGTATTAAAAACACCGACCCCAAGTACTAAAACGAGCGAACCCAAGTGTGAAAACGATGATATTTTTTTCTAAATCTTTTTTTTTGCTTATTTTTTGATTGATTCGTGTACAGACCATGATTTTTACTAGGAATCTAAAATTTCAGCAAGTTTGGTGCCATAGGGCCGAAGTTACGACCGAACCCAAGTATTCAAAACACCGACCCCAAGTACTAAAACGAGCGAATCCAAGTCTGAAAACGATGATATTTTTTTCAAAATCTTCTTTTGGCTGATTTTTTGATTGATTCGTGTACAGACCATGAATTTTAGTAAGAATCCAAAATTTCAGTCGATTTGGTTCCATAGTGCCAAAGCTATGGCCATACATAAGTTTGACAAAGTGCCTATAAAATAACGAAAATTTTGTATGAAGAAAAATAAAATTCGTCTGTTGAGAGATTTTCTGATTGATTCGTGTACAGACCATGATTTTTATTAGGAATAAAATTCGTCTGTTGGGAGATTTTCTGATTGATTCGTTAACAGACCATGAATTTTAGTAAGAATCCAAAATTTCAGTCGATTTGGTACCATACTGCCAAAGCATCGGCTATACATAAGTTTGAGAAAGTGCCTATAAAATAACGAAAATTTTGTATGAAGAAAATTCGTCTGTTGGGAGATTTTCTTATTGATTCGTGTACAGACCATGATTTTTAGTAGGATTCCAAAATTTCTGCAAGTTTGGTGCCATAAGGCCGAAGTAACGACCGAACCCAAGTATTAAAAACACCGACCCCAAGTACTAAAACGAGCGAACCCAAGTGTGAAAACGATGATATTTTTTTCAAAATCTTCTTTTGGCTGATTTTTTGATTGATTCGTGTACAGACCATGAATTTTTGTAAGAATCCAAATTTTCAGTCGATTTGGTTCCATAGTGCCAAAGTTATGGCCATACATAAGTTTGACAAAAGGCCTATAAAATAACTTAAATTTTGTATGAAGAAAAATAAAATTCGTCTGTTGGGAGATTTTCTGATTGATTCGTGTACAAACCATGATTTTTAGTAGGAATCCAAAATTTCAGCAAGTTTGGAGCCATAGGGCCGAAGTTACGACCGTACCCAAGTATTAAAAACACCGACCCCAAGTACTAAAACGAGCGAACCCAAGTGTGAAATCGATGAAATTTTTTTCAAAATCTTCTTTTGGCTGATTTTTTGATTGATTCGTGTACAGACCATGAATTTTAGAATGAATCCAAAATTTCAGTCGATTTGGTTCCATAGTGCCAAAGTTATGGCCATACATAAGTTTGACAAAGTGCTTATAAAATAACGTAAATTTTGTATGAAGAAAAATAAAATTCGTCTGTTGGGAGTTTTTCTGATTGATTCGTGTACAGACCATGATTTTTAGTAGGATTCCAAAATTTCAGCAAGATTGGCGCCATAGGGCCGAAGTTACGACCGAACCCAAGTATTAAAAACACCGACCCCAAGTACTAAAACGAGCGAACCCAAGTGTGAAAACGATGATATTTTTTTCTAAATCTTTTTTTTGCTTATTTTTTTATTGATTCGTGTACAGACCATTAATTTTAGTAAGAATCCAAAATTTCAGTCGATTTGGTTCCATTGTGCCAAAGCTATAGCCATACATAAGTTTGACAAAGTGCCTATAAAATAACGAAAATTTTGCTTGAAAAAAAATTAAATTCGTCTGTTGGCAGATTTTCTTATTGATTCGTGTACAGACCATGATTTTTAGTAGGAATCCAAAATTTCAGCAAGTTTGGTGCTATAGGGCCGAAGTTACGACCGAACCCAAGTATTCAAAACACCGACCCTAAGTACTAAAACGAGCGAATCCAAGTCTGAAAACGATGATATTTTTTTCAAAATCTTCTTTTGGCTGATTTTTTGATTGATTCGTGTACAGACCATGAATTTTAGTAAGAATCCAAAATTTCAGTCGATTTGGTTCCATAGTGCCAAAGCTATGGCCATACATAAGTTTGACAAAGTGCCTATAAAATAACGAAAATTTTGTATGAAGAAAAATAAAATTCGTCTGTTGAGAGATTTTCTGATTGATTCGTGTACAGACCATGATTTTTATTAGGAATAAAATTCGTCTGTTGGGAGATTTTCTGATTGATTCGTTAACAGACCATGAATTTTAGTAAGAATCCAAAATTTCAGTCGATTTGGTACCATACTGCCAAAGCATCGGCTATACATAAGTTTGAGAAAGTGCCTATAAAATAACGAAAATTTTGTATGAAGAAAATTCGTCTGTTGGGAGATTTTCTTATTGATTCGTGTACAGACCATGATTTTTAGTAGGATTCCAAAATTTCTGCAAGTTTGGTGCCATAAGGCCGAAGTAACGACCGAACCCAAGTATTAAAAACACCGACCCCAAGTACTAAAACGAGCGAACCCAAGTGTGAAAACGATGATATTTTTTTCAAAATCTTCTTTTGGCTGATTTTTTGATTGATTCGTGTACAGACCATGAATTTTTGTAAGAATCCAAATTTTCAGTCGATTTGGTTCCATAGTGCCAAAGTTATGGCCATACATAAGTTTGACAAAAGGCCTATAAAATAACTTAAATTTTGTATGAAGAAAAATAAAATTCGTCTGTTGGGAGATTTTCTGATTGATTCGTGTACAAACCATGATTTTTAGTAGGAATCCAAAATTTCAGCAAGTTTGGAGCCATAGGGCCGAAGTTACGACCGTACCCAAGTATTAAAAACACCGACCCCAAGTACTAAAACGAGCGAACCCAAGTGTGAAATCGATGAAATTTTTTTCAAAATCTTCTTTTGGCTGATTTTTTGATTGATTCGTGTACAGACCATGAATTTTAGAATGAATCCAAAATTTCAGTCGATTTGGTTCCATAGTGCCAAAGTTATGGCCATACATAAGTTTGACAAAGTGCTTATAAAATAACGTAAATTTTGTATGAAGAAAAATAAAATTCGTCTGTTGGGAGTTTTTCTGATTGATTCGTGTACAGACCATGATTTTTAGTAGGATTCCAAAATTTCAGCAAGATTGGCGCCATAGGGCCGAAGTTACGACCGAACCCAAGTATTAAAAACACCGACCCCAAGTACTAAAACGAGCGAACCCAAGTGTGAAAACGATGATATTTTTTTCTAAATCTTTTTTTTGCTTATTTTTTTATTGATTCGTGTACAGACCATTAATTTTAGTAAGAATCCAAAATTTCAGTCGATTTGGTTCCATTGTGCCAAAGCTATAGCCATACATAAGTTTGACAAAGTGCCTATAAAATAACGAAAATTTTGCTTGAAAAAAAATTAAATTCGTCTGTTGGCAGATTTTCTTATTGATTCGTGTACAGACCATGATTTTTAGTAGGAATCCAAAATTTCAGCAAGTTTGGTGCTATAGGGCCGAAGTTACGACCGAACCCAAGTATTCAAAACACCGACCCTAAGTACTAAAACGAGCGAATCCAAGTCTGAAAACGATGATATTTTTTTCAAAATCTTCTTTTGGCTGATTTTTTGATTGATTCGTGTACAGACCATGAATTTTAGTAAGAATCCAAAATTTCAGTCGATTTGGTTCCATAGTGCCAAAGCTATGGCCATACATAAGTTTGACAAAGTGCCTATAAAATAACGAAAATTTTGTATGAAGAAAAATAAAATTCGTCTGTTGAGAGATTTTCTGATTGATTCGTGTACAGACCATGATTTTTATTAGGAATAAAATTCGTCTGTTGGGAGATTTTCTGATTGATTCGTTAACAGACCATGAATTTTAGTAAGAATCCAAAATTTCAGTCGATTTGGTACCATACTGCCAAAGCATCGGCTATACATAAGTTTGAGAAAGTGCCTATAAAATAACGAAAATTTTGTATGAAGAAAATTCGTCTGTTGGGAGATTTTCTTATTGATTCGTGTACAGACCATGATTTTTAGTAGGATTCCAAAATTTCTGCAAGTTTGGTGCCATAAGGCCGAAGTAACGACCGAACCCAAGTATTAAAAACACCGACCCCAAGTACTAAAACGAGCGAACCCAAGTGTGAAAACGATGATATTTTTTTCAAAATCTTCTTTTGGCTGATTTTTTGATTGATTCGTGTACAGACCATGAATTTTTGTAAGAATCCAAATTTTCAGTCGATTTGGTTCCATAGTGCCAAAGTTATGGCCATACATAAGTTTGACAAAAGGCCTATAAAATAACTTAAATTTTGTATGAAGAAAAATAAAATTCGTCTGTTGGGAGATTTTCTGATTGATTCGTGTACAAACCATGATTTTTAGTAGGAATCCAAAATTTCAGCAAGTTTGGAGCCATAGGGCCGAAGTTACGACCGTACCCAAGTATTAAAAACACCGACCCCAAGTACTAAAACGAGCGAACCCAAGTGTGAAATCGATGAAATTTTTTTCAAAATCTTCTTTTGGCTGATTTTTTGATTGATTCGTGTACAGACCATGAATTTTAGAATGAATCCAAAATTTCAGTCGATTTGGTTCCATAGTGCCAAAGTTATGGCCATACATAAGTTTGACAAAGTGCTTATAAAATAACGTAAATTTTGTATGAAGAAAAATAAAATTCGTCTGTTGGGAGTTTTTCTGATTGATTCGTGTACAGACCATGATTTTTAGTAGGATTCCAAAATTTCAGCAAGATTGGCGCCATAGGGCCGAAGTTACGACCGAACCCAAGTATTAAAAACACCGACCCCAAGTACTAAAACGAGCGAACCCAAGTGTGAAAACGATGATATTTTTTTCTAAATCTTTTTTTTGCTTATTTTTTTATTGATTCGTGTACAGACCATTAATTTTAGTAAGAATCCAAAATTTCAGTCGATTTGGTTCCATTGTGCCAAAGCTATAGCCATACATAAGTTTGACAAAGTGCCTATAAAATAACGAAAATTTTGCTTGAAAAAAATTAAATTCGTCTGTTGGCAGATTTTCTTATTGATTCGTGTACAGACCATGATTTTTAGTAGGAATCCAAAATTTCAGCAAGTTTGGTGCTATAGGGCCGAAGTTACGACCGAACCCAAGTATTCAAAACACCGACCCTAAGTACTAAAACGAGCGAACCCAAGTCTGAAAACGATGATATTTTTTTCAAAATCTTCTTTTGGCTGATTTTTTGATTGATTCGTGTACAGACCATTAATTTTAGTAAGAATCCAAAATTTCAGTCGATTTGGTTCCATAGTGCCAAAGCTATGGCCATACATAAGTTTGACAAAGTGCCTATAAAATAACGTAAATTTTGTATGAAGAAAAATAAAATTCGTCTGTTGGGAGATTTTCTGATTGATTCGTGTACAGACCATGATTTTTAGTAGGATTCCAAAATTTCAGCAAGATTGGCGCCATAGGGCCGAAGTAACGACCGAACCCAAGTATTAAAAACACCGACCCCAAGTACTAAAACGAGCGAACCCAAGTGTGAAAACGATGATATTTTTTTCTAAATCTTTTTTTTGCTTATTTTTTGATTGATTCGTGTACAGACCATTAATTTTAGTAAGAATCCAAAATTTCAGTCGATTTGGTTCCATTGTGCCAAAGCTATAGCCATACATAAGTTTGACAAAGTGCCTATAAAATAACGAAAATTTAGTTTGAAAAAAAATTAAATTCGTCTGTTGGCAGATTTTCTTATTGATTCGTGTACAGACCATGATTTTTAGTAGGAATCCAAAATTTCAGCAAGTTTGGTGCTATAGGGCCGAAGTTACGACCGAACCCAAGTATTCAAAACACCGACCCTAAGTACTAAAACGAGTGAACCCAAGTCTGAAAACGATGATATTTTTTTCAAAATCTTCTTTTGGCTGATTTTTTGATTGATTCGTGTACAGACCATTAATTTTAATAAGAATCCAAAATTTCAGTCGATTTGGTTCCATAGTGCCAAAGCTATGGCCATACATAAGTTTGACAAAGTGCCTATAAAATAACGAAAATTTTGCTTGAAAAAAAATAAAATTCGTCTGTTGGCAGATTTTCTTATTGATTCGTGTACAGACCATGATTTTTAGAAGAATCCAAAATTTCAGCAAGTTTGGTGCTATAGGGCCGAAGTTACGACCGAACCCAAGTATTCAAAACACCGACCCTAAGTACTAAAACGAGTGAACCCAAGTCTGAAAACGATGATATTTTTTTCAAAATCTTCTTTTGGCTGATTTTTTGATTGATTCGTGTACAGACCATTAATTTTAGTAAGAATCCAAAATTTCAGTCGATTTGGTTCCATAGTGCCAAAGCTATGGCCATACATAAGTTTGACAAAGTGCCTATAAAATAACGAAAATTTTGCTTGAAAAAAAATAAAATTCGTCTGTTGGCAGATTTTCTTATTGATTCGTGTACAGACCATGATTTTTAGTAGGAATCCAAAATTTCAGCAAGTTTGGTGCTATAGGGCCGAAGTTACGACTGAACCCAAGTATTCAAAACACCGACCCTAAGTACTAAAACGAGTGAACCCAAGTCTGAAAACGATGATATTTTTTTCAAAATCTTCTTTTGGCTGATTTTTTGATTGATTCGTGTACAGACCATTAATTTTAGTAAGAATCCAAAATTTCAGTCGATTTGGTTCCATAGTGCCAAAGCTATGGCCATACATAAGTTTGACAAAGTGCCTATAAAATAACGAAAATTTTGCTTGAAAAAAAATAAAATTCGTCTGTTGGCAGATTTTCTTATTGATTCGTGTACAGACCATGATTTTTAGTAGGAATCCAAAATTTCAGCAAGTTTGGTGCTATAGGGCCGAAGTTACGACCGAACCCAAGTATTCAAAACACCGACCCTAAGTACTAAAACGAGCGAACCCAAGTCTGAAAACGATGATATTTTTTTCAAAATCTTCTTTTGGCTGATTTATTGATTGATTCGTGTACAGACCATGAATTTTAGTAAGAATCCAAAATTTCAGTCGATTTGGTTCCATAGTGCCAAAGCTATGGCCATACATAAGTTTGACAAAGTGCCTATAAAATAACGTAAATTTTGTATGAAGAAAAATAAAATTCGTCTGTTGGGAGATTTTCTGATTGATTCGTGTACAGACCATGATTTTTACTAGGAATCTAAAATTTCAGCAAGTTTGGTGCCATAGGGCCGAAGTTACGACCGAACCCAAGTATTCAAAACACCGACCCCAAGTACTAAAACGAGCGAACCCAAGTCTGAAAACGATGATATTTTTTTTTTAAATCTTCTTTTGGCTGATTTTTTGATTGATTCGTGTACAGACCATGAATTTTAGTAAGAATCCAAAATTTCAGTCGATTTGGTTCCATAGTGCCAAAGCTATGGCTAAACCTAAGTTTGACAAAGTGCCCAAAAAATAACGAAAATTTTGTATGAAAAAAATTGAAATTCGTCTGTTGGGAGATTTTCTGATTGATTCGTGTACAGACCATGATTTTTAGTAGAAATCCAAAATTTCAGCAAGTTTGGTGCCATAGGGCCGAAGTTACGACCATACCCAAGTATTAAAAACACCGACCCCAAGTACTAAAACGAGCGAACCCAAGTGTGAAAACGATTATATTTTTTTCAAAATCTTCTTTTGGCTGATTTTTTGATTGATTCGTGTACAGACCATGAATTTTAGAAAGAATCCAAAATTTCAGTCGATTTGGTTCCATAGTGCCAAAGTTATGGCCATACATAAGTTTGACAAAGTGCCTATAAAATAACGTAAATTTTGTATGAAGAAAAATAAAATTCGTCTGTTGGGAGATTTTCTGATTGATTCGTGTACAGACCATGATTTTTAGTAGGATTCCAAAATTTCAGCAAGATTGGCGCCATAGGGCCGAAGTAACGACCGAACCCAAGTATTAAAAACACCGACCCCAAGTACTAAAACGAGCGAACCCAAGTGTGAAAACGATGATATTTTTTTCTAAATCTTTTTTTTGCTTATTTTTTGATTGATTCGTGTACAGACCATTAATTTTAGTAAGAATCCAAAATTTCAGTCGATTTGGTTCCATTGTGCCAAAGCTATAGCCATACATAAGTTTGACAAAGTGCCTATAAAATAACGAAAATTTTGTTTGAAAAAAAATTAAATTCGTCTGTTGGCAGATTTTCTTATTGATTCGTGTACAGACCATGATTTTTAGTAGGAATTCAAAATTTCAGCAAGTTTGGTGCTATAGGGCCGAAGTTACGACCGAACCCAAGTATTCAAAACACCGACCCCAAGTACTAAAACGAGCGAACCCAAGTTTGAAAACGATGATATTTTTTTCAAAATCTTCTTTTGGCTGATTTTTTGATTGATTCGTGTACAGACCATGAATTTTAGTAAGAATCCAAAATTTCAGTCGATTTGGTTCCATAGTGCCAAAGCTATGGCCATACATAAGTTTGACAAAGTGCCTATAAAATAACGAAAATTTTGTATGAAGAAAAATAAAATTCGTCTGTTGAGAGATTTTCTGATTGATTCGTGTACAGACCATGATTTTTATTAGGAATAAAATTCGTCTGTTGGGAGATTTTCTGATTGATTCGTGTACAGACCATGAATTTTAGTAAGAATCCAAAATTTCAGTCGATTTGGTTCCATAGTGCCAAAGCTATGGCCATACATAAGTTTGACAAAGTGCCTATAAAATAACGAAAATTTTGTATGAAGAAAATTAAAATTCGTCAATTGTGATATTTTCTGATTGATTCGTGTACAGACCATGATTTTTACTAGGAATCTAAAATTTCAGCAAGTTTGGTGCCATAGGGCCGAAGTTACGACCGAACCCAAGTATTCAAAACACCGACCCCAAGTACTAAAACGAGCGAACCCAAGTCTGAAAACGATGATATTTTTTTCAAAATCTTCTTTTGGCTGATTTTTTGATTGATTCGTGTACAGACCATGAATTTTAGTAAGAATCCAAAATTTCAGTCGATTTGGTTCCATAGTGCCAAAGCTATGGCCATACATAAGTTTGAGAAAGTGCCTATAAAATAACGAAAATTTTGTATGAAGAAAATTCGTCTGTTGGGAGATTTTCTTATTGATTCGTGTACAGACCATGATTTTTAGTAGGATTCCAAAATTTCAGCAAGTTTGGCGCCATAGGGCCGAAGTTACGACCGTACCCAAGTATTAAAAACACCGACCCCAAGTACTAAAACGAGCGAACCCAAGTTTAAAAACGATGATATTTTTTTCAAAATCTTCTTTTGCTGATTTTTTGATTGATTCGTGTACAGACCATGAATTTTAGTAAGAATCCAAAATTTCAGTCGATTTGGTTCCATAGTGCCAAAGCTATGGCCATACATAAGTTTGACAAAGTGCCTATAAAATAACGAAAATTTTGTATGAAGAAAAATAAAATTCGTCTGTTGAGAGATTTTCTGATTGATTCGTGTACAGACCATGATTTTTATTAGGAATAAAATTCGTCTGTTGGGAGATTTTCTGATTGATTCGTGTACAAACCACGAATTTTAGTAAGAATCCAAAATTTCAGTCGATTTGGTTCCATAGTGCAAATCTATGGCCATACATAAGTTTGACAAAGTGCCTATAAAATAACGAAAATTTTGTATGAAGAAAATTAAAATTCGTCAATTGTGAGATTTTCTGATTGATTCGTGTACAGACCATGATTTTTACTAGGAATCTAAAATTTCAGCAAGTTTGGTGCCATAGGGCCGAAGTTACGACCGAACCCAAGTATTCAAAACACCGACCCCAAGTACTAAAACGAGCGAACCCAAGTCTGAAAACTATGATATTTTTTTCAAAATCTTCTTTTGGCTGATTTTTTGATTGATTCGTGTACAGACCATGAATATTAGTAAGAATCCAAAATTTCAGTCGATTTGGTTCCATAGTGCCAAAGCTATGGCCATACATAAGTTTGACAAAGTGCCTATAAAATAACGAAAATTTTGTATGAAGAAAAATAAAATTCGTCTGTTGAGAGATTTTCTGATTGATTCGTGTACAGACCATGATTTTTATTAGGAATAAAATTCGTCTGTTGGGAGATTTTCTGATTGATTCGTGTACAGACCACGAATTTTAGTAAGAATCCAAAATTTCAGTCGATTTGGTTCCATAGTGCCAAAGCTATGGCCATACATAAGTTTGACAAAGTGCCTATAAAATAACGAAAATTTTGTATGAAGAAAATTAAAATTCGTCAATTGTGAGATTTTCTGATTGATTCGTGTACAGACCATGATTTTTACTAGGAATCTAAAATTTCAGCAAGTTTGGTGCCATAGGGCCGAAGTTACGACCGAACCCAAGTATTCAAAACACCGACCCCAAGTACTAAAACGAGCGAACCCAAGTCTGAAAACGATGATATTTTTTTCAAAATCTTCTTTTGGCTGATTTTTTGATTGATTCGTGTACAGACCATGAATTTTAGTAAGAATCCAAAATTTCAGTCGATTTGGTTCCATAGTGCCAAAGCTATGGCTAAACCTAAGTTTGACAAAGTGCCCAAAAAATAACGAAAATTTTGTTTGAAAAAAATTGAAATTCGTCTGTTGGGAGATTTTCTGATTGATTCGTGTACAGACCATGATTTTTAGTAGAAATCCAAAATTTCAGCAAGTTTGGTGCCATAGCGCCGAAGTTACGACCATACCCAAGTATTAAAAACACCGACCCCAAGTACTAAAACGAGCGAACCCAAGTGTGAAAACGATGATATTTTTTTCAAAATCTTCTTTTTGCTGATTTTTTGATTGATTCGTGTACAGACCATGAATTATAGTAAGAATCCAAAATTTCAGTCGATTTGGTTCCATAGTGCCAAAGCTATGGCCATACATAAGTTTGAGAAAGTGCCCAAAAAATAACGAAAATTTTGTATGAAGAAAATTAAAATTCGTCAATTGTGAGATTTTCTGATTGATTCGTATACAGACCATGATTTTTACTAGGAATCTAAAATTTCAGCAAGTTTGGTGCCATAGGGCCGAAGTTACGACCGAACCCAAGTATTCAAAACACCGACCCCAAGTACTAAAACGAGCGAACCCAAGTGTGAAAACGATGATATTTTTTTCTAAATCTTTTTTTTGCTTATTTTTTGATTGATTCGTGTACAGACCATTAATTTTAGTAAGAATCCAAAATTTCAGTCGATTTGGTTCCATTGTGCCAAAGCTATAGCCATACATAAGTTTGACAAAGTGCCTATAAAATAACGAAAATTTTGTTTGAAAAAAAATTAAATTCGTCTGTTGGCAGATTTTCTTATTGATTCGTGTACAGACCATGATTTTTAGTAGGAATCCAAAATTTCAGCAAGTTTGGTGCTATAGGGCCGAAGTTACGACCGAACCCAAGTATTCAAAACACCGACCCTAAGTACTAAAACGAGTGAACCCAAGTCTGAAAACGATGATATTTTTTTCAAAATCTTCTTTTGGCTGATTTTTTGATTGATTCGTGTACAGACCATTAATTTTAGTAAGAATCCAAAATTTCAGTCGATTTGGTTCCATAGTGCCAAAGCTATGGCCATACATAAGTTTGACAAAGTGCCTATAAAATAACGAAAATTTTGCTTGAAAAAAAATAAAATTCGTCTGTTGGCAGATTTTCTTATTGATTCGTGTACAGACCATGATTTTTAGTAGGAATCCAAAATTTCAGCAAGTTTGGTGCTATAGGGCCGAAGTTACGACCGAACCCAAGTTTTCAAAACACCGACCCTAAGTACTAAAACGAGTGAACCCAAGTCTGAAAACGATGATATTTTTTTTCAAAATCTTCTTTTGGCTGATTTTTTGATTGATTCGTGTACAGACCATTAATTTTAGTAAGAATCCAAAATTTCAGTCGATTTGGTTCCATAGTGCCAAAGCTATGGCCATACATAAGTTTGACAAAGTGCCTATAAAATAACGAAAATTTTGCTTGAAAAAAAATAAAATTCGTCTGTTGGCAGATTTTCTTATTGATTCGTGTACAGACCATGATTTTTAGTAGGAATCCAAAATTTCAGCAAGTTTGGTGCTATAGGGCCGAAGTTACGACCGAACCCAAGTATTCAAAACACCGACCCTAAGTACTAAAACGAGCGAACCCAAGTCTGAAAACGATGATATTTTTTTCAAAATCTTCTTTTGGCTGATTTTTTGATTGATTCGTGTACAGACCATGAATTTTAGTAAGAATCCAAAATTTCAGTCGATTTGGTTCCATAGTGCCAAAGCTATGGCCATACATAAGTTTGACAAAGTGCCTATAAAATAACGTAAATTTTGTATGAAGAAAAATAAAATTCGTCTGTTGGGAGATTTTCTGATTGATTCGTGTACAGACCATGATTTTTACTAGGAATCTAAAATTTCAGCAAGTTTGGTGCCATAGGGCCGAAGTTACGACCGAACCCAAGTATTCAAAACACCGACCCCAAGTACTAAAACGAGCGAACCCAAGTCTGAAAACGATGATATTTTTTTCAAAATCTTCTTTTGGCTGATTTTTTGATTGATTCGTGTACAGACCATGAATTTTAGTAAGAATCCAAAATTTCAGTCGATTTGGTTCCATAGTGCCAAAGCTATGGCTAAACCTAAGTTTGACAAAGTGCCCAAAAAATAACGAAAATTTTGTATGAAGAAAATTCGTCTGTTGGGAGATTTTCTTATTGATTCGTGTACAGACCATGATTTTTAGTAGGATTCCAAAATTTCAGCAAGTTTGGCGCCATAGGGCCGAAGTTACGACCGTACGCAAGTATTAAAAACACCGACCCCAAGTACTAAAACGAGCGAACCCAAGTTTAAAAACGATGATATTTTTTTCAAAATCTTCTTTTGCTGATTTTTTGATTGATTCGTGTACAGACCATGAATTTTAGTAAGAATCCAAAATTTCAGTCGATTTGGTTCCATAGTGCCAAAGCTATGGCCATACATAAGTTTGACAAAGTGCCTATAAAATAACGAAAATTTTGTATGAAGAAAAATAAAATTCGTCTGTTGAGAGATTTTCTGATTGATTCGTGTACAGACCATGATTTTTATTAGGAATAAAATTCGTCTGTTGGGAGATTTTCTGATTGATTCGTGTACAAACCACGAATTTTAGTAAGAATCCAAAATTTCAGTCGATTTGGTTCCATAGTGCCAAATCTATGGCCATACATAAGTTTGACAAAGTGCCTATAAAATAACGAAAATTTTGTATGAAGAAAATTAAAATTCGTCAATTGTGAGATTTTCTGATTGATTCGTGTACAGACCATGATTTTTACTAGGAATCTAAAATTTCAGCAAGTTTGGTGCCATAGGGCCGAAGTTACGACCGAACCCAAGTATTCAAAACACCGACCCCAAGTACTGAAACGAGCGAACCCAAGTCTGAAAACTATGATATTTTTTTTAAAATCTTCTTTTGGCTGATTTTTTGATTGATTCGTGTACAGACCATGAATATTAGTAAGAATCCAAAATTTCAGTCGATTTGGTTCCATAGTGCCAAAGCTATGGCCATACATAAGTTTGACAAAGTGCCTATAAAATAACGAAAATTTTGTATGAAGAAAAATAAAATTCGTCTGTTGAGAGATTTTCTGATTGATTCGTGTACAGACCATGATTTTTATTAGGAATAAAATTCGTCTGTTGGGAGATTTTCTGATTGATTCGTGTACAGACCACGA
This sequence comes from Limnephilus lunatus, assembly GCA_917563855.2. NCBI lineage: Eukaryota > Metazoa > Arthropoda > Insecta > Trichoptera > Limnephilidae > Limnephilus > Limnephilus lunatus. The sequence continues at coordinate 82,763,245 of OU830594.1, forward strand.
ATTTTAGTAAGAATCCAAAATTTCAGTCGATTTGGTTCCATAGTGCCAAAGCTATGGCCATACATAAGTTTGACAAAGTGCCTATAAAATAACGAAAATTTTGTATGAAGAAAATTAAAATTCGTCAATTGTGAGATTTTCTGATTGATTCGTGTACAGACCATGATTTTTACTAGGAATCTAAAATTTCAGCAAGTTTGGTGCCATAGGGCCGAAGTTACGACCGAACCCAAGTATTCAAAACACCGACCCCAAGTACTAAAACGAGCGAACCCAAGTCTGAAAACGATGATATTTTTTTCAAATTCTTCTTTTGGCTGATTTTTTGATTGATTCGTGTACAGACCATGAATTTTAGTAAGAATCCAAAATTTCAGTCGATTTGGTTCCATAGTACCAAAGCTATAACCATACCTAAGTTTGACAAAGTGCCCAAAAAATAACGAAAATTTTGTTTGAAAAAAATTGAAATTCGTCTGTTGGGAGATTTTCTGATTGATTCGTGTACAGACCATGATTTTTAGTAGAAATCCAAAATTTCAGCAAGTTTGGTGCCATAGGGCCGAAGTTACGACCATACCCAAGTATTAAAAACACCGACCCCAAGTACTAAAACGAGCGAACCCAAGTGTGAAAACGATGATATTTTTTTCAAAATCTTCTTTTTGCTGATTTTTTGATTGATTCGTGTACAGACCATGAATTATAGTAAGAATCCAAAATTTCAGTCGATTTGGTTCCATAGTGCCAAAGCTATGGCCATACATAAGTTTGAGAAAGTGCCCAAAAAATAACGAAAATTTTGTATGAAGAAAATTAAAATTCGTCAATTGTGAGATTTTCTGATTGATTCGTATACAGACCATGATTTTTACTAGGAATCTAAAATTTCAGCAAGTTTGGTGCCATAGGGCCGAAGTTACGACCGAACCCAAGTATTAAAAACACCGACCCCAAGTACTAAAACGAGCGAACCCAAGTGTGAAAACGATGATATTTTTTTCTAAATCTTTTTTTTTGCTTATTTTTTGATTGATTCGTGTACAGACCATTAATTTTAGTAAGAATCCAAAATTTCAGTCGATTTGGTTCCATTGTGCCAAAGCTATAGCCATACATAAGTTTGACAAAGTGCCTATAAAATAACGAAAATTTTGTTTGAAAAAAAATTAAATTCGTCTGTTGGCAGATTTTCTTATTGATTCGTGTACAGACCATGATTTTTAGTAGGAATCCAAAATTTCAGCAAGTTTGGTGCTATAGGGCCGAAGTTACGACCGAACCCAAGTATTCAAAACACCGACCCTAAGTACTAAAACGAGTGAACCCAAGTCTGAAAACGATGATATTTTTTTCAAAATCTTCTTTTGGCTGATTTTTTGATTGATTCGTGTACAGACCATTAATTTTAGTAAGAATCCAAAATTTCAGTCGATTTGGTTCCATAGTGCCAAAGCTATGGCCATACATAAGTTTGACAAAGTGCCTATAAAATAACGAAAATTTTGCTTGAAAAAAAATAAAATTCGTCTGTTGGCAGATTTTCTTATTGATTCGTGTACAGACCATGATTTTTAGTAGGAATCCAAAATTTCAGCAAGTTTGGTGCTATAGGGCCGAAGTTACGACCGAACCCAAGTATTCAAAACACCGACCCTAAGTACTAAAACGAGTGAACCCAAGTCTGAAAACGATGATATTTTTTTCAAAATCTTCTTTTGGCTGATTTTTTGATTGATTCGTGTACAGACCATTAATTTTAGTAAGAATCCAAAATTTCAGTCGATTTGGTTCCATAGTGCCAAAGCTATGGCCATACATAAGTTTGACAAAGTGCCTATAAAATAACGAAAATTTTGCTTGAAAAAAAATAAAATTCGTCTGTTGGCAGATTTTCTTATTGATTCGTGTACAGACCATGATTTTTAGTAGGAATCCAAAATTTCAGCAAGTTTGGTGCTATAGGGCCGAAGTTACGACCGAACCCAAGTATTCAAAACACCGACCCTAAGTACTAAAACGAGTGAACCCAAGTCTGAAAACGATGATATTTTTTTCAAAATCTTCTTTTGGCTGATTTTTTGATTGATTCGTGTACAGACCATTAATTTTAGTAAGAATCCAAAATTTCAGTCGATTTGGTTCCATAGTGCCAAAGCTATGGCCATACATAAGTTTGACAAAGTGCCTATAAAATAACGAAAATTTTGCTTGAAAAAAAATAATATTCTTCTGTTGGCAGATTTTCTTATTGATTCGTGTACAGACCATGATTTTTAGTAGGAATCCAAAATTTCAGCAAGTTTGGTGCCATAGGGCCGAAGTTACGACCGAACCCAAGTATTCAAAACACCGACCCCAAGTACTAAAACGAGCGAACCCAAGTCTGAAAACGATGATATTTTTTTCAAAATCTTCTTTTGGCTGATTTTTTGATTGATTCGTGTACAGACCATGAATTTTAGTAAGAATCCAAAATTTCAGTCGATTTGGTTCCATAGTGCCAAAGCTATGGCTAAACCTAAGTTTGACAAAGTACCGACTAAACAAGTACTAAAACGAGCGAACCCAAGTTTGAAAACGATGATATTTTTTTCAAAATCTTCTTTTGGCTGATTTTTTGATTGATTCGTGTACAGACCATGAATTTTAGTAAGAATCCAAAATTTCAGTCGATTTGGTTCCATAGTGCCAAAGCTATGGCCATACATAAGTTTGACAAAGTGCCTATAAAATAACGAAAATTTTGTATGAAGAAAAATAAAATTCGTCTGTTGAGAGATTTTCTGATTGATTCGTGTACAGACCATGATTTTTATTAGGAATAAAATTCGTCTGTTGGGAGATTTTCTGATTGATTCGTGTACAGACCATGAATTTTAGTAAGAATCCAAAATTTCAGTCGATTTGGTTCCATAGTGCCAAAGCTATGGCCATACATAAGTTTGACAAAGTGCCTATAAAATAACGAAAATTTTGTATGAAGAAAATTAAAATTCGTCAATTGTGATATTTTCTGATTGATTCGTGTACAGACCATGATTTTTACTAGGAATCTAAAATTTCAGCAAGTTTGGTGCCATAGGGCCGAAGTTACGACCGAACCCAAGTATTCAAAACACCGACCCCAAGTACTAAAACGAGCGAACCCAAGTCTGAAAACGATGATATTTTTTTCAAAATCTTCTTTTGGCTGATTTTTTGATTGATTCGTGTACAGACCATGAATTTTAGTAAGAATCCAAAATTTCAGTCGATTTGGTTCCATAGTGCCAAAGCTATGGCCATACATAAGTTTGAGAAAGTGCCTATAAAATAACGAAAATTTTGTATGAAGAAAATTCGTCTGTTGGGAGATTTTCTTATTGATTCGTGTACAGACCATGATTTTTAGTAGGATTCCAAAATTTCAGCAAGTTTGGCGCCATAGGGCCGAAGTTACGACCGTACCCAAGTATTAAAAACACCGACCCCAAGTACTAAAACGAGCGAACCCAAGTTTAAAAACGATGATATTTTTTTCAAAATCTTCTTTTGCTGATTTTTTGATTGATTCGTGTACAGACCATGAATTTTAGTAAGAATCCAAAATTTCAGTCGATTTGGTTCCATAGTGCCAAAGCTATGGCCATACATAAGTTTGACAAAGTGCCTATAAAATAACGAAAATTTTGTATGAAGAAAAATAAAATTCGTCTGTTGAGAGATTTTCTGATTGATTCGTGTACAGACCATGATTTTTATTAGGAATAAAATTCGTCTGTTGGGAGATTTTCTGATTGATTCGTGTACAAACCACGAATTTTAGTAAGAATCCAAAATTTCAGTCGATTTGGTTCCATAGTGCCAAATCTATGGCCATACATAAGTTTGACAAAGTGCCTATAAAATAACGAAAATTTTGTATGAAGAAAATTAAAATTCGTCAATTGTGAGATTTTCTGATTGATTCGTGTACAGACCATGATTTTTACTAGGAATCTAAAATTTCAGCAAGTTTGGTGCCATAGGGCCGAAGTTACGACCGAACCCAAGTATTCAAAACACCGACCCCAAGTACTAAAACGAGCGAACCCAAGTATGAAAACTATGATATTTTTTTCAAAATCTTCTTTTGGCTGATTTTTTGATTGATTCGTGTACAGACCATGAATATTAGTAAGAATCCAAAATTTCAGTCGATTTGGTTACATAGTGCCAAAGCTATGGCCATACATAAGTTTGACAAAGTGCCTATAAAATAACGAAAATTTTGTATGAAGAAAAATAAAATTCGTCTGTTGAGAGATTTTCTGATTGATTCGTGTACAGACCATGATTTTTATTAGGAATAAATTTCGTCTGTTGGGAGATTTTCTGATTGATTCGTGTACAGACCACGAATTTTAGTAAGAATCCAAAATTTCAGTCGATTTGGTTCCATAGTGCCAAAGCTATGGCCATACATAAGTTTGACAAAGTGCCTATAAAATAACGAAAATTTTGTATGAAGAAAATTAAAATTCGTCAATTGTGAGATTTTCTGATTGATTCGTGTACAGACCATGATTTTTACTAGGAATCTAAAATTTCAGCAAGTTTGGTGCCATAGGGCCGAAGTTACGACCGAACCCAAGTATTCAAAACACCGACCCCAAGTACTAAAACGAGCGAACCCAAGTCTGAAAACGATGATATTTTTTTCAAAATCTTCTTTTGGCTGATTTTTTGATTGATTCGTGTACAGACCATGAATTTTAGTAAGAATCCAAAATTTCAGTCGATTTGGTTCCATAGTGCCAAAGCTATGGCTAAACCTAAGTTTGACAAAGTGCCCAAAAAATAACGAAAATTTTGTTTGAAAAAAATTGAAATTCGTCTGTTGGGAGATTTTCTGATTGATTCGTGTACAGACCATGATTTTTAGTAGAAATCCAAAATTTCAGCAAGTTTGGTGCCATAGGGCCGAAGTTACGACCATACCCAAGTATTAAAAACACCGACCCCAAGTACTAAAACGAGCGAACCCAAGTGTGAAAACGATGATATTTTTTTCAAAATCTTCTTTTTGCTGATTTTTTGATTGATTCGTGTACAGACCATGAATTATAGTAAGAATCCAAAATTTCAGTCGATTTGGTTCCATAGTGCCAAAGCTATGGCCATACATAAGTTTGAGAAAGTGCCCAAAAAATAACGAAAATTTTGTATGAAGAAAATTAAAATTCGTCAATTGTGAGATTTTCTGATTGATTCGTATACAGACCATGATTTTTACTAGGAATCTAAAATTTCAGCAAGTTTGGTGCCATAGGGCCGAAGTTACGACCGAACCCAAGTATTCAAAACACCGACCCCAAGTACTAAAACGAGCGAACCCAAGTCTGAAAACGATGATATTTTTTTAAAAATCTTCTTTTGCTGATTTTTTGATTGACTCGTGTACAGACCATGAATTTTAGTAAGAATCCAAAATTTCAGTCGATTTGGTTCCATAGTGCCAAAGTTATGGCCATACATAAGTTTGACAAAGTGCCTATAAAATAACGTAAATTTTGTATGAAGAAAAATAAAATTCGTCTGTTGGGAGATTTTCTGATTGATTCGTGTACAGACCATGATTTTTAGTAGGATTCCAAAATTTCAGCAAGATTGGCGCCATAGGGCCGAAGTTACGACCGAACCCAAGTATTAAAAACACCGACCCCAAGTACTAAAACGAGCGAACCCAAGTGTGAAAACGATGATATTTTTTTCTAAATCTTTTTTTTGCTTATTTTTTGATTGATTCGTGTACAGACCATTAATTTTAGTAAGAATCCAAAATTTCAGTCGATTTGGTTCCATTGTGCCAAAGCTATAGCCATACATAAGTTTGACAAAGTGCCTATAAAATAACGAAAATTTTGTTTGAAAAAAAATTAAATTCGTCTGTTGGGAGATTTTCTGATTGATTCGTGTACAGACCATGAATTTTAGTAAGAATCCAAAATTTCAGTCGATTTGGTTCCATAGTGCCAAAGCTATGGCCATACATAAGTTTGACAAAGTGCCTATAAAATAACGTAAATATTGTATGAAGAAAAATAAAATTCGTCTATTGGGAGATTTTCTGATTGATTCGTGTACAGACCATGATTTTTAGTAGGAATCCAAAATTTCAGCAAGTTTGGTGCCATAGGGCCGAAGTTACGACCGAACCCAAGTATTAAAAACACCGACCCCAAGTACTAAAACGAGCGAACTTAAGTGTGAAAACGATGATATTTTTTTCAAAATCTTCTTTTGGCTGATTTTTTGATTGATTCGTGTACAGACCATGAATTTTAGTAAGAATCCAAAATTTCAGCGAATTTGAAACGAATCAATCAGAAAATCTTCCAGCAGAAGAATTTTAATTTTCGTCATATAAAATTTTCGTGGTTTTTTATAAGCACTTTGTCAAACTTAGGTATGGCCATAACTTTGGCACTATGACACCAAATCGACTCAAAATTTGGAATCAATTTAAAAATCATGGTCTGTACACGAAACAATCAGAAAATATCTCAATAGACGAATTTAAATTTTCTTTATACAAAATTTGCGTGGTTTTATGGGCTCTTTGTCAAACTAAGGTTTGGCCATAACTTTGGCACTATGGAGCCAAATCGACTGAAATTTTGGATTCTTACTAAAAATCATGGTCTGTACACGAATCTTCGCAAAAAAATCAGCAACAAGAAGATTTTGAAAAAAATATTATCGTTTTCACACTTGGGTTCGCTGGTTTTAGTACTTGGGGTCGGTGTTTGTAATACTTGGGTTCTATCGTAACTTCGGCCCTATGGCACCGAACTTGCTGAAATTTTATATTCCTACTAAAAATCATAGTCAGTACACGAATCAATCAAAAAATCAGCCACAAGAAGATTTTGAAAAAAATATCATCGTTTTCACACTTGGGTTCGCTGGTTTTAGTACTTGGGGTCGGTGTTTGTAACACTTGGGTTCTGTCGTAACTTCGGCCCTATGGCACCGAACTTGCTGAAATTTTGGATTCCTACTAAAAATCATGGTCAGTACACGAATCAATCAGAAAATCTTCCAGCAGAAGAATTTTAATTTTCGTCATACAAAATTTTCGTGGTTTTTTATAAGCACTTTGTCAAACTTAGGTATGGCCATAACTTTGGCACTATGACACCAAATCGACTCAAAATTTGGAATCAATTTAAAAATCATGGTCTGTACACGAAACAATCAGAAAATATCTCAATAGACGAATTTAAATTTTCTTTATACAAAATTTGCGTGGTTTTATGGGCTCTTTGTCAAACTAAGGTTTGGCCATAACTTTGGCACTATGGAGCCAAATCGACTGAAATTTTGGATTCTTACTAAAAATCATGGTCTGTACACGAATCTTCGCAAAAAAATCAGCAACAAGAAGATTTTGAAAAAAATATTATCGTTTTCACACTTGGGTTCGCTGGTTTTAGTACTTGGGGTCGGTGTTTGTAATACTTGGGTTCTATCGTAACTTCGGCCCTATGGCACCGAACTTGCTGAAATTTTATATTCCTACTAAAAATCATAGTCAGTACACGAATCAATCAAAAAATCAGCCACAAGAAGATTTTGAAAAAAATATCATCGTTTTCACACTTGGGTTCGCTGGTTTTAGTACTTGGGGTCGGTGTTTGTAACACTTGGGTTCTGTCGTAACTTCGGCCCTATGGCACCGAACTTGCTGAAATTTTGGATTCCTACTAAAAATCATGGTCAGTACACGAATCAATCAGAAAATCTTCCAGCAGAAGAATTTTAATTTTCGTCATACAAAATTTTCGTGGTTTTTTATAAGCACTTTGTCAAACTTAGGTATGGCCATAACTTTGGCACTATGACACCAAATCGACTCAAAATTTGGAATCAATTTAAAAATCATGGTCTGTACACGAATCAATCAAAAAATATCTCAATAGACGAATTTTAATTTTCTTTATACAAAATTTGCGTGGTTTTATGGGCTCTTTGTCAAACTGAGGTGTGGCCATCACTTTGGCACTATAGAACCAAATCGACTGTGTGATGATCTCGCCTTTAGGCCTACGAAATAATTCTTTTAAAATTGAGAGATCGATTTAGAAATATATTTAATTTTGTAACAGGGTATGGTTTCAGAATACAATTCTCTGTTCCAACTCTTAAGGGTGATTTATGAAACCGGGCCATTACTAGGAAAAACACGTGTGCCAAAATACTTTGGTTGGAGGAGGAATCCTAATGGATATTTCAGGTTCATTATCAAGTCAGGGGCGGCCGATGGATATTTGCCCGAGTGGTGACTGACTTTAACGCGAGCAGATTGGATTTACGAAACAATTATCTGGTGAATTTTCTATGGCAGTAGGAAAATTGAAAATTAGTCAATAAGGATTGCTCGTTGGTGCATTTAAATATACTAGCGCGACGCGCCGATTACGGGTTGAAATATTTGACATATTTGTCAAAATAAGATTGCAGAATTCGTTAAATAGTGACGCACGCAGAAAGAACGAAAACGTGTACAGACAATGCTTATATAATGTTATTATATAACCAATAAAGTCGACGCAAGTAATTAGGATGAGTAGTGAATTGAAGTACGCCACTGAGCTCTTCTTTTAAGCGCTATTGGGATAATTTATGACTTCGGCGCAGACAAAATTAGTTTGTATTCTGTTATCTAAAGTTTACACCACAAAAAATAACGAACATGGTTTCTACACAAAATTCTCTGAAATAATAGTTATTATGTGACAGAACACGATTAAACGATTGAGATATGCATATTGGGAGATGTGCTTATCACTTAAGATTTGAAAAAAAGTGACTAATAAATTATTGAAACCACACAAGTAGATGGGTGGGAGTCGCGGGGCAGGGAAGTGTTGGAGGATAGTTGGGGCAGGGAAGTGTTGGAAGACAGTCAGGGAAGGAACCTAGGGCCGCGCAGACGGGATAAAAATCATCGAGTTTTGATAAACGGCAGAATAATAATTTGGTGCGCGTAAACCGGGAATAATTCAGATAGTTATATATAATAATAAAGGAAGTCGGGGTAGAGGAGTGTTAGAGGACAGTCAGGAAAGGAACCTAGGGCCGCGCAGACGGGAAAAAAAATCATCGAGTTTTGATAAACGGCAGAATAATAATTTGGTGCGCGTAAACCGGGAATAATTCAGATAGTTATATATAATAATAAAGGAAGTCGGGGCAGGGAAGTGTTAGAGGACAGTCAGGGAGAGATCCTGTTGAGAATTAAGATCGTCAAGTTCTGAGAGTCGCGAGGAGACCAGCTCGGTGCTTCTAAATCATTTTAATTAAACAAAGAATAGTTCGTCTTTATTAAACAAAAAGAGTCTACGCGAATAAGGAAGTCAGAGATTGAGGCTTGCGAGTTCATATCTGTAAAGTTAGATAATATAATTTGTAAATTGAGGCGGTCGGGACGTACTTACGGGGCACTTAGCAGAGTCAGGATAAAACAAATCAACGCGAGAATTGTGTTCGACGGCTGCATCTTGGAATAAATAACTGCATGACGGGTTGTGTTTTAGAAGTGCTTGTTTAATTAAATATTATTGTAGTGAATTGATTTGTGAAATTATTTTGTGCAACAAGGCGAATTTGGTAAGTTTGTATAAAATTATTAACATATTTAGTACGGGCCTTGCAGGAAAGAGTCAATTAGGGTTTATATACAAGCCTTAGGAATCTAGGACCTTTTTTTTTAAGTCGAGCGGAGCTTTGCACGTTTCCGGGTTGACCGGCTAGCAAGTACCTTTGTTGGGTGAAGTTATTCTTGAGACGAGACCATTGTAAAAATAATAATTTGGGGTTCAATGGACTAAAATAGCATTTGAAGCACAAAGTGCGCTTTCGGGCAATAAATCTTAGACGAGAGACTTCATTTAAAAGACGGGATTTTGAAACCACAAAACAATAATAAAACCCTTTAAAAGTGCTTTGTTGGTGATCTAGAAAATTAGGTTACTGGGTATTCTCCAATACATAACGGGTACCAAAATACATAGGTATAGAATGTAGGTATAAATTAATTTGTAAAGCGCCTTGGAGGTGTTAATTATTATTTACGAGTTTCGTAATAATATTTTTAAACGTAGCTAGGGGACTATATTTAGGAAAGGGTTTTGAAAAGGCATTGGGTAATTTAACAGTTTATAGAATGGTGCGTAGCATGGGCATCTTTGCTTACTAACAAAATCTGACATAATTAAATTCCCATTCCAAAAGTTTCCCACACCTTATTCCAAATTTTAGGTATCACAACAAGTCTACTACATAGGACTTTGCATAAACTTGGTTCGATAATTTATCATATAATCACCTTTGGTTCATCGTTTAGGTATATTTCTTTCGACTTAGCAAAAAACTTTCATATTGTCGGTTGAATGCAGCCGTCGGTAGGTATTCACATTTTAGCGTGATGCGCTATATCCACCTACTTAATTAACAAACTCTTTTTCTTCAAACTTAATTGAGCGGGTTACGACTCGAGAATGGACGGCGGTTGTCGAATGAATTAACGGGTCCGGCTTTCCTATTTTACCATGAGGAAGTATCTCACGCGACTTTATCGGGGGCGATGTGATCGAAATGCAGGTGGGCTTACACTATTTTCCTAATGTGGAGGCGAAGTAAGCGATGGTCGTGTCTGGTCCGAGCAAATTGGAATCCCTTGTGATCACATCTCGGTAACGTGGATCTCGTACCCGCTCTAGACTGGATTGGAAGCGTGGCCGGAGCCATTCCATGATGTCGACGTATGTACGTCACTAAGGCATTGGGGGACTTCAGGAGAACAAAGGACGTGCACCCATTTCGCCCTCCCTCTACCGCCGCTCCGAGGTACCAGCGGATAAAAGTTGTCGTCGCGGGAGGCCAGTTTGATGCAGGACGAAGATTACGATCTGGCCGGACTACCTTCGTCATGGGGGAAACGAAGTGACGAAATTTGCGTGGGCTTCACTACCTTTTAGGTTACGCTCGTGTGGGGTCTGCCTTGTCGGCGGAACGAAGGGAACATGACATATGGAATCGTTTGGCAACCGATCGGCGGTTCTTTGTTGGAATCCGGATAAGTTTTCTTAACTACTTTTGGTTTACGCTTAGGTAGGTATATTTCCTTCGATATTCGATTTAGCCAAAAACTTTCACATTGTCGGTTGAATGAAGCCGTCAGTAGGTATTCATATTTTAAGCGTAATGCGTTATATCCACCTACATAAGTAGCAAAAGTTTTCTTAACTACTTTTGGTTTACGCTTAGGTAGGTATATTTCATTCGATATTCGATTTATCAAAAACTTTCACATTGTCGGTTGAATGAAGCCGTCGGTAGGTATTCATATTTTAAGCGTAATGCGTTATATCCACCTACATAAGTAGCAAAAGTTCTCTTAACTCCCTCACACTAGGAATAGGGATCATCCAGCATCAGGGTGGGAAAGTACTCTGGACGAAAGTGCAGCGGGGGAAATAGAAGGGAGGGAAGCCAGATTCACGACCTGGTGCCTTTCATTCTTGGACCCAGCACCCTGGACGCCGAGCTTGACCTTCCTTCTTTGAGCTGATTTTTGAGCTTGAGGTTGGGGTACGCCTATCGTAGAGCATATGCCCGTAACACATATAGGGGAAGGTCCCAAGTTACGCTTGTGTATGTTATGCGAGAGGACGTATTTTTCATTCAAATCAAATACCGATGACCATCGCGATTGCAGGCTGGCGCATGTTTTGTAGCGTGCCTAGGAAAAACGTAATCATTATTTCTACTGGTTCGAGGCGGCGTGCTGGACGGAGAACGGGACTGTTGAGGACATGAGTGACTGCCAAGGCGAGGATCGGTGACATCAAAATCTTCCTTAATTAAATTCATACATCGCCAGATCAGAGGAGAGAGCGGCCCCACCGATCTCCTGACATTGCCGATTGTCTAATCAACTTCGGTTTAATGTTTATGCCGATGCTTTAGGAGTTAATGGAACTCAAGTCATCGGCATGCTGAAGAACTTCAACATCATCATCAATCCAGAGTAGGATGTCAAGTTCCAAAGCCTCGTGCCACCCACACATTTCCTGAACAGTTCCTGACATCGGCTATCACACCATTAATCGGAGCAGACCCTCATATCAAACGGTATGAGATGACCTCTCATCATCATCATCAACATATTTATAATTTGGCGGCGTAGTGGTCGATATTATTCCCATTATCACTCTATGATCCAGAAACACACATCAAACCCTTTCCAGACAGAAGGCAAAACATGTCGATTTTCATTCGTCGCTTGCGACCTTAACATTCTCCGGAGGCGTTGGAATTGGAAGCTGATTCGGCGGTCTATGACCATCACCTTATCAGTTGGGCTATGGAGGAGTCCAATTATTTAAACAGCACATGTTCTGTCTCATGTTAATCCAAAATACCTACCCGTAGAATCAAATTAACAAGATAAAACAAGCTAGCTAACTAACAAACTGCATCTAGAACTGTGAGTGTAGAATCATTGCAATCCGTACTGCTTGAGTGTAAATCTTTTGTTAGAATGTACATAAATGTCAAATTATCTTCATGATAGCATTTTATAGAGCTGCAGAGAGTACGTGACATCGCATCGAAAGGTAGGATCTTCTCAATTCCCGTTTGAATGTAAATTTATATATTAGATGCTAGGAGGGAAAATGCAGATTACTTCAATAAAAATAGTCGTCGATGAGCGTAGGTGTTTAACAGGTGCTAGGGGAGGAAGCTGAACGAATATAGTTAGATAATTAGTTATTTTTCAAGTTAGTCAGACCCAGTCATTGTTATTCGAAGCCTTGCAAATTGTAACACGCCATACCTAAAAGAACAAGGGTTTACCACAAATAAATTATTAATTAAATTGGATTAACTATACCAAACCACTCAAACAAAAAAGTACACAACGTTGTGGGGTTAATTACAATTGATTAATTAAGAGCATCTCGTCACGTTTGCATAAAAGTATTACGTGATGGGGTTGAGAAGGCGCTTCAAAAGAAATGCAGGGGAGAGACGCGAGAACGGGCGAGCTACGAGCTTTTTAAAGGCCGAGCGGGGTAGCTGTAGAATGTAGCAGCAATTGAAACCAAGAGGAAGGTTTTACTATTACTTCGTAGAGGGGGGGGGGGGGTTTATCACAACTGAAATTTTGGATTCTTACTAAAAATCAACGTCTGTACACGAATCAATCAAAAAATCAGCGACAAGAAGATTTTGAAAAAAATATCATCGTTTTCACACTTGGGTTCGCTCGTTTTAGTACTTGTGGTCGGTGTTTTAAATAATTGGGTTCTGTCGTACTACGGCTCTATGGCACCGAACTTGCTGAAATTTTGGATTCCTAAAAAAAATCATGGTCAGTACACGAATCAATCAGAAAATCTCCCAACAGACGAATTTTAATTTTCTTTATACAAAATTTGCGTTATTTTATGGGCTCTTTGTCAAACTGAGGTGTGGCCTTCACTTTGGCACTATGGAACCAAATCGACTGAAATTTTGGATTCTTACTAAAAATCATGGTCTGTACACGAATCAATCAGAAAATCTTCCAGCAGAAGAATTTTAATTTTCGTCATACAAAATTTTCGTAGTTTTATAAGCACTTTGTCAAATTTAGGTATGGCCATAACTTTGACACTATGACACCAAATCGACTCAAAATTTGGATTCTTTCTAAAAATCATGGTCTATACACGAATCAATCAGAAAACCAGCAGAAATAAGATTTTGAAAAAAATATCATCGTTTTCACACTTGGGTTCGCTAGTTTTAGTACTTGGGGTCGGTGTTTTTAATACTTGGGTTCGGTCGTAACTTCGGCCCTATGGCACCGAACTTGCTGAACTTGCTGAAATTGCATACATAAGTTTGACAAAGTGCTTATAAAACCACGAAAACTTTGTATGACGAAAATTAAAATTCTTCTGCCGGAAGATTTTCTGATTGATTCGTGTACTGACCATGATTTTTAGTAGGATTCCAAAATTTCAGCAAGTTTGGTGCCATAGGGCCGAAGTTACGACCGAACCCAAGTATGGCCACACCTTAGTTTGCAAAGAGCCCATAAAACCACGCAAATTTTGTATAAAAATGTTTCCACATGTGTTTTTACCGCTCACGGATTCCAATATCTACATTGTATTTAATTAACAATAATGAAATTGCATTAGTACCATTTATCAAAGACCTTGGTGTTATTTTTGACCGGAAACTTAAATTTGATCGTCACTGTGAAACAATTTCCAATAAGGCCATGCAAATTCTAGGTTTTGTAATACGTAACACAAGGACTTTTCAAAACATTGAGTCAATTAAGCTACTTTACTGCTCTCTTGTAAGATCGCAGCTGGAATATGCATCTCCTGTATGGTCACCGATTTATACCTGTAACTTACACCGTTTGGAGAGAGCACAAAGAAAATTTCTTCGATACGTTCAATTCAAATTGAGACAGCCTGTAATTGAAATACGCTACAATGCATTAATGTCTGATCTGAAACTACCACTACTTTCTACCCGGCGTACTATTAATCACATTCTTATACTTTTTAAATTACTGAACAATCTCATAGACTGCCCTCAAATGTTAAGTGTTATAAATATTCGTGTCCCTGTTAAATCAACTCGACTCCACCACCTTTTCCACAGTGACAATCATAGCACTAACTATTCCTATCATTCACCGTTAGTGCATTTTCACCGAACTGCCAATACGTATACAGACCTTTTCGATATTTTCAAAACCTCATCATCTTGCATCAAAGCAAAAATAACTAGTTATTTATGTAACTGATATGTTTGTAAAATGATAAATATTTGTTGTACTAATATACATCGTATGTATGTACTGTATATTATTCTATATATATATGTAATGTTTGTAAATGTTCAATACACCTGTATTATGTATGTAATAGCCCTATGTACGGGCGTTTAAATATTAAATAAATAAATATTAAATAAATAAATAAATAAATAAAGAAAATTAAAATTCGTCTGTTGAGAGATTTTCTGATTGATCTGTCAAGATGTAATTATGTACTGTTTGTTTCTGCAAAATAAATAAAATAAATTATTAAAATAACGCAAGAGCTTACCAATTTATATATATTACTCGTAAATAATGTAGCTTTCGATTAGTGAAAGAATTTTTTTTTCAATTCTGTAGATATTTATTGCGTGAAAGAGTAAGACACATCCATCCATACAAACATTCGCATTTCGCATACATATTCGTTTAGGGGAGATATTTGACCGTCTCCCGTCTCCAGGGGCTATCATGTGGGACCCCATCCAGGCAACCAATGGCAGTGATGATGGTGGTCTTCGATTGGCGTAGTCTGCACCATTAGCCTCCCATGCGGTGGAGGCGAAGTTAGCCATGTTTGGTGACCAGATCTGAATAGCCAGATAGATCCCCACTTTTCTCCTATTCATCTCCTTTCCTTCCCTACTACTTCCAGCCTTACAACTTCTTGTAAACGTCTTTCTTCTCCAAAGGAATTTGAGTAGGAAGTATGTAATGAAATTTGGTTCTACCATACAAAAGATCGAATCCGTTGTATATTCCTGCCCAATCCCACGAATAAACTCAACAAGAGCCCTCTGCCGTCTCTGACCTTTGGGCGTCAAGAGGAGAAAAGGTCATTATCTGAATTCCCACATAATAAAGCTTAATCTGATTTCAAATCGATTGTTAGAATGAGTATTTAAAAATAATTTAAATATTGTTTAAGTCTATTTTTTCAACCGTTATTAGGTAGGTACTTGATGAAGAACTCAATCGTATTAATAAAGTATATCAAAAAAACCTTTAAAAAGAGGAATAAAAAAAAACTGTTGTAAATTAATTAATTAATTTATTTAAATTCCATAAAATGTCTTTTACATTCAGGTTATACATGAGGTTATGAGTATACAGTAGTAGGTACACAGGAAGATATCAGAATTATAATAATAACACAACAAGATTTTAGGTTTAGGATACAATTATGAGTTACAAACAAAAAAAATAATAATATGAAATCTTAAGGTACAGAGTGTTATTATTTGTTATAATAACAGAGAACATTTTATTTTAGCACAAAAAAATATGTAAATAAAGTTGACCTGTTAGCAAGTAATTGAGAAAAGTTTACGATGTCAAATATATAATAATAATAATAATGTTTAATTAATTAGCGAAACTCAATCGAAAATCTGGAGACAGAAAAATCAGAAAACGATACGAAATGATCAGAGAACGAAAGAGATTTTTTTTTTAATAATAATGGTTTATTGTATTAGTTACATGTAGAGATAATGATATCCTCACTGGGATCTCCCATGCTGAGGATTTAATTAACATAATTATAATTTAATTATATGAAATTAATATGAATAAGTTATAAACATAAATCATGTAGTATTTTTTTAAAATAATTATAAAGTAAATAGTGCTTTTTTTTATAATTCAGTTCAGTAGATTCGGTTGTAGTCTGTATTTGATATCAGTATATTTTCTATTTCTCATCTCCCTATATTTAGTATCCAGCTTTTTATTTGAGATTTAAATGTTACAATGTTGAGGTTCTTGAGTGAGACTGATGTTTTATTGTAGAGTTTAATACTATAATATAAGAAGCTTTTTTGCCCAAATGTTGTGTTAGTAGTTACTTGCTGGATATATTTTTGACCATGAGATCTAGTGTTTCTAATGTAGGTGTTAGTTGTTATTTCTCTACTTATGAATGAAAATGAGTATAGTTTTAGAATACAGTTGTTTAATTGACATGATGTTAAAGCGCCCTTGAGTTGATTTTTCACAAAAACGGCGCTCTACAAATTGTCCAATTATTATTATTATTATAATTAAGATTGTTGAAGATTTCGTCAGTGCTAGTTCATACAGGAACTTTCAGTACATTTTCATAATGGCTTTTTGAGTTTTAATGAGCGGATTTAGTATGTTTTTATTTGCACTGCCCCATCCAATAATACCGTATTCTAACAGTGATTGTCAGAGAGACATGTTAATCTTGATTAAGTTTTTTTAATGAGGACATTCCAGATAGTTTTGAAAAAATAACTTGGTTTTTTAATTTTATTATTTAAAAAGATAATGTGTTCGGTCCATTTTAAGTTTCGGTCAATTTTTAGATGCAACATACATTCATATATTCGCATTTTATTTGCAAATAGTTGAATTCTAGAAGTAAATTATTTTCAGTATTTACATACAAAAATAAGCATTCCCAAAGATGACATAGGCTCTGAGTGATTATTTTCTCAGGGTCTCCTGTGTGGTGCTAATTTAAATAATAAATATGTATCCGATCAGGTAATTCGATTTTATCAATAATTACTATTTCTACCGGGTTTTTAAGGCAGGTTTCGTTCGGTTTGAATTATTTATGAAGAGTAATTTATTGCGTTTGGATTGAATTAAGTTTGGTTTGCCCATGAAAGGGACACCACGTGAACCCTTAACTTAATTAGATCAGAGGACCCTGACCAGTGACCGGAAGTAAAGGAAGTAATTTGAGGGTTGGAGACCTATCTTTGATGGAATCGAATATACCTTTATAACAATGGGATCTGTTATGTTTAATTCTCAAGAAATCAATTTATTAATTCACGGTTTTAAGCAAAAACAAGTTACAACTTAACACTTTTAAATCAACTGTTAACAAAAAGTTATAGTGACAATGTATTCCACAGTGTAAAATCGTATATCAGGACCACCGTGACGGATTGGTTAAGATTATCGGCTACGAATTCGGAGGCTTTAGGCTCAAGTACAATTTTGAACATATGTTTGTAAATATCGCAGACCAAATGGATTCGGGCAGTTGGTACTCGTGTGCAGCACGCACAAACGAAACGTTTCTCAAAATAATTATTTTGCATGAAATAATATTGGATATCGGCAAAATTAAAAAAAAAAAAAATCGAAAAAATTCTAAGAAATATCTCTGAATAACGTTTTCATAAAACATATATTTTTTATAATATTTGATGGACGTTCACTTCAACATCATATTAGCAAAAGAATTTTTTTCTGAAAAATATATCTAAAAGCCAAAATAAGGTAAAGATATTTTCATTCGCCGAAATTATTACAAGTTTCACCGAAAACACAAGTTTTTCTTTTGAGTTTGATGAATTTCACCCCAAGATAAATACATTTTGTGAGGTCAAACCGATTATTCTAACTTTCTCTAATTGCGAAGGGTTACTAACAAAGCTACAAAAGTTATAATGAATCCATATTCTTTTTCAATTAGAGTAAAGAGGATTATTTTTTTTAATGAAGGACGTTAACGAAAAAAATAAATAAATTGAGAGAATCTTTCACGCTAGGTTTAAAAATGAAAAAAAACGAGTGTGCTTTAGACCACACGACTGAAGTAAAACTTCACTAACTTTTAAAAGAACATATGACATTGGGGTTACATATGACATCGGGGTGACATATGACCATGGCAAGACCTACGAACCTGGGGTGACCTACCGCCTTGGGGTGACCTACAACCTTGGGGTGACCTATGACCTTGGGGTGTCCTACGACCTTGGGGTGACCTACAAACTTGGGTTAGTATGTACGCCTTACCTTAGTTGTGCAGTATGTACGACTCGCCCGATCACCGTTCGCATCGATCACCGTTCGCATCGTTTCTCGTTCGGATTACACGTTTTCTTAACGCATTCACCAGCTTTCACCCAAGTCGAGCGTGCGTAAAGAAGTTTTACTTTAAAAATCATCATACTCGTAAAACTACTCGCCCAATGGAAATTTCCAGGTGTCCAGTTTTCGGTTTGGCTATTCTAATTTAATTTTGATTCATGAAATCTTTGAAAGTCTTTGAAAGTAACCAAGTAAAGGGTGACAGTGATTCCAGCGGTGAATCGGTTATGAACGATGATGGAGTGAATGTTACCAAAATCAGCATGGATGAAATAAAAAGATCAATTAAATGTATGAAGAATGGTAAGGCTGTGGGTTTTGACGGTATTGCTGCCGAATACTTTAAAGGAGATAGCCATATTATTCTCACATGGTTGTGCAGACTTTTTAACCAGTGTTTAGAGAAGGGTTACACGCCATTAGATTGGAGAAGGGCTGTAATTATGGCATTATACAAAGGTAAAGGATCACGTATGGATTGTGTTAATCATAGGGCTATTAGCCTGCTTAGTTCAGTGGACAAGCTGTATGGCAGAATATTGATTGAAAGGGTACGCATGGAAACAAAGGATAACATATGGGATGTGCAAGGAGCTTTTTGGAGTGGAAGGGGGTGCATGGACCAGATTTTCTTATTGCGTACACTTACCGAGAAGATTCTTGCAAAAAACCAGAAACTTTTCTGTGCCTTTGTAGATCTACAAAAAGCATACGACCGAGTTGACAGGAAAAAGCTATGCAAGGTGTTGTCCAAGTATGGAGTGAGTACGAATCTAATACAGGCAATTGCGTCACTGTATGAGGGAAGCGTTGCATGTATTAGGGTGAACGGCGATTTTACGGGATGGTTTGACACATCAAAGGTATTAAACAAGGCTGCGTAATGTTGCCGTGGTTATTCAATCTGTACATGAATAATTGTATGCAAGAATTGAAATAGATGGGATTGGGCGCAAAATTGAGTAATCTGGAAGTATGTTGCCTGTTGAGTGATGATCATGCGGTGCTGATTTCTAACAGTATGGAAGATCTACAGTCTCTCATGTCTAGGATGAATGAAGTATGTATGAAGAATGAGTTAATGATGAATCTTAGTAAGTTTAAAGTCATGGTATTTGAAAGAGAAAGTATGAAAACAATGTGCAACATAGTTGTGAATGATGAGTATTTGGAGCAGGTGGATGAGTTTGTTTATTTGGGAAGTATGTTTACGAGAGATGGGAAGGCTGATAGAGATATAGAAAGAAGGGTAAATGCATGCAACTCTATTAATCGAGGACTGAACGCTGTTGGCGCCAACCAAAAACTGTCCAAAGGAGAGAAGTTAGCCGTCCATAATGGAGTGCTGGTACCTACCCCGATGTAAAGCAGTGAGGCAAGGAACAGAGGCAGAGGAAGGTTGAAGTTAGACTGAAAGCTATAGAAATGAGATCCCTGAGGCGTAAGTGTGGAAAAACCATGTGCGATCGTGTGAGAAATGTGGAGATTTGCGAAGAATGCAAGGCTGATGTAAGCGTAATGAGTAAGATTAAGAAAGGGACGCTCAGGTGGCTTGGGCATGTAGAGCGAATGAACGAGGAAAGGAGTGTAAGGAGAATATATGGCGCAAATGTGAATGGTAGAAGAAGTCGAGGACGCCCGAGGAAGTCATGGCATGACCAAGTGAATCAAATACTTGAGTCGGGCCATGTGAAGAGTCGGAATAATAGAAGGGCATGTATGAGACGATGTATGAATGTGAACGAGGCAAGGAGTGTGTGCCAAGATTGAGTTGTCTGGCGGTCCGTCCTCTCTGTCTACCCCTGCGGGGAAACGGCGTGAATGTTAGTTAGTTAGTTCGTTCATGAAATCACCTACATAAATTTGGGCAGCTATCGCTCGAGTAGATAAAACCAACATAATAATACGTTTAATTTAATATAAATCATATAATTAGCTTCATTTAACGCATCGCAAAACCATTCATTAAAACCTTTTACACTTAAACTACTATATATGGCATGGTAAGAATTAATTTCGAATTTCGATCTGTCATTTGGAATCCTCAATTCCAAACTTATATTAACCAATTTTTTTTATTGACACTCTGTTTCTGTATATAACTTATTGACTCACCAGCCGTGTTAGAAAATACTGAATTTCGTTACCCTGAAAGCAATACCAGATCGAATACCTTATTTCATGTACAGTGGTACAGTATTTCAAATCAAAATACGCACACAACTCTTTGCTCGGGCGTATCTGCAAATCTTACAATGCCGTAAGAGATATTGATATTTTCCACTGTACCCTTGAACGCGTAAAATAAAATTACTTACATCAAAACTATTATTTCTTTATTGTTTATTTATTCTTTTTATAATATTTTTACTTGTACTATGTATTATTATAACTTTTAAAATATACTTCTTGTTTTCTAATCTGTATTCACAACACAAATTATTATAAATTGAACTTAAATGATTTACATAAATCTCTGGGATACCCGACTTCTCTCCGAGAATTGTTATGAGATTGAACTAACGTTCTTGCTATATACTCCTACCAATGCGTAACCCCACCCATACAAAAAAGGCTTCGAGTGGTCCACAATGTTCCAGAAATTCAAGAGTATTCTTGAATGTTCCACAATGATCAAGGATGTTCCGGGATCTTCCCGAACATTCCAGTCTATTCCTGAACATTCCACGACATTTCAGAATGGTCTGGAATATTTTGGAATGTTCTAGAATACTCTCAAATGTTCTGGATTGTTCTAGAAATTTTTATAGGGCGAATCTTCCAACCCTTATATCTTCAAAAGCACGCCATTCAGGTAAAAACGGGATCTTCTTCGTGGATGGGGGATAGAGGGCTACCACACCATATTATCGTATCGTTTATCGTATATTGATCTATCGTTTCTGGGTTTTAGCGGCACGAACATTGTATACTTTGATATTATATATATTGATTAAATGTTAAATAAATTTTTGTAACTGTATGTTTCCCAAATAAACCTAAACAAAAAATATGAAAAAATTGACTTCTTTTTAATGGATATTTTCCCCACATTGTTTTGTGCACAATTTAAAAAAAATATATTGTCAAGCTATAAAATTGTACAAAGGGGTAATAAAAATTTATCCCATGATGATTCTCTGAAAAATAATATCTTTTAACGATTTAAAAAAAAGTCAATTATCGAAAAATTGCCATCAATCAACTCCATTGTGTATCCTCCCCAACTTTCATCGAAGCCTTAAATCCTCAGAACTTGCACGTTCAGTAGAGCCTGTTCAGGGGAACTCGTGACATTGTCAAATAATATTATTTAACATTGACAAATGGCTTTCAAATGAGGTATTCTATAATAAAACCAGCGGCTGCCAAACTGTCTGGGAGAGTGATGTACCGTGTTTCTTGTTTTTGTGTCGTCTGTCGATATAGATCTGGCTAGAATAGACCTCCGCCGGTAAATATCCAATTAAATTGGGACCACAGATTTATTCGATATTAGATTTTCCTTTTGGGAGTAATATAAATAGTATAAAATTTGTAGATTGGACAGGAAATTCATATTATATAAATACTTCCACGATATTCTTATTGGAGTAACTTGATACGTTTAAAAGAAATAAACAGAATTATTGTTCGTGATATCAGATGGAAGTGGAAGAGAAGAATAAGGTTAGGTTAGGTTACCTTTATATTGTGCTTTATATTTGAGAGATAAATTTATTACTTCTTCTGGTTTTTATATCCTTCACAATGATTTACATAATTTCAGTTTTACATTTTTTTCACTGTTTTATGTATTTTATAGAGTTGTTATTTTGTTTTATTTTGAATTATGTAATGTATTTCATTTCGCTATTCCGGCGTACCTTTTGTAATAAATTATTATTATTACTAGAGTGGACTCGTTAAAAATCACGGGATAGCCTGTATTTATAAATTAATTTTTTATTTTATTTTTTTTTTATTATTTCATAAATTTTTACAAGTTACATAATACAGCCAATTTTTTAAACTACCATACTAGGCTATTGCCCGTGCTGTGGTAGTTACAGTTAAAATTTTGAAAATGGCGGTTAAAATATTATATTAGAAGTAGGTACCTACGTTAGATGCTCGTCTGTATTCTTTGAATAATCACTTATATTTTAGAAAGCGACCCTTAAATTCAAAGCTTATATAAATTTATTGAACCAGATTTCAAGCAGAACTGACGCTCAGACAACCAAAACTAGAAATTTAGATTATTATTATATTATTTTCCTGCGATCTTTTGACCCAAGGAAAATAATCTAACTGTTCTACCACGGAGGTCACTACAGAATATGGTATCTTCACGGACGTACAAAATACATGGACTTGCCCTAAGCGATAAAAGGCGTATAATTTCCCCCTCCCATTGGAACCATTTTTCGGAACCGGCTGGGCTTGTGAGAGCCACGCGTCAATCAAAAAAATGTGACGTCTTCATTCGTGTCCGGACCAGTGTCGAGCTCTCATCTAATCTAATCTAATCTAACATCTAATCTAACACACTATACAAAGAGGTAACATTTGTTTGTTTATTTGTTTGCATCAAATAGGCTCCGAAACTGTTGAACCGATTTGAAAAATTCTTTCGCTGTTGGAAAGCTACACTATCCCTGGGTGACATAAGCTATATTATATTTAAAAAAAAATAGGCATCCTTACTAAAACTTCAATAATGTAACCCAGGATGTAAAAAAATTATCTAAAATATTCTTTAAATCGCGTGCTCTGCGAAAACTATTGAGGATAGAATAAAATAAGGTACTACGACTTTATAGAACACATCATTATTTACAAAAAAGGTCGTAACAGCATATGTCTAACTATTATGGTTATGCCACAATAAGTATTCTTTTATTTTAAAATTTTAATTAATATGTCACCGCTTGAAAAGGCTCTTTATTTGTATCTTGGTTTTAATCCTTATCAAAATAAATGACTTTATATTCAAGGCAGCTTTAATACCTTTATTTAACTTTTTGAATTTTTCAATTCGAATATTTAATTAGAAAGATATCATGAGTTTAAAAATGTTAGTATTAGAAAAAAGTTTCGGCTACCGGCCGCGCGGGAGAGGAGTCAAGAAATGCAGTGCCAGGGGGGTTGGCGGGACGGGGGAGCGGGAGAGTGGTAGCGGGGAAGGTGGAAGTGGAACGCTGGAGGCTAAGAGTATGGATATTAAGTTCCATGGCTGGAGGGGAACGCACGGGAAAGGACATGTAAGGAGTAACATTTTATTTATTTGAATATGGCATGTATTATAAAAGAAAGTCCAAAAAACGTGCAGCTCGCAAAAACTCAGAAACGAGTCCCGGTTCGATCAAGGGAGTTATATGGTGTGGTAGATCTTTATCCCCCCTAGGGAATAAGGGTATCTGTTTTTACCTAAAGGCCGTGCTTTTAAAGATATAAGGGCTGAAAATTTCGTCCTCTTGAAATTTCTAGAACAGTCTTCCGGAAAGTTCTAGAAGGTTCCATAGAGCTGTATAAAGTTGTGGAAGGAGTGGAATGACCAGGAATAGGAAATCGGGAACATTATTGTGCAACATTCCAGAACACTATCTTATTGTCCTGAGCGAAGCCGGGTAACCCAGCTAGTCGTAAATAACACGGTAAAAATGGTGGCTGTGCTATAAATACGTGTAAACATAGAAGAGAAAAAGAGAATAAACCCAATTGTGGTATTACATTCCATAAGCAAGCATTATTGTATACTATTTTAAGCTAATTCAGATCACAAAATATGATCGTTTTAGAACATACACCATAAATATACCAAACCACCCATACATTCACTCACTCCGAGATACATGGCGTGTGCCCGTCACTGTTTACTGGGGTAAGTAAATTATGAAACATTTGTAAAAGTGTATTAACTAACTACAGGAGCAAAATATTGGACTCGACCTTATAGGCGACCTTACTTTGACGTATTTGAAATTCAATTTTTTTCATTGCGTGGCGAGCAATTTGCGCTCCCATGTAAAAAGGTCTATTCATTCAAAAGCAGAGTTTACTTTTAAGAACTAAATGATGATTTTATAGTGCGAGATGCCTATATACTGTCAGATTGAGTTTTGGCGAATCACGTATCACCAAAGCCATCTTCCTGCCCTTCGTCCCGCTGTAGTTGGCTTCTACCCCTCACCTTTATGTTCTGGTCTATCAATATTTATATGTCTATGGGTATCTTCTACTAACCATTTTCAGCTATCAGGATTCCTAGCACGTTCGATCGACAAGGATTGTATCGATCAATTATTTCGGTAACTTCTCATAGTTCCCTAGCATGACTGCAGATCGCCAATGAATAAATAACAGTTCACAGTGACTAAGTGTTCTTAATATATTCGAAGTCAATGTGGTTTGTACGATTAGCCAGTTGTTCTAGAGATCGATGAGAAGTTACCGAAAGTGATCGAAATAATCCTTACCGATCGGCCGCGCTTGTGGTTCAGGTGTCAATATTTAAGTTTAATAATAGTTTTCGCTTCATATTCTGCCGATATTCATATTCCTTAACCATCGTAATATTATTTAGGAGTGCCCTAGAAACAATACCTTCGCCCTTTCGGACCTTTGCGTTCAGTTGGTGTTCAGATCAATTCTAAGAACGTTAATTTTAATAATTACCATCACCGGAACTCAGAAGTTAGTAAGAGAGTTTTGACTGAGCTTGTCAGATTTGTCTTCTAAGCCATTCTCGCATATTTTCTAACAGTGTTCTACCGAAATGTTTCTTCCTTATGGACATTTTTGTTCGTTTGACACTTGTCTCCAATTCCGCTTCATTAAATTTGTTCTTATTTGAAACTGTTTGAATTTATTGGGAGAAGGGAAAGATTCCGATGTCAGTTGCCGTGAATTGACAGTTTTCCTGTTTTAGCGAAAGAACGTCACTCTTTCTCCGAACACGAGTTCTACAAGGGGGTAGGTTAGGGGTGCAATTTATCCAAGGAAAATCGATGTATCCAATTCGGTGTATCAAAAGATTGAATCGACGGAACGTGCCCAAATGTAATACCTATCTTAGATCACTTTTAAACAATGAGAGAAAGTAGGTCGATCGGAGAATAATTATTAATTGCATTTTCGGATGAGTTAGAGAAAATATAATTAAAGAATTTATCAAGACTTGGGATTCGGTTATGGGAACAATTTATTGGATAACCAACACTTCTGCCATAGGAGACCCCAAGTGCTACGTTTGATGATTTAGCAGGGGTGCCTGGGTTCATGGGGTGAGGTTTGTCCGGATCTTAGCGACGGATGCGTCTGCCCACGAACAAGGGAGCCAGATAGAGAGATAATGGTTGAGGGAGTCCCTTTAGCTTCTCCAGACGTACTTTTTTGGAATAACGCCTCGCACCGCAGAACAATGCAAGGTACCTAGCTTGACTTTATTATAAAATCCTAGGTCTCTTTCTGGATTTTATTTTAATTTAATTGGGTTCCTAAATGTCTAATCTTGTTGGAATAAAAAAAAAACAACATTTAAGCTGCTTGCGAAGGATGGCACCATCGCAAATACGCCCTACCTCGAAACGCGAACAAATAATTTTATATCAGTCAATTTTAGATCTTTCCGCGGATGGACGTGTGCACGTCATGTGATAATTTCACTATAACTACTGTGTTTTTCTGAACCTTTAGACAATGCATCCGGCAAAATTGTTTAATGTTTAATGGTTATTAATGTGTCACATTAACTTTAGTTTTGTGATGTATTCAGGGTTAACATATTTTAATTTTTTCAGCACCAAGGCGATTTTTGTCTCGCTTAGTAATTTTTTTATTCAAATTTCATAACATAGAAACACCCTTCTGCTAAAATGTCTATAAAATTTTATAGTCTATCCATCGATTACTTTCCGACCCACACATAAGGAACCTAAATTTTTATAAACATTGATTCCTGTAGGTAATAAAAACGACTATATCAGGTTGAATCGCACAATATATATTTTTTAACAATTTTTTCATATAATGATAATTTATATTATCCCAAAAACAAAATAAAGTAATGAAGTCAAACTTCTCAAAATTACCAACTGTGCGCAGTGGGAGGGATGGATTCATATGTCCGTCACTCCTGGACACACTGGCCCCCTGATTCTTACCCACTCTTCATACCCCTTTTCTTCCCAAAACTTCCTTCTTTTCCTAAAAAGACCCTCCACGCATCATCTCCAATGATGACGTAGGCCCGAGGAGAATTATTTTCCTCGAGGCCTCCTTTGTGGAGCTAATGTAAAAAAAATCAAAAATGTGAAAATTTGATAGTCGCGGGCATATTTATTACGGAAGTCCTTCGTTGATTGCAAAAAAAATTGAAGTTCTATAAGATATAACAAAAAAGATTAAGTTGTTGGTAAACGACCAAGATATAATGTTCAGTGGTAGAGCATCGCCCCGGCAAGACTAAGGTCGTCGGTTCGTTCCCTAGATTTGACCGTATCTTTTTCTGATATTTCTGTTTCAAATTTTCGATTGTGAGTCGCTAATATTGCCTTCATTAAATACATATTACATATTTAAGGTTTTAATCATTAAGTTAAATAAAAAAAAACGAGTGTGCTTTCGACCACACGACTGAAGTTAAACTTCACTAACTTATAAAATAACATATGACATTGGGATGACATTGACATTGACATTCCAGACAATATGGTTTGTTGCATTTCGCACAGTAGTACCTACACACTCATGCGTTTTTTTTTCGCTGGCCAAAAGTTGCACATGCTCCGTTTAATTTTTTAATGGCATTGATCACCGTTCGCATCGATTACCGTTCGCATGTCAATTGCAATCACCACTTTCCGTAACGCATTCACCAGTTTACCCCCAAGTGTCGAGCGTGCGTAAAGAAGCTTTACTTAAAAAAAAACTATATTTCTTTTTAAGATAGGCTTTACTATTAAGTTTGGTTAATGCGTGATTCTGACTGTTTCGGCGTTTAAAGCCATTGAAATTATAAAAAAAAAAAAAAAAAAATTCTTCATGTCTCTGTTTTGCATCCCTACCAGGAGTACATAAGTACAAGGGGTAACATAACTGACGGATGGTATTTTGTTAGCAATTCCTGGGATAAATGTTGAGAAGATTCGCCCGGCGGACAGGCTGAATGCCGCTAACGATGACAGGCACCAATCACTGGCATTATTCCTCTTCTCCATTCACTCCATCGCCAACATTTTATCGGGAATATCATAATAAAGACAAGAAGAAAAAGAGCCATGGAGATCGGGTCGATATTTCATAGGAAGTGTTATCCCGAATTGAGAAAGTCGAACTTTGTCATTAATCAATATGAATTGTGCCTTTTTAATAAAGTTTTTTAAAAACTTTTTTCTACCTCTAAAAGTTTTAGAAAATATTTATAATGAACTCACCCCTTTGTTGGATTTGAATTGTAGATACTAAATGTTAATTATCCAAATTCATCGATTAATAAAGATATAATAATAATAACGTAGTGTTTATATAGCGCAGTTTTGTGATATTTCACTTCAAGTGCGCTTAATTATAGTAAATTTAAAATTAATAATATAATGTTTCATACGAGTCCTTACAAAAATTGATTAAATAATTTGAAACAAAGAATATACAGTATATACAAATCAATTCCAAAAGAACAATATTAACAACAATAGTGAGTGCTGTTTTGGCACAGGACAATAGATAATGATGAACCATAACGGAGCCATTCAACAAGAATCATTAAAAATAAAATATGTATAATATAGAACAGGAGGTAGTTTACGTTTAGAAATAATACAAATTCGGAGTGCACATAAAACTATAGTATGCAGGTAATCGAAACCAAACAATTACCGGAAACATGGCTTACTATAGTATATTGAAAAGAAGTTAAAATTCATGAAAAGTATAATTTTTTTAAATAAGTTTTTTTAAAGCCCTTTTGAATTCAGCCAAGTTTTGGATATTAGTAAGAGCTGAAGGAAGTTTGTTCCAAATGAGCGGGCCAGTTACACGAAAAGATCGATCATAGTAAACGGCTCGATTTGAACTAGAAAGTTCGATTAAACGATAATGGGCTATTCGGTGAAAAATGAACTTCAAAGACGCTAAAAAAATGAACCCAGGCCAAATACCACAGTTGATCGATAGGGATAACTGCAGATCGCTAACGAAAAAACAACAGTTGACGTCGAATTAATTGGGAAAATTGGGTTATTGTGAACTATTATTTATTCGTTGGCGATCGGCAGAAGAGAGAACGATTAGAACTTACCGACAGTTATCCTATCAATTCTTATCGATCAACCGTGTTAGCGGACCCAGGATAGGATGTTTCAAACAATTAGATCATTTTTTTTAATATAAAGTATTATTCATCTAATTTAAACGTTAAAATTCAAGTTCTGTGAATGTTTTATTGAAGTTCGGTATCATCATATGTTTCACGACGCTGATGGGTTTCAAAATCAAAATCAAAATCAAAAAAATATTTATTGTACATTTAAAAAATACAAAAGGTATTGCTTATGGGTAGATCCCATTTCTTCCAGCTAACCACAAACATGTTATATTATAATGTTCATACAAAGAATAATATTATAATTTTTATACAAATAAGAAAATACAGATAACAAGAATACAAAAATAGGTGTTTCATTTATGTGAGGTATTCACTTAAGGTGTAAAGACATTTGTTTAGAAGTAATGTTTTGAGTGATGATTTGAATTTGTGTGTGTCTTGAATTTGTTTGATGTTTATTTATTTATTTATTTATTTATTAAAAGTATACAATACAGAATATAGTATATTATATAAAGCATTGTACTCCCAAGAGTTAATAAACTCATTGCGGGAATGATACGCATTACATGAAACATATAGCTGTATGTATTAAATGGACATATCATAGGACATACACAACATTATTATTTCAGATAGTCATTCATAAAATGAAGTTTGAGCATTTTAGTTTGGGTCTTTTTACATTGACTTGCACATTTGATCTCGTTGGGTAGTTGATTATATTTTGTGTAAGCTATGTATTCTAGGGATCTTAGTCCATATTTTGTTGATTTGATTTTTGGTATATGAAGTTTGTTGTGATTTCTTGTGTTGTGTTGGTGTACGTCGCAATTGTAATTGAGTGTAGTGTTGGAATGTGCCGAGTGTTGAATTACTTGTAATATAGTTTTTGTTATTTCAAAAGTGGGAATGGTGTTAAAAGGAAGTATTTGGGTGTTTCTGTAAATGTCTTTGACGTGTGTATCCCAAGGTAAACTGAATATATTTCGCAGGGCTCTATTTTGGACGACTTGGACTTCTGAAATCATTTTTTTTGTAGCAAATCCCCAGATTCCGGCGAGATATATTAGATGTGAGTGAATCATAGCATGGTAAATCGATCTTAATAGAGAGGGAGGAAGTAACCCACGAAGTCTATATAAAACACCAGTTATAGGAGTAATTTTGGATAGAACATGTTTAAATTGGTGATTCCATGTGAGTTGTGAATCAATGAAAAGGCCAAGATATTTTGTACATCAGCCCTTTCAAGGCGGTTATTATCAAGACTTATATTAAGACTTACATTTTTTTTATTTGCAAACAATATGTAATGTGTTTTTTTTATGTTTAGGCTAAGTTTGTTTAATCGCAGACAGTTTGCCAGGCAAGATATATCCCTTTCCATTTCCTTTTCTATTATGTTATGTGGAAGGTTGTTATATACTTTAACGGCCATGTAATATGGTCCTTTTTGGACTATTGTTTTGTTTGCTTTGGGAATTGATAAGTTTTCTGTGAATCTTGTAGCGTATTTATGTGTCGAGTTTTTTTGTGGAAACTTGACTGTAGATGATCGCACTAGCATGCATAGTTCCATTATATATATGTCTGTGACTGTCAGAATTTTCAGATGTTTAAACAAAGGTCTACATGAATCCAGACGAGCAGAGTTTGTAATTTTACGCATGCATCTTTTTTGGATGATAAAAACATCTTTAGCGTTTACTGAGTTTCCCCAAAAAATTATACCATATTTTATTATTGAATAAACATAACCATAGTATGCGGCTATTACTGATTCAATGTTCAATATTTTTCTCAGTGTACCTAGAACAAAAGAAAAGCTACTGATTTTTGCTACTATTTTTGATACATGTTCTTTCCAGTTTATATTTGTATCTAGTTGTATTCCCAGCAGTGAACAAGTTTGGGAGGGTTCGATAATATTATTATTAAAGTTTACATTTATGTTTATAGGTGTAGCTTGCACTGGACAAAATTTTAAAATTTGAGTTTTATTTGTGTTGAGTGACAGATGTTGTGATAACAGCCAGTTTGCTATTAATTGGCAAGTCTCGTTAACATATTTGTTAAATTCTTCAACGTCTCCATTACATTCAAACAACAAAGCGGTGTCATCAGCAAACATTGAACATTCTGTGCCAGCAATAATTGGCAGTTCATTTATGTAGATAAGGAAGAGGAGGGGCCCAAGAATGCTTCCTTGTGGCACACCCTTGTTAATTTTTCTCCATTTGGATTCTACAATGTACTGAAACATTTTTTCATCGATATTTGGAATTTGGACTTTCTGCTCACGGTTTTTTAGATATGATTCAAACCATTTTAATGCTAAACCTCTTATACCCATATGTTCAAGTTTAATTAGAAGAAGCTTATGGTCAACATTGTCGAATGCTTTTGAGAGGTCGAGAAAAATACCTACGGTTTTTTTGCTAACATTAATACTTTCAAGAATTTTGTTTAAAAAATTAAAGACTGCCTGTGTTGTTGAACGGCCTTTACGAAATCCAAATTGTTGTGGACATATTATCTCAAAGTTTTTAAGAAAGTTATAAATGCGATTGTACATGGCTCTTTCAAATATTTTTGAAAAATTTGGTAATAGGGATATTGGTCGATAGTTTGAGATTTCGTTCGTATTTGTGTTCCGATCGGCCTTTAAGATCGGAAGGAATCCAGATTTTGGTATTCTGCACAATAAGGGTACCTACACAACAACATGGTAGCAACATAAGTCAAGTACGGCCTTATCGGTCAGTCTGTTAGGAACCATCGTTCGTATCGTTACTTAACATTTCGCTATTATCATATTATAACGTTGAAGTGTTATTTATCTATCGTGACATAAACTATAAATCATATCGTCTTCTATCGTATGCTTTGTGTAAAATTCTTATGTTAATCTGACTCAAAACCAACTAGAACAATCATATCGCACGCTTATGGATATAACTGTAACTGTCACCAAATAGAAAATCAAGCCAGAAGACACAAAAGCAGTGAGTACCATTTAATTGTGTATACTGATCTTATTTGGTGGTCGGGCATAACTCGTATCGAAGTCCATATACTAACTATTCTATTAATTCACCAATCCCTAGAATGCACAGCCTTGCAAATAAACATTGTGAATCTATAGATATATTTGGTGTTGACAGTTTTGCAATTTTCAAGAGACAACTCATCTCTATTTTATCTGTTAATAATTAACTTTTCTTATTTTTGTTCTTTTCATAAAACCTCCTCTCATTTAAAATCTTACCAGTAATTTAATTTTATTTTATTTTGCTGTTCTATTTAGTTCTGTTTTATCATCATACATTATTATACACATATAATTGTTTGTTTATACCTACTAACTAGCTTTTACACTTTGCACTTTATTGTATTTCTGGTCTTATTACTGATTTTTTCTTATTACTCATAGTATTTCATTTCTTTTATGATGTTTAATTTTTTTATGTTTTTAATTTCTGTTGTAAAAGCCCACTAGGGCGTAAATAAATAAATAAATAAATAAATAAATAAATAAGCGTTATAGTAAAGAGTAGCCGCAAGGTCATTCTAACCCACGTAAGTTAGTTCATCAACGGACTAATCCTGCCTCATACCTAAACCACAAAACTATTAACAATTCACAAAACGTAATTTTTTACATATCTCCATACAGGAGGCCGTGAGGAAAATAATTCCACTGTATAATTCGGGGCCTACTTCTTCGTGGAGATGATCTGTGAAGGGTCTTTTGGGGAAAGGAAGGATTGAAGTTCTGGGAAGTAAAAAGGTAGGAGGGGTGGGTTGGAATCAGGCGATAAGTGTCTCCAGGAGTGACGGACATATGAATTCATCTCTCCAACCGAGAGAGTCCTGGTAGAGATTTTCAAAGGCCTGCCACGCAGCTGGTCGGCAGACACATCACCCGCCTAGATCCGCAAGACGCTAAAATAATGCAGCAAAGGTACTAGGTATAAAAACATGCCATTCCGCTACAAAGAGTTTAGATAATGTTTATCGAACATATATTTGTTGCAATAATTTTTTTAATATTATAATAATCATTAAATAGTATAAAATGAAGTCGCTCAAAGTGTTTGTGCGCTTAGATCTTTTAAACTACGCAACGGATTTTCATGCGGTTTTCACCAATAGATAGAGTGATCCAAGAGAAAGGTTAATATGTATAATACATTCGTATTAATGTAGAGAAAATCCAAAAATTCAAATATTCAATTCAGGCAGCGGGCAGCTGGCAAGCGGGCGGTGTGGATTTTATAAAGGTGAGGTAATGGCGTTGTGTTTCATTAGCCACAGCAACGTGTGGCCGGGTCTGCTAGTTAAGTATAATAGGATTCCTATAAGAAAAAATAATGTAATCCGTGAATTTTTTATACTATTGTACCGAAAATGTAAGTATCCAAGTATAAGCTGTGGAACGATTTACCGGCCTCTGTGTTTCCTCCCTCCTACAACATGAGTCTCTTCAAGACCCATGTTAACTCCTTCCTTTCATCAAAAAGACCCTCCACACAGCATCCTCAAAGATGACATAGGCCCTGAGGGAAATTATTTTCCTCAGGGCCTCCTGTGTGGAGTTAATGTAAAAAAAAAATCTATCATTAGTATATATTAGTCTATCAAATAACGTGACTTTTATAAAGTAGTGGTCAGTTTCATCATGTTGTTTTGAAGCAAATAAATACGTATGCGCCTTCATGCTTACCGAACTATTATGCGGTCAAATTCGATGCCGCAATGCGATTCTGAACACTGCCATATCTCATTCCTCAAGTAACTTGCAGTTTCTCAAAGATCCCTTGCACCACAACCCTGAGAAGTATTTTGTTAAAGGTTTATGTTACGTATTTAGACAATAATAATGTTGAATTTGATTTTCCCTTTATTAATTATAAAGGGAATTTAAAAGCGGGGTGTATTTATGGTAAGACCTTAAAATATCTATTTTAACTATTTTTGTAGTTCTTGGGCTATAACTAAGTAACAATTTCTTGACATTTTGTGTTGAAAAGTTTTATTTAATATGTACATTTTTGAAGTAAAACTTCTTTACGCATGCTCAACTTGGAGGGTTAGCTGGTGAATGCGTTTCGAAAAGTGTGATGCGAACGGTAATCGATGCAAACGGTGATCGATGCGAACGGTGATCAGGCGATACTAACCCAAGGTCGTAGGTCACCCCAAGGTCGTAGGTCACCCTAAGGTCGTAGGTCACCCCACAGTCGTAGATAACCCCAGGGTCACCCCAATGTCATATGTCACCCCATTGTCATATGTTCTTTTATAAGTTAGTGAAGTTTTACTTCAGTCGTGTGGTCTAAAGCACACTCGTTTTTTTACTGCTACCGGCTTCGACACATCCGTCTCATTCACTAGCAATCTTAAAACTAGTTTTAAGTAGTTTAGTAGTTTTATGTCGAAACCGGTAGATAAATACAAATTAAGTAACAAATGTACATGTGAATTAAAACTTTTCAAAACAAAATTTTCTCGCTTTGAGAAAACTACCTGTCAAGATTTTGAATAGTAAAATTAAAATGAATTTATTTTTACGTATGTATATACTCACTAAGCTTTTTATAAACTAGCTGGGTTACCCGTCTTCGCTCAGGACAACATTCGAGAGTGTTATGGAATGTTGCACAGTGATGTTCCCGATTCCCTATTCCTGATCATTCCATGACAACTCCGCCACTCCTTCCAGAACTTTCTACAGCTCTATGGAACCTTCTAGAACTTTCCGGAAGACTGTTCTAGAAATTTCAAGAGGGCGAAGCTTTCAGCCCTTATATCTTCAAAAGCACGCCCTTTAGGTATCCCAAAAACGGATACCCTTATTCCCTAGGGGGGATAGCGATCTACCACACCATATAACTCCCTTGATCGAACCGGGACTCGTTTCTGAGTTTTTGCTAGCTGCACGTTTTTTTGGACTTTCTTTTAAAATGTATGCCATATTCAAATAAATAAAATGTTACTCCTTACATGTCCTTTCTCGTGCGTTCCCCTCCAGCGTTCCACTTCCACCTTCCCCGCCACCGCTCTTCCGCTCCCCTGTCCCGCCAGCGTATTCCCAAACCCTAACGCGTTTCAGTCGCGCTATAGACTGAAACGAGTTAGGGATTGGAATGCGTAAATCACCTTCCAAACACTACCGCGTTTCAGTCGCCTTCGCGCTTTGTGGCTCTCCGTTTCTGTTAGGGTGACGACCATAATTATAGAAGGGTAAGCAGAGAGGATGGATCGCGTTTTTTTTACTTACGAAATCTTTTTTTACATTGAAAAAAATTATTTTTTAAGTAAAAAAAAACGCGCGTTTTTTTTTACTTAAAAAATAATTTTTTTCAATGTAAAAAAAGATTTCGTAAGTAAAAAAAACGCGGTCCATCCTCTCTGCTTACCCTTCTATAATTATGGTCGTCACTCTAACAGAAACATAGTGCCACAAAGCGCGAAGGCGACTGAAACGCAGTAGTGTTTGGAAGGTGATTTATGCATTCCAATCCCTAACGCATTTCAGTCGGTAGAGCGACTGAACCGCGTTAGGGATTGGGAATACGCGTCCCGCCAACCCCCCTGGCACTTCATTTCTTGACTCCTCTCCCACCCGCCCCGTAGCCGAAACTTTTTCTAACAATTTTAAACTCGCGATATCTTTCTAATTAAATATCCGAATTAAAAAACTCAAAAAGTTAAATAAAGGTATTGAAGCTGTCCAAAAAACCAAGATACAAATAAAGAGCCTTTTCAAGCGGCGACATTTTATTTAAATTTTTTAAATAAAATAATACTTATTGTGGCATAACCATAATAGTTAGACATATGCTGTCGCAACCTCTTTTGTAAATAATGATGTGTTCTATAAAGTCGTAGTACATTATTTTATTATATCATCAATAGTTTTCGCAGCGCACGCGATTTAAAGAATATTTTAGGTAATTTTTTTACACCCTGGGTTATATTATTGAAGTTTTAGTAAGGATGCTTATTTAAAAAAAAATATATAATATAGCCTATGTCACCCAGGGATAGTGTAGCTTCCTAATAACGAAAGAATTCTTCATATCGGTTCAGTAGTTTCGGAGCCTATTCGATGCAAACAAACAAACAAATCTTACCTCTAATATATAGTGTAGTAGATAGTAGATAAACGAGTTTTATCTTATACTATGAACAGAGCAAACATAAATAAAAAATATATATTAATTTGTAGATAAGAAATGACAGGAGTCTAAATTGCTACCGACTGAAGCCAGCGAAACTATGACATCCCCAATTTGGGTAAATTGTGAGGCTGAAGGTAGTGGGGAGGGGAAGGATATGGGGAGTACCTGTCTATCAATTCTGGTCACCAAACATGGCTAAAGCATTTTAAGCAACATTTCTGAATGGTGGTCTTACACCAGATCCCTGGTGTAAGACCACCTTATCCATCCTTATCTGTCGCTTGTGAAATAACACAAATCAATCAAATAAAATTTACTGGCGCACCTCCGGATCGCTAGTCGAAAGCCTAACCCCTTGACCACGAAGGCTGTCAGAAATAACAATGAAAAAAAGAAAAATTGAGGAACTAAATTACAATTTTTTTTAAAGGATATATTATTTTATTTAAAATTATTAGAAAAGTAGTAAGAGTAAGCTAATTAGAAATAAAAAGGTACAATATACATGTATACTTAACTACAAATATAAAATCAGTACAATATAAACAAAAGTAATAAACAAAAAGAGTGAAAACCAAACAAACATAGCAATCAAATATGAAGATTAGGATATCAACAAACATCTATTATGTACATATTATTATTTTGTATATAAATAATGAATAGCAGAAATGTATCACTCATAAAAACCAGCAAATTAATAAAAATGCGCAAAAACTTGTAGTCAATTAAACAAAATGTCGATGTTCTCTGGGTCACTATATTTAAAAATGTCGAACTAATGTACCGGACTAGAAATGTATGTACGCGCATTCGTGAAAGAACCAAATTGGATTTTTTTTGTGTTCGTTATTGTCAGGACAAGGTTTGTATAAAACTGCTGGTGAGCTCTGGTATTATGAAATTTGTATAAAAAAATTGCAATAAGTTGCAAGCGAGCTGTTTGAAAATTGAATATACCTGTACTGAATGTTTGAGGGGGGACGGGGGAGGGGAACTCGAGTAGGGAGTTCGCGGGAGAGGAAGGGGAAGTGGAAGAGGAACGGGACAAATGGGATAGGACACTCAGGAAGAAATAGTTTCTTTATTAAATGGCAATGGTACCACCTAGTAGTCAATAAACATGAAGATGAGGAAATCAACAAACATAGTCAACAACTATGAAGATGTGAAAATCACAATGTAACACAATTGCAACTAACAAGTAGATGATTGACTTTTTGGATAGTATAGTTAAAGAAATGAAAGGAGAAGAAATGTTTAGAAAATTTTCTTAGTTCTTTAGAATGTACAACAAAAGAAATAT
This sequence comes from Limnephilus lunatus, assembly GCA_917563855.2. Classification (NCBI taxonomy): domain Eukaryota; kingdom Metazoa; phylum Arthropoda; class Insecta; order Trichoptera; family Limnephilidae; genus Limnephilus; species Limnephilus lunatus. The sequence continues at coordinate 82,800,768 of OU830594.1, forward strand.
TCAACGTCTAATAATTTTTGGTGTCTCGTTATCGATGGCGAGTTTAACTAAGTTAAAACTAAGTGCTTATCTTAAAAAAGGCTGATGGTTTTTCATCAAGGTTGGGTTGTTCCACACAACATTTTAACTGTTCCCGTTAAATGCCTTTTCTCAACTTGTTTCAGTGTTTGATCAAACTTTAAATAGCGTAAAGCTTAATATTAATATTATTTTACGTCATGGCTGGTTGAAATCAGTTTAAAAAAGAAGAAAGTTTGTTTCAATTTGAAAAGAGCAATGTAAAATATTCCAATTTACACAAATCATCCATTTGATTGTTAATTAAATAAATATAGAGGTTGAAACATTAAAAGCTAAGTAACATTTTAGTAAGAAATCATTTTTAAATTGGCTGCAAGTTGTAGGGAAAGAACGTACTGAAAATAAAATAACAAAGGAAAAATACGGAACAATTTCAAACTAAAGACTTACAATTATTCTAAAAGGCAATAAGATAAACAGAAGTATGTTTGTTGGAAGAACCAGAAGATGGACAACTGATTTTTGCGTAAAGGAAAGGAATTTGTATTCCTTGAACAGATAAAAAAGAACAGAGTTGTAAAATTACTTTACGGAAAAAGTTTCACCAGGCCATTGGAATAACCCAAACAAGAGACAAAATACCCAAAAATCTATCAAAATATCGATTAATTTCGTATTTCAGAACAAAGCCGAAAATATCCTCATTTTCTCGCTTGTTAAAGACAATCATTTAAAAATTAATTGTGCTTGAGAAGGATTTAAGTACCATTTTTATTGCCTAATTCTGAATGGTTTTATTTACCTCAGCTTCGTTTTTTCTTTCAATCCATTTATATTTGATTAGAGTTAACGGCGATTATGGTGTTTCATCCATGCCTAATATCTAAGTATGTATATTTTTAGAAATAGGCTAGGCAATTCACCCTAAAAAGAGTGATTTGGGATCACGATTATTATTTAGCTAGATAATTCATTATCTTTAAACACATAGTTTTATAACAATAATAATAATAATAATTGGACAATTTGTATAGCGCCGTTTTTGTGAAAAATCACCTCAAGGGCGCTATCTATACTTATTTTAATGCTGCCATGCTACCCAAAAAGTTAATAAAACGTTTACAAAAATACTTAAATTTAATTTAAGACATTTAAAAATAGATGAATTATAATTTAAAAAAAGGCTGTTTTTTTTGCAGGTTAAATATTCATATAAATATATATGAATATAAAAAAATTTAAAATTTACATTTTTTTGGTTGGATGAGGATTGAATCTACCTACACAGGGTTTGGAGTCAACAACTCTACCAACCGAGCCTAATCCCGATTGTATAATATCAACAATGATTGGATAAGACGAACTGCTGCAATGCTAATATCGAATTTCAGAGAAATGCGTATGTGTATGTGCGTGATTGCCACAAAATGTTAATGGAATGCTTTATCATTGAAAAAAAGTTTATTTACCGAGTTTCAGCTCGATCGGATATCAGGAAATGGGTTTGATCCCCTTCCAAGATTCCACATCATTCGTAAATTCATTCAATCAAGAAAAAAATAGAAATTTAAATAGATATTGAATAAAAACAAATCACTTAGTAAAACACCCTTATTTTAACCAATGGTTTCTTCGTCAGGATAAAATGAAAATAGAATTTTATTTGTGTTTTTCAAAGTAAACTGTTTATATTCAATTAAAATGACCCCACAAAGTGATTTTGCAATGATTGAAAAAGTAATTTAAATTATAGGTCTTTAAAATATACAAGCGTTGGAAATATAATATAGGTACCTACCTAGAAACTTACTAATAACATATTTGTATCTTTAATAAATAATAATAATTGCTAAATGTTAGCCCGCCTGAACAATCCTGAAAATAAAACCCATGTTTTTAATTTTCCTGTTTGCACATATCTATCTGTATTGTTTCTAAAGCGCTTCTATGATTTAATTTTCTCACAGAATATACATAAGTAATATGGGTAAGAATTACCGAATCTTTTATTTCTTTCATTGAATATGTTACGATAGGAAGGTTGATCTAGTAAAATCAACGCCGTTGCCTTGGCCGGATATCATTTCGCCATTTTCCTCGGGATTTCTAGTGGAACTCTTTCTTTGTAGAAATTGACACTTGTTTACTCCTGCCTCTAGCGGTGAAATGTGGAAGTTTTAAATCTTTCCCGCGATAAGGATAAACTTTAACTTGATAGTAGATGGGTGTGGAAGAACTTTTGGGAGTGATACCATAACTAAAGAAGATTTGTTACATTTTTTGCAATAGGGTAATCTGTTAAACCCCATTAAAGTTGCAAGTCTTAATTAACAGACTTCTTCTTATTAAGTAGGGCGATTTTTTCAACATCCTCTCGATAAGCACTATCCACAGGATTACCTACGCATTATTTTTCTAAATAAAGTCCAAGTTTACTATTCTTTACTCGAACCCATAAATAGTAGCTATGTATCATATTTCAATAGTCCAGTTGATTCGGCATACATATCCGAAAAATAGAAATTTGAATTGAGTATGCAGTTACACGTAAAAATGCAACCTCTGTATGGTACAACACTCAGATTACTCATAAATACCATCAAATCATGCAGAAATTCTTGTAGTAAATTAAACGAAATGTTGATGTTTCTGGGTCACTAGTAGGATATTTCAAAATGTCATACTAATGTACCGAACCGTCATGTCTCCAGGTGTTATTTTATAACATATTTAGTGATCATTCGAATATTGTATTACTTATTATCTCAACAGTATTTGGAGATGTCTGAGAAATCAACTGGGCGATAGTCGAATTTTCTACCTGTTTCAAATTTATTTATTTATTCAATTGTTACCTATCTATCTATTTAGTAGAGTATTTGGTTTTTATACCATTTTACAGTATTATTCTGAGATTGATAAAATTTCGCATACTTTGCCCCCAAAACAATTGGAAGGTTCAGATAAGTTTTCGAAAAATTCTCCCTACCCATTACAGCATAATTTTGATACCACTTGATGAAATTTTGTACATTTGACGTTCGAAACAAGGGGAAAATTAACTGCATAACGTCCTGCCATTTTGTGGACACATTTAAGCCACGATCTTACTCCTATAAACTTTTTCTCGTGGGGTTATCTTATGAACATTGATTACGCAGATCTGTAACTTATGTAAGTGAGAGAATCCGCACGGTAGTTGCGACAGTGACTTTGTTTTTTTTTACATTAGATCCACACAAGCTCTGAGGAAATTAATTCTCCTCAGGGCCTACGTCATCTTTGGGGATGCTGTATGAAGAGTGTTTTTCAGGAAAGTAAGGAGAGGGAGTTCTGCGAAGGAAAAAGTTATGGGGTGTGAACAGGAATCCGGGATTCATTGTGTCCAGAATTGAAAGAAGTAAGAATCCATCCCTCCAACCGTGGTGCAAGGCGATGTTCCGAGAGTGTCCTGTCTAAAGATCTCCCTCAATAAGTCTCTTCCGATCCGGCCCGGCATCCCTGCTAAGTCACCAAAAGTAGTGAAACGCTTGGGGTGACCTATGGCAGAGGCGTTGGTTGTCTAATAGATGGTTCCCCGGGCAGCGATAACCATACCCGCCTCCCAGATTAAATGATTCAGCCTACCTGGAGTGAGGTCAATTATCGCTTCGGTTTAGATGTTCACTGTTCCACAAATAAAACTCATATCAAAATATTTATGTTGTGGAAAAAAAAGATTTGCTTTAATAGGCCTTTAACACACAATAAATTATGTTATTTTAAAATCACGGACTACTTTTTCTATGACCTTGTACATACTTAGATTTCGTGGTGTAAAGTAAGAACGCTATAAATTGTACACAAGAAGTCCTGTACAGTGTTTCGGAATATTTATTTTATAGTGTTTCATGAACACCTCACTAGGAATAACTGTGCTGAGGTGTTCTTGTTGTGTGAGTATTGTTTATTGCTCTAATCGTGTTAGACTCTTAATTTTTATATTTGTATTTAGTTTTATTTATCCCTAATTTGTTTCTTTCCTTCCTCTTCTAATGTTTTTATTATCTGTTTCTATTAAATAATATTTTTTAGATCTTATTTGAATTATTTCAATTATCACTACCACACTACGGGTATTAGCCTAGTTTGATAGTTAAAAAACTATAATTTATGAAAATTAATGAAATAAGAAAAAAAAAAATTAAAATTTTCAATACAAAATTCTAATTATCATTTTTATTAAGCAGTTTGTCAACAAAATCTTCAATTACAATGGAACTCATCACCTGAATTGATTAAAATTCCCTAAATTATTGTTTGTGTAAAATGCCGGTCTTAATTCAGAAGGAAGATTCTTTTACTCTGCAAGAAGAAAAAAAATATAGAAATAAAGAAAGCTATTAAAAACCCAAATCCAAATTCTAAATAATCAATTAAATGTGTCCAATATCCCAATATTAGGAATATTTCCCATAAACTTATAAATATCCCACTATCCCTTTATCACCTGTTAAGGTGACGCTTTGTCTCTTTAGATATAATATTATGGTAACTCATTATATACACACCTGTCTCTTTCTCTCTGGTACTAAAAGATTTTAATTTCAGGGTATCTCAATGTTCCTTTATTGAATGTTAAATTTTGTCTCATGCTGTACGTATATAAATATAAGCATACACAATGTATTTTTTTAATTAGTTTAATTATGTACCCCGATAATGCCTATCGTCGGTCATAATAAATAAAATAAATAACGTGGTTATTAACAAAGCAATTGCTTTATTTCACTAATATTATTATATCATGTCCACAAACTACATTGAAAAACAAATACAAATTGATTTAATCGCCTCCAGTTATGTGTCATACGTTTTCAGCAAAGGTATAGCTGGTAATTCACAATTTCTTTATATTACTTGGTAACAAGTTGAATATTTTGGGAACATTATATTCCAGGAATCGCAGTCCTTAATTTATAACGAAATTATTTTTTTAACAGCATGTTCTAATGGTAATTCGAAACACACATTCATATTTATTAAGACGCCATTTCTACAAAAACAGATAGACACGTGCAAGTTTAAAAAATGTATATATTATAATGACTTCCCTTATTCCTTACGTCATTCGATACTATCGAAAATCTTACACAATTCCGTGAACAAATCAGCGATCTTTGTGAACTTGTTTTCGTAACATAAAACTATCGCTGTTCTGCCACCTCTGAAGTATGATACAAAAGGTTAACGTAATAGTATACGGTTGTGGAAGAAGTAAGACGCGGAGGTTTGCCAACCTCAAACAACGGGGAAAAGGTTCCAGCATTCATAACATTTCACTTAAAGTTTGCCGAGTGATACGGCGGGGTAGTTAGGTTAGGGAGGTGGTTATATTCCAGTCTTCCGTACCCTCTTTTAACCCTGTGGATAACAGTAAACGAATAATCCTGGTTTTAGGGACAGGTTGAAAATGCCAAATATTAATTTTTATTCATTAATGGCTGGATGGCCTGAGGAACAAATAAATTTCCCAGGGCCTGTCATCTTTGGGGATGTTGTGTGGAGTGGTTTTTAGGGAAATGGAGGAGAGGAAGTTCTCGGAAGGAAAAAGGTATGAGGGGTGCAACCAGACACCATTCACCTTCTTCGTCGTCTCCAACCCCCCATTTCCTTGAGCCTAACAACATACCAGACATTTATCATAGTACGCTATGTTGTAAATAACGAATTGTTATGTTAAGGTGGGTATGTTTATGGTGGGTATGTTTTCGTATCTATTTGAACATTCTAAGAAAAATCTTAGCAATAAATATTGTTTGTACAGCGCCCCTGAGGTGATTTTTCACAAAAACGGCACTGTCAAAGCAATATGCTTGTAAACTAACTATCATTGCCATCTGTGGAGTAAAAACTCAAATGCATTAAGTTTGGAACTTAACTAAAACCTACCGTCATTCAGATTATTTCTTAGTATATTATTATGATCCAAGAGATCTCTGTTATTATGATCTATTTGTAAATACTCCGACAGTTGGTTGTGATTTAGTGTTAGTTTTTAAACCTGGTGTTTTTAAACACAATATAATTAATTCAATCTTCTTTCTTTCACAAGCAGGTCAGGAAGTTTTTTCAGAAAAGCAGGGAGCTGAGCCGAAGTTTAACTGGGTACACATAAAAAGTGCAAAATCATCACGGAAAAGTGTTATTACAAAAATAAAGTCAGAATACTTTTAATTAAATGAAGACAATGTAAGCGAAACTAAATCGAAAATCTGGAAACAGAAAAATCAGAAAAAGATATTGGCACCTCTGGGACTCGAACCCAAGACCTCTCGCTTTCCAGGCGAATACTTATTTTTACTTGCGAAGAATACTTTTGTTCAAACATAGTATGTTTTTTACTGAATTGGACCTGATATCTAAACTGATGTTATATTATTATTTGAATCGGGGATAACACAGTCCCACTATTTTTGGATAGTTTTTTGTCAAAAAAAAACTCTTTCTGGCCGACAATATCCAGAAAATCAACCCCCAGCATCTTAAAGGTTAACACCCCTACAGGCTTCAAGCCTCCTAGTCTCCCGTGTAAGTATTTAAGTCGGTGTCGCAGGTATATGAGGGTTGCGTCGCTATGATGTTGCTCGGAATTAGATTGCTGAAAGGTGTCATGGTGAAAGGGAGGATCATTTGAACAACTTTCTAGTTTGCAGTAGCTACCTGAATGCTGAAGTTTTTGTTTCTTAAAAGTTCGGACCATTAGGCAAAACACTATCTCCTTTCTACATCTGTCTAAATTTAGAGAAGCACGTAAGTGTGTTTATATAGAGAGGGGAGTTGATGTGCTAACTTTTTTTGAAGAATTACATAAGTAAAGCATAAAGAAGTTTCTTTTTCTATTGGTTTGTCTAAAATTTAACATGTAAAACGGTGTCTGTAATATTTAAACATACTTAGAAGTAGTGAATCACTTATTTCTTAAACAGAAGTTTTTGTAAGATAAATCATGTAAAATGTGGAACGTCATTAAAACTTTTGGAAGGTGAAGTAATAGAGACAAATAGAGCATTTAAAAGAACATTATGGAAGGCGTTCAGGGGTAAAATGCATTTACTTTAAAAGGTGGTTCTACATGACAGTACTATCATGAAATTTAAAATAAACTTCTGTGTTCGAATTTCCCACGTTGTAAGGTATTTTTCAGGTAAAAATATTATTAATAATAATTCAATGAATTAAAATAAATTAAATGAAAACAAATAACTTTGTAAAAATCACTCTACATATATTCAATATTATTGACATGTTACGAAAACTATGTTTTCTTCATTATTAAAGATTAATATTAATATATAGTGGTTTTTACTACATGTTTTAATTAGAAATGGCACATATTTGAAAATTTTGAGGAAATAATGAAATAAAATATTAAAATATCAGGTAAAAATATAGAGAAACAGTGAAATAAAAAATAATTATTAATCAGAAAACAATTATAAACCATCCTCTTTTGAAGATTTACCCTTTTAATCTTTTTACCCTTTTAACGACCAAAATTTATCTCCCACTCCTACCCCTTCCACTCCTTTCATCAATTCTTCTACCAATTAGGGTTTGCCCCTTCTTCCCACCCAATGTTAATTTGGATTTGATATTGGTATACCTACTATGAAAAGAACACTGTTATCGAAACACTCGGAAGCATTGACGACTTAATTGATCGATGCTCGGAAGCTATTTTGTATCCAACATAGTAAAATATAGTTTTTTGACTTTAATTATTATTCTATTTTTATTTAATTCTTTCTTTAATCTGAAATTTTGCAAATGTTTATTTATTAAAACACTGATTTTTTTGCGCTGTTACCGTGGGTACATATTAGACATGCCTATATTTTGTGACGTTGCAATTTTTCACTCCCGGTATATTCATCTGGTAAGTACGAACTTACCCCACAGATTTTAACTTGACTTTTATGTGGAAGAAAAAGCATGCAAAGTGAAGTGTGAAGCTCTCTCAACATAGGTTTTCAAAGCGGTTTTAATTATCCAACAATTATTAAAACAATAACAATCCGACTTGGACATGCGATGAGACATCCAGAGAAGTACGAGATCTTGCATCTCATAATGCAAGGAAAGATTGCCGGAAGACGGGGCCCTGGAAGAAGGAGAATATCGTGGCTGAAAAACCTGAGTCAGTGGCCGGTCAGTCTACTGCAGAGCTGTTCTGGGCCGCCGTAAACAGAGTCCGCATAGTCAGCATGCTAGCCAACGCCCGTTGAACGGAGAGGCCACGAGAAGAAGAAGAAAAATTATTTTTCTTTTTGTCAACGTTAATTTTAATCCCATTTCCAATTTGTATATTTGCAAAAGAAAGTTGAGATGCTAAAGTTGGCCAGATTTGACCATTGATTACAATTAAGTAAAGTAATTTCAAAGGACCGAAATCGCTAATAAGTAAAGTTTGTGAGCTCAGAGATTCGGGTATATAAACACAATCTCCGCTGAGATCTCCTTTCAGCAACTACTCTAGAACTTCAGCACTGAATAGACATTCCCTAGAAGTGTGATATTTGAGAACGTAAATTCTACTCATCTTCTTTCCTTTATACTACTCGGGTGGCATGCTCGTAAATACCCGACGCGTTCGTTATCCATTCGGGATAATTCGGCAGCGCTCGGGAGCTCGGTAAATGCCTGCTGTCAGTTAATTCCTCTCTCTTAGTCAGAAGCTGTGACGGCCTCGTAGTTGAAGTATAAGGCTCTTGACTTGCAATCTGAAGATCGCGGGATGAAATATCGGTGTGCGCAAATAATTTTTATTTCATTAATTCGTGTTATTTCACATTGAATTAATTGAAAATAAAATATGGTATACGACACGTTCCAGAGTGAAAGATACTCTCAGTTTCGTCCTGGTGGAAGACCACCATTCAGAATTGAAACGTTGCTTTAGCCGTGTTGGTGTCCCGATCTGAAGAGTCAGATACGTCCCCACCTTCCTCTCTCCAATGTACTTTCCCTCTCAACTATCTTCAGCCTCAGTACAACATACCCTAATTGGGATGCCATAGTCTCAATGACTCTTGCAAAGTATTCTCATAAAAAAAGTCCAAAGAGATGCTTAGTTTCTTCTCTCTGTTTTAAAGTTCAAAGTTTTTATCGGTAATAGCATTCAGATCTAGGACCCATCGTCTCGATAAGGCACCAGGCGCCTATAGGCGTCACTCTCCTGAGCGGTGATTCCAGGATAAGGAATTACCCTTCACCTTAAAATTAACGACTTTTCAGTTGTCAAGAAAAAGTCTAATTCAGCAGCTTCTTGTTCTGACAGTCCCAGCACCTTGCACGGCTTCTGGAGTTGCTTTCCTCAACTTTGCCTCGGGCACTTTAATCCCTTGTTTGCCAACGTATCCTTAAGGATATTATCAAAAGATCATTTCTCTGAATACAGTTAGCTATTATGGGAAACTACTCCTCTGTAAGATTACATGCTATTTTTATGAATATAAACGTTATCTGGTAAGACGACACAATTTAAAAAACATAATTTTGCAAGAAAAACAAGTAAGTTATTATGAAAATAGAATCAGTTGGTGAACGGCGAAAATTGAGTGTCGGCGATCAAGAAGTTAAATGACTTCTTTCGTCTTGAACTACCGATCAAAGGATTTCAAATTATATGTCAAAGGCACTTCTCTAGCTACTAATTCGATTCTATTTTCTATAATAACAACATTTAATACAATAGTCCAGAAGTCAGGAAAAATTGAGCTCACTTCGGGCACAACGACATGCTCAAAACATATTCTATAAGTTTATCTCGTCAGTGAACTGCGGGTAAGCAATAGTATAGGAGGTGGTTGGCATGTCTACACCTACACACGAAGTCACACGTGTAAAGTTTTTCAACACTTCTGATTTGTATCTGCGGGGTGTTTTGTAAAGTTTAGCTGTCTCAGGACTAAACTAAGGACTAAGGACCCCCCGCGATAGTGCCAGGATAACAGCGGGGATAAGAGAGGACACTACCTTACTCCTTAGTCAGCCAAAACTTAACTTAAAGCTGCCACGTTATTTCTCCTTCGTCCTGCGACAAGAGAAGTGTTCTCGGGAAAGTGGATCAGGGGATTAGAGCAAAGGAGGAATAGACAAGTCGAAAGGACCTCATTTAAAAACAAATCCTCAACTACTGATTTCTTCTGAAGTAATGTCCCTCTGAGATAAAACTATTAAAAAAACTGAAGCACGAGAGGATATTTCATTTTGTTACTTAAGACATATTTAGAATCTTTCGTAATTTTGCTGATTTCGTACATTGTACGGGATAAAGAGTTAAAGAATTTTCAGAAGAAGAGTTTTATCATTTTTGTTTTTTTTTTCAATGAGTACAATAATTCCCTTCAGGGCTAATGTCATCAGTTTGGAGGGTTTTTGTATGGTAAAACTTCTTTACGCAATCTCGACACTTGGGGGTAAACTGGTGAATGCGTTACGAAAAGTAGTGATTGTTACGAAAAATGACATGCGAACGGTAATCGATGCGAACGGTGATCAATGTCATTAAAAAAGGAAACGGAGCATTTGCAACTTTTGCCAAGCCAAAAAAAGACGCCTGAGTGTGTACTACTGCGCGAAATGCAACAAACCATATTATCTGGAATGTCAATGTCAACGTCACCCTAATGTCATGTTCCTTTATAAGTTAGTAAAGTTTTACTTCAGTCGTGTGGTCTAAACTCTAAAGCACACTCATTTTATAAGGAAAGGAAGTTCTGGGAATGAAAGGGTATGAGGGGTGGGTATGGATCTAGGGGTCAGTGTATCCTGGTGTGACGGATGTACGAATCTATCCTACAACTACAGTGAAAGGCAGCGTTTCGTGAGAGTTCTGCTGTAGAGGTCAAAAGGTCTCCCTCAACAAGCCTTTCTCGATCCGGCCCACCAAACAATAGGTAGGCAAGCGCAACTGTCGCCAAGACACGGACAAACCTCACCCCATGAACCCGGACATCCCCGCTAAGTCACCAAACGAGCCACTAGGGGTGACATGGGGCATAGGTGTTGGTTATCCAATAAATGGTTCCTCGGGCGGCGGCGGTACTCAAAACCGCCTATCAAATTGTAATGGAGTAAATGAGGCTGTGAAGGAACCTTAAAGTTTTTGGCCGATATTTTCCATATTTTTCTTTTCGTTATTTTGAAATTAGCATTTTATGTGTTTCCGAAATTCAAAAATTAAAATTTTTTTATAAACATCACCGGATACCTAAATTTCATTCATATTTTATACTCCAAACAATGTAATGAATCACTGGTCAAATGAGTCAAGTACACCCCTTAACCTCCTGTATTTATATAAACGAGAAAAAAGGTTATATATTTTTTTTCATAACTAACGACGGAATAGCAAAGTAGAGCATTTTAACGGTAGGTACCTATGTGGAGTGTTTTGCATAAAAAGCAATCTTAATGTCTAATAGTAGCATAAATACATCTTACAAAGTCTGTAATTAATTGTTTCTGCAATGAGCAATACGTATTTCAGAACAGGTAAAAAGCTCTTGTTGGTTTGATCCTTCTTGTAATTTATTATTTTTATTTATTTTATTTATTAATTTTCATCGCCCTGGTGGGCTTTTATATTACATGCTTATAATACAGAGACAGGTTTTTAAAAACAAAAGATAAACTATAAAAAATAAAAAATAACTAGTATGAGAGTAAAATAATAGTAAAAGAGAAAGTTTCTAAGTTGTAAATATCATAGAAAATAAACTAGTAGGTACTCGTATGTAACCAATTACAAAATTTACAGGTAACTGATTAATTGTGATGTGTAAATACATGACAAAATACAATATACATAAAAATAAAACCGTAACAAGTTTTTACATTGTGGATTAATATAGAAATATACGAATAAATGCATACCGACGATAATAGAAACGACGCTTGAGACTTTCTTTGTCAGGAGACCTAATTAGAAATGTTAGGTATGTAATTTTTATTAATGTCTTCCATTTTAAACGGAATACTAAAAAATATTTATTTCTCGTTGAGAGAATTAAAAATTATTTTGCTTAGTGAAATATTGATTTGATCGTATTAAAAGGGAAACGAGTCGGTGCTGTTTTCGATTTGGGAGGTGGATATGGATACCGCCGCCCCGGGAAATATTTATTGGATTATCAACAACTCTGTAACACGTCATCCCAAGATTCCCAAGTAGTTCGCTACGTTTGGTTACTTAGCAGTAATAATAAAACATTTGAAATAATGTTATAGTATTCCAAAACACCGAGGAATATTGTGAGGTTGAACAAAGTGATGGGGGTAAAAGAAAAGTGGTAGACGAAGGTCTGGAAATTCCTGGATATTCAGAATTCGTCACTAAACACCCCTTACGACATTTTATTTAACTTTTGATTCTTAATGGTGGTCCAAGATGTAGAGATTAATTCATTCTATTTTTAAATTTATTTTGTTTATTATTTTAGTCCTTTATATACCCATAGGGCACATTGGTGCTTATAAGAATGACTTATAATATAGGTATTGTTATTAACTTTATTTTGTAGAACTCGATTTCAATTTTAAAAAAATATTTTATAAATTGAATAATATTATTATTTAATGAATAAAAACAGTTTATTATAATCGAATTCTGCTGCGTACGTGTTACAGCTGTATCGCCCTCTGAAGGCATTTCGCCCTCTGAAGGACAGTTTGATAAGCCTTCAGAGGGCGAAACAGCTGTAACACATAATAATAATTACGAAGCGGAACTCGTTTGTAGTAAACTGTTTTTATTCATTAAATAATAATATTGTTGAATTTATAAAATAAATTTAAAAAAAAAAAAATGACTTACAATGTTCAATTTTAATTAAAATAACCTCTTTGTTTATAATAACTATATACTTTAAAATTTTATACCCGTCAATGAAACAGTCCAATAAAAAATGAATATTCATTAAGAATTTTAGAAAAAGGTTAATATAGTATCCCAAATACACAAAATCGGACGTATTTATCCGAGACACCATCCAGATTACAAAAAAATTCTTTAGAACTTATAAAGATTTAAAAAAAAGGTTTCAGTTAAAAATTTAGGAAAAAATCAGTCGGATCAGAATAATATTGTTAATTCTAAATTTGAAATAAGAGATCGAAAAAAGATACCTAAAAATAAGAGGTTCCAATGGCCTAGTTGATAAGAAACATAGAACCATAAGATTTTTTTTACATTAAAATTTTATTTATAAATTATTATTATCTATTTTTTTTCTGCGATTTACAATATAGCATATTTAATACTTGCAACCATGGTATTATTAATTATTTTTAAATGATAAAATACTCTACACTCCTTTTCCAATCCCAAGCTAATGCTTCCATGGAGGATGGTATAAACATATTTATACGTAAAGAAAAACAATGTAACTCCTTGATTTTACAGACTTAACTTATTTCTTTAATAAAAAAAATAATAAAAAAATTCTCCGAGATTGTGGTGGTCTTCTGACACAAAAACTCGCATTTGTATCCTCTGTTCACCTCCTTTCAAGTCAAATATACATTCACTTGTTATTAAAAGAACACCGATCTAGGTTCTTTATATTATACGTTCATAGTGTAAAGATAGCATTTAATAATAATTATCCAACGTAGATGCTCATAATCCAAATTTAAAAGTTTAATTTCCCTGGGAATACCATTTCCTTCATTTCCAAAACTTTCTTTGAAACTAAAAGATATATCTCTCGGATAACCTAGTACAATTTGTAAGTTTCAAGTAAGTTTAAATGTTTAAGACCAACTCGATTAGCTTCAGGTAATTCTTAAATTAATTGAAAACCCCTCGCGGTGACTTCTGACAAAGACAGTTAAAAATTAACCTTAAGGCGGCTTAAATCACCCAATTAGATGATAGCCTTAAATAAAGCTAAGTACATCCAGTTTCATTTGTACAGGATGTAATAGCTCGTACACGAAGATTTTTAACCGACGATAGACTCTTGAGTAAATTTAAAGTAAAAAATGTAAAGTCATTTTGCTGTCCCATATTTTATTTTTCAATTCAATCATTGTTTTGCACACCCCAGAATTCGAACCCGCGACCTTCGGATTACTAGTAGAAAACCATACTCCTCGACCACGGAAGCCGTCAAAACAATCGTTGTATTGGTAAATGTAGAATCTATGACCTTATCTTATTATTTTGACAGATTTTTAAGAATATTTTTAAGCTTCACAGTTCATGGTGGAAAACATTTGATTTAACTCAGATTTTCTAAAACAGGCTGTGAATATTTTTATGCCGCCTGAACTCACTTTTAGCTAGTTTCAGCGAAACTCATGCAATATTTTATTATTTTTGATTTTCCAGGAAAAAACAAAAGTTACATTTTTAATCAAATTATTAGAGAAAAATAAATTGGAGAGTTATTTAAATGAATAGATAGCAATAAAATGTGAATATACTCGTAACTCTTCAATCCAAATTAGGGGTATTTCAGAATTAGCATTGAAAACTTTTAATCAAAACAAAATGAAACGAATAACTTTTCGATCCGCAAAATAACAATGCGTATATTTTTCTCCAAGGTTTGTCTATTATCTGAGCACTGAACAGATTTAACACAGAAGTGTTATTTATATCGATTAGAAAGAATACCGCTGTCGCTAAACATCGTGCATGTTTGGTGAGCGTGCTTTTGGAGTGTCAGGACCTAAAGCCTGGAATGGACTGCCACATGATTTAAGAATGATCACAGACTCAGCCGAATTTAGAGCTTAACTCACATTTTCCGACAATCATATCCATATAAAGTCAAAACCTCTCACCTTTACCCTCATAGTCCGTGACATCGTAAATAACTAATTGTGTAAAAATTTAAGCAAATTCTTTTTTGTAAACCTTTGTTTATTTTATAAAAATTTTCCAGATATAAAGCGTCCCAATTTCTCCACTCTTTCAAAATAAATATTAATTCAACTTTTGGCATTAATTTTCATATTAATGTAATATCAATTTGGGAATCGGGTATAGGTACCGCCGTCCAGGAACCATTTATTGGATAACCACCAACAGTGGTTGGCTACGTTTGGTAATTTAGCAGGTGCCCGGGTTCTTGGAGTGAGGTTTGTCTAGGTCTTGGTGGCGAAATCGTTTCCTCACTGCGTGGCGGTCCGGATCGGGAGTGACTGCTTAAGGCAGACATAATCTGAACCTCTTCAGCCGGACTCTCTCGACCCATCGTCTTGCCCCGCAGTTGGACGGGTGGATTAATACATCTCTCACTCCTGGACACATTGACCCCCAGATTCCAACCCACCACTCATATCTTTATCTTTCCCAGAACTTCCTCTTCTTCTTCTCCATAAAAATACCCTACAAACTGCATCCCCGAAGATGACATAGGCCCTGAGATTTTTTTCTCAAGGCCTCCTGCGTGGAACTAATGTAAAAAAAAAATCAAATGTTTTGGGGGTAGCAAGTGTAAAGTCATGAGATTGATGATCTGAGATTTTTTTCTCAAGGCCTCCTGCGTGGAACTATTGTAAAAAAAAATCTAATGTTTTGGGGGTAGCAAGTGTAAAGTCATGAGATTGATGATCTGAGATTTTTTTCTCAAGGCCTCCTGCGTGGAACTATTGTAAAAAAAAATCAAATGTTTTGGGGGTAGCAAGTGTAAAGTCATGAGATTGATGATCTGAGATTTTTTTCTCAAGGCCTCCTGCGTGGAACTATTGTAAAAAAAATCTAATGTTTTGGGGGTAGCAAGTGTAAAGTCATGAGATTGATGATCTGAGATTTTTTTCTCAAGGCCTCCTGCGTGGAACTATTGTAAAAAAAAATCAAATGTTTTGGGGGTAGCAAGTGTAAAGTCATGAGATTGATGATCTGAGATTTTTTTCTCAAGGCCTCCTGCGTGGAACTATTGTAAAAAAAATCTAATGTTTTGGGGGTAGCAAGTGTAAAGTCATGAGATTGATGATCTGAGATTTTTTTCTCAAGGCCTCCTGCGTGGAACTATTGTAAAAAAAAATCAAATGTTTTGGGGGTAGCAAGTGTAAAGTCATGAGATTGATGATCTGAGATTTTTTTCTCAAGGCCTCCTGCGTGGAACTATTGTAAAAAAAAATCAAATGTTTTGGGGGTAGCAAGTGTAAAGTCATGAGATTGATGATCTGAGATTTTTTTCTCAAGGCCTCCTGCGTGGAACTATTGTAAAAAAAAATCAAATGTTTTGGGGGTAGCAAGTGTAAAGTCATGCAATGTCCAGTGTATTAAATTAAATGTTCTCCGCTTGCAAAGTCATATCTTTTCCAAGCATATACATACTTTCTAATTAAAATGTGTTTATCGGAAGTGACCCGCCAGTAAGTATGTTTTCGGTATCTATTTGTAAATAATAAAATTATATAGAGCCTTAGAATTTATAATAAATTGTACAGCGCCCTTGAGGTGATTTCTCACTAAAATCATCATTATTATCATTACATAAAACCCTTCGAATCCGAAGATCCAGACATGCCATTTAAACTTATATTTCAAGAGAACTATTCAATAATATTTGTTCAAGAAAATTCCATCAGTAGTGACGAAAAATAATTAAGTTTAGTTCGGGCACACAGACATGCCCACAACGTATTTTTTTCGATTTATCTCTTCAGTAGAACTCGGGGTGGAATTTCAAATCAGCCTTAATTTTGACCGCACCGAGGCAAAATCTAATTTACGAATGAAAAAAAAATCAGGAAAATTGATTTGGAGTACACAGGATTGGGATTTGTGTTCCAATTTCCAATGGAGACAAGACTTCTTTTGTAGTCGATAGCTGCCAGCCGAATAATGCTGAGGTCATGCGGTTTTTGTAATGCCATAGGGATGGTTATCAGAATTACTATTTGGCACTTCATCTAAATAAGACGAAACATTTCACAATTCCACAAAAAACCAAAAACAATTTTTTTTTATTAATTCGAACAGCATACGTGAAGAAAATTAAACTTACATTGGTACATTTAAAATGAAACTGTGAGGAAACAGTTTTTTCAGTTTTGCAGCTAAAAATCATTTCTTTTTATTCTTTAAGCTGTTTATTGCAACAAAAGTCACCCATAGGCCAAAGTTCACCATAAGTGGTATGCGTTTGGTGATGTGGCAGGGGTACCAGGGTTCAAGGGGAGAGGTTTGTCCACATAAATTTGGGGCGGATGCGTGTGCCCTGATCAACTTGACATACCTGACAGAAGGGACTGGTTGAGGGAAACTGTTTGATCTCTCCAGCAAGACTCTAGATTATCGCAGTGATAGATTCGCACGTCTCAACTAGCACTCCAAAGGTCATGGCTTGAAATGTGATACCTATCACAATTTAATTTCAAATGTTTTATTAATTTGCTGTACGTTCCAAAGTAGAAGATACTCTCAATATCGCCCTGATGTAAGACCACAATTCAGAAACGTTGCTCGAAATGGCTTTAGCTGTGCCTTTTGTGACTAGATCTGAATAACCATGTATTCCCCACATTCCTCTTCCCCTTTTTCCTCTTCTCCTTCATCTCTCCACTCAGACTCACAACATACCCCAATTAGGGATGTCAAATTCTCACTGGCTTCAAATGCTTGATGACTCTGGTGCGGTATTCACATAAAAAAAGACTGTATTTATGTCAATAGAGAACTCCAGTCCATTTAATTTTTTTTTTATGAATAACGACCCTCTAACTTAAATAACTGCGTGTTTGATTTTATTTTTAGAGTTAGTTTTAATATATTTATTGTTATTAAGTTTATTTTGTAGAACTCCATTTTAATTTTTATTTATTTTATAAATTCAATAATATTATTATTTTATGTATAAAAACAGTTTATTATAAACGAGTTCTGCTTCGTAATTATTATTATGTAAACTCAATCTGCTAGAGCAGTTAGAAATTAATAAAAATTCTAATAATCATAAATCTATTTTAATAAACGAACAAACAAATATAATTCGATCGCCACTTTTAGATATATTCAAATCAAGTTCAAATACCAAATTAAATCCGTGAGTCATCGTGGATTCATTCTAGAGAATCAGTTCAAATTTCAAATATTAATTGTGTTGTGTTATAAAGTAAGCCGATGAATCATCACGGGTTTATTTAATGGCATAATTATCGACCAGACCTTCAGTCAAAATTAAACAATGCACTAATTGGGAAACTTAACCATTAATATTTTCAATCATTTTACTGGGAAGTTAAAAGGGAGACAGGTAATAAAAATAAAAGCATTTCATTTTTTCGTCATAAGTACCTGTCTAGAAATGTTATAAATACATCGTCTGTAGGTGGTAACAACCACAGTTTGATAATGCCTTTAGAGGGCGAAACAGCTGTAACACATAATAATAATTACGAAGCAGAACTCGTTTATAATAAACTGTTTTTATACATAAAATAATAATATTATTGAATTTATAAAATAAATAAAAATTAGTTTTAATACTTAAAATAATTGTCAAAGTTTTAATTTTTCAAGATCCCCCGAAAACCACCGTATCTATGGTGGATAGTGTGACGTCATAAACCAAGTCATCTACTATAAGATCGCGCAATCAGCTGTTCGACTCGCCGCCATTTTGAAATTTAGAGTTCGAAGGAATCTCCCTAGAAGTAGCATTACTATTTTTTATGTACGGTAGTTTTTGAATATTTTCAATAATAGAGATAAACTTATAAGAGATACCTTAATTTTTGATACTAAATTATTTAGGTCTAAATAATGTTTCAATAAACACAATCTCAAATAAATCTCTATAAACAGTATGTAAATAAACGAATAAGATGAAATGTTATTAATACGATGGCTTGTGTCATACCTACATTCCCGTGCAATGACTTTGCAGTGATCAGCGTTGTTACCATCAAACATTTTAGTAATACCAACTTGACGGCGTGTTTCAACGACATTATTATAAATGCAATTTTTTTAAACTGTACGTTTAATATTATTTAATAAAACTTGTATATTCAGAATCAGCGTTTATTGGTCTATATGAACAAATTTTTTTAAAGCCCTAATACGTTTCATTGGAGTTTTTTGTAAGGCAGGGGCACTTCTAGTAAACTCTGTGGTAAGTTAGATTTTATTTGTCTGGAGTTTAGTGCCGTCGAATCACAGGAGAACAGAGAAGAACGGAGAGCGGGCTGAATTGATTAAATGTCGGTAAATATTTTCAATGCAAGACACGAAATTTATCGACGTAAAAGCTGCGGGGTTTTCTCCCACACTCCTCCCAGTAATCGCATTACGGATGGCTATACCATTCGACCTGCTTCTACCTATACATACAATACCGCTATGTATCTCCCAATATCGCCAGGGTTGTCTAATAATGTATTTCAGTAACGATATTATACCGCGGTTTATTTAGAGCTTGATTGAAAACAGTTTCCTTCGATATTAGTTTGCTTTGTAATCTATGTGTGCTTGATCAGAAATAGGTGCGTTATCAGGCTCCATCTAATTTTATTAATTAATGTGCTTTAGATCTGTAGTGTAATGCACCACTATTAGGACTTCACCGTTACACTTTTACACTAACTAACTCACCATCACGCCGTTTCTCCGCAGGGGTAGGCGAGAGGACGGACCGCCAAACAACTCGGTTTTAGCACACACTCATTACCTCATTCACATTCACACATCGTCTCACACATACTCTTATATTATTCTGACTCTTGACATGACCTGACTCAAGTATCTAATTCACTTGATCGTGCCATGTCTTCCTCGGGCGTCCCTGACTTCTATCATTCACATTTGAGTCATATATTCTTCTTTCACTACTTTCGCTCTACATGCCCAATCCTTACCAATAAAAGTATTTTGATTTAACCCAACTGATAAAAATATTAATATCTTGCAAATAGTTATTTATCAGTTATCAGTTACACTAAATTTAAAACGTGGACATAAAAGTTAAGGGGTTTTTATTTACACAGCGGAACATGAATTTTTAATAGCTATCGTGAAAATGATGTTAAATTAATGTTTTAGTCAGCTGAAGCAGTACCTCCGGCTTTGTAGGCAAGAATCGTAACCACTCATTCACGGAGGCAGTGAAACCAAAAAAAGTAAACACTTCGATTCCTACCAGTAACTTGTTGCCAATTAAACTTACTACAAACATTTTCGTTTTTTGTTTTTGAGGTGTTATGCCGTGTTGCGCTACCTCCTTATTTAGACAACGTTTCGGACAGCGTTGCAGTATCCATTATCAGGGCAGATCCCGCAAATTCCTACAGCTTTTACTAGAAAATCTAAAAAAAATATCTTAGTACAAACAGTTTATATATTTTACTGGCGCTTTGAATGAACTCATACTTAAATAAATAAGAGGCGAAAAAATATAAATATTTGCACTCAGATTTATCCAAATTTAAAACAAAAAATAATCTTTTTAGAAGATAGTAAAGTCCCGAAGTAAAATAATTTCCACCAGGGCCTATGTCATCTTAGGGGAGGACGGTATTTTTGAAGAAGGAAAAAGGCATGAGGGATGGATAGGAATGTAAGAATGTGGGGGTCAGTGGGTCCAGGAGTGACGGACGTATGAATCCATCTTTCTAACTACGGTATAAGGCGATGAGTCTAGAGGGAGATATAGTATATGTAGAGTCCGGTTGGAGAGTTAATAAGGCCTCCCTTAACCAGTCTCTCTCGATCCGCCCCGCCACGCTGCAGGTGGGCAGACGCATCAGCTGCAAATACCTAGAACCTAAGGCATTCTTGCTAAGTCACCAAACGTTGCGAACCACGTGGAGTGACCTATGGCAGAGGTGTTGGTCATCCAATAAATGGTTCCCGGGGTTACGGTAACCATTTTACAACCCTGTGCAGCGCCCAGGTGAGACCTCCAGTTCAACTCTGTTGGCAATGAGTCCCATCATTTCAGAAGCCATCGTCTGATGAGCCAAAAGATTGCTTTTCTTACAAATGGGTCAATTTTATTACCTCCCGAATTCATTAATAAAGCCGCCCCTTTATCTTTAGATAATAGTACTAATCATCATCATTGTTGTATGGAGATAAACCAAGATTGTATTGGGGGCGTATCGGTGTGCCTGAAGTAAACTCAACGTTACCTTACTGCTCTTGAAATCGATCAATGATTTTCAAATAACGAATTTCTATCTTTAATAAATGTTTTATTGTCTATCTTGTTTAACTGAGCCTGAGTGATGTCATTTTTTATCTAGACCGTTTGGCGCTTTATCATCTGTCTGTAAGTTGTTTGTGTGCTCAGTTTTCGGTTCAAGATGGTGGTCGTGTTCTTTACTAGCTTTTAATCCCGCCAGAGTGAGTATGAGCGTGAATTCTACTACGAGCTGTAAAATCGTAATAATCAAATCAATTATGAAAAAAAAAGTAATTGTATAATTATTTCTTATTTAAAATAAACATATCTTAGATAACCTACACCCCTGCCATAGGTCAGCCTAAATGGTTCCCTATGTTTGGTGACTCAGCAGGGTGCCCAGGTTCGTGGGGTGAGGTTTGTCTAGGTGTTGACAAAACTTACGCTAGTTGTCAAAATCTACATTGCATACAAATTTTTGCACTAGTCAAAATTCAGAGAGAAAATTTGAGAATAAGTGTGTATGGACAAAACGTCGTTCGGTTTCCTCAATGCCATTTCAGACAACTACCTTTCTATTCTGAACCATTAGAGCAAGAGCCCGTGACGATCAGACCTACGTTTTTTTATAAAACCTGAAAGTTTCTCTGTGTATGTCCCTAATACAGGTAAAGACGATCCCGGACTATGAAGTTTGGATCACGGTAGCCTTGAAAGATATTATGTGTATAAAATTGCACCTCAATTTCAAAATAATTTTGCTTGCACTTTTACAAGGAAGAAGTCTGCTACCGTCGAAATTTTGCACTATTTCACTCCCACCCGCTTGCATGTATGTATCGCGCTCGCACCTACGGTAGACTTTTAATGTGTCTGACAAGGTGAAGGAACCATCGAAACTGTCTGATAACTGAGAAAATACATGTTGATAGTTCCTCAAGTAACATATATGAAATTCTGCTTTTATACTTCAAAGTAAGCACAATTATAATTAATTAATATAATATCTTTCTAAGCCATCGTGTTCCAAACTTCATACTCGGGGATCGTCCTTACCTGTATTAGGGACCCACACAGAGAAACTTTCAGGTTTTATAAAATAACGAAGGTCTGATCGTCACGGGCTATTGAACTGTATGATCGTTTTTCAGTGCGATGCTGGGAATATCTATTGTGATGTAAATCGGTGACATTAATCGGTTATGATCCCACTTCTTGGGAATATAAGTTCAGTGCTTTAGATAATATAATAATAATAATTATGACTATCTACCGACATTAAAGTAAGGCCATAGTAATACGATCATTGGAGAAAATTACATTTCTTTCGTTCAATTAATTTAGGCACGCTATTCCACCGCTGATTATTAATGAAGGGATCCTGGAATGGCTGAGACATCACGCTATGAGTTGAAGAGCTTTCTATAAGGGAATGAACTCTAGGAAGGCCATTCAATCTCTGATAAGTTTGGGAAGTCTAGAAATATAACCGTCGTAAAAGGTTTGATTCGAAGACAGTCTGTGTTGCAGGCATTTTATGCTAATATGGCGTAGATGATAATACAATATATAAACCAATTTAATTTAGTGTAGTAAATTATCGACCGGTTTTCGAAGAACCATTTCGTCAAAGGATCCATCAAGAAAATATTATAACTGGTTTATAATTTTCAATATCTTTATCGAAATGTTATTTCATTTAAGGTCCATGAAATAAATAAAAAAATCTAAGTCGTTTTCGATTCATTGCATCGGTTTGTTTTTAGATTTGAGAGTTTTGTGAACCTACTACGCCTTGGGAATTATTTTGGTCTTAACCTTTTAAACACCTAACTATTCATATCTGCCTGAATATATACTATATTGTAAGTTGTGAGGCTGACGGAGTTGTTGGAAGAGTTTTTTTTTCTTACAGAACAGTATAATTTCATATATGAAATAAAAGCATCATGACTAATATTCTTACTATTAAATGGTTATGTTTTTCACCTTACGATGTTATTTAGGTGACTTCTAGTGAAATTAGTTGTTTATGGTTTGTGATTGCAGGCCCTATTTATAAGTTGTGCA
This sequence comes from Limnephilus lunatus, assembly GCA_917563855.2. Classification (NCBI taxonomy): domain Eukaryota; kingdom Metazoa; phylum Arthropoda; class Insecta; order Trichoptera; family Limnephilidae; genus Limnephilus; species Limnephilus lunatus. Next base: position 82,823,984 of record OU830594.1, read on the forward strand.
AATTTTAAAATGATGCCAGAGCACATTTTTTAATTGTTTATTTCCATGTATACTTAATACAGCTTAATATGTGCCATTAACATAATTAAAAAAAACATATGAATAGTACAACAATTAATACGTTGGTATAAAATTAACACGTTGGTATAAACAATGTAAAAAATAAGCAAAAAATATAAAGTAAAATGTAAAAAGTGCAAACAAAAGAGGAATAAGTGAAAAATAAAATGTAAAAAGTATAAATTAAAGGTTCCTAATTGTAATAGTAAGTTCTAGTGAACGCAGCTTCAAAAACAAATTAATATCTTTTTTATATTATAAAAATAAACTTGCATAATTTAATAAAATGGAGAGCAAAGTCAGCTGGACGTTTTTGGTCTTATGAAAGTATAACGCGATTACATGTTTTGGGATGTATAGTAAAAATAGATTGCAGATTTAAAATCTAGCGATTCCCTGAAACATCGCTTTGAAATTTCTTCTTCATTTTTCACCTCTCTTTCGCTTGCCATCGCAGATCAATAATCCAATAAATATTTAATTTCGTCAATTTCTCTCTTTATTTTCAATTTGATGACATTTCATTTAGTGTCCCCCATGATATGAACAATATATTTAAATTTTTCTATTTTCAGGCCCAATATTGTATGGTTCGTTAAAAATACATATATTTTTACATTTTAATCACGGATAATCATTTAATCACAAATTAATTTTCATATTCTAATTTTCCAAAACAAACATTTAAAAAAATAATTTAAATTTTTTTTTTAATTTGCATACTTTTGCAAATATTTTCAGGAGCCCGTTTCTTATAACAGATCTACAAATTTTATACAAATTACAAAAGACAAAGAAATTTTAAAAATAATAATAGTTTTTGAAAAATTCCCTGTACCATGATCGCAGGAATGAGAAATGTTACCTTTTTGTTTACTGGAATGGCCAACGCTTGGCTTTTTCATAAAAAAACTACTTACGAAAATTTGCAAAAATTCAACGGCATACTTGTTGTCGTGTTGTAATATAATAAGGTATTTTAAGTATTTTCCTTCAAAATAATTCTCTATCGTCGCAGCTGCAAGTCGAGTCTAATGCTCCTGTAAGGATGTCATATTTTGTAAGTACTGTTCAAAAATTCTAAAGTTTCCTACAATGGAAAACATATTTGTAGAGAAGTTTAAAGCAGTCACAAAGCTATACAATTCACTTCCACTAGCCATTAGAGAGACCACAACTTATTTTAAATATAAATCAGACACTGAGTCATCAGCCAAGATCGATCAAACATCAAAGATTTTATCAAAACCGATTTATAAGAATGCATTTCCAATGGTACGACGCTGATCTCTAAAAGGTTTACCGATAATATGTAATTAATATCACAATATTAACTTACATTATTATTTTTTAGATCGCCTTACATTATTTCAATTAAAGAAATTCGTGCATCTACCTACTTAAAAAAAATGAAACTCACATTTGAAATCCTGCTCCGTCATTGGCGGAAAGCAAAACAAAATGGTTAGGGCCAAGGACTGATTACATAATATTAAATAATTTTATTATTTTTTCATCTCCTCACATTATTTCCTTACAAAAATATACGTACCGGGTCTGGTTCCTTAAAAATTAATCCAATTAGGTGCCTCAAAAAAACGGCTTTGTTGAATTCAGTAATATTAGATAATAAGGTCGCAAAAACGTATCTCAATTTTGCTATAAAATTATATAAATGTTAGTCGGGGCATCAATACGAGCTTCAATGAAATACCTTTGTGGCTTTACAATGTCAATTAAATATAATGAATTTGATTTACCCAAGAACATGGGTCCTCAGGCAATATGGCCAACCAAATAAAAAGATAAAATTTTGTTATTGTAATTTTAAATAAGTTTTTGTTAGAGGGTTTTTGTACTTCAGACAAAGAAATTTCGCTTCATATTTAGTTAAATTAGTCAATTTTAACGATGGCAATGTTTAGTATCGCTTTGGTTAAAGACCAACATTCACAATTGAAATGTTTATTGAAATGGCTTTAGTGATTGGTGACTAGATCTGAATGGCGAGAAAAAAATTAAATAAATCAAATCAAGAGAAATTTTGACGGTTAGATTATTGAGCCTTTGCTGCAAATTTCAACAACATTTGCTGACTATTCACTGCATACAGGTTGTTAGATTAAGGACGTACTTGACTTACTTTAACCTGTGATTTCTGACATTATTTGAAGTAAAAAATGTAAATGAAATTTAGGTCTCGGGTGACATTTTTGGTGTCCATTTTTCAATTTATTTTTTCTAAAATCAATCGAAAAAACTTTCAAACTTTCTTCACTGAAAACTCAGCCGAGTAATCGCCTAACCCTCCTCCCCATCTCGAACTGTCCAATAATTACATTTTACAGTTTTTTTTTAGTTTAAACTTCTAAAATGTCAACGTAGACCAAACTTTCACTTACATTTTTGACTTCAAAATAATGTCAGGAATACCTATTGGTTAAGCCGCCGCTACCCGATTTTCTACCGATTTCTTACACATCTTCCTTACACTTTTAGCCTTACTAAAAAAAACCGCAGCACGAGTGATAACCTGTGTTTCTGCAGCAACATGACTAAAATAAATTTACACAAAAACACGAAATATTACTATTAAGGTTTTTCACTTTAAAACGCGTTGTAAATCTGGCATCAACGCAATTTTTCATAATGTACACATTAAATTGTTTGTTTTTATTCATAGCTGCTAGGTGGCGACGCCAGCGCATTCGTCGTTTGCAATGAAACAGCGAAAGATTTTTTTAGCTCCGGCGATGTGTTTTGAAATATTACAAATGTGATTGTAATTTCTCTTAATATGACTAATTTACTCTTATATTCATATGATTGATATATACCGTGTTTTTTGTAGTTTTTCGTAAGTTTTAGTGAAGTTACAATAACAATAATTGTACTTTCAAAGTTGAAATGTCAAAAAGTATTTTATATGGTACAGAAAAATTCAAATTTACATTTAAGCGTGTTTATTTTATGAGAATTTAATAAAAGTGGTGTTTTTTTTAAACATTAATATCTAAAACATGTGGTGGAAAACTTATGAAAGAAATTAACTTCTTTAGTGGTGCAAGAAATCTGTGAATGTCAGTTATGTTTTTAGGTTATTTTTTTGGCAATAAAAAAAACTTTGAAAATATTTTATTAATTTTTATAGTATGCACGAGGAAAAAGTGAGGTGACAGTTTCATTCCAAATTCATTATATAAAAAGACTGAATTTTTTTAATTAAAATTTTTTTATAAATTTCTGTACACTTTCATCAAAAATGTTTTGGTAATAATTTTTTTTTACATTTTCTTCCGTGTTCGAATCTTAAAATATGGCAGCTTTTAAAAATAAAGTGTATTTCAAATACAAAAATCTAAAAGGCAATTTTATCTAATAAAAAAAAACGGTATTTGTTCTTACGACACCTTCGAAATTTAGAAATATATAGAACATTCAAAATACTTTGGAAAATTCTAAATTTCGTTCAGACATCATTTCTAAAACAGAGATAAACTACCCTCTCAGGCTGTGTAAACAGTATGTATTTCTTTCCAAGAACAATTTTTTAATTAGTAATGTTTTCACATCCACGGCCGTTTGTCAATTGAATAAAATTTTCACGGGGTTTTTTAAGGCTGTCTAAGCTTTAAAGCTCTTAAAAAAATGATATTTTTGAAGATAATGTCTAGACATTCCCCGCAAGAAGAAACGCAAATTATATAAAATTCCCTCAATAGAAAAAAATCGCAAAGTTTGCTCCAAAAATTATTATAAACACGTTTGTTTCAGTTTTTTTATAATTTATATGTATGAAACAATTCACAGTGTTTCTTGAAATGCTGTTTGACAACCACCGTGAGATTTTTGCTCTATTTTAAACGAGTCGTGTTTTATTATACATTTTCCCAATTTTCGCATCGATTTTATCGCTTTAAATATTAGCGCGCTTCTCTAACATTCGTAATTACGTATATCTACATCTTCTTCTGTTTGAGCCTGGTTACGGCGCCTCAAAGTAAGTTAAGTACGCCCCTTAACATCATGAATATCGTTTTTGACATATATTTGTAAATAGGTCATTTTATCTAAAAAAATGAACTTTCTTCACAATAAAAAAATAAAGTGATGTGGGAATATTTTTATTATTTCTGCCTTTTTATTTTTTCTAATACTTTGAATTTTTTTAATAATTCATGTATTATATGAGAACAAGCAAAGTAAAGTTAATTTCTCGATCTTAAACATGAATATTAGGAGTATAAGGAAAAACTTCGATGAGCTCTGTGTACTTATTAATAACCTAGATTTTTCTCCAAGCGTAATTGTTTTAACTGAAACTCAAATAAAACAAGTAATTCCGTATAACTTACCAGAATATACAACAATTTCATCTGCCTGTAAGCATACTGGTCATGATGGAGTTACTGTCTTCTGTCATAATACTCTGAAAATGTTGCCGCTGAATTTATTGAATTTAAAACAGCCAATGCAATAAAAGTAACCTTTTGTCAAAACAACTATAAATATCATATACTAGCCATATATAGATCCCCTTCATTAAATGATTTTTTATTTGTAAAAGAACTAAAATCTTTTGTTAGTAAACTTGACAGAAACAATTTCACTTTTTCCATTGTGACAGGAGACATTAATATAGATATTAATGATAATAATACAAATGTGAATTGTAAAAATGAGTATCTTGATTGTTTATCAAGCTCTGGACATATGTCATATATTAACTCACCAACAAGAGTAACCTTAGGTCACTCGGCATGTTTAGACCACATATTTGTCAAGTCGCACAAGGCGGTTAATATCATCTCTTCAATTCTCGAAACAAATATCACAGATCATTACCCCACCTTTTATGGACACCATTTCAAAAATACTCCTCTAAACCAAAATTCTGAAAATCTAGAAAAAGTAGACATTGATTATGTAACTCTAAACTCTTTACTTCGGTCAGAAAACTGGGAAAATGTGATATCAATAGAAAATCCACATCTCGCACTAGAGAATTTTTATAAAACTCTTAGAGATCATACTCTAAAAAGTGAAAGTAAAATAGTTGTCACTAACAATAAATATAAAAAAATTAAGCCTTGGATAACAGTTGGATTAATTATATCAATTAAACAAAGAGATAAATTATACAGAGAAACGTTCAAATATCAAATAGATTGCCAAAAGAATAATCTCAGAACAACGCCTTATCTGAAAACAAAATATCTAATGTATCGTAACTTACTTAATAGGCTGATACGAAACTTCAAAAAGAAATACTATAGTATACAAATTGAAAATGCTAAAAATAATACTAAAAAAACTTGGAATATTATAAATGAAATTGCCAACAAAAAAAGTATGTCTTCAAATATTGTAAATGAGGTTATAATAAATAATGAAATAATAACTAAAAAATCGACCATTGCAGAAAGCTTTAATAACTATTTTACAAATGTAGTAGACGTAGTACTTGAATCATCCGGCATTAATGTTAATGATGCTCAAATGGAGACTTCTCCTCAATTAGATTCAAATAATGATTCAATTAACTCTATAGAATATTTTTCTCCTGTTACATTTAATGAAATTGAAAAATATATTGATACTCTAAAACCATCCAACTCCAAGGGTAATGATGGATTATCTTGTGATACGTTAAAAAAAAATAAAACAACATATCCTAATTCCATTGCAACATATTTTTAATACATGCCTCAAAAATGGTCATTTTCCAGAGCAATTTAAAATCTCCACTATTATACCTATTCATAAATCTGGAGATAAGAATAAATTAGACAATTATAGACCAATATCTCTTGTTTCAAAGTTTAGAGTCATTGAACACTTAGAAAAATATAAAATTCTATCGAAAAACCAATACGGCTTTCGTAAAGACATAAGCACCGAGGATGCGATATATGAACTGACAAAAAAGATATACTCATCTATCGATAAAAAAAAGAAATGTCTTGCCATATTCTTAGATTTAAGATAAGCTTTCGACACCGTAAATCATGATATACTCATTACAAAAATAAATCAACTAGGCTTCAAAAAAGATACACTAAAACTACTCTCTAACTATCTTAAAGACAGAACACAAAAAACAAAAATTGGGAATGATTATAGTTCAGAGTCAAAGATAAAAAATAGAGTTCCACAGGGAACTGTGCTTGGCCCGATTTTATTCTTAATTTATATTAATGATTTATGTAATTTTGTAATTCCTGGTAAAATTGTTTCTTATGCAGACGACACGGCAATAATAGTGGATGGTAATCATTGGAAAGAAACTTTTTCGAAAGCAACTGATTGTATTTCACTGGTTTCAACATGGCTTAAATACAACAAACTCGTTTTAAACTATAGCAAAACATATTACTTACCTTTTTATAAAACCATTAAAAATAAACCTAAAGACAACCTTAAAATTAGAATCCATAATACTAGTTGCAATCAAGAAATGTGCTTCATGTGCAACGAACTCACTTATGTCGAAAATATAAAATATTTAGGAGTATCAATAGATATAAATCTTAATTGGAAATCACATATTAATCAAATCACTTCTAAATTAAGATATATGACCTACATATTTTATAGACTTAAGGAAGTTCTAAACATTGAGAAATTGAAAATGATCTACTTTTCCCTGGTGCAATCTTCAATCACTTATGGCATTATAGGATGGGGTGGTGCACTTGATACATTTATTAAGCCTCTACAAATAATTCAAAAACACATAATTAAAGTCATATTTAACAAAAATAAAACATTCTCGACAGACTTATTATACAAAGAAACTAAAATATTTAATATACGTAAATTATTTATATTACAAACTTTGAAATATGTATTTAAAAACAAATATAATTTCGAAATAAATGAAAACAGAATGAGCAAAAGAATAAATAATATATTTAACACCCCACAAACCAATACTGAATTATTACAGACACATAGCAGTTTCATTGGTCCTCGTACATTTAACCTTCTACCACTACAAACTCAAATGATAAATAAAATGATAAAATATATAAAAGAGGTAAAATTATGGTTGAATAATGTAGATATTGAAACGCTTTTTCTATAAATTTATCCATCTTCATAAAACTCACTTTCTGTAACTTTCTAAACTGTAGTTCAATATGTTTTCTGTTTATTTTTTTTTAATAACTAAAAAAAAAAAAAAATATATATTTAAAAAAAATTTAAAATCAGTATGTTTTTATCCATATTTTTAATTTACTTATAAATAGTCGAAAAAAACCTTTTTCACTTACTCTACCTATGAAATACTAACTTTATATTTTATATGTTTTTTTTTAAAGTTTATTTTATACTTTGTGTACTTAGAAATATAGTATTTTGTTCTAATATTACCCACACTCAGGCAGTGCCTTAGTGGGTTTTCATTTCTTGTTTATACTATATGTTATTATGTTATAATATGCTATTATACATTATATGTACAAAGAAATGAGAATAAATAAAGTTTAAAAAAAAAAAAAAAAGGTACTTTCAAAATAAACAGTATAATATTACTTGTAACTGGTTTTTCAACTCATTTTGCATGGTTTCTGTTTCGGCACTTGGTGTTAGTATGTTTTTTGTTTCAGATCTCTCTAATGAAATTATACTTTTCAAGAATTTTATTTGAGTTTTTATGTTGTCTTGATTTTACCATCGAAGATTTTTTGTCAAAATACTGTATTCGCAATTACTTGATATTACCTCCATCTAATCCAGCCTCACCTGTCCTGCCCTAATATAGCCTCACTTAACCTGTCTTGATCCAATCTATTATATATTAGAGAACTAATGGCATGGAGTTTGCCCCCAAAGACAACTAACACTGCTAATCTAATATTTCAACCCTCCGTACTTATTATTTGATTAGAAAGGTACAAAGAACTAAAACACTACCATTCATCTTACAACACTTCAGTTTGAAGATTTTTGTTGTTTATGCAAGAAAAAAAAATTCAGAGTGTGCAATTCACACGCAGTAGAATTGAAATTAGAAAGTCGCTAGATGTCGCTTTCTTTTCTTTTGCCTGTTTATTTTAAAGGGGTTTGAAGATTAGATATTAATTTTACAAAAAAAAAATTCTTTATGGATTTGGAAGGTTTTGAACCTCCGTTCGTTGGATGTCTCTCTGGGCGCTGAGTCAGGCTCTTCATACTGCAGCGCTATTGGAGGCCCGCGCGCGGTCGTGAACTTACCGCATTATATTAGAACCGAGGACCGTCAAATAATATTTTTTTGTGACGCATTTCCGTTTCATCCGAATTTCAAATCACTAACAGGGCTAAAGAAGTTTCACTTAAAAAATCAGAGTTTGTATTTCATACGCGGTAGAAGTGAAACTAGAAAGTCGCTAGATGTCGCTTTCTTTTCTTTTGCCTGTTTATTTTAAAGTGGTTAGAAGATTGAGTATTGATTTCAGAAATATATATATATATATTTTTTTTTTGGATTTCGTAGGATTCGAGCATCTGTTCGCTTGCGCTTGATGCCTATCTCTCTGCCCGCTGAGACTTGTCAGACTGCTATCGAGGGCTCGCGCCGAAGCGCCAATTTACCGTATTATATTAGAACCAATGATCCGCCAAATAATAAATTTGTGACGCATTTCCGATTCATCCGAATTTCAAATCACCAACTGTGCTAAAGAAGTTTCACTTCAAAAAAATTAGGGTAGTATTGTGTAATGTAAAAGATACATTCTGTAATAATATACCTATGAAAGCTTCGATAAAAATATTTCTTGGAAAAAACAAGAAAAAGGGATTTGAATAAGTACTAAAAAGGAATAACTTATACAGCAGGTGTTGTTTTATTCAACAAGCTTAATGTGTTTGTAGACTGAATGTAATACATTTTTAATGTGTTCATTGATATTTCTGATATCTTCTGGCATTTGATAGGAATAAATTTAACGTTTAGAAAACTTTAAGAAATATTTTTTTTTTCATGTTTTCCGTAAAATGGTTATACAGTGTATAATATACACCAATATATCTTAGAGAAGATTGCAAATTAAAAAGGTATGGGGGCAGTTTAACCATTTTGTTACATGCGTCAAAATATAGTTACTAAAATGTCTGTAAGTTACTGTGAAAATGACGATAGTCAATGCAGAAACGTTAAGCAGTTCTGTCGCTCTGTTGTTTGGCGCGTTCTGATAGGCAGAAGTTCTCGCTTTGGTGCATGGGATCTCCCACGAGTATACTTGTCAGGAAAATATAAGTTAACCTCTCTCAACATAACCTAAATTATATTGAGAGTAGTAGTATACTTTCAGAAATTAACTTAAGAGGGTATAACAAGAGAAAACCAGAAATATGTTATTTTTAAATCAGATTTTAGACGTATTGATTTTTTTCCTCAAAAAATTAATTATCAATTAATTTCGAAAGATTGTTCTTTTATCTAGTAAACGTATGTTTTAAATTTTGAAAAAAAAATGTTTATTTTAAGTATAATAAGGTTTATATCATAGGTCGTTGGCAGATTTGTTAAATTTTCAAAAAAGATTTTGTATTATACAACACCCATTTTAAATCATATAATCATGCAGTAAAATTTATTTTATTTATTTATTTATTTACGCCCTATTTCGGGGCTTTTACATATACAATTTAAAAATTACACTTTGATTAAAAAAAAAAAAAAAAAACTTTATATTTCTTTTACCAACAAACAAAAAAGGTATATATTTCTTTTACTAAGAAATATACAGTATTTATTGTACATAACTGAACTGCCTCAGTAACAGCATTTTGTATTTGTCTAAAGATAAATTGAAGATGTCCACTTACTTGGGATAATTATTTCCCTCCATTAGTATTCTGGGCAAAGAAGAATACATATTTTTTTATTTATTTTTTATTTATTATTTAAACGCCCGTACATAGGGCTATTACATACATAATACAGGTGTATCGAACATTTACAAACATTACATATATATATAGAATAACATACAGTACATACATACGATGTATATTAGTACAACAAATATTTATCATTTTACAAACATATCAGTTACATAAATAACTAGTTATTTTTGCTTTGATGCAAGATGATGAGGTTTTGAAAATATCGAAAAGGTCTGTATACGTATTGGCAGTTCGGTGAAAACGCACTAACGGTGAATGATAGGAGTAGTTAGTGCTATGATTGTCACTGTGGAAAAGGTGGTGGAGTCGAGTTGATTTAACAGGGACACGAATATTTATAACACTTAACATTTGAGGGCAGTCTATGAGATTGTTCAGTAATTTAAAAAGTATAAGAATGTCATTAATAGTACGCCGGGTAGAAAGTAGTGGTAGGTTCAGATCAGACATTAATGCATTGTAGCGTATTTCAATTACAGGCTGTCTCAATTTGAATTGAACATATCGAAGGAATTTTCTTTGTGCTCTCTCCAAACGGTGTAAGTTACAGGTATAAATCGGTGACCATACAGGAGATGCATATTCCAGCTGCGATCTTACAAGAGAGCAGTAAAGTAGCTTAATTGACTCAATGTTTTGAAAAGTCCTTGTGTTACGTATTACAAAACCTAGAATTTGCATGGCCTTATTGGAAATTGTTTCACAGTGACGATCAAATGTAAGTTTCCGGTCAAAAATAACACCAAGGTCTTTGATAAAAATTGTACTAATGCAATTTCATTATTGTTAATTAAATACGATGTAGATATTGGAATCCGTGAGCGGTAAAAACACATGTGGAAACATTTTTTTACGTTTAGGAATAATTTATTTATTTCACACAAGCTAGCAAGTCTGTCTAAATTTTGCTGAAGGATAAGTGCATCATTTAAAGATTTTATAATCTTAAAAAGCTTTAGGTCATCTGCGAATAGAATGAATTTAACATCATCGAAACATAAAGATAGATCATTTATAAATAAAATGAAGAGAAGTGGGCCCAGATGAGAGCCTTGAGGAACTCCCGAAGTTACTTTAAATTTATACGAAAATTTATTATTTAATTTTACCATGAGTTCACGGTTACAGAGGTAACTATTCAACCATTTTAGGAATGATCCATGTATACCAAGGGCTTGCAGTTTCGCGAGAAGGATATCAATATTTACTTTATCAAAGGCTTTTGAAAAGTCAGTATATATTGAATCTACTTGTGCACGAGACGTGAAAGCTTCATAGATATAGTGTTCATATAATAGAAGATTGGTTGTGGTTGACCGACCGGTTACAAAACCATGCTGTTCTGGAGTAATAATATGCCTAAACTTAACAGCAATCTTATCTAAGACAATACTTTCAAACATTTTCGGGATGGTAGACAGTATGCAAATTGGTCTATAATTTAGAACACAATTTTTTTCACCTGATTTAAATACAGGTGTCAAGTGATTAAGTTTCCAAGGACCAGGAAATATTCCAGTTCAGAGTGACAGATTAAATATGTGTTGAAGAGGAGCTGCTATAAACTGAGAGCATTCCTTATATGGTAGTTAGTTCCAGAATTTCTGCACTGAAATAAATCCTGACTTCTAGTATTACGTAGAGGAATCCGGAAGCTTATCAATTCAAGCAATACCGGACTATCAACTAAATCATTTAGAATTTTATTAAGAAATACCAAATCTGTGAAAATTCTTCTGTCTGACAATTTGAGCATATTCATATCATTTAAAATGGTGTTGTAGTTCAACATAATTGCTGGAATACCCATTTTAAAATTTAGAAAACGTAAGAATTTGTTTTGTATTCTTTCAACAGCTTGTACAAGTATATTATAATATAGGTTCCAGACGGGAGAATTGTACTCAAGTTGACTTCTAACAAATGCAAAATATAATAATTTAATACACTTTATATTGTTAAAATTTCTAGTTAGCCTAGTTATAAATCCGAACATTTTTAAGCCCTTATTAGAGATTTCTGTTATGTGGTTAACAAATGACAAAAAATGCACTAAAAAGTAAAAAAATAATTTCGTACGATTGTTATTTTTGGAGTCTGTGTCAGCCAAGGTAACTACATACATTGGTAGGTATAGGTGAGTTGTGGAGATCTTGACTGACACTGACTCCAAAAATAACAATCGTAAGAAATTATTTTTTTACTTTTATGTGCATTTTTTGAAGTCGTTTTTTGTTTTGTTAAAATTTTTGTTTATTTTTTGATTTTTTGTGACGAGCGTGCGTAAAGAAGTTTTACTTCAAAAAAGAATCATCGAAATCTGTTGACGTAATATTGAGTTATTCGTCCATTTGTGGCGCACATACTTATTGAAAATTTAAGACATATATGGTTTTCTCATGGATTCCATTGTCAGAACTGGACCAAATTAAAATGGGACCATACGGGAAGCACCAGCATTCTATTAAAAAAAAATCATCAATATATCGGTTCACCCAATCGAAAGTTCTTAAGTAACAATCATAAAAATAAAAAAAACCGTCGATTTGATAACCTCCTACTTATCGAAGTCGTTTAAAAACATGTACGTAAATTGGTCCGTTTGTGTATTTATTTGCGCACTTACACACTAATGTATTTCAGATTTTGTTACTTTCTTATTTTGCTTAGACATTATTGGAAAAAAAAATAATTACAAAAAGTATATAATTTTAATAGTTTTATCATCACGCCTTTCAGAATTTTAGGATGTAGGTATAAATCAGCCAATTTGGAATGAAATAAAATCGATATTAAGTTATAATTTTAAAAGGCTGGTACGGAGAATAATTAATCTTTCTCATTGGATCCGCCCTGTACGATCGTAAGAATATCTTTCGACGAAAGGTGGATTTTTGGCCGCTGGCTGGTTAAACGCCCTTAACATACGATATGCGGAGAAGAGGTCTCTGTAGTCTAATTCGAATTTTCAGATATCGGAAGTTTCATAACATTTATTTTCATTCCTATGATTTTATACCTAGTATGTAATATCAGTGGCGTGCATTGTTTTATAATTAAGGGAAGGTTGTAATAATTTTTATTTAATTGCATAACATTAAATGTTTTGGCAGCCTTGAAAAAGGTCGATTTTTATTAATACCTTCTATTGATGATTGTGACCAGGGTGACAAATGAGATTGTTGCTGGTATACATGATCTTTTTTTAAATCTCTCATTTTACATCATCATAAAAAAATCCCTAATATTTATAACCATGTTAAATATTTGACGACCTCCGTGATCGAGGGTAAAGCTCTCGGCTAGCGATCCGAAAGTCGCTAGTGGGCAAGTTAATTTAATTTAATTTTTTCACAATTTAATCATCGGAAATAAAACAAGTTGTATTTGCGGCACTTTCCAGAGAGGAAGATAATCTCGCATCCATGCTAGAATTTCGGGTGATGCGATTTTTACCTTTATGGTTACCAATGTTAACTATTCTGGGGAAACGTCTTAGAATATAAACCTGAAATATATAAAGGCTGAGGATTTCAAACACATTTTTAAATGTAATAGTATGAATAATATGAAGTAATTTTAAATATATTATTAGTAAAGACTTCATAATGTGAGGAATAACAAATCTCCAAAGCGGAATCGCAAATATTCCAGTAACGATTGTGGTCTGAGTCACAACAATGGGAATATCTGGAATTCCTGGGGAATCCTATAGCAAGAAACATCCCGAACAAGATGTCCGTGAAGCGGGCACGCTAGATTGATGACCCAGTGGGATAAAAAATATTCCCGTCAGCCAAAACAAACCTGAAAACAAGATGTACAACTTCTACCTACTGAAGCGATGGATAACCTCAAGTTCTACGCAAATTACGTTCATTTTTGATAATATTTATAAGTAGTGTAATGATGATTCCTGAATAAATATCAAGGTTACTTATTAATTAGACAAACCACAACCTAAAAAAATCAGGCATCAAGTTTTGGATCATCAGCCAAGACAGATGAACATTTTTAAATTTATTAGTAGGTACGTATTTCCTATGATACAGTGCCGATTGTCTGTTATTTTAAAGATAACATTGGGTTGTTATTTCTATATTTATTATAAACTTACTATGTTAAAAATAACGCCACCACAAATAAGTTTGCGTTTCGAATAGTACTTTGTCTTTTATTTTAAACTGTTTTACTGTGTTACTGCGTCTGCTCTCAACACATGAGTTTCTAGTGAGACAGACATACAAGTAGCACATCACCAATTGAAATAAAGTTTTTTTAAATGATAGCATACCCTATATTAAATTTCTTTTTTAGTTTCCATATTTTCTGAATTTATGGTGGCCTGCTTTAATAAAATCTTGAAAAGGACGTTCATGAAATTAACAAATCGTGAATTTAGGAATATTTGATCAGCCTATTAAATGAACGAATAACGACAAGAGAAACTACTGCTTAATAAAAAAATCATCTGTTGCAGTTTGCATTCTGTAAAAGATGCATTCGAAGAAAATAAAACATGTCTTAGTCTTAACTTAAAATAGTAATAGAGTTATTATACAATATTATATACCAATATAAATATCACAATATTATATAGCAATACAGGTACAAATGAATTAAAGTGGATATTTATAATTTAGCTTTATAAATTACGAAAATTAAAAATTATACTTGACGTATTCCGTCACTTCTCTTTATAATTTGAACACGCTTTCCTACTTCATGTATTAGTCGGTATTTTGAGGAAGATCTTCAGTGCTATACAGTTTACAGCAATGTGTTCTATGATTTTAACTTCTTCCGAATGGAAAATCTTATTTCAGTTTTTCTTCTTATATAATGATTATGTTTATGAAGTTAAATTTTCATAAACATGAATAAATTCTGAACTTTGTCGGGTGTTAAACTTTTACGAAAAAAAACAATTGTATTGATTATTATTTTTAATTGGTAAACTAATGTTTAAGACAAGATTTTTATGCATGGCACAAAGGGTAACAATTATTATAAGCAATAATTAATAGCCTGACACACTCATCAACATTGAAAAAATCTCCCGAGAAAAGATAAATGCCGACGACGGGACTTGAACCCGCGTCCTTCTGATATCCGGTCAACTACTCTACCAACTGAGCTACGTCGGCTTATCTCCCACCCGCCAAATAATTCAATATATACTAGTGTTTCATTCAACAATTACTGCTTATTACATTTTTCACCTGAAAACAACCATCTTTATTTTTTGTGAGAAATGCATTATAAGTGCTAACTCTCCCACTAGATGGCGTCGAGACAAATTATGTCTACATTTTTTTTTGGTGGAATAGAGATTTTTTCAATGTTAATAAAAATCTTGTCTTAAACATTAGTTTACCAATAAAAAATAGTTTAATAATATTTGTCAAGTTAAAGTATTCCACCAAAAAAAAAATGTAGACATACTTTGTCTCGAATGAAAAACTAGTATATATATTGAGTTATTTGGTGGGTGGGAGATAAGCCGACGTAGCTCAGTTGGTAGAGTAGTTGACCGGATATCAGAAGGACGCGGGTTCAAGTCGACGGCATTTATCTTTTCTCGGGAGATTTTTTCAATGTTGATGAGTGTGTCAGGCTATTAATTATTGCTTATAATAATTATTGTATTGAAGTAGGCAATTTGTTTAAAGGACAACACAAGCAAAATCATAGACGAGCTTGAAAATTGTAATGAATTAAAAATACCTGCTGCAGAATATAAAACATTTATCATTAAAACACGATTTTTTTTATTCATTAAGAGGCCGGTATTTGAATTTCTACCGATTTCTTGCAAACCTCCCTTAAACATTTGAAGTTTTTAAGCTCCTAAAAAAATATATGTTATTCTTGAAGATAATATCTAGACATTAGTCGCGTCCAAACGCAAATTATATAAAATTCCCTCGATAGAAAAAAATCGGAAAATATGCTCTAAAAATTATTATAAACACGTTTGTTTCAGTTATTTTACAAGTTATATATGTGAAAAAATTCAAAGCGTTTTTTTAAATGCTGTTTAAGTCAATTATTGCGAGATTTTTGCTCTGTTTTAAACGAGTCGTGTTTTATTAAAGATTTTCATGATTTTTGCATCGATTTTATCGTTGTAAATGTTAGCGCGCTCCTCTAACATTCGTAATTTCATATCTCTCTGTCTTCTTCTTTTTGGGCCGGGAACGGAGCCTTAAACGATATGAATGAGATCGCGCCCTTGTGGTGATTTCCTATGAAAACGGCGCTATAGATATATTATTATTATTATTATTACGTGAAAAAAAAAACAAGGAGTCTTATCAAGGGAAATAATTATGGCATTGAATACTCATTATCTATACCTACCTTATCGATAAACAAGAAATGGTAAATATTTTTTTGCGATGTATAATTAAATTACGAAGTTTATTCTTAAGGTCTGCTCACAATGGATTTTAGACTCCCCAAGCCCCGAGGGTTCTCGATCTCTTTGACTCTTTTCCAAACCTTTCTCCCTCTTCCCCTCCACCCACCCCCCTTGTTCCGCATAATCTCTAGGGAGGAGTTACATAATAATTAATCACACATCAAGTGTTGCTGGGACGTTCCTTGTTTACCTCGTGTGTGGTGTGTGAAGTGTGGAGTGTGGTTAATGTGTGGTGTGCAGAGTGTGCGGTTGAGGGGAACGAAATTAGCAGTTATTCTTGCATTAATATATGAATGAGAAGGTTATATACTTATGCATTTTTTGGATAATCCAATACGAATGGATATTATTTTTGTAATCTCTAAGGCACATTTTACTCTTAATATGTCGGAAGAGGTGCCGACGCAGGGTGAAGACAGCATATAAACGTAATATCAAAATGAGTACAAAAAGAATTGTCAAGGCATCTGGAAATATTATGGAATTATTTTGAAGGTTTTCTTTAGCCCAGAACTCTTCGATAAAGAGAAGCTTGGGTGCAATGTCCATTTTCAATTTTTTTTTATATCACCGATGAAGATCTTGTTTTGCTTTGTCTTTTTTCGCGGCTTAGCAGGGGCGCCTAGGTTCATGGGGTATGGTTTGTCCGGGACTTAGCGGTGGATGTTTGCTGCATGGCGGGCGGGATCGAGAGAACTGGTTGAGGGAGGCCTTTTGACCTCTCTAGTCGAACGCCTTGTACCACAGACGGAGGTATGTATTCATAATCGACGACTTTTTTTACATGAGCTCCACATAGGAGGCCCTAAGGAAAATATTTTCCCTCAGGGCCTATATCATCTTTGGAGATGCTGTGTGGAGGGTTTTTTATGGAAAGGAGGGAGAGGAGAGTTCTGGGAAGGAAAAGGGTATAAGGGGTGGGTAGGAATCTGGGGTTTAGTGTGTCCAGGTCTTCCGCCTCCAAGACCTAGACAAACCTCACCCCATGAACCCGGACACCCCTGCTAAATCACAAACGTAGCAAACTACTTGGGTGACCTATAACAGAGGTGTTGGTTATTCAATAAAGGTTCCCGGGGTGGCGGTACCCATTACCGCCTCTCAAATTGAAACCCCTACCCCTAGATTCCACTTAAAATACGATTTAATTTTACAAAAATTCCTCTCCTTTCTTTACCTAAAAATATCCTCCAAACGGTATTCCCTAAGATGATATTGACCCTGGTGGAAATTAATTTCCTCGGGGCCTCCTGTGTGCAGCTAATGTAAAAAAATGGTATGCGGATAACATTAAAAAAAATGGTATCCGCATACAAATCTGCATTTTTTTTTACATTAGTTGCACACAGGAGGCCCTCATGTGGCACTCGGGGCTCTTGTGAGCAGCTGAAAAAAATGGTTCGCTGAAGTTATTCGGAAGAGGTCGGAAATGAGAATTATTATTAGATTAAGCAGGATGAATCAGGACGTGCATTAATGGGAATAATAGAATAGTAAATAGGCCTCTCTGATTCGCCATGTGTGAAGAAATTGAAGACGTCCAACACACTTAACATTATTAAAAGTACCTACGCACAGCCTAACTAAAACTTATATTGACCACAATTCCACACCTATAATACATAGAATATCGTTTCGCCATTGCATTTCCCGTTAAATATCTTCATACAACCGAGTCGTTGAAAGTTTGGAGCAGAGATGAAACAATCTCTGATCAAGTTCACGTTCCGGGTATCGATATTCCCGCTGGTACTAGTTCTAGTACTACCGGTATAGCCCCAGCCTCCTGGCAGTCTGAGCACGTCCTAATAGTTGATCAGTTTGGATTGAGTTGTATGGAGCGGTGTGCATTAGGAGAGGCATTTCCTCTGCAGGCGATCTCCTATTATACGGCTAATGGAACGATTCGTATCGTGCTTCTTAGGCACTGAATACTTTATGTCTAGAAATGTGATCTAAATATCTTACCATCGTATTATCGGGTAGACAAAGGATGGACAGCCATACAATTAACTATTGAGAAATGTGTTTATTGCTATTATATCGTCGAAACGTGTTCCATTATTATCACGCGAGTAGCAGTACTGAAAATCGGCTTCGATAGAGTCCAGTCGAGGACATATTATATAATAGAGCGTAAAAGGTCAAATTTGACTAATTGGAAGGAAAACAGTCAACAGAAAATGTCAGAATTCTTCAACCCTTCTATTTTGAAAATTATAAAACTTAAAATTCAAAACCAAATCAAATATTTCATTGAACTAAAATTATAAATAGACAGATGAAATCTAAACAGAATTTAGAATTTTTAATGCCCACATGAAGTGATATATCGTTTAACCACTGCAGTTCCAAGACATTTGCAAAAAATGCGTTCGCCCGTGGTCATTAAAAAAATCATATATTCATAAATAAACTGTTAACTCGCCTTTAAAGCCTATATTTAAAAGCCTTTACTTGTATTTATTAAGTTATATATCTTAAGTTTGTAGGTTTAAAAAAAAATTACAAACGTGTGAAATTTCCATGATTGTTAAAAAAAATTGTATCTACTTATTGCATGATATTTGGAATGCAGTAGTAAATTATTAAAAAAACTAGAAACAAGGTTTCAAATGATAAAATTATATATATAATAAATCAACAAATTACTACTATAACTTTATAAAATTTTACAATGTACTTACCAAAAACATTTGGTAGATTTTTCAATTGGCATTTAATTTGTCAATGGTAGTTAATGAGGCAATCCAAAAATTATCCTAGATTAATAAAAAAATAAAAATTATATATATTTAATGAATTTATAAAACTGCACTTCTTACGATATTATCCTAGGATTATAATAAACAGACGCCGCGCGCCGCCGCGAAAATAGAAATTTTCTTATAGGTAAATTTATACTTCACTTTCGCATCTTTTTTAAAATTCCACCCTAATATTAATATGCAACGTAATATGATCGATTGTCTATACAAAAAAATATATTTTTTTAGTTACATTCATCTTATTTTTTATTAAATTACTAAATGTCTAAATAATGCCTAAAAAACCGCACGTCGCTGCTTCCAAAAACTTACTGAAATTCAAGCAATCACATAAGGGTTTAAAAAAATGGTTTATTTTGTATAAACCGCAATGTCTTACTCGGAAAATGTTAGGTAGGTTAGGTGCGAATCTTAAAGGTACAAGATTAGATTAAATTTGTTCCTAGAAAAGAAAATCGTACGGAAACACCAAGAGAATTAAATTATGTACTTACGTCTACAATATACGGAAAACAAGCATAAATACCTAAAGCATAGAATATAAAATATACGTCTTTTAGAATAATAATAGTAAGAATAATAATAATCGAAATGAATTGTTAAGCGCCCTTGAGGTGATTTTTTACAAAAACGGCGCTCTACAAATTGTCCAATATTATTATTATTATTATTACAGAAATGATTTCATGTAGGTAGGTAGGAATCGTTAAAAAAATTGTAAAAAAGATTTTGCCAATTTGCCAATCAACAGGGGCAAGTAAAAAAGAGGTCAAAGACGGTTTGAGAATCTAAATAAAATAAAAAAATTGAGCCAAATCATGGATGTGAATCTTCCTTATTTTAGAAGAAGTAGTTAATAGGTAAATAGTAAGCTAGACTTGTTCTTTGAAATAATTTTAGGGGTCGTCCATTAATCACGTGATGCTTTTTAGCAACTTTTTGACCCCCTCCCCCACCCTGGTGATATGTGGTGAGGTTTTAGACTAAACCCCCCCCCCAAATCACGTGTATTTTTTTTAGTACAAAGCTTAGGACGTTTCACCTTTAAAAATCAATGAAAAATAAATACACGTGATATCTCGTTTTACCCCCCCCCCCCCCATCGTGATGTTTCGTGATTTTTTTTCCAACCCCCTCCCCCCTTTGGAGCCTCACGTGATTAATGGACGACCCCTTATTAAAATTTCCAGATCTGTACAGTTTATTCCCTAACTTTTTCCTCTCCCCATTAATCTCAGCCCCACAACATACCCCAGGATACCATAGTCCCACTGTCTTCGGACTGTGGCAAACTTAGCAGAAGTGCTCGGGTTCATCGTGCAAGGTGTGTTCAGGTCTTGGCAGTAGGTGTGCCTGCCAACCAGCTATGTGGCGGGCCGGATCGGGAGAGGACGGTTTTTGGAGATCCTTTGACCTCTGCAGTTGGTCTCTTCAGTCACTCCTGAACATACTGACCTCCAGATTTTCTTTCCTTACATAAAACCCTCCACACAGCACCCCCAAAAATGAAATACGTCCTGAGGGAAACTGTTTTCCTCAGGGCCACCTGCGTGGAGTTAATGTAAAATAAAATATGTTATTCAATATTATATTTCAAAATGACATTTAATTGTACCGTGAAGTCTTCGATGATGTACCTAGAAACGCCTTCCAAGATAGACCAACTTTTAAATTTCGGTTAGTTAATTTTCCGGTATTCAATAACCACACTTTTTACATTATTTGTTCATCATAATCATAAATGATAAAAAAACATAATTTTTTTATCTTTGAAATAAAATTTTAATTGTATTTTTGCCAAAAATGCACCTACTCTGCTTAAAGGTAGGTACGTGTTGTATTTTAAGGCCAAACAATGTGTGTTCCAAGGTATTATAAACCATTTGATTGATAATTGCTAAATATTGGCAGGGTAAGTGATTATTACGCTTTCATGTAATTTATCCACATCTTTTATAAGTTGAAATATGCATCTTTATTAATAATTTGCCTATGGTTAACTTTTAACTACAATGAACACAATAAGTGCATCCAGAGCAAATTGTATTCAAGGTACAACAACTTCCCACAGGAAACAAAACTCCTCGAATACAAAAGCGAAAACTTTCTTCCGCATAATATTATAGCGAAACGCCATGAAAAATAATCTTCGCTCAGCTCTTTTCCACGTACAAAGAATTACATCTGACACGGTCAGACCACTAATATAATATCTACATAAGCTGCCCCATACAGAACACAGTAGTCTCTCTTACACCTTTGAGTTAATCTTGTCAGTGTTTAGCGCATAGCGGCATTTTGCCACAACAATGTTCAGTTTAGAACAGCGTAGTATTATTCTCGTAGAACAGTTCAGTACAACACAGTATAGTATTGTACGGATTGTAGTAAAGTAGATAAGTAGGATTGGGTACAGCATCAAGGTGGTTAGCATGCACTGAAATGTATGAATTATTTCCAGGCACGGTGCTCTGGGATTTGGCTTAGCGCAGACACGTATTGGAAATATGGATCTGGTCCTCGACTATAGACAATTCTGTCAAATTAGCATGGAAGTTTGATCGGAGATCATAATTTCGATATATGTACTTATAAAATTACTAACCTAACTTTCTTCCAAATTTGTTGAAATAATTAGATAATTATATTATTTAGACAATTATTAACAATCCAGTCATATTAACATTTCTTTTGATTTATTTATATTTTAATTTTAATTTCCGTTTAGTTTTTGTTTAATTTTATTTTATTTATAATTTTATGGTTAATTTTTTGTTTTTTTTGAACCTACTACCTAATACATTATCATATTTTATTTCTTTTAGATTTTTATTTACTCTGTAAAATATTATTGTACTATAGTTTATGTAATATGGCAGACTGGGATTGCACTACCCCCCCCAGCCCTGCTGTTATAAAAACTTAAATAAAAATAAATAGATAATTATATATAGAAAATAACAGACAATTCATTCAAATTAGCATGGGAATTTGATTTGAAATTATAATTTCGACATATTCATAAATGTCGTAATTCACTTTCTTTCAAATTTGTTGTAATACATAGACAATTATATTAAGACAACTATAGATAATTCAGTCAAATTAGCATGGGAGTGTGATCTGAGATTACAATTTCGACATACTTATAAAGGCCGTACTTTCAGTTTCTATCCAAATTTGTAGAAATGAGTTGTCAAAATTTTTGAGTTAAACATGTGAATGAATTATGAATTTACTTCGAATTCAAGTATACTTTTTGGAGGGTCCCGGTCGTATTAAATTGGTTTGAAGTAGGACATAAAAAGATTTTCTATCATATTATTGTTCCACTTGTGGCAATCCGCTCATGGAGAAATTGAAAAAACAGTTGGCGACTCAATCCCAATCAACCTATTGAACAAAATCTATATATTTCTGATTGCATATGTACAACTTTTTATTCCAATTCGCCGTAGAATTATAAGGATGCTGTTGGCATATTTAACGCATCAATCACTAAATATAAACGGCTCTTAGTATAATTCATATCGGCAAGCAGAAAAATAAATCTTATTAATCTGAGTATTAAAATGCTTCTACGTATTAAATGTTTTTATTGCACTATTCCTAATATACTATTATCCATCTTTCGTTATTGAGTATTTTGTTTTCGCGATGTTATGTTCATTTTGACGTTCTGTGTTAATAAAATAAACATGTAAAAGCCCAGCTGGACGTGAAAATCCAAATAAATAAAAATTTCAGAACGAATCTGAATCCGAAATAGTTTCATAATCCTAGTTCTCTGTGTTAACTGTGAGGATTGCTCGATGATATTCAAACTCTGATAAGAGGGAAGGGATATAAATCAATTTCCAAATATGAACACACTTACGTAAACCAAATAACTGGTTACGACATCCGTTATGACGAATAATAAATCCGTATCTTAAAAAATACATTCGAATAAATCAATAGAACTAAATACTTGTTGACATCTGACTAATAACATAAAATCCAATCCACATATCCAAGATCATTTGCCATCTTGATGTTTGTCCATGCCCCAGGAGCGTGCAGCCTTCCGGCAGAAATGAGATAAGTCGGCATTAACGAAACTCTGCACCGTTTAGAGGAGCGAGCAGGAATCAATTTCAGAGGCAAACACGTTCAACGGGAGCAAATAAATTGCAAATAAGAACCCACCTAAACAAGTCTGCACAGGAATATATGCCGAATAAACTGGGTGGGCCGTAAAACTGAGCTATTAATCAAACACTAACGACCTCTGAGAGAGCTGCAAAGTCTTGATTATAAGGTGTAGGCGTTCTGAGAAGTTCCGCGGTTGAACAATGACTCTGATCCAAAGATAAGTAACATGAGTAAATTAAAATTTCTTACAGACATATTTTTCGATTTTTTAAGATCATAATCAAGGCAGATCGAGTGAAACCGGTTTGTGAAAGTTGATTTTGTGTTTATCGCACAAATTATGAAATTTAATGAGGTGACGATTCAATTAATCGTCGCCTTAGTTCGTATTTGTCCAACAGACCATTATAAAATTTTACAAGAGGAGAAGTTTTTCTTTCATTATTTCAATGGAATACTATGATAGGTGTAAGATAAAGCAATTTCCGTAAAGGTAAAGTTCTCATTAGTTTAAATAATTCTTAGTTAAGTGATTAACTATAATTTTTTATACCTTATTTTTACGTTTTAAGTGGAAATTGAACCAAAACTAAAATGGTCTGTTATCTAAGGGTGGGTTTTTTCACTGAATTTGAACAATTCATCAAATTTCATAGTTGACATTCGAGTTCTGTTAAAGTCCTATTCAAGTTCTGTTAGTGTAAAACAACCGGCTCGTGAAGAAATAATTACAGAACTTTCACATAAATTGAATTTAAACTTCAATTTCAACTGGTAATTTGATTTTAACCCGTTTGATCACAAGATACCACATTTGTCCCAGTTCACATAAGTCATTATATCTCCCTCAATGTCATGGTGAGAAATATAATCTAAACAGTGTTAGAAAGAGAAAACTACATGCTTTAAATTCAAAATTAGATTTCAACCATAGATACATTATTTATAAGTGCATCTCTGTGAAAGCAAAGCTTCCGATAGCGATTTGAGAAAAATGTATGAAATTTCGATTTTTTATTCATCAGTGGCTGAGAAAGAATCGTGACTGGGGACTAGCTAGCTTCGACTCTGTGATGATCTCGCCTTTGGGCCTACGAAATAATTCCTTTAAAATTGAGAGATCGATTTAGAAATATATTTAATTTGTAACATGGAATGTTTTCAGCATACGATTCTCTGTTTCCAATTCATGGGGGTGATTTATGGGTCCTTACTACTAAGTAACCACATGTGTTTGCGTGCCTCAAGTGCATGCGAGCCCCGGCAAAGGCCATTTTTCACAAAACTAAGAAGGGACCCAGAATAACATTTAGAGGGATTTTTTCAGGTTCATTATCAAGTCAGGGGCGGCCGATGGATATTTGCCCGAGTGGTGACTGACTTTAACGCGAGCAAATTGATTTGTGAAACAATTGTCTTGTGCATTTTCTATGGCAGTGGGGAGTTGAAAAATTAGGCAATAAAGATTGATCGTTGGTGCATTTAAATATACGAGAGCGACGCGCCGATTACGGGTTGAAATATTTGACATATTTGTCAAAATAAGATTGCAGAATTCGTTAAATAGTGACGCACGCAGAAAGAACGAAAACGTGTACAGACAATGCTTATATAATGTTATTATATAACCAATAAAGTCGACGCAAGTAATGAGGCGGTCCTAACTAGATTGAAGTACGCCACTGAGCTCTTCTTTTAAGCGCTATTGGGATAATTTATGACTTCGGCGCAGACAAAATTAGTTTGTATTCTGTTATCTAAAGGTTACACACAAAAAAATAGCAAACATGAAAGTTGCACTGATTTCTTGGAATTTGGGATGTAATGTGACAGAACACTATTAAAACGATTGAAATATGCATATTGGGAGATGTGTTTATCACTTAAGTTTTAAAAAAGAGGGACTAATATATTATTGAAACCACACAAGTAGATGGGTGGGAGTCGGGGGGCAGAGAGTTGGAACAGGACAGTCAGGGAAGGAACCTAGGGCCGCGCAGACGGGATAAAAATCATCGAGTTTTGATAAACGGCAGAATAATAATTTGGTGCGCGTAAACCGGGAATAATTCAGATAGTAATATATAATAAGAAAGGACAGTCAGGGAAGGAACCTAGGGCCGCGCAGACGGGATAAAAATCATCGAGTTTTGATAAACGGCAGAATAATAATTTGGTGCGCGTAAACCGGGAATAATTCAGATAGTAATATATAATAAGAAAGGACAGTCAGGGAAGGAACCTGGAGGCGCGCGGACGGGATAAAAATCATCGAGTTTTGATAAACGGCAGAGTAATAATTTGGTGCGCGTAAACCGGGAATAATTCAGATAGTTATATATAATAATAAAGATAGTCGGGGTAGAGGAGTGTTAGAGGACAGTCAGGGAGAGATCTTGTTGAGAATTAAGATCGTCAAGTTCTGAGAGTCGCGAGGAGACCAGCTCGGTGCTTCTAAATCATTTTAATTAAACAAAGAATAGTTCGTCTTTATTAAACAAAAAGAGTCCACGCGAA
Source organism: Limnephilus lunatus (assembly GCA_917563855.2). Taxonomy (NCBI): domain Eukaryota; kingdom Metazoa; phylum Arthropoda; class Insecta; order Trichoptera; family Limnephilidae; genus Limnephilus; species Limnephilus lunatus. The sequence goes on from OU830594.1 coordinate 82,849,787, forward strand.
TAAGGAAGACAGAGATTGCGGCTTGCGAGTTCATGAAGTTAAATAATATAATTTGTAAATTAAGGCGGTCAATGTTAATTTAATATCAATACAAAATGCACTTTTGGGGCGTTTGTCAGGGAGGATAAAATTTAATACAAACCGACGCGAAAGTTAGACCGAAATAATAAGTGCTTTAATTAGTGATTAATCAATCAGTGCACGAGGGATGCTGGTTTTGGATTGTGATTCGTGCATGTCAAGGTTCGTGTGCATGAGAGGGGTAAGTTTGACAAATTGAATTAATTATTAACAACATTAATGTTTGGATTTCGTACAAACTAGGGTTAAAACAATAGAATCATCATTACTCCCGAGTATTTTAATAGGTTATAATTGTTCGTCTAGCTTGTATTTTTCTAGACTTTTAAACATGTATTATAGTTATATAGCGCCTTGAGGTGTTTTCCATAAAATCGGTGCCATGTGGATCGTTCAAATATTAGTATTATTATTATGGCTACTTTAATGGGGCCTTTAATAAGGAACCATGTCATCTAAGTCGGATGATTTAATCGGAAAATTATAACGGTAACATTTAAAAGCTATCGGGTAATTATCGGTAATCGTAAAAAAAGGAGCGTTCCCTCCGTAAGTCGATCCGGAGCTGCCTGATGTTGACCGGCGACGATTCTTGAGACAATACCGTTGTAAAATAATAATTTGGGGTTCAATGAACTAAAATACTATTTGATGCACAAAAGACCCTTTCGGGCAATAAATCTTAGACGAGAGACTTCATTTAAAAGACGGGATTTTGAAACCACAAAACAACAATAGAACCCTTTAAAAGTGCTTTGTTGGTGATCTAGAAAACTAGGTTACTGGGTATTCTCCAATACATAACGGGTAACAAAATACATAGGTATAGAATGTAGGTATAAATTAATGTGTGAAGCGCCTTTGAGGTGTTAATTATTATTTACGAGTTTCGTAATAATAATTTTAAACGTAGTTAGGGGACTATATTCAGGAAGGTTTTTTTTGAAAAGGCATTGGGTAATATAACGGTTTATGAAGGGTGCGTAGCATGGGCATTTTTGATTACTAACAAAATCTGACATAATTGAATTCCCATTCCAAAAATTTCCCACACCTTATTCCAAATTTTAGGTATCACAACAAGTCTATTACATAGGACTTTGCATAAACTTGGTTCGATATTTAATCATATAATCACCTTTGGTTCACGTTTAGGTATATTTCTTTAGACTTAGCAAAAAACTTTCATATTGTCGGTTGAATGCAGCCGTCGGTAGGTATTCACATTTTAGCGTGATGCGCTATATCCACCTACTTAATTAACAAACTCTTTTTCTTCAAACTTAATTGAGCGGGTTACGACTCGAGAATGGACGGCGGTTGTCGAATGAATTAACGGGTCCGGCTTTCCTATTTCACCATGAGGAAGTATCTCACGCGACTTTATCGGGGGCGATGTGATCGAAATGCAGGTGGGCTTACACTATTTTTCTAATGTGGAGGCGAAGTAAGCGATGGTCGTGTCTGGTCCGAACAAATTGGAATCCCTTGTGATCACATCTCGGTAACGTGGATCTCGTACCCGCTCTAGACTGGATTGGAAGCGTGGCCGGAGCCATTTCATGATGTCGACGTATGTACGTCACTAAGGCATTGGGGGACTTCAGGAGAACAAAGGACGTGCACCCATTTCGCCCTCCCTCTACCGCCGCTCCGAGGTACCAGCGGATAAAAGTTGTCGTCGCGGGAGGCCAGTTTGATGCAGGACGAAGATTACGATCTGGCCGGACTACCTTCGTCATGGGGGAAACGAAGTGACGAAATTTGCGTGGGCTTCACTACCTTTTAGGTTACGCTCGTGTGGGGTCTGCCTTGTCGGCGGAACGAAGGGATCATGACATATGGAATCGTTTGGCAACCGATCGGCGGTTCTTTGTTGGAATCCGGATAAGTTTTCTTAACTACTTTTTGGTTTACGCTTAGGTAGGTATATTTCATTCGATATATTCGATTTAGCAAAAACTTTCACATTGTCGGTTGAACGAAGCCGTCGGTAGGTATTCATATTTTAAGCGTAATGCGTTATATCCACCTACATAAGTAGCAAAAGTTCTCTTAACTCCCTCACACTAGGAATAGGGATCATCCAGCATCAGGGTGGGAATGTACTCTGGACGAAAGTGCAGCGGGGGAAATAGAAGGGAGGGAAGCCAGATTCACGACCTGGTGCCTTTCATTCTTGGACCCAGCACCCTGGACGCCGAGCTTGACCTTCCTTCTTTGAGCTGATATTTGAGTTTGAGCTTGGGGTACGCCTATCGTAGAGCATATGCCCGTAACACATATAGGGGAAGGTCCCAAGTTGCGCTTGTGTATGTTATGCGAGAGGACGTATTTTTCATTCAAATCAAATACCGATGATCATCGCGATTGCAGGCTGGCGCATGTTTTGTAGCGTGCCTAGGAAAAACGTAATCATTATTTCTACTGGTTCGAGGCGGCGTGCTGGACGGAGAACGGGACTATTGAGGACATGAGTGACTGCCAAGGCGAGGATCGGTGACATCAAAATCTTCCTTAATTAAATTCATACATCGCCAGATCAGAGGAGAGAGCGGCCCCACCGATCTCCTGACATTGCCGATTGTCTAATCAACTTCGGTTTAATGTTTATGCCGATGCTTTAGGAGTTAATGGAACTCAAGTCATCGGCATGCTGAAGAACTTCAACATCATCATCAATCCAGAGTAGGATGTCACGTTCCAAAACCTCGTGCCACCCACACATTTCCTGAACAGTTTCTGACATCGGCTATCACACCATTAATCGGAGCAGACCCTCATATCAAACGGTATGAGATGACCTCTCACCATCATCATCAACATATTTATAATTTGGCGGCTTATTGGTCGATAATATTCCCATTACCACTCTATGATCCAGAAACACACATCAAACCCTTTCCCGACAGAAGGCAAAACATGTCGATTTTCATTCGTCGCTTGCGACCTTAACATTCTCCGGAGGCGTTGGAATTGGAAGCTGATTCGGCGGTCTATGACCATCACCTTATTAGTTGGGCTATGGAGGAGTCCAATTATTTAAACAGCACATGTTCTGTCTCATGCTAATCCAAAATACCTACCCGTAGAATCAAATTAACAAAATAAAACAAGCTAGCTAATTAACAAACTGCATCTAGAACTGTGAGTGTAGAATCATTGCACTCCGTACTGCTTGAGTGTAAATCTTTTGTTAGAATGTACATAAATGTCAAATTATTTTCATGATAGCATTTTATAGAGCTGCAGAGAGTACGTGACATCGCATCGAAAGGTAGGATCTTCTCAATTCGCCGTTTGAATGTAAATTTATATATTAGATGCTAGGAGGGAAAATGCAGATTACTTCAATAAAAATAGTCGTCGATGAGTGTAGGTGTATAACAGGTGCTAGGGGAGGAAGCTGAACGAATATAGATAGATAATTAGTTAATTTTCAAGCTAGTCAGACTCAGTCATTGTTATTCGAAGCCTTGCAAATTGTAACACGCCATATCTAAAAGAACAAGGGTTTACCACAAATAAATTATTAATTAAATTGGATTAACTATACCAAACCACTAAAACAAAAAAGTACACAACGTTGTGGGGTTAATTACAATTGATTAATTGAGAGCATCTCGTCACGTTTGCATAAAAGTATTACGTGATGGGGTTGAAAAGGCGCTGCAAAAGGAATGCAGGGGAGAGACGCGAGAACGGGCGAGCTACGAGCTTTTAAAGGCCGACCGGGGTTGCGCCTGTAGCTGTAGCAATGTAGCAGCATTTGGAAATCTAGAGGTAGGTTTTACTTCGTAGGGGGGGGGGTTTATCACAGTGGTGCCGTGACCAGGAGGTATGGTATTACAAAGTGTTGCATTTTGCTGGGTTTTATACAATGACTTAAACAAGAAGAGAAAAAAAAAAAAATTAATACAGTAGGTATAACGGTTCGCATGTCATCCGAAAATGACTGAAAACACAACGAAAAAAAAGTAAAGTACTAGGAAAATAGATGTGTAGCAGAGGAATTAGCAATAACTTTTACATTAGCTTAACTAGATAAAGATAGGAGAGATATGACGATGATGCCCAACATCCGATAAGACGCAGATTAAAGATATCATATTTTGAGGGAAGGAGCTCCGTACGGCTATAAAAAGTGAAACAAAATTAATCAAGAGAGTAGGTAGTGCAATAATGTACACATTAGCTTAACCAGATAAATTTAGGAGAGGTTGGTTGATGATGTCCAATTTCCGATGAGACGCAGGTTAAAGGTATCATATTTTGAGGGGAGTAGCGCCATACGTCTATAAAAAGTGAAACAAAATAAATCAAGAGAGTAGGTAGTGCAATAATGTACACATTAGCTTAACCAGATAAATTTAGGAGAGGTTGGTTGATGATGTCCAATTTCTGATAAGACGCAGATTAAAGGTATCATATTTTGAGGGGAGGAGCGCTGTACTCCAATAATATTTGGAACAAAAATTAATCAAGAGAAACTAATGATATCCCACCTTCGATAAAGTGAGAAAGGGTGTTACGTTATTAGGGGAGATAGTCCTTCAATAATGCATTCAATATCAAATCGCCAAGGTGATAATATCGTTGTTAGTCAACCTTCAATTGGGTCTGAACGTTTGGTAAATTGGATACCGGACGATTAGTTAAAATAATAAAAATACAACACATTGAGGAGTAGTTCTGGTTACCGAAGTAAACAAAACATTACAATTGTAATATTGATAGGTATTAGTGTCCTTTAGTGTCAACAATAGAAAAAAGGGTCTCTTTCATTTTGAGGGTAGATCATTTAAACATTTAACACTCAGCGTGAAGAACAAAAAAAAAGGGAGGTCATTAAACCGAGTGCCGACTAGCGGAGATATGTGTCAAATAGGTTTGTGCGTTTAACGTAACGGTAAATTGAAACCCTTCCTACAGCCGGTCATCACAAGAAGTGGGTGACAGTCGGAATAAAAGCATTATTTTGAAACGTAATTTCAAAATAATCTGTACAGGATTAAACGAAATTAGTTTGACTAAATAGTTCAAAGAAACAGAATCTGTTGAAAAACAAAATACATGTAGAATAAACATTAGTGACGTGAGCCGGATTAGACGTGAAGACAATGAAATCAAATTGAAGATGGGAGAGGTAGGTGAAATGTTAGACGACCTCCGATAAGTATAGGGAATAAAAGGTATTCCGATGTGAGGGGAGGAAGTCGGTTCTTGATGGCGAATTAAAATTTTAAAAATAAATTGTTTGCTAATATTCAACCCGACTTACAGAATAAGCGTATCCAAAATGTTTAATTCTAAAAATGCACTAGATTTAACCCGTCTGCTTGTTTAGGAATGAATACATCCCAAAACACGATATTGCGCTATACTTTCATAAGACCAAATACATCCCAGAGCGACCCTACATTTTAAAAGCTACATATCTCTCTTCCTCTCATGCAAAACTTATGTATTTTTCTTTTATCAGAAAGAGAACGAAATAATGCTTCTTATTGTCTTTGAAATATGAAAGCTATCTTGCATAGATATTTTACAAACTCGATCCAAAGTGACGGTTTAACTTCGCGCCATTTCGTCAGGATAATCGTTCGTGCAGTGCAAACTAGGTGTCACAAAAAGTGAAATTTTTCGAAAAATACTACGAAATGTCTAGGTAAGTAAATTTGTATTTGTTATTCAATATATTGTATGCTTGTTTATATTAAATTTTGTAGGTTTTGATGATTTATAATGCAATAATTAAATATAGAAAATTTAAAAAGCTATAAAATCGCTGGAAACACATTTTTGAATCCATTTTTACTAATTGAATTTCCATTATTTAATGAATATTCTTGGATAAAAAGTGGAAGCATATATTTACATTCAATATTCCAGAAAAACAGTAATGTCATTTCAATATATTTATGTAGTTTTATCGGAAAATATCAACCCGAGTGTCGAAATGTTTTATTAGCTGTCAAATTCAACTGTTTCTTGGAGTAGTGATGGGGTTGTCACTCAACTAGTAAATAAAATTGAATCGATATTTTTATTCTATTTATTAAATTATGGGTATTTATCTAAGTTTTTTTGTCTTTGTTTTGTATAACTCCGTTTTAATTATATTTTTTATAATAATTATTATCATTATTGTATTGTACAAAAAAATTTAAATTTAATATCATAATTTTTTTTTAATAATAAACTAAAGTTAATAAGACAAGGTTTTTATGCTTAGCACAAAGGATAAAAAATTTTATTAGCAATATTTAAAAAGTTCGAGTCTTGTCGGCGGCATAATTTGATAAGGTGGAAGATTTTTTCAGTTTGTATGGATGTTTCAGGCTAATAATTATTGCTTACAAAATATTTTTTTATATTATAATTGTTTTTATGTATTACCGTTATAATATTTAATATCAGAAATGAATTGGAGAAATAGTTAGGTAATTAATGAATTAATAGATAGGTATCTAGTTGCAAAGATATTTTGGCTGCCAAAATTCAGCTGTAGAATAATAAATAAAACTCATTATTTTTACATTAGGAAAATTTGGAATTGTGCAACGGAAGAGGAGCCACCGACCGAGATGCTGGAGTTTTTGGAGGCTGATTGTAGCTTCAGCGAGGAAGAAGAGGACGAACACATGAATGAGGGTGAAGTTATTAACCCGGTTGATGTTGATGTTGATGTTGGTGATGTTTACGTTCAGGTATTTTTAAAATTAATTTATTTAACACTGCTCTTGAAATAATACGGTGAATAATGTACAATAATAATATTATTTATTTATTTACAGTCGTCAACATTTTTTTCAAGTACGATGGAGGTGGGAATGATGGAGGTAGTTTTCGCGGACGACGGTATGAGTTCAAGCTAAAATTATTGTTGTAATAAATACGTAACATAAAGCACAGTTTTTAATGAAGATGTTTATATCGAGTTTTGTACTTGCATTCTAACAATTTGTTATATTTTCAGAATTGATGACAGACGTCAGTGGTTGCGATGCTGGCAAGGCGGGTGGCAGCCATGCAGAACGTAAAATCATTTATATTATTTTTTTGAAGATATGTATATCGAGTTATGTACTTGCATTTTAATAGTTTGTTATATTTTCAGAATTGATGACAGACGTTAGTGGCGGCGATGCTGGCCAAGCGGGTGGCAGCCATGCAGAACGTAAAATCATTTATATAGTTTTTTGAAGATATATATATATCGAGTTATGTAATTGCTTTCTAATAGTTTGTTATATTTTCAGAATTGGTGACAGACGTCAGTAGCGGTATTGCTGGCCAGGCGGGAGGCAGCCACGCAGAAGGTACATTGATACATATTTTTATATCTATTTGTTTTTATTCTGCATTAAAGAAATTACAAAATATGATAAAGTAACAATTTTTATATATTTAACCATTACTTTTAGATTTCGAGTTTGATGTTCCGCTGGAGGTGTCACGGGGGGGTCGACGCGGCCGCGGAAACAGAAGCGCCCGCGGAAACAGACGCGCTCGCGGAAACGGTCGTGGAGCCGCAGGCGGAAACATGGTCCGCGATTCTGTCCGGCAACGCCGCTGGAGGGGACGTCCTGTTGGAGCGGGAGATACCTGGGTACCCGGGAATTTACCTACTGAGGTTTATGCGACGGATGACCAGGTACCTCCTGAGCTCTCGGCTTTATCTCAGGCACAAATCACCCGTATGGCTCGCGGTGGGCGCATTCGCCAAGCGCGAGGTGCACCGTTGCCAGCGCGTTCTGATTATCGGTCAACAGATGAGGCAGATGGTGAAGAAGTGGATGACCCCACTTCGGATACCAGTGCTCATTTTTTGACCGATGATGAGAATGCATCGGAGTTCTCTTGGGCCGGCATCAGTACATTTGCCGGTCAAAGGGAAATGTTTGTGCCCCAGATGTCAGGGCCTACCGCTTTATATAATTCCATCTATGACGCATTTCGAGCTATATGGACTGATGATATTCTGGATGTTATTGCAGCAGAGACGAACAGATATGCAATGGACGCTCTGCGTGGTGATAGCCTAAGCCTTACATGGAGGAACACTAACAGGCATGAAATTTTAATTTTATTCGCGTTTTTCATGATGCTAGGTATTATTCGCATGCCAACAATAAATTCATGCTTCTCAACTCATCGTGTGATGAGAACTGATATATTTCGAGAATTACTGTCTTATAAGCGGTACTGCGAGTTGGCCAAGTGTTTGCACTACGCCAGCGATGATGGTACATACACTAGTCCTGAAGACAAAAAACTTTCGAGCATATTACCTATAATAAATCACCTTAATACCAAATTTCGAGAACTTTATGTTCCAGGCCAAAATATTGCAATCGATGAGTCCTTAACATTATGGAAAGGTCGATTGGGTATGAAACAATATATTAAAACAAAGGCTGCAAGATTCGGAATAAAGACTTTTGAACTGTGTGATTCCCTGACTAGCTATTTGTGGTCGTTCTTTGTGTATACAGGTAAAACAACTGCTCTTGATTCGTCACCTGGTATTTTAAAATCTACATCCACAGTGCTGAGGCTTGTAAAGCCACTGTTGAATAAGGGCTACACTCTTTGGATGGACAATTGGTTCAATTCTCCTCTATTAGCTAGGTTCCTCAAGAGAAATAAGACTGACTGCGTCGGGACGTTGCGCACTAATAGGGCCAATGTTCCACCAGAATTCAGTCGTATCAACATGGCGGACGGACATTATTTCGGTCGTCACTGTGGTGATGTCGCCGTACTATCGTGGCAAGATAAGAAAAAGGTGTCGACAATATCGACCTATCATGGCGCGGAAATGGAACTTGGACCTTCCAGGGGTAGGACAAATATATACAAACCGAAAGTTGTCAGAGAATACAATAAATACATGGGAGGTGTTGACAAAAAAGATCAGATGCTGGAACCCTACTTACTTGAACGCAAGAGGTGCCCTAAATGGATCCACAAGATGTTCAAGCGTCTGCTCAACGTGAGTATTCACAACTCTGTTGTGTTGTATCGCCATTCGTCGGCGTCGGCAACAACTACTTTGGTACACCGGATTTCGCTTGTGTCGCAGTTGATGGACAAGCATCTCAAGTTGGCACAGAGTGGGATGCCGGCTAGACGACTAGTAACGACTGACAAATTTTCTAATCCTTCCCGCCTCTTTGATGGTAAACACTTCCCAATATACAACTTCACAACCACTGACTCACAGACTGAAACAAACGACGAACAACCTTCACCGGTAGGGAATAAAAAACGGCGCCTTCGGTGCATTTGGTGTACCGACCGCAACAGGGTTGAAAAGAGAACAGCTGTTATTTGTAAACTATGTGAGGTACCACTCTGCGTGATACCATGTTTTGAATATTATCATACTGTCGTTTAGTTTCGCAGGTATGGTGTATTTATTGCGGCGACCGTGGTGTGCGCAGAAAGGAATCTTATTAGTTTTTTTAAATATAAATAAATCTGACTGAATACTCATATTGAGTGGAGTAGGGTTACAGTGTTTTCTACTTGTCATGACTTATCACCTATTGTTGATTGTTATCATCTGGATGGCTAATTGTGCGTATATTTCCATCCCTCAGTCGGTCCAATACCTGCTTTGCACATTATAATTCTATGTAGTTGTCACTCGACCGCTCGTCGTGATTCTCTTGAGGAAAATACGCAACTGCGGAGATTTGTATTAATTAGTCTGTCTAATGCATGTTTCTTTATCAACGTTGACGAATTATCTTCAGCACTGTTGCCTGTTGCCTGCAATTCACCTACTATCAACTCTCGAGTAGTTTTCTTTGACTTTTGTACATAAGAACGATCACGGGCCCTAGCAAGCACGGTTACGGTTTCAATAGTTAGTTTTCCGAATCTAGAGGCAAAATGTTTGTATATTTCTGAAAACCAATAAATCTTTTCATCTTGTTATGGTTTTTTTTTTAAATTTTTTGGTTTAGTAAAGTGATTGACTTTTATTATTCTGGTATTTGTTGCGGGTTTGCTTTTATAAGTTTCTTGTTTTGATGGCAAGTTTTGTTAACGTTTTTCAGTCAAGTATTTTACCTAACGTAATAGTTGTCAAAACTTTTGGGACTAAACATGGCTTAGTTGTCAACTGCTTTTGGTGTCGTATGTACTTGTCACAAAATACTAACATTATTAATTTTTTATTACTGTTGTGATCATTCATGAAGGCTTAGAAGATGGAGACACGAATCTGTTTTGATCTGCTACAGTACTGTGCGAATTAATGTGAACACGTGATAATTAGCACAATAATCTTGTTGTTCTCAGTTGTATGCAGCATATTGTAAAAGCGGCCATTTTTTTTTCTTGTTCGTGCGTTAAATTTTGTCATTTTTTAGAATTACAGTTTTTTTGCACAGGTAAACTTAACTAAAGCTTTTTTGTTTATAATTTTGAAGATGGATATTTCTCTTAAAAAACGCACTAAGATTGTTAATATTTCAAAGACAAAAAAATACATACCTTGAATAGCCAGGTAATTCTCCGGATCTTAATCCAATTGAAAATCGGTGGGCTATAGTTAAAGCCAGACAAGCACAACAAAAACCAAGCTGATTGAGACAGTGATTCAGATATGGTTTATAGACACACAAATATCAGAAAATTGTAAATAAAACTTGCTGATTCTATGCCAAACCGTGTACAAGAAGTTGAAGGAGGACACACTTGGTATTAAAAAAAAATGTAATTGTTTCTCTATTTTTTTCCTCGATAAAGAATCTTTATTATTTTTTCCAATTGATCACTTGTGTTCACATTAATTCGAACAGTACTGAACAATAACATTATTTTCTTCTTCTTTTTGTATGGCTCGAATGAGTCATACATTTTTTAAATTCTGGTAGCCTTCGCACAGGACGTCCCGATGGTTATGTTAACGACTTTATTGTTGTCTTTTTGTTATGAATATTGATATAGTTGTTGTTATGTAACGATTTTTAATGCGTTTGTTTTCTTGTTGTTTTATCACCATTTTTTAAAATTTATCTTGCCTATACTGTTCTAAAAAAGGAATATCTTCAAATTTATTTATTTTATAATTATTTTGGATAACCACTACGTAACATATATATAATTGGTTCATAGTATACAATATTTATTTACAGCGAAAAAAAAGGTTGTTCAAAAGATTTGTAATCTGGTTGAAGGCAAAAGACAGAACAGAAGCTAGAAATATTGTAAATATCTAGTGCATAATTTTACAGTCATTTACACTGCACTCAATGTCTAATAAATGAAAAATATATATGGCATTGCCTTTTCTGTAATGATTCTAAATCTTATAACTGCCATACTTATTATATATATATATATATATACATATATATGTATTTTTTTTTCATATTACTGGTACACCATTATTTTTTAATTTCTATTTTATGTTTTTTTTTTTTTTAAATTATTTTAAGTACGTATTTTCCACTTGTTTTTATTATTTGTTAATTACCAGCTTCAGAACTTGTCTAGTGAGGAGGGTAATGAGAAAAATATGTATGTACAAAATAAACGCCAGGGTTTCCGGCACTGAAACTGATAAACTAAATTTATTTTTTTACCCAAATGTAGCTAAAACTAAGCGAAACCGGATTGTCATGTTAATAAAATTCCATGGTTTTTAGCAAGATTATTGTTTTATTTCAGTATAAAAAGGTATGAACAGATTGAGTATGAATAGGGTACGGTACAATCTCAATTTTTTTTTACCAAAAATTATTCAAATAAAAAAAATTTCACGATAAGAATACTCTTTCTACAACGTTTTGGATATTCACATTTCAAAAAACGCTTTTTCGCGCTGTTTTGGCTTGTGACGTCACTACGCAGCGCGATTTACTTCTCGACTACAAACTAATGTAATTAGTTTTCGATGATCAGTTGTTTTTCGAAGAAAATGTCTGTAATAACCGTTTATAGTCCCATAGTGTACAATAAAGTATTTATTGCTATTTGAATTTTCATACAACTTTTAAAGTGAAATATTAAATTCTTTTTTTTTTTGGGTTTTACGTACGATATTCGAATATATTTAAATTATTTACATATATTAAATGCATTGAAAACACTAAATTACATACACTACATGCATGCACTGCATTTATATAGTATTTTGTTGTATAAAAACTACCAACCCCGGTTCCGCGCCAAAAGTCGATTGATCATGTAACTGTGACGGTCAATAAATCGATGACAACTCAATTTCTCATGTTTTTCGGAAGTTTTGCTGTGCGATTTGTTCGGTCCAGTTCGATTTCCAAATTGTAATTTGTTATTTAAAATTATAGTATTTCGGTGTGATTCTAAACATTTTATCAATAATGTTTCATTTACTATTGGAATTGCTATTTATGTCGAAGTTATTTCTTACGGATTTCTCGGAAACTAGTTTTTACAATGAAGTGATTTTTGAGGTTATTTTCGACTAAGATCGGTAAATCTATCAAATACTCAATAAATTCTGCAATAAATTAACAAAAGTGATATTAATTTATTATATAAATGCCTTAGGCATATGTGTATTGTAAATATACCTGGTAAATGATTATATAATGCATTAAAAACGTGATTCGACTAATGGTAAATTTTTAACCTAAAAAAAGTTTCAATCCAGTTTATCATCAAATAAAAAAATAAAAATGTATTAAACGGATAAAAAGTGAAGTGACAGTTTGATACAAAATAGTTTTAAGTACAGGAATGTTATTTCCAAATCTTCAGTTTCGTAATTTTTATAGTGTTTTTTCATCAAAATACACGGGTAAGTTTTTTTTTGCTAATATTGATTTTTAATATCAAAATTCAATTAGTTTGAAACAAAAACATTGATTTCTAATAAATTCATCCTAAAGATTATTTTATCTAGTTTTTAGAACAGTTTTTGTTTTGGCGAAATGATAGAAAATAACTGTTTTGTCGGAATTATTGTAAAAGTCGGAACAATTCAGAATTTACGCGCGAATCCGAGGCTTCCATATTGTGACTTGTGAATATTTTGAAGCAAGCAGACGGGTTAAAGGACTACAATAATAATTACGTACTCAAACGTATGAATCTAAGGAAATAAAAAAATGACTAGGTATTGTAGACAGTTGATTTCTCAGCAGTTAAAAATTTATAGATGATATTGGTCCCCAGTACCAAATTGTTAAATTTAGAACAACGGTCAGGTCCATTTTGGGCAAAGTTCCTTTAACGAAAAAACAAACAAAAAAATAAGGAAAGGTCGTTCACACTCGTATAATTACGGCAGGGATATTTTGGAAAAAAAAAAAATACAGGCGGACCTTCGAGACGGCCATTATGTGAAACCGAAAGTACCGATTAAGGAGAGACGTACCGACTTAAGCGATCTAGACAGAGCCGAATTGGGGAAAACACTCTGGGTTATTTTATAGAGTAAAATACATTATGAGTTTAGACACAGTGAGATGTGGAGCATTGGAACATTTATAATGTTTAGTAGTAGATTGTGGGTGGGTTTACGAAATTGCGCAAACAGAGTTTATTGTGAATCGGTGAGTTTGAAAAAAAAATCAGCGTAAATAGGTGATAAAGTTAGGCAGAAATTAAAATTTGGATTAATTGGTTTAGCGACAATAATAGACAACTAACTACTCACATAATACATTGTCGGCTTATGTGGGGAGTACAATGGGAGACAGCGAGGGTACCATGGCTAGGTACCGTTGTAGGTGGTAACCGGGACAAATTCCTGGAAATATGTAGGCGTAACGCAAGGTACATTGACCGTAGTTTCAACATTAGACAAACATTGGGCAAGGCCGACGTAGAAACGGAATAGGGAAGGGATGCGATGACGTACAGGACAGGGCCGGATTAGGAAATATTCATCATTACAATTTTGAAAAAAAAAGGCACAAAGATTTTAGGCGAGTCCAAACGGGCTGACTACTGCTGAAGTTCTGGAACAAAATAGGTGATTGTAGTTTGGATTTCTATCTACCTCCACTATTTTTTTCCATAAAGGGGAGACTGTGATGATCTCGCCTTTGGGCCTACGAAATAATTCCTTTAAAATTGAGAGATCGATTTAGAAATATATTTAATTTGTAACATGGAATGTTTTCAGCATACGATTCTCTGTTTCCAATTCATGGGGGTGATTTATGGGTCCTTACCACTAAGTAACCACATGTGTTTGCGTGCCTCAAGTGCATGCGAGCCCCGGCAAAGGCCATTTTTCACAAAACTAAGAAGGGACCCAGAATAACATTTAGAGGGATTTTTTCAGGTTCATTATCAAGTCAGGGGCGGCCGATGGATATTTGCCCGAGTGGTGACTGACTTTAACGCGAGCAAATTGATTTGTGAAACAATTGTCTTGTGCATTTTCTATGGCAGTGGGGAGTTGAAAAATTAGGCAATAAAGATTGATCGTTGGTGCATTTAAATATACGAGAGCGACGCGCCGATTACGGGTTGAAATATTTGACATATTTGTCAAAATAAGATTGCAGAATTCGTTAAATAGTGACGCACGCAGAAAGAACGAAAACGTGTACAGACAATGCTTATATAATGTTATTATATAACCAATAAAGTCGACGCAAGTAATGAGGCGGTCCTAACTAGATTGAAGTACGCCACTGAGCTCTTCTTTTAAGCGCTATTGGGATAATTTATGACTTCGGCGCAGACAAAATTAGTTTGTATTCTGTTATCTAAAGGTTACACACAAAAAAATAGCAAACATGAAAGTTGCACTGATTTCTTGGAATTTGGGATGTAATGTGACAGAACACTATTAAAACGATTGAAATATGCATATTGGGAGATGTGTTTATCACTTAAGTTTTAAAAAAGAGGGACTAATATATTATTGAAACCACACAAGTAGATGGGTGGGAGTCGGGGGGCAGAGAGTTGGAACAGGACAGTCAGGGAAGGAACCTAGGGCCGCGCAGACGGGATAAAAATCATCGAGTTTTGATAAACGGCAGAATAATAATTTGGTGCGCGTAAACCGGGAATAATTCAGATAGTAATATATAATAAGAAAGGACAGTCAGGGAAGGAACCTAGGGCCGCGCAGGCGGGATAAAAATCATCGAGTTTTGATAAACGGCAGAATAATAATTTGGTGCGCGTAAACCGGGAATAATTCAGATAGTAATATATAATAAGAAAGGACAGTCAGGGAAGGAACCTGGAGGCGCGCGGACGGGATAAAAATCATCGAGTTTTGATAAACGGCAGAGTAATAATTTGGTGCGCGTAAACCGGGAATAATTCAGATAGTTATATATAATAATAAAGATAGTCGGGGTAGAGGAGTGTTAGAGGACAGTCAGGGAGAGATCCTGTTGAGAATTAAGATCGTCAAGTTCTGAGAGTCGCGAGGAGACCAGCTCGGTGCTTCTAAATCATTTTAATTAAACAAAGAATAGTTCGTCTTTATTAAACAAAAAGAGTCCACGCGAATAAGGAAGACAGAGATTGCGGCTTGCGAGTTCATGAAGTTAAATAATATAATTTGTAAATTAAGGCGGTCAATGTTAATTTAATATCAATACAAAATGCACTTTTGGGGCGTTTGTCAGGGAGGATAAAATTTAATACAAACCGACGCGAAAGTTAGACCGAAATAATAAGTGCTTTAATTAGTGATTAATCAATCAGTGCACGAGGGATGCTGGTTTTGGATTGTGATTCGTGCATGTCAAGGTTCGTGTGCATGAGAGGGGTAAGTTTGACAAATTGAATTAATTATTAACAACATTAATGTTTGGATTTCGTACAAACTAGGGTTAAAACAATAGAATCATCATTACTCCCGAGTATTTTAATAGGTTATAATTGTTCGTCTAGCTTGTATTTTTCTAGACTTTTAAACATGTATTATAGTTATATAGCGCCTTGAGGTGTTTTCCATAAAATCGGTGCCATGTGGATCGTTCAAATATTAGTATTATTATTATGGCTACTTTAATGGGGCCTTTAATAAGGAACCATGTCATCTAAGTCGGTTGATTTAATCGGAAAATTATAACGGTAACATTTAAAAGCTATCGGGTAATTATCGGTAATCGTAAAAAAAGGAGCGTTCCCTCCGTAAGTCGATCCGGAGCTGCCTGATGTTGACCGGCGACGATTCTTGAGACAATACCGTTGTAAAATAATAATTTGGGGTTCAATGAACTAAAATACTATTTGATGCACAAAAGACCCTTTCGGGCAATAAATCTTAGACGAGAGACTTCATTTAAAAGACGGGATTTTGAAACCACAAAACAACAATAGAACCCTTTAAAAGTGCTTTGTTGGTGATCTAGAAAACTAGGTTACTGGGTATTCTCCAATACATAACGGGTAACAAAATACATAGGTATAGAATGTAGGTATAAATTAATGTGTGAAGCGCCTTTGAGGTGTTAATTATTATTTACGAGTTTCGTAATAATAATTTTAAACGTAGTTAGGGGACTATATTCAGGAAGGTTTTTTTTGAAAAGGCATTGGGTAATATAACGGTTTATGAAGGGTGCGTAGCATGGGCATTTTTGATTACTAACAAAATCTGACATAATTGAATTCCCATTCCAAAAATTTCCCACACCTTATTCCAAATTTTAGGTATCACAACAAGTCTATTACATAGGACTTTGCATAAACTTGGTTCGATATTTAATCATATAATCACCTTTGGTTCACGTTTAGGTATATTTCTTTAGACTTAGCAAAAACTTTCATATTGTCGGTTGAATGCAGCCGTCGGTAGGTATTCACATTTTAGCGTGATGCGCTATATCCACCTACTTAATTAACAAACTCTTTTTCTTCAAACTTAATTGAGCGGGTTACGACTCGAGAATGGACGGCGGTTGTCGAATGAATTAACGGGTCCGGCTTTCCTATTTCACCATGAGGAAGTATCTCACGCGACTTTATCGGGGGCGATGTGATCGAAATGCAGGTGGGCTTACACTATTTTTCTAATGTGGAGGCGAAGTAAGCGATGGTCGTGTCTGGTCCGAACAAATTGGAATCCCTTGTGATCACATCTCGGTAACGTGGATCTCGTACCCGCTCTAGACTGGATTGGAAGCGTGGCCGGAGCCATTTCATGATGTCGACGTATGTACGTCACTAAGGCATTGGGGGACTTCAGGAGAACAAAGGACGTGCACCCATTTCGCCCTCCCTCTACCGCCGCTCCGAGGTACCAGCGGATAAAAGTTGTCGTCGCGGGAGGCCAGTTTGATGCAGGACAAAGATTACGATCTGGCCGGACTACCTTCGTCATGGGGGAAACGAAGTGACGAAATTTGCGTGGGCTTCACTACCTTTTAGGTTACGCTCGTGTGGGGTCTACCTTGTCGGCGGAACGAAGGGATCATGACATATGGAATCGTTTGGCAACCGATCGGCGGTTCTTTGTTGGAATCCGGATAAGTTTTCTTAACTACTTTTTGGTTTACGCTTAGGTAGGTATATTTCATTCGATATATTCGATTTAGCAAAAACTTTCACATTGTCGGTTGAACGAAGCCGTCGGTAGGTATTCATATTTTAAGCGTAATGCGTTATATCCACCTACATAAGTAGCAAAAGTTCTCTTAACTCCCTCACACTAGGAATAGGGATCATCCAGCATCAGGGTGGGAATGTACTCTGGACGAAAGTGCAGCGGGGGAAATAGAAGGGAGGGAAGCCAGATTCACGACCTGGTGCCTTTCATTCTTGGACCCAGCACCCTGGACGCCGAGCTTGACCTTCCTTCTTTGAGCTGATATTTGAGTTTGAGCTTGGGGTACGCCTATCGTAGAGCATATGCCCGTAACACATATAGGGGAAGGTCCCAAGTTGCGCTTGTGTATGTTATGCGAGAGGACGTATTTTTCATTCAAATCAAATACCGATGATCATCGCGATTGCAGGCTGGCGCATGTTTTGTAGCGTGCCTAGGAAAAACGTAATCATTATTTCTACTGGTTCGAGGCGGCGTGCTGGACGGAGAACGGGACTATTGAGGACATGAGTGACTGCCAAGGCGAGGATCGGTGACATCAAAATCTTCCTTAATTAAATTCATACATCGCCAGATCAGAGGAGAGAGCGGCCCCACCGATCTCCTGACATTGCCGATTGTCTAATCAACTTCGGTTTAATGTTTATGCCGATGCTTTAGGAGTTAATGGAACTCAAGTCATCGGCATGCTGAAGAACTTCAACATCATCATCAATCCAGAGTAGGATGTCACGTTCCAAAACCTCGTGCCACCCACACATTTCCTGAACAGTTCCTGACATCGGCTATCACACCATTAATCGGAGCAGACCCTCATATCAAACGGTATGAGATGACCTCTCACCATCATCATCAACATATTTATAATTTGGCGGCTTATTAGTCGATAATATTCCCATTACCACTCTATGATCCAGAAACACACATCAAACCCTTTCCCGACAGAAGGCAAAACATGTCGATTTTCATTCGTCGCTTGCGACCTTAACATTCTCCGGAGGCGTTGGAATTGGAAGCTGATTCGGCGGTCTATGACCATCACCTTATCAGTTGGGCTATGGAGGAGTCCAATTATTTAAACAGCACATGTTCTGTCTCATGCTAATCCAAAATACCTACCCGTAGAATCAAATTAACAAAATAAAACAAGCTAGCTAATTAACAAACTGCATCTAGAACTGTGAGTGTAGAATCATTGCACTCCGTACTGCTTGAGTGTAAATCTTTTGTTAGAATGTACATAAATGTCAAATTATTTTCATGATAGCATTTTATAGAGCTGCAGAGAGTACGTGACATCGCATCGAAAGGTAGGATCTTCTCAATTCGCCGTTTGAATGTAAATTTATATATTAGATGCTAGGAGGGAAAATGCAGATTACTTCAATAAAAATAGTCGTCGATGAGCGTAGGTGTATAACAGGTGCTAGGGGAGGAAGCTGAACGAATATAGATAGATAATTAGTTAATTTTCAAGCTAGTCAGACTCAGTCATTGTTATTCGAAGCCTTGCAAATTGTAACACGCCATATCTAAAAGAACAAGGGTTTACCACAAATAAATTATTAATTAAATTGGATTAACTATACCAAACCACTAAAACAAAAAAGTACACAACGTTGTGGGGTTAATTACAATTGATTAATTGAGAGCATCTCGTCACGTTTGCATAAAAGTATTACGTGATGGGGTTGAAAAGGCGCTGCAAAAGGAATGCAGGGGAGAGACGCGAGAACGGGCGAGCTACGAGCTTTTAAAGGCCGACCGGGGTTTCGCCTGTAGCTGTAGCAATGTAGCAGCATTTGGAAATCTAGAGGTAGGTTTTACTTCGTAGGGGGGGGGGGTTTATCACAACTCCATCCTAACACGGTAACATTTTTCAATAGTTGTGGTGGTAGTAGGAGAATTTCAAATTATTGCCAGGCTTTTCTACAGACACGAAAATCAGACGTCAACAGGATATTCGTAACCCGGAAATGTTTGTCTTTGTTATGAACCGGTAGACATTCGGAATGCGGGGTCTTAAACAAAGTGTTTTTAATTATTTATTTTTATTTATACTTTTATTTTTTTGGTTTAATATCCACACGCGGTATACAGGAATAGACGGGAGCACACGAAGTAGACGGGGTGCAGAGACGAGTGAGATGTGATGGAATGGAATTGCAGATCATCTATTCATCTCAAATGATCCAGAATAAATAAATATGAATGGGAATGGAGAGCCCAGGTAAATAAGCCGCGGATCATATCACAACTCGCTCAGGTAACATAACTCTTAACTCAGACGGGTTGGTGAAAAGGAAATGACTTAAATGTTGAAATATTTGGGTAAACATCAAATAAAGTGATTGATCGACTTGAAGATAAAAAAACAACAAATGTTGTGTTTTGATTTGAAGGGGCGGTTTTAGGTGTTTTTGGAAATTTGTTATTTTTTTTTTTTTTTTTTTTTTTTTTAATTGATAAACTAACGTTTAAACAAGATTTTTATGCATAGCACAAAGGGTAGATAACAAATATTATAATCAATAATTATCAGCCTGAAACACTCATCTACATTGAAAAAATCTTCCGAGAAAAGATACTGGCCGCCAACGGGAATTGAACCCGTGACCATCTGATTGCCGGTCAGCAGCTCTGACCACTGAGCTATGGCGGCTTATCAAATACCCGCCAAATAATTCAATATATACTAGTGTTTCATTCGACAATTACTTATTATTACATTTTTCCAACTGAAAACAACCAACTTTATTTTTGTGAGAAAGGTATTTTTAATACTAAATCTCCCGCTAGGTGGCGTCGAGACTAATTATGTCTGCATTTTTTGCTGAAATACTTTAACTTGTCAAATATTAATTATTATTTTTAATTGATAAACTAACGTTTAACCAAGATTTTTAAGCATAGCATTAATATTTGACAAGTTAAAGTATTTCAGCAAAAAATGCAGACATAATTAGTCTCGACGCCACCTAGCGGGAGATTTAGTATTAAAAATACCTCTCTCACAAAAATAAAGTTGGTTGTTTTCAGTTGGAAAAATGTAATAATAAGTAATTGTCGAATGAAACACTAGTATATATTGAATTATTTGGCGGGTATTTAATAAGCCGCCATAGCTCAGTGGTCAGAGCTGCTGACCGGCAATCAGATGGTCACGGGTTCAATTCCCGTTGGCGGCCAGTATCTTTTCTCGGAAGATTTTTTCAATGTAGATGAGTGTTTCAGGCTGATAATTATTGATTATAATATTTGTTATCTACCCTTTGTGCTATGCATAAAAATCTTGTTTAAACGTTAGTTTATCAATTAAAAATTATAATTAATATTTGACAAGTTAAAGTATTTCAGCAAAAAAATGCAGACATAATTAGTCTCGACGCCACCTAGCGGGAGATTTAGTATTAAAAATACCTCTCTCACAAAAATAAAGTTGGTTGTTTTCAGTTGGAAAAATGTAAAAATAAGTAATTGTCGAATGAAACACTAGTATATATTGAATTATTTGGCGGGTATTTGATAAGCCGCCATAGCTCAGTGGTCAGAGCTGCTGACCGTCAATCAGATGGTCACGGGTTCAATTCCCGTTGGCGGCCAGTATCTTTTCTCGGAAGATTTTTTCAATGTAGATGAGTGTTTCAGGCTGATAATTATTGATTATAATATTTGTGATTGTTAATTTTTGTCTGTTTTTTATGTGATTTTTCATGGTATATTATAATTGTAGAACTTGTGAAGCCGAAAATTTTTTCCTCAGGATTATCGCCTTTTAAAATAATAAATTTACTTATCGAGTGTCATTTGTTACTTATCGAATGCCAAAGGCCATTTGTTTCACAGAATTTAAATAATTAAGTCGATTTTCAACGTTCATTTTCAAATTCTGTTAAACTTCTATTCAAGTTCTATTTTTATATCATTGTGGTCCAGTTGTTTCATATAAATGAAATTATGACAGTTCTTAGATACAACTTGAAAAATAACTTTATCAAAAAACACGTCCTTAGTAAACATGAAAAAATTATGCCATCTCTCCATTGACATTATAAAACAATTATTTAGATTAATTTAATTATCGACGCTTGTTTATCGGTACCAAAACGTTTCCGAAACGTTTGCTAAATAATGAGGAAGCAAAATGCGGCATAATAACCCACAAATTGAAATCTTGAAATAAATAACTACTTAATAAATTGTAATAGTTTGGGTCATTTGGGTCCCACTCAGGGGTCATGCTGGATAAGTTTTCCATCACGACACATGCTACATCTTCCGCTTACTGGGTGGTAGCTAGAGATTTTCAAATATTTTTAGGTTATTCAAAACCCGGGAATGTTTGCATTTTTTTTAAAGTAAAAAAAAGTGTAGGTTATAAATAAATAAAAAAAATCGAATTTAAAATCTCTTCAGCAAATTCCAGGCATTCGAAAAGCTGTCCTAGATCCCAGAAAATCTAAGTTAAATACAATATTGGATTTTCTTGTGCCAATTTTATGGTACAAATATAATATATTCATAATTAAATATTTATCTTAACCCCTCGCACGACCGCCAACAGCCCACATACATGTTGGAACTGGGTCACGTTTCAGTCAAAACGTTGCCTGAAATGGCCTCAGCCATGAATGTTTCATGACATGTTGATCTGAATGGCAGGGAGAAAGAACTTTCAATCTTTTTCAACCCCAGCGTATATTCCCTTAAGCTGCAGCACTCAATAAAGTTTACATATGGGGTGCTAAAGAATTCTGCCATAGGTCTTATGAATTATAATATGTATAACCATCGATATAAAATAACATTGGTGGTTCGAAAACTGATCCTGGTGATCCGCCGGACAGTTGACCCCCCGGACAGTTGATCCCCTTAAATATTATTTCTTCAAGTAAGTATGCATATATGTCCATACAACCAAAGTCGATATATTTACTTTTGTACTTGCACTTGCACTTTTGTAGTTTTGCTATCGGGGATTCCGAACGGGGGAGGAGAGCGGGGCGACTTTTTTGCACGGCTACCTCGTTTCTTGGAAATTTAGTCACAATAGATCGCTTTACGGGAGAGCAACGCGCTTTCTAGGTAAATTTTTTTTACAAAAATAATGATTTCATTCTATTCTGTTCAACAATAATTCTATTCTGTTTTACAAAACAATGATGCCAGCCGCCTATTGCGTTCGCATCACCAATGATAGAGTATTAATCAGTGCCCAAGTGTTAATTTAATTAAGTCATGGTTTAAAAACTTCGAAGAAACCGACACGAATCTCAATCGAAAACAAGCATGGCGGCCATGGAGCAGGAAGGGTGAAGAGAATATGGCGCAAGTAAAGGAGCATAATATGGTGAGGCTACACGACCGAATAACAAAATACGACTTACTTACACATATGTGCAGTCTGTTTAAGAAATACGCCATATCTACTTACACATAATATAAATAAGTGTCGAATGCGTACGCAGAGATAATATACGTATATACGTAAGGCCGTAAGTATAATAAAAGTCAATATACTTATATTTGTAGGCGTCTTAAATGAAAAACCGCTATACAAATATTTTTACTCACAATTATTCCCCAAAAGAACATGCGGTTAGGAAATCTAAAAATTACACCATCTAAGAGTAATTTCACAATAGAACTTCCCATCTTGATGAAAACCTAGTGGTAGATCCAACACTTACAATGCGTTTCTCAAATAAATGAAGTTGGTTGTTTGCAGGTGGAAAAATGTAAAAAGCAGTAATTGTTGAATGAAACATTAGTATATATTGAATTATTTGGCGGGTAAGAGGTAGCTCAGTGGTTAAAGAGCAGTTGACCGGATATCAGAAGGAGCTTCTAAAAACGAAAGCAAAACCAGTGTACACGCAATGTTTTTGGCAAAAGTATTGTCGTAAATTGTTGCGTGATAGATGTTTTGTTAGAATGAAATGTTAGAGTTTTATCAATAATTGTGCTTTAAGGCGTAGAGTAACAATTATTGTTACTCTACGCATTAAAGCATCCATTATGGAGAATAAGTTAATTATAAATAACATGACATATTGTCGGTGTACAAAAAAGGTATGCCATTTTTAAATTAAATAACTACCTCAATCGATGAGAATTGGATTTGTAAGTATATTTAGAGAAGAGTATCAGAACAAGATTTGTAAGTAGGTAGCGCCGTTTCACACTGATTGTCACTATAAATAAAATTATTTTGGAAAATAAACATTTATTGTCCAGAAAATTTATTCATGGTAGTCGTTGGGTTATCTATAAAATGGCCACGTATAGGTACCTACATAAAGCAATTTAATGACATTTAAGGAGGTTGAGTGAAATGGTAAATAATCTTTTATTGCATTCAGTAAAAGAAAGCCATCGATATTTATGAGTCGTTACTATTTTATACTAAATGGATTGCATGGTTTTGAGTACGTAGGTATTTTGGTTATTTTTATTTTGCAATAGCGAGTTCCCGGCATGTATTGCAATGCAACTTAATAAAGAAATTGTTTCTGCATGCGTGTCCTTTCCCACTAGTCCCGTTCGCCTTCCGCCCCCCCTTCCCCTCCCCTGTTTCCTTTCCCTCACGCGTTCCTCTACCCTCTCCGGCGTTCCATACATTCAGTTTTCTAACAGCTCGCGTGCCACTGTTGCAATTTTATAATACATTTTTCATATGTTACCAATATTCTCTTTTGAATACTGGATATTATTAGAATCAAATTTGGTACTTAAAATAGGTACCTGTATTTAAAATACCTATAATTCTTGATTAGATCAAAAGTATTCGATTTTGTCATGTATGGTGAGTACTTCTTAAGTACTAACGGCCTTACTAAAAAACCCTGTGAAAAATTTATTCAATTGACAAACGGCCGCGGATGTGAAAACATTACTAATTAAAAAATTGTTCTTGAAAAAAAATACACGCCGTTTACACAGCCTGGGGGGGTAGTTTATCTCTGTTTTAAGGATGATGTCTGAACGAAATTTGGAATTTTCCTAAGTATTTTGAATGTTCTATATATTTCTTATTTTTGAAGGTGCCGTATAAACAAATATCATTTTTAAAAACTAGATATAATTACCGTTTAGATTTGTGTATTTGAAATATACTTTAGTTTTAAAAAACTGCCATATTTTAAGATTTAAGCACGGAAAAAAATGTAAAATAATTTCTTACCAAAACATTTTTGATGAAAGTGTACAGAAATATTTAAAAAAATAAAATTTAAAAAATACAGACCTTTTAAATAATGAATTTGAAATGAAACTGTCACCTCACTTTTTCCTCGTGCATACAATAAAAAAATAAAAAATTTCAAAGTTTTTTTTAATGCCAAAAAAATAACCTTAAAAATATCTCTGACATTTTAACACATTTTTTGCACCACTAAAGATGTTAATTTCTTTGATAAGTTTACCAACACGTGAATTTGATATTAATATTTTAAAAAAACACCACTTTTAAGAAATTTTCATAAAATAAAGATTTAAAAACGTTAATTTGAACTTTTATGTAACCCAAAACAATATTTTGACAGTTCAACTTTTAAAGTACTGTTTGTTGTGCAATAACTTGATAAAACTGATGTGAAACCACATAAATAACACGGCAAATATATTAATTACATGAATTGAAGAGTGAATTGGTCGCTATAATAGAAATCATTCAATAAAATCTCAATATTTACTAGAAATATTCCCGCCACATACAAAACTAAACCGCTATTTTTTGCGCGGGCTAGATAGTACATATGTGCAGGCGCGACGCTATCACCATCTAGCGGCTATGAATGAAAACAAAAAAATTTGTATAGAAAATTTGAAAAATTGCAGTGTTGCCAAATTTAAACGTGTTTTAGAGTGAAAATCTTTTTTAGTAATATTTCGTGTTTTAGTGTAAATTTGTTGTATCCATGATATTACAAAAACACAGGTAATCGGTCGCGCTGTGGTTTTTTTTAGTAATGCCGTAAGAGTTTATTGGAAAATTTAAATTTTGTTGAATAATCGATGGTTTGCAAAATGTCTTCCTGAAATTGTGACATTTTTTACAGTTTTGTAAGAGTTTTTGTAATGATTAAAAAACTTTACAGATGTGTTGTCGTGTGGTTGTAATAATCCAGAAACCTTTGCGAGGGTGGAAATAATATACTTAGACTTTTAACATTTCCTATGCTTAATATAGTAATACATAAACAACAAACATACATTACATGCAAACGCGCAAACAACCAGGCAAACATACATGCATTTTGTACATATATATTCATATATACGACTTATTATTTTGATGAGTTTATTGACGAACTTTGGTTGTAAATTTGACATGTCATGAAATCAAAACTGGGCCGAAAAAAGTATCCTTTTAATTTTATATTAGTGAGTATCCGGCAAGCGTTGGAGTGCTACTCAAAGAAAGAAATTGTTTTTCCTTGCGTGTCCTTCCCCTCCTCCTCCCGCGTAAAATCGAAAGATTGAAACAGTCACTGGCCCATTAAAAACAACAATAAAAAAGTTTCGAAAATTCGTATTTTGTAAAATTCGGTAAATTACAGAAAAAAAATATTATTGAAAAAAAAATACATCGATATAAAAAGGTTAAATAAAAATATTTCCCAATCAATTTTTCGTAAAGAATAACCCCAGATTTAATGATATTAGATAAAGTAGGTACCTACTATTGTTACATTAAATATCAGAACCGATGAGTTGAGTAAATCAAATTTGGTAATTCTTATGTGAATATTGCTTAAAATTCCCATCTTATTAGTCGAGAGCTTTATCCCTCGACCACGGAGGCCATCGGCCGTATTGTTTATCTGAGAGGTGTTTAAGTCGGCGTGATCTCTAAGGTTTTATTTTTTACTCTTAGTTTCTATTCACATTTTTACCTATCCATATTATAAGAATTTTCTCAACTCTTTTAAATTTTATGTATTTCCATAACAGTGATGTAAACTACAATTTATATATTTTTTGAATTAGGTACTTCATCCTGAAAAGAGGGCTTTGTGATTAAAATAATGTTAAAAAATAATGTAAAAGCAATTGAACACATTTGATCATATAGGCCTCAAAGAAATCATTGTTTCCTACTTAATTACTTAATGTCAATGTGAGAAATACGATCTAAACGGTGTTAGATAGAAAAAAAACATCACGCTTTATATTCAAATCTAAAAGTTAACCACAGAAGAATGCAAATGTACACGTAGGTATATAAAAAAAAAATTCCGAACGCAATTTTATAAAAAAAAATGAAAGTTTATGAATTTTGTATTAATATTTTTTAAATTGTCTTAAAACATTTGTGTGTATTTATTTTTTTAATTATCAGTAATTTCAGTTAGAAAAAAGTATGGTGAGCCATTTTTTAACCTTTTTATGTTTGCCTTCAATATTGTAGCATATTAAAAATTATACGTTTATTTCTAATAATAAACTTTGTAAGTTTATTTCATCACCTTTCAAAAACAGATTTCAGTTTTTGAATGCGTTCAGAAATATTCCATTTTTATGGATTTTATTCGAAAGCGGAAAGAGAGGGGTTAAGTTAATAAATTTGTGTAAACACGTGTAATAAACACATACATGATATGTAAATAATAATAAAAATATGCAGTCTAAATATATGGAATATGGATATGGAATCCAAAAATTTCGAAGACGGTATATTAGTATTATTTCTTTCTTTCTTGGGCATTAACTTTGTAAAAATTTTCTTGGCATTTTCTTTCGAAGATTTTTACTTTCTATGTACAATTATTTTAGAGGTAGGCCATAGCTTCAACAAGAAAAAAACAAGTTTAAACATTCAAATATAAATATATTCTAAAATTTGTGCGCTTTAGAAACCTTAGAAATAAAGAAAAAATTTAAACCAAAAATTTATTTAGTTAACAAAATAATAACATCCTGTAAATAAACCTTTTTGACAATATTTCCGTGTAATGTTGCCTCATCCCACCGTTCTCCTCTCCTAGAATTACCCCTCCCACTACCCCCGCCTAACAAAATTTGATACTTTCTGTATTTGTTGTTATGGGTCGCCCATAAATCGTACGAACAGACTCTACAAGCAGCGGGCAGCTGTTGTCACGCACACAGTACATGTTCAGCCTCGCATGATTATTGCTGTCCCTCTCAGGCTAGGAGAAGCATTACCTTATATGGTCACACAGCGCGGATTCCAGCCAATGGCAGAAGACATTACCTTATAGGGCACACGTTCGAGTCTTCCGTCTCGCTCATCACGGGCAAGCAGCTCCGGCCACCGATCGCTGAAAGAACAGACATATTCTAGACAGCAGCGCGAGCGGTCGTACGTACTACTACGTACTGTCGGGGCAGTATGCCACACTTCGACGCGACTAATTAAGTCTTCACCTACGATCCAAGTATGGCGCTATCACCACAGCCGCCTTTATAATATAACAGCCGCCTATATAATACTACTGCCGCCTATTTAATACCATAACACTGGACGCGCCCGGCTTTTAATCCGCCTACGTGCCGACGAGCCGAGTAATTCACCACTGCCGCCTACCATGGCCGCCCTAGACGCGCCCGGCTTTTAATCCGCCTACATTGCCGATAGCCGCGTAATTCACCGTTATCGCCCACCGGTTCGGTAAGCTGACCGAATCCGCCCACCATGACGCCGAGAAGCCGCCCTCTCACCGCCGAGCCGCCAGTTCCTGCACCTGGTCTGTGAGCTTTGCTCTAGACCTCTCCACTTCGTAGGGAAGCTGCCTGCATCCGTCCGACGCCACGTGAGATTCTAAACCCTCTTATAGTCTTCCCGAGCCTAAATTCAGTAGCATTACTAGTGCCTCTCTCTCTCATATGCTAGGCCTTAAACTGCTTACCTGGTTGCCTGTACTGTTTCCCCTTGCATTATTGAATACATTTGAATTGTGACTAAACCTTGTTTCATTGGAGTCAACCATCGACAGGCTCGGAGGAGCCCTACTACCCTGAGCTGAGCCTTCCAAGCCGAGGCATATGGCCCCCGGGGGGCCTGCTTAACACTTGTCCCCCCCCGGGAGGGACATATTTCTGGAGACCAGAAGTATAACACTGGGCCCAACGTGGCTTCAGTATCACCCTGGCCCCAGGAAGTATAACATTGTATAAACTTTAAATTAGTTTTATTTTTAACTTTATGAGTAAAAAACTCAAATTATAATATTTAATTAAATGAAGACAATATTAGCAAAACTCAATCAAAATCTGAAAACAGAAAAATCAGAAAAGATATTGGTTCCACTGGGACTCGAACCTAGATTACATGGCCAATGCTCTACCGATTGAGCTATGGAACCCATTTCCAATTCGGTCACTTTTAACTGTATCATACTTCGACTAAGAACTACTAACATTATCTTCATTTTCTTAACGCACATATTATTGGCTATTAGTAGCAGATAAATTGAAATATAAGTAACAAATATACATGTAAAGTAAAACTTTTCAAAAAAAAAGATGTATTCATGTGTTGTAGTTCTCTCACAAGATACATTTAGCCAAGAATACCAAATGTTTCAGAACACGAATTTTTCGTCGGATTCGGAGTTTTGCGAGTTTTATTATCGGGTTCGAATGAAGAAGTATCTTGCTGACACTTGACACTAACCTGATCTAGTTTCCTGGGAAGCGATTTCCTCTTGCGGAAGTTTCGTGTTCACCCCTCACTACCACTGGGACCTACGAGAAATAAAATCAATCTGTCACGTGAAACGGATACCTGTTATTAATATGAAAACTCATGATGGATACGATTGATAAATTTTGTTTGGGTGGCGCATTAATTCGTTTAACAATAAGTATTACATCAATCAATTATTACCATTAAAAAAGTCAATTATTATTATTATGACATTTAATAATTTTTATAACACTGTCAATTATTATTTAAGTCAATTATTATTATCAATATTTATACGATAATATCACAGAAAAAAATTATGATGAAAGTGTATGTAAAAAATATATACATAAATGGTTTCTTCATCATGTGTTATTTTACAATAACTACTGTGACAGAGCAATAAATGTTTATAATAATAACCAAATGGAAATCTATACCATCTTTTATAAGTTTTTATAAATGTTGGGATTTATTACTAGGCTAACTAGAACTTTAATAATATTTAGTGCATTAAACTATTATATATTGATTATTATTTTTAATTGATAAACTAACGTTTAAACAAGATTTTTATGCATAGCACAAAGGGTATATAACAAATATTATAATCAATAATTTTCAGCCTGAAACACTCATCTACATTGAAAAAATCTTCCGAGAAAAGATTCCCGTTGGCGGCCAGTATCTTTTCTCGGAAGATTTTTTCAATGTAGATGAGTGTTTCAGGCTGAAAATTATTGATTATAATATTTGTTATATTATATATTGCGTTTGTCAGAAGTCAACTTGAGTACTATTCTCACGTCTGGAACACTGGAACCCACATTATAATATTCATGTAAAACTGTTGAAAGAATACAAAATAAATTCTAACGTTTTCTACGTAAGTTTTAAAATGGGTATTCTAGTATTTTTTTATCTACAACAGTCTCTTATATGATGTGAATATTTTTAATTCGTTAGGCAGAAGAATTTTCAGATATGTTTTTTGATTTTTACCACCAGAAGCATTTTCGTTATTTGTTTTTGGGGTGTTATGTCGTGTTGCGCTACCTCCTTTTTTAGCCAACACATCTGTCGGATCTGCCCTGATGATGGACACTGTAACGCTGTCTGAAACGTTGGCTAAAGAAGGAGGAGGCGCAACACGGCATAATACCCCAAAAACAAATAACAACAACAAAAAAAAGGATTTTCACGTAGTTTGTTTCTATTACAAAATTTTAAATAATATAATCGATAGCCCTGAATGGCTTGCATTGATAAACTTTTGGAATACACTACGTAAATAAAGAAGACAGGATTTATTTCAGAAATTCTTTAAGTAACTGCCATTTTAAATTTAGTGATTGCTCTTTGCCCAGTACTCTAATGGAGGGAAATAATTTTACCAAGCCAGTGGACATCTTCAAACTAAAAAAATATAAAATCTTGTTGGTGAGGCAGTTCAATTATGTATAATACATACTGCATAGTTTTAATATACTAATGCAAAAGCCTGTAAAAAGGTCGTTAAATAAATAAATATTTCTGTGCTCCTGGTATTTTGTTCTCGTCGGCATGTTCATGTTTAGGAGTTTATTATTTTGTGTTTTTATGTATAATTGTGACATTAGCTCCACTTGCGGAAATTACACAAATTTCCCTGTGACATTTCTGTGCTGTATGTATATTGGCTGTGGTATATTGTTACTGTCGACAGGTTCACGTTTTGACTTTTATTTTATTAAGAAAATATCCAGTGCAGACCAGAAAAATCGTGGGATTTTACAATTCCTATTCTGAAAAAGACATTAAGAACATGTTTTGGTCAAAATATTATAATATTATAGTACTTACCTCAAAATAAGCCTGAAATTTTCAACTCATTATATACCTACACCCAATCAAGCATATTTTGATTTTTGTATACATACTCGTATATAAGATAGATGCAGTATTCTTCTTCTGCTAGCGAGCTAGTGGCCTCTATTGTTTATCAACAGAGCTATTTTTTATTGTTTGTCAATATACTACTGTCCATACAGGAACTGCATTTGCACTAGGCATGTATATTTTAACGCCATTTAGGGTAACGCTTTACTCTGCTATGTCTTCTATCAATATAATTTTAAGTGTTTTTCATTTCGATATTTTATCCTGTAGGCTAATTTTAACTTTTAACCTGTTTACAGTTTAATTGATGGAAACATAGCTTTTACGTAGCAACGTTATAAGTTGGCGAGTTTAAGGGATGGCTTTAAAAGCCTCCCTTAAATATTCAATAACATTTTTTAGCATTTACTGCGGGCTGAACTGGGAGTTGGGAGGGGTGGTTGAGTGGATGATGAACAGGGAGCATCGCTGGGAAAGACATAACGTATTAAATTGATTTATTTTATGCAATCCTTTTGATAATCGTTTTATTGATATTACCACCACACAGTGGCGTGCAGTCCATTAAACCTGAAAAGCTGTACCTACCATAAGAAAAACAAATCACTAAAGAAAATAATTTGTGATAAATTGTAATTTTCCACAAGCTCATGAAAATTTACACCTTAATTATTCCCATTTGCTGAATAGGTATATACTTTGTAACATGATTACTAGCCATGAGGGTAGTACACGATATTTAAATAAAAGTCTGCAATAGGAAATTAACATTTATTGTGGTGCAACATATTATAATGCAATATAAGGTAGAGCAAGAGATCCTATAGTCAGGTCGTGACAGAAATAAAGATATTTCTGTTAGTAATAATGTGGTAACATGTGCGATGAAGACGCAATTAAATTATTTAAAATGCCGTCAAAACTATGATGCTTCTTACTAAAGTAAAAGGGCGCCAGCCAAGGAAGCAATCCTGGCAAAATTTATAAAATAGTAAACCCATAATCTAAACTACAATCTTAATTCATTTGTCTTACAACGCGTTCCAAATTCCAGATCCACCACCAGCGGCACGGCCGTAACATCCACTCTCACGAACGGTACTCTCACAACTCAAGATTGCGGGGCAAACTTGTAATCATGTTCTTCGCTGCTCGCGGCTTACCAACCTCAGGATAAAATAGTAGCGTCGTTGTCATAATTGTAATGCAGCAGTAGCTACCCGCTACAACTTTTAGTAAAGTATAAAAATAGCCATTTTAAGTCGATCGTTTTGCTTTTCTTCTTTGTACGTTCCGATTCCAGTTCAAGATGGTGGCCGTTTTATTGACTTTTAAGATTCTTTTTTCAATTTTTTAAGTGAAAACTTCTTTAGCACCGTTGTGATTTCAAACTCGATGAAACGAAAAAGAGACAAACTCTTATAGCTATTGGGTTTAGCCTGACATCCTTATATGGAATAGAATAATCGGTATCCTCATTGTGCGATGCTTCGTTACCTCCCCACTCTTGTCTTCTTCAATTTTCTGAAGGTTTCACTTCTACCACGTATAAACTGCAAATATTTTTATTAATGGTCTTTCTTATTCTCATTTAAAAAAATGGTAGGTACCGATTAAAAGTAGGGCAAATAGTAAAATTAAAGTGAATTAAAAAAAAATTACGAATTTTGTAGATATTTTTGTACCTACTTATAAATCTTATGATTTTAAAGGAAATGTTTTTTTTTTATTAAATAAGAGAAATTTAAAAATATACTTTTTAGGATGCAAGGATCTACTGTTCACAGAACTACTATTATCATAATCAATATGCTCTTCCGCATCATTCCCTTGAGGGCTTAAAACCAGAATATGTTATGCGTTTCCCTGTATAACCCCCTGAAAAAGGCTCTACAGGAGAAGGAAGGCTTCTTGGGAGGAATTCACGCAATATTAGTCCCGTAACTCATCTCCAAGTGGCAAGGGAAAAAGCCACCGTGAGAATACCTTGCCTGTAATAGTGGAATAGTTGTAGCAGTAATTTCACGTGAAATTATATGTGAATTTATGAAAATCGCTCCTGGTGAGAGTGCTATTATGACCGGGCACTTTTTCAGCAAAATTCAGAGGCTTACGGAAAAGCACTGTGAGAGAAGGTGATTTATAATGCTTAGTTGAAGAAACGACTCAATAAGTTGCCAACTGCAAATTGTCAACAAGAAACCTAATAATTGTGCCACTGATAGCTCAGTTGTAATTGTTTGCGTCAATGTCATCGATTTTGCCCAGGGTTGTAAATTCTGGACCTGATAATTTGCGTTAACAGAGAAGGTAAAAGTAAATAAAAACTAAAAAGAGTAACAATTATTATAAGCAATAATTTTCATTCAAATGAATAAATTACTTTGTTTTTACCACAATAATTGATTATAAAAAACCGACATGTTTCGTAAGCCAAGCTTACTTCATCAGGGTTTTAATAATTTTATATTTAATTATTAAAACCCTGATGAAGTAAGCTTGGCTTAAGAAACATGTCGGTTTTTTATAATCAATTATAGTGGTATAAACAAAGTAATTTATTAATTTGAATTAAAATGGTGCCACAAAATAAGTTTGCGGTTTTCGAAGAAGTGAAGCCTGAAACACAGATCTACATTGAAAAAATCTTCAGAGAAAAGATATTGGCCGCCAACGGGACTTGAACCCATGTCCCTACGATTGCCGGTAAGGAGCTCTACCACTGAGCTATGGCGGCTTATCTAATACCCGCCAAATAATTCAATATATATTTTTTTGAATTGATAAACTAACGTTTTTCAAGACAAGATTTTTATGCTTAGCACAAAGGGTAACAATTATTATAAGCAATAATTATCATTTATTAAAAGAAAAATAACTTAGTTTACATCACTTTATTTTTTGTACACTATCAACATGTTTCGTGAACCATGTTCACTACTTCAGGAATAAAAGTATACTAAAGTTAAAAAATTAATTATAGATTACATATGGAGAGAAGGAATTGAAAGAGGGGGAAGGGTTGACAATGGTGGGAGTTTCGAAGAATTGGGGATTACCATGCTATTAGAAGTGAAAGGCCGGTTAAGTGGGAAGATATTTAAAACAGGGTTAACAAAAATTTTTTGCTTATTAATTATGTCAGCTTTGGAATTTACATGTTTTCTTATTTCTAAAATTTCTAAATTATTGATTTGCGATGTTTTATATCCTGTATGTAATATTTGAAGACCTGAATTTATGTCAAAGCTGTGATCATATTTTAATAAATGGTCTGCGAACTCAGAATCGCTATTGCCATTTAGTGCTCTGAGGTGCTCTTTAACCCTAACCTCAAAGTTTCTATAAGTTCTACCTATATAAAACGAACTACAATCATTACAATTGAGTTTGTAAACCCCTGATTTTTTTGTTTTAATTTCGCTATCTTTATTGTTGAGTATATATTTCTTCAATTTGTTATTTGTGTAAAACGCTGGTTGAATAGTACCGGGAATATTTTTACTAATAAT
This sequence comes from Limnephilus lunatus, assembly GCA_917563855.2. Classification (NCBI taxonomy): domain Eukaryota; kingdom Metazoa; phylum Arthropoda; class Insecta; order Trichoptera; family Limnephilidae; genus Limnephilus; species Limnephilus lunatus. The sequence continues at coordinate 82,884,444 of OU830594.1, forward strand.
TTTTGACGTATCGTTGTCGACAAATAAAATTCTACGCCAATGTTTATTGTTATCTTTAGAAATAGGGTAAATATATAATTTGAAAAAATTCTGTTTAATTTTTTTATTTAGTATTTCATCTATCAAATTAGTAGAATAGCCATTATTAATTGCTATTTGTTTTATGAGATTTAATTCAAAATTATAGTTAAGAGCTGACAAAGGAATTGTAATTATTCTATTAATCATATAGTGGAAAGCCGCTAGTTTTTGAGAAAAGGGATGATTTGAAGAATTATGTATAACAATATCAGTATACGTATCTTTCCGGAAAATATTGAAATCTATTTTAGTACCTGTTAATGTTAAATTTAAATCTAAGAAATTTAAACTCTTATCTTTGCCAATTTCCAGTGTGAATTTAATGTTTTTGTGTAAGTTATTTAAAAAATTTAAGAAAATATTCAATTGTCTTTCTGAACCTAACCATATGCAAAATATATCGTCGACATATCTTTTCCAACAATACACATTTTTAAGTAATAACGCACCGCTATTAAAAATCTTATTTTCTAAATTATTAACAAAAATATCTGCAATCAAAGGACTCGTACTACTTCCCATAGCTAAACCATCCTTTTGTTTAAATATTTTATTATTGAACTGAAAGTAATTCTGTTTAAAAATAACATCAAATAATAAAGTAAAATCATGAATTAGGTCTTTCGGCAAAGTTGAAGAATTTAACAAATTATTAATAATGGTTTTACTCTCTTCTATTGGAATACTTGGAAATAAATTAACTATGTCGAAAGAAACCAACAAAGCATGGTTAGGGATTTCCAAATCCTTTAAATAATTAACCAATTCTAACGAATTCTTAACGGTGTATGTTGGTTGGAATACATTAGTATTAATAATTACATTATTTAATGTTGATGCTACTTTGAAAGTTGGGGCATTACAATTAGAAACAACTGGCCTAATTGGTTTATTCAATTTATGTATTTTTAACAAACAGACTATAAAGCTTAGGAATCTGTGGGTTACTTAAAATTAATTTTTTATCATTTTTCAACTTTACAAAAATGTCACTTTTACAATTTTTTACTGCTTGTTTCAACAGGTCTTGACACTTATTAATTGGGTTACTATGGATAATTTCGAAATTGTCTCCTTGCAGAAAGTCCATAGTCTTGGTTATGTAATCACCTCTATCCATAATAATAACACTGTTCCCTTTATCAGCCTTTGTAACGATTAAATTTTCTTCCTTCACAATTTTTGAAATATTCTTAGCAATATTTAAGTTCGCGTTAATACTATGATTTTTATCACGATTTGAAACTGTTTTCATGTTAATGTTTTTTATAACTTCGGCACATTTATAATGGAATGATTTAGGTTGTTTATTTAACGCATTGTCCAAATCCACTGCTAATAACTCCAGTTCTAACTTATTTTTAACTTTTGAACTGTAATTCAAGTTATGATTAAGTCCTTTATTTAATAATTTTAGCTCTTCCTCCGCGAACTCATGATTAGACATGTTAATCACTCGATTATGGAATTTATATTGATTTATTTCAGTTTTTAATGCTTCCGGATTTAGTTTTTTATTATTATCACACAATTTTTTAATTTTTTTGTCTAGAACAAGTTTCTTTTTGTATGCTTTGATACTTGCAGTAGATCTAACTTGATCATCAAACAAGTCCCATTCCACTGGGTGTAATAAACTTGCTAATTCCATATGTAAGAATTTAAGTTGAAAACTTAAATATTGCTAAGAATATTTCAAAAATTGTGAAGGAAGAAAATTTAATCGTTACAAAGGCTGATAAAGGGAACAGTGTTATTATTATGGATAGAGGTGATTACATAACCAAGACTATGGACTTTCTGCAAGGAGACAATTTCGAAATTATCCATAGTAACCCAATTAATAAGTGTCAAGACCTGTTGAAACAAGCAGTAAAAAATTGTAAAAGTGACATTTTTGTAAAGTTGAAAAATGATAAAAAATTAATTTTAAGTAACCCACAGATTCCTAAGCTTTATAGTCTGTTAAAAATACATAAATTGAATAAACCAATTAGGCCAGTTGTTTCTAATTGTAATGCCCCAACTTTCAAAGTAGCATCAACATTAAATAATGTAATTATTAATACTAATGTATTCCAACCAATATACACCGTTAAGAATTCGTTAGAATTGGTTAATTATTTAAAGGATTTGGAAATCCCTAACCATGCTATGTTGGTTTCTTTCGACATAGTTAATTTATTTTCAAGTATTCCAATAGAAGAGAGTTAAACCATTATTAATAATTTGTTAAATTCTTCAACTTTGCCGAAAGACCTAATTCATGATTTTACTTTATTATTTGATGTTATTTTTAAACAGAATTACTTTCAGTTCAATAATAAAATATTTAAACAAAAGGATGGTTTAGCTATGGGAAGTAGTACGAGTCCTTTGATTGCAGATATTTTTGTTAATAATTTAGAAAATAAGATTTTTAATAGCGGTGCGTTATTACTTAAAAATGTGTATTGTTGGAAAAGATATGTCGACGATATATTTTGCATATGGTTAGGTTCAGAAAGACAATTGAATATTTTCTTAAATTTTTTAAATAAATTACACAAAAACATTAAATTCACACTGGAAATTGGCAAAGATAAGAGTTTAAATTTCTTAGATTTAAATTTAACATTAACAGGTACTAAAATAGATTTCAATATTTTCCGGAAAGATACGTTTACTGGTATTGTTATACATAATTCTTCAAATCATCCCTTTTCTCAAAAACTAGCGGCTTTCCACTATATGATTAATAGATTAATTACAATTCCTTTGTCAGCTCTTAACTATAATTTTGAATTAAATCTCATAAAACAAATAGCAATTAATAATGGCTATTCTACTAATTTGATAGATGAAATACTAAATAAAAAAATTAAACAGAATTTTTTCAAATTATATATTTACCCTATTTCTAAAGATAACAATAAACATTGGCGTAGAATTTTATTTGTCGACAACGATACGTCAAAAATTATTAGTAAAAATATTCCCGGTACTATTCAACCAGCGTTTTACACAAATAACAAATTGAAGAAATATATACTCAACAATAAAGATAGCGAAATTAAAACAAAAAAAATCAGGGGTTTACAAACTCAATTGTAATGATTGTAGTTCGTTTTATATAGGTAGAACTTATAGAAACTTTGAGGTTAGGGTTAAAGAGCACCTCAGAGCACTAAATGGCAATAGCGATTCTGAGTTCGCAGACCATTTATTAAAATATGATCACAGCTTTGACATAAATTCAGGTCTTCAAATATTACATACAGGATATAAAACATCGCAAATCAATAATTTAGAAATTTTAGAAATAAGAAAACATGTAAATTCCAAAGCTGACATAATTAATAAGCAAAAAATTTTTGTTAACCCTGTTTTAAATATCTTCCCACTTAACCGGCCTTTCACTTCTAATAGCATGGTAATCCCCAATTCTTCGAAACTCCCACCATTGTCAACCCTTCCCCCTCTTTCAATTCCTTCTCTCCATATGTAATCTATAATTAATTTTTTAACTTTAGTATACTTTTATTCCTGAAGTAGTGAACATGGTTCACGAAACATGTTGATAGTGTACAAAAAATAAAGTGATGTAAACTAAGTTATTTTTCTTTTAATAAATAAATAATGACATCACAAAGTGACAACCTTTTAGAAGAAGTTTTCTTCGAAAAATTAATATTTGCGAGTACGGCAACGAAGGCTAAAGTGTATAAAAAGTTATTGATTAAATATAGATTAATGTGTTTAAACATATATTTTCTCCGGACATGTTTAAAATGTCAAGTGATACCAAATTTCTAAAATTTAAGTTTAAATCATCTTCAAATTCGGCAAAAAAAGCCAAAGTGTGTTGGTTAAAAGAGGACTTAAAAAGTGGTTATAAAAAACGAAACGTCATTAAACTTCAACTTAAATTCTTACATATGGAATTAGCAAGTTTATTACACCCAGTGGAATGGGACTTGTTTGATGATCAAGTTAGATCTACTGCAAGTATCAAAGCATACAAAAAGAAACTTGTTCTAGACAAAAAAATTAAAAAATTGTGTGATAATAATAAAAAACTAAATCCGGAAGCATTAAAAACTGAAATAAATCAATATAAATTCCATAATCGAGTTATTAACATGTCTAATCATGAGTTCGCGGAGGAAGAGCTAAAATTATTAAATAAAGGACTTAATCATAACTTGAATTACAGTTCAAAAGTTAAAAATAAGTTAGAACTGGAGTTATTAGCAGTGGATTTGGACAATGCGTTAAATAAACAACCTAAATCATTTCATTATAAATGTGCCGAAGTTATAAAAAACATTAACATGAAAACAGTTTCAAATCGTGATAAAAATCATAGTATTAACGCGAACTTAAATATTGCTAAGAATATTTCAAAAATTGTGAAGGAAGAAAATTTAATCGTTACAAAGGCTGATAAAGGGAACAGTGTTATTATTATGGATAGAGGTGATTACATAACCAAGACTATGGACTTTCTGCAAGGAGACAATTTCGAAATTATCCATAGTAACCCAATTAATAAGTGTCAAGACCTGTTGAAACAAGCAGTAAAAAATTGTAAAAGTGCCATTTTTGTAAAGTTGAAAAATGATAAAAAATTAATTTTAAGTAACCCACAGATTCCTAAGCTTTATAGTCTGTTTGTTAAAAATACATAAATTGAATAAACCAATTAGGCCAGTTGTTTCTAATTGTAATGCCCCAACTTTCAAAGTAGCATCAACATTAAATAATGTAATTATTAATACTAATGTATTCCAACCAACATACACCGTTAAGAATTCGTTAGAATTGGTTAATTATTTAAAGGATTTGGAAATCCCTAACCATGCTATGTTGGTTTCTTTCGACATAGTTAATTTATTTCCAAGTATTCCAATAGAAGAGAGTAAAACCATTATTAATAATTTGTTAAATTCTTCAACTTTGCCGAAAGACCTAATTCATGATTTTACTTTATTATTTGATGTTATTTTTAAACAGAATTACTTTCAGTTCAATAATAAAATATTTAAACAAAAGGATGGTTTAGCTATGGGAAGTAGTACGAGTCCTTTGATTGCAGATATTTTTGTTAATAATTTAGAAAATAAGATTTTTAATAGCGGTGCGTTATTACTTAAAAATGTGTATTGTTGGAAAAGATATGTCGACGATATATTTTGCATATGGTTAGGTTCAGAAAGACAATTGAATATTTTCTTAAATTTTTTAAATAAATTACACAAAAACATTAAATTCACACTGGAAATTGGCAAAGATAAGAGTTTAAATTTCTTAGATTTAAATTTAACATTAACAGGTACTAAAATAGATTTCAATATTTTCCGGAAAGATACGTATACTGATATTGTTATACATAATTCTTCAAATCATCCCTTTTCTCAAAAACTAGCGGCTTTCCACTCTATGATTAATAGATTAATTACAATTCCTTTGTCAGCTCTTAACTATAATTTTGAATTAAATCTCATAAAACAAATAGCAATTAATAATGGCTATTCTACTAATTTGATAGATGAAATACTAAATAAAAAAATTAAACAGAATTTTTTCAAATTATATATTTACCCTATTTCTAAAGATAACAATAAACATTGGCGTAGAATTTTATTTGTCGACAACGATACGTCAAAAATTATTAGTAAAAATATTCCCGGTACTATTCAACCAGCGTTTTACACAAATAACAAATTGAAGAAATATATACTCAACAATAAAGATAGCGAAATTAAAACAAAAAAAATCAGGGGTTTACAAACTCAATTGTAATGATTGTAGTTCGTTTTATATAGGTAGAACTTATAGAAACTTTGAGGTTAGGGTTAAAGAGCACCTCAGAGCACTAAATGGCAATAGCGATTCTGAGTTCGCAGACCATTTATTAAAATATGATCACAGCTTTGACATAAATTCAGGTCTTCAAATATTACATACAGGATATAAAACATCGCAAATCAATAATTTAGAAATTTTAGAAATAAGAAAACATGTAAATTCCAAAGCTGACATAATTAATAAGCAAAAAATTTTTGTTAACCCTGTTTTAAATATCTTCCCACTTAACCGGCCTTTCACTTCTAATAGCATGGTAATCCCCAATTCTTCGAAACTCCCACCATTGTCAACCCTTCCCCCTCTTTCAATTCCTTCTCTCCATATGTAATCTATAATTAATTTTTTAACTTTAGTATACTTTTATTCCTGAAGAAGTGAACATGGTTCACGAAACATGTTGATAGTGTACAAAAAATAAAGTGATGTAAACTAAGTTATTTTTCTTTTAATAAATAAATAATGACATCACAAAGTGACAACCTTTTAGAAGAAGTTTTCTTCGAAAAATTAATAATTATCAGCCTGAAGAAAACTCAAAAGACTTTGAAACGGAGGATGGACGGCTACCTAGAGAGTGTTTCTTCTTGGTGTAAGAATAACCTCATAGAATTAATGTTTCAACAACCTAATCGTGTCTGATTACGTCTAAAAGGGAACTTAATGAAAATCTAGTCTCCTTTAACGGTAGCAGTATTCCCAACAGGCCTTCCATTGATATGCTTGGAGTAACTCTAAGTGACCAGCTCAGGTACGGGGCTCCATCAAAGCAAAACATTGAGTTAGCCTCTCAGAAGCTGAGCGTACTATTAGTACTCGCAGTTTTTTAATACTGCACAACCGCTAACCCCGTACAAATTGCTAGTGCATCCCATGGTTAAATTGTTTCCTTCAGCATCGGTGCAGTCGGCAAACACGCCAATAACATTTGTATACAGTTGACAATTGTCACATGAGAATGGATTGTTTCTACGACTCGGCTGCGGAATGTTTTGCCGGCCATCAGATTTCTCCCTTCTACAACATAGGTCTCTTCAAGACCCAGTTTCACTGTTTGCTTTAAAAAAAAACCCTCTTGTTTGAATTTAGTGTAGAAAATTTTATACCTATTTAATTATGCTCTAGCGAAGCTTGACTCATTGTACACTAAGTAAGGCGGCTTGTTGTTACTAAGAAAAGTTAGAATTTCGTTAGAGATGAATGAAGAATAACACGAGTAGCGTTAATTGTGAAGTTTATGTACGGAAAATGTGTAAACATGACTTATTATTTAAGGAAATATTTTATGGTTGCGTCCACATTTAGTAAATACTACTATAAATACAAGTCACTAACGAGTTCCGGGCATGCGTTGCTATGCTACTCAATAACGAAATTGTTTCTTTTTGCGTGTCCTTTCCCATTCGTCCCGTTCCGTCCTCCTACCCTTCCTCTCGCCCTTTTCCCTCTCGCGTTCCTACTCCGCATTCCCCGCCTTCCCTCACCTCACTCCCTTCTCCCGCTTCCCCCGTTCCGCGAACACCCCTCCCGAGTTCTCCTCCCCCCTCCCGCATTCCATTCATTCAGTTCCGATACATTCAGTTTTCAAACAGTTCGCGTGCCACCTATTGCAATTTTTTTATACAAATTTTATAATGCCAGAACTCACTATTATATATATATGTGTGTATAGGAACCATCTATCGCGGGCATGCACTAAAGGGATTGAACCATGTATCGTCAAAGACAACATGGCAACAAATATGTAAAAACCATGTAAAGTGAATAAAATCCTTGTAGACATAGACTACTCCCCTCCCTCTCCCCCATATATTATTTATATAATCTGTAGATAAAGAAATATTTGTTCCAGTCTGAAGATGTATTTAACGGATTTCAACCGCGAAATGTCTGTATCAAAAATATAAATCTTTCAATGATTTTAAACAGTAACATCTTCTTTCCAATATATGACATTTATAACGAAAAGAGAGGTTACAATGGAGTTCTCAAAGACGAAAATATAAAAGGATCGTACAAGGTCGGTCCAACCGAATAAGTGTGGACGTAAATGAAAACCTTTAATTCTCCATTTCAACTCATAATTCTCCATTTAACACCACATTTCAACGGCTTAAAACATTTGTTCCACGGTTCTTTATATGTGCGTTAACTAGTTGTATATTAACTTTGAGAAAAAACTGCTTTTATTTTACGTGAGTTCTGGCGTCACGCAATTTGCACAGCTTTAGCACCAAATCAACTGCTCATAATTTTACGACCGTCAAAAACTTTGTCGCTTTGAGCATACATTTATCATTAAAAAAAGTCATAAAGTAAATTTTATTAAGAAAGTTCTGTTAGTTTGCTAAATATGTTATCGTATCAAAATTTTCAGCTCTCAAAGAAATTTTTTTTCTGTTCATATTAGTTTAATGAATGAATAAGCGGAATTACATTAGCTTTGAGACATTTCTACCAACAAAATTCTTCTTCAGATCAGAGGTTTTATTATAATTTTAGAAAATGGTTTAACCACCGTTAATTTTTTTTCTGTTTTGTTTAGCTCCAAACAGGAGGCAGGCACTAAGAAAAAAAATCTTTCATGGGCCTATGTCAACTTTAGGGATGCGATGTGTTGGGTCTTTTATGGAAAGAAAGGAGAGGAAGTTCTGGGAAGGAAAAAGTTATGAAGAGGGGTGGGGTAGGAATTTGGTGGGATGTGTGTCCAAGAGTGACGAATCCATCAATCTCATGGGTCAAGAGAGTCCGGCAGGCGAACTCTGGGTTAGGTCTCCATCAACCCCATGAACCCCAGAACCTATAATTCACCAAACATAGCGAAGCGCTTAGGGAGATCCACGGCACGAGTATTGGATATTCAATAAATGGTTTCTGGGGTGGTGGTACCCATACCCACCTCCCGAATTGGGCATCAGAAGAAAATATTATGGACATACGAAGAATATGGGCGAACACGAAAGGAAGCTTAAAAGAATTGTTCATTCTAATTATTAGAGCCGCAGGGGAATGAAATATCAAACACTAAACGCTGCAATACATTACATTTATTTAACTGTACTGGGCGAAATTCAGTCAAGTAATACTTGGAAATATTTTACGTGGTGATCCGGAAACGGTTTCCTGTAGTTTATTCGCCTTTATCATGTTTAAAAGCATTTATTTCCATTTTAAACTATAAATCCATAAAAATCCCAACTGTAAAAGCAAACCTCGTAAAAAATATGCGTAACATTCATTAATTATTCGTTGAAAATCAATGAAGGCTTTCATAATCCTGATAAAAATATACTTTAAATTTTCAAGGAAATTCTTTTTCCACTAAGGAAATGATCTAATTCTCTTTATCTACCTTCAAAACTAACGAGTCTTGCTTAAAACCTCTTTTCTAACTTTAAATAGTAATATTTTCGTAACATCAAATACTTTACTTTGTGGATTTAGTTAATTGAAATTTGTTGGAGGAGTCTTTGACGTCTGAAAAGTTTTTATTTTATTAAATTTAATTCATTAAAAAAAATTGTTGTGAAAAAATTGTCTTGCTAGGGATGTTTCTGCGTTATGGCTGATGTTTGTAAATAATTTAGTTTGATTAGTAAATATAATAATAATTATATTTTTTTAGAAAGGATGCCTTGAGGGAAATGATTTCACTCAGGACCTTAGTCATCTTTTTTTTCTTTTTCTTTTCTTTATTCATCATATTTCTTTTTATACAGTTTTACAGGTGATTCGACTACCACGCTAGTCACATGCCCGTATTATGGTAGTCGTAACCGTGTACGTATGTAGAGTGCGCGTAAGGCGTACTTCCCGAATATTCGGCAGTGCCGGATGGACCAATGACGCAAGCTCTTTTAAGCATCTTCCATTGTAATACCAGTAGAACGAGGACAACATACCTACGCCTGTTCTCTAAAGATTGCAATCCGTTTGTTAAGATAAGAGAATCTATCAAACGGAACGCCCGTTTCCGCACAGAGTCCAGCTTTTCAGCTGTTTTAGGGCTCCAGACCAGAGATGGCTGCCAAATTTAGCAGTGGAGCGCACTGGCGATTTGTACAGGGTCAACAGTTCTCTGCTATCAAAGTCAACACATAAAAATGCTTCAAGGTTCACAGAAAACTTACTAATTAATACCAAAAGCAAACTAAACTATATTTCAAAAAGGACCCTACTACACGGCTATCAAAGTATATAACAACCTTCCACGTAACATTAAACAAATAAACGATATACTTAAATTTAAATCATCACTAAAAACTTAACAAAAATTAAATAACTCTGTTTTTTATTTGCATATAATGCAACACATAATTGTTGGGTTTTATAATATAACATGTATTTGTTGGGTTAGCGGTGAGAAATGGGATATGTGAAATATATATTTTTTTAAATTTGATTTTTAATTTACATTGATCAAGTATGCGGCACCATACAGTATGCCCAGCTTCCGAGAGGCTACATAGGATGATGTTTGAATATGAATGAAGCAAAGAATTTATGTCAAGTCAGGGTTGTATGACATTAATCCTATCTGCTTACCCTGCAGGAAAGTCGCAAGATCGTTGATTCACTATTAAATGTATTAAACAAGCTCGCTTTGAATCCTGTGTGATCTCTTTTATCCTCGCTGGGAGTTAGTGATTCGATAGACGTTGAATCAAATGAAGTTTATTTACGTCTTAACTGTAATCCAATTTCTTTCCCAATGTAAGTTAGTCGTGAGAAATACTGTGTCATGTCACTCTGTGCAACGATGCACGGCGCACTGTCACTATGGGACCTATTTTGGATACAGTAAACATTCGTACTATATTATTACAGTCAAGTGTTAAACCATCGTTACCGATAAGTGAGGATTTATGAAATTGGTCTTAGTTTACGAATATTTTTTATTAGTAGTACTGTCAAAAGTAGATCTTGCGACAAAAAGATATGATTCTATTTTACACATATTAAAAAATTCAACCAAAATTTTCTCCGAAATCATAAGATTGAAAAACGCATTTTTAGACTTATTTTTGAATGATCATGCCTTTTAAAAAATTAATGAATTGAGTTTTCTTACTTTGATTAAAACATTAATTGAATTTACATAAAAAGAAATATTTGAGTGATATACCCGAGTGATTTTCACTTAAAACTGTATCACGAAAAACTAAGCTTTCATAGATGTTTCTCTACCTCAAATTTCCTCTTCTGGTGAGACCTTTCAAAGGTTTGCTAGAATTAGGGTATTTAATATTAGTTAGTCAAGTAACGATATAGGTATTTAGTATAGAAATTAATCAATGCTAAAATAATATTAAATAATTGGTTGAAAGCACGCAACTATGCATACCAGAGCAGGAAAACCTCAAATAGATATATTATTATAACATTAAATTATAAATAATTTAATTACAGCTATATTTGCTTCAGTGGGTACTCACTTCAACCTCTCAACTTCTCAACCACGCTGTGGTTATGTTTGTGTTGGATTGGTGAGGTTCACAACGATCAGTTTTTGAAGTGATATTAATTGAAAAAAATTAATGACACCAAGAATATTGTTGAATAAATCTCGCCACAAAATTTTGGTTATCACTAATAAGTATGAATACTTCGGGTCGACAGGCTGAAACCGATTACGGTCACAAATAAATTAAGAGGAAAAAGCTTTAAAATTGTTTAAATACAGTATTATTTAAACCTACCCATCCCTCAAATGAACTCTTTGCCAAAATCAGGGTCTTAGATATTCGATAGCTATTTACTAAAACAAGCCTTTGTTATATACGAAAAAATAACCAACTACTGGCTCCACAACATCAAGCACACACCCGCTTTTCATCAAACCTGGGTTGCGTGGTCCCAAAAAATAATACCTCATTCGCTCAACGACAATTCTGGTTCATCGCTCTTAAAATATATAATGCTCTGAGTACTGACATAAAGTCAAGTAAATCTAAATCACTTTATATAGCACGTGTACAACATTGGATTTTCGAAAGGGGACGAGCGTTCTTCAAAGAATACGTAAGTTCTTTTAATTAATAATTTTTACATTTCAAAATTTTATTTCTATTTTTATTTAAAATATATTTTTTTCCCTTAGTATTTCACTAAATTTTATTTATTTTCTAATCTATATATAAACATATAGGTATATATATATGTTTTATTTATATATTTGTATAGAACACATGAGTTCTTAACACTTAATATTTATTATTAGTTTATGTATTTCAAAATTTGAATTTAATTTTTATTTCTATTTTTATTTAAAATAAGATTTTTTTTCTTTACTTTTCACTTATTTTTATGTATTTCTTAATTTTTATTTTGTTTGGTAATTATCTGTTTCAATAAAATAGTATTTAATTCCTATTTAAAATATTAAATGTATGACTACCACAACACGGGCATCAACCTACATAGTGTGGTAGCCAAAAAAACAAAAAATCTGTAACTAATAAAAATTTATGAAATAAAAATAAATAAAATAAAATAAATTATTAAAATGGAATTCCACCACGAATTTTTAGTATCAAGAATAGAAATATTTAAATCAAACATTTCTTAAAAATAGTTGTCGACTGCTGTTTCTGTTCGAATAATATTATTAAATCAATTAATTTCAGTCAAGACATTATTTCTCCACCCACTTCCAAGACGGAGGTAACACTAGATATTTATTATAATATAATAATATGTGCTGCAAGCGAGTGCATCACTCACGTTGCATTTCCAAGCCGCTGTAGTTTCATGCTTAAGCTCGGGCCCCATACCTCATGCCTCATACCCCATACCTCATCCCTCATGCCTCGTGCAGCGGTGCATTACTCATATTTGACTTACTCTCGCCGAATTATACCCTGAGTCACGGCAGTAATGAAAACATTCCGGCCGTTGCTCTTCGACGTTTTGGAGACGATGGTAAATATCATTTCTCGTCATAAAGCTCTCTGAAATATTTATGTTATTTAAATAAATTTAAAAAATATCCTTCATCAACAATTCTCTTCAACTGTTGCGTCGCAATGGTAAGGGTTCTTTTTTTTGGTTTATTTTTGTCATTCGAAAATTAGAAGTTTTTACTTGAAAAAGTGTTTGTAATTTAAACAAATACATTTGTTTCAGACTGCTTTTACTGCTGTTTTTTTTTGCTACCCGGCTCAGAACAAATATTGTCTAGTGAGTCGGGTAGCGCACATGGTTTGTAAATAACTATTGATGTTAATAAACGCCCGGGTTACCGGCAAAAAAATAAATTATTACCCACTACCGGTTTCAAAATCACTCTTTCTTCGTCAGGAGATTATGAAAACTATATCATTTTGGGAGGCAAGTATGGGTACCGCCGCCCAAGGAAAGATTTATCGGATAACCAGCACCTCTGTCATAGATCACCCAAGTGATTCGTAACGTTTTTTGACTTACATGGGGTACCTGGGTTCACGGGGTAAACTTAGGTTTTGGTGGCGAATGCGTTTGCCCACATGCTGCATGGCAGGCCTTATTGGGTGAGACAGGTAGAGGGAGACCTTTTGACCTGTCCAGCCGGGCTCTGTCGACCCAGCTTACACCACAGTGGGAAGGATGGATTCATCGTCCATTATTACCGTTAACACGGACCCCCAGATTCCTACCTAACCCTCACACCGTTTTCCTTCCCAGAACTTCATATTCATCCTTTTCTTACATAGATAGCATCGTCAAAAATGACAGGTCCCAGTGGATATTATTTGACTACGGTCCTAAAAAACGCAAGGTTCGTAAAGTAAGTACCTATAATGTTAACTTTTTGTTCGTTTATAGGCAAAATAAAATATAGACTCCGATATTTAGTATATACTTCAAAATAAAAAAAATTTAAAATAAAATTAAACACAATAAAATTCTTTCAACTTCACAAATATTAAAATTTTAATACCTCTTGATTTTTCACGGGTCAGCGCTTGTTATTAAACTAAATCGTTTGCATCTGCCCTGTCAAAGGCACAGTTATGGTAAGTGATGTAGGTACGCGATGTTTTAGTATTACAAATGTTGTTTGTTTCGACGATTTACGTGACGGATTGGTAAGCTCATTGGCGTTGCAGTCAGAGGTCGAGAGTTTAAAATCTGTACCTAAAGTTCAAACTAGAAAATTAATATTTTACCAAATAAAGATTCAAAAAATAAAAATTATCGTATAACTTTTTTTTATTTTCTTACATGAGCTCCACACAGGAGGACCTGAAGAAAATAATTTCCCTCAAGGCCTATGTCATCTTTGGGGATGCTGTGTGAAAGGTTTTTTTTAGGAAAGGAAGGAGAGGAGAGTTCTGGGAAGGAAAAGGGTTTAAGGGGTGGTTAAGAATCTGGGGTTCAGTGTGTCCTGGTCATCCGCCTTCAAGACCTAGACAAACCTCACCCCATGAATCCGGGCACTCCTGCTAAATCACCAAATTTAGCGAACAACTTGGGGTCACCCATGGCAGAAGTGTTGGTTATCCAATAAAGGTTCCCGGGGCGGCGGTACCCATTTCCGCCTCCCAAATTGAATAATAATAACTAGATTTTATCTGCGGTTTCGTTCGCATGGTATTAAATGGAAATACCACTGATTCATTCATTCATGCAATCATTCATTCATTAATTAGTTATTTCATTCATTCATTACTTCATTCACTCACCCATTCATTCACTTACTCATTCTCTCATTCATCCATTCACTCACTCACTCAATCACTCTCTCTCTCTCTTATTCACTCACTCACTCTCTCACTCACTCACTTACTCATTCACTTACTCACTCACTTACTCACTCACTCCCAACAATCCATCGATCCATCCATCAAATCGCAAAAGTTTCATCGCAATACGATGAATGGTTTAGCTACATTGACGGTACTCCCAGTGCATGTCGCCCTGATAAAAGTCCACTTAGGAATAATTTTTTTTTAAATTGAAATGGTTTTTGCTATGGTTTTTAACCAGATTTGATAGACAGATGTTTTTTTCTAAACCTTCCATTAGATTCTATTCTTCCGAGCACCCTTTAACTTAATAACATTTCTCAAGTAGAGAAGCCAGTCGGATGGCGCAGTCCAGCGGTAAGGCTCTTGACTCGCACACCGAAGGTCGCGGGATCGAATCTTGGCTTGGCAAACATATTTTATTTGATTTATTTGTGTTAAAATTTATTTATTAAAAATAATATATAGTATATTTTCGGCACGTTTCAGAGTGGAAGATACTTTCAGTATCACCCTGGTTCAAGACCACCATTCAGAATTGAAACGTTGCTGGAAATGGCATTAGCTGTGTTTGGTGACCAGATCTGAATAGCCAGGTACTTCCCCACCTTCCTCTTACCTATCTCTTTCTCCACCCCACTACCTTCAGCCACACAACATACCTTAATTGGGGATGCCATAGTCTCACTGGCTCCAGACGGGAGCAGTTGGGACTCTTGTGCGGTATTTATAAAAAAAAAAAAAAAAAGCCAAGGTTTCACGTCTGGGTAATGTTGAAATATCAATGTTGTTGTTGTTACGAGATCCGATTAAAAAAAATTAAAAAGCAAACAAAGAACTAAAAGCTTGACAATGCTTATATTTTTTATCACTACGAACTAGTTTATGACATTTCGTATTTTCAGAGATTTAAAAGCCGCGAAATTTTGGTTTGTATTTATAAAATGTAGACGCTTTAAACATTTCTATATCTCACAACCTAGTAACAAGTACCCTTTCTTGCAAAAGATTATTATTTGTTTCCATAAAAAAATGTCGGGATTTAAAAAATTAATATAGTGTACTACGAACAGCAGATTTGGGATGCGGGACCCATTTATTGGATAACCAGAACTCCTGCCATAGATCCCCAAGTGGTTTGCTACATTATTTTGTTCATGGGGTGAAGTTTATCTAGGTCCTCGCCAACAGGACTCTTTCAACAGGGATGGATTCATACGCCTGTCATTCCCGGACACACTGACCCCTTAGATTCCCACTCACCCCACATATCTTCCCAGAATTTCCTTTCCTTCCTTTCCCTAAAAAGACCTTCTACACAGCAATCCCAAAGTTGACACAGGGCCGAAGGAAATTGTTTTCCTCAGGGCCGTTTGGAGCTAATGTTATACAAAAAATGTTTCTAATTTTGTCTTAATTTAATTAAAAACCGCCGAAATTTGCTCTGAAATCATAGGATTTATAAGCGCGAACTTAATTATAAATCGTAGATATATACATGAATACCGCATAAGAGTCACAACTGCTCCCGTCTGAAGCCAGTGAGACTATGGCATCCCCGATTGGGGTATGTTGTGAGACTGAGGGTAGTGGGGAGGGGAAGGAGATAGGGAAGAGGAAGGTGGGGAAGTACCTGGCTATTCAGATTTGGTCACCAAACACGGCTAATGCCATTTCAAGCAATGTTTTAATTCTGAATGGTGGTCTTACACCAGGGCGATACAGGGAGTATCTTCCACTCTGGAACGTGCCGCAAATATACTACATATAATTTTAAATGAATAACTTGCGAAATAACGCAAATTAATAAAATAAAGTTTATTTGCCACGCCGGGATTCGATCCTGCGACCTTCGGTGTGCGAGTCAAGCGTCTAACCGCTGCGCTACGCCGGCCGTAGATATGTTTTACAATAAAAAAATTAAAAAATTCACATAAGGAGTTACACCATTTGTCTAAAGATACCCATGACAATTAAAACGGCCACCA
Source organism: Limnephilus lunatus (assembly GCA_917563855.2). Classification (NCBI taxonomy): domain Eukaryota; kingdom Metazoa; phylum Arthropoda; class Insecta; order Trichoptera; family Limnephilidae; genus Limnephilus; species Limnephilus lunatus. The sequence continues at coordinate 82,901,086 of OU830594.1, forward strand.
TCTTGAAACGGGAAGTGGACGTACAAACAAATTTACAGGCAGACAAAATGCAAAACGGTCGAGTTAAAACAGGAATTCATTCTGCTCAGTCAAAAATAATTTTTTTTTCAAAAATCTCCACAATCGAAGAAAATAAAACCAGTGCACGCCCAATAAAAAAGGAGTTAAACATTATTTTGTGGAAATTTTCCATATTATTGGCGAATTTTTCAATTAAAAATAACATTTCCCTAAGCGAACTGTCCCTGATAAAGTTTGTAAGCACTTCCAACTAAGCAGAGCTGTCTAGAGTCTAGAAAATGATTACGTAAATAAGTTGTCTATTTGAAGGACGCAGCACAGCAAAAAACGCAAAAAAACGAAGAAAGCTTTGTAAAACACCACTTTATTTTCAAATAAAGTGGTGTTTTACAAAGTGTGTTTTTTTCATTTAATGGAAGAATTAAATGAAGCTTGAGCTAAGCGAAACCTGGTTGGCTGTGTAATAATTATTAATTCAAATAAAGTGGTGTTTTATCTACTATGATACCCAGGTATTTTATACTATTTTTGCATTTTAATTGTAAACAATTTGCATTGTTGCATTTCTTTTTATTTTTACACTGCGATGAATGGATTTTAATAGTAATATGGTTTTCGAAATTTCTTTCTTTCAAAGAGAATGGGATAAAATATTATTTCTCAGTATTTAATGAGAGACAATTTAGGTCGAACCATGTTTTGAGTATATTTATGTTGATATTTGCTATTCTCATTTTTTCCTCCCATGATTTCCCTTTAGAGATAACTACAGTGTCATCTGCGTAAGATATAATATCACCAACTAATGGAAGAGTGAACATTTGATTGACATATATAATAAAAAGGATTGGGCCGATGATAGTTCCTTGTGGTATACCAAAAGATGAGGTTTTGGGTTCACTTAATTCACGACGTGATTACACAATATGATCTAAAACTTCCGGGTGTGCAACTAGTAATATGTTTGTATGTTGTTGATATGTTATTTGTTTATGTACACTGTAAGTATATACATAGTATCCTGTATTATTTATATTCTCCCCCAGAGTTAGAGGTTCTGCACTCTTTAAAACACAGAGATAAACTTTATTCGATTACAGTTCGCCCCAGATCGAACTTTTTAGAATTTCGTTGGACAAATTTGACACAAGTTTGTGGATTTATGCCTCCCCCGCTTGGTCCAGTTCGCAGCGTCCAGTAAATCTCTCGGCAGATACTAAATCTTCTCAAATCTCCGAATAATCTCGACTCGAACTTTTCCAATACAGCGCTGTATTTTCTTAACGGTCCAGGGGACTCGGAAACAAAGTCCTATTCGATCCGTTACTCCTTTACTTCTCTATTACTCTGTGCCCCTGGTACTCCGGGCGAAAAGCCGGTCGTTTTATCAATCAGGTGGCCCCTGTGATCTAATGGCAGGAGCTCAACGTTTGTAGATGCTCTTATATTTACGAAATTTTATGATAGTTGCAGTTTGGTCATAATCTTCAATAGTTATGTTATTTTCACTGCGTTGGATAAAGGTCTATTTATGCTAACAAGAGACATTTAGGCTAATAAGAGATTGAGAACAATCTCTCTTTCAGATACTTATGTTTATTTAAAATTATTACTTTGAAAAAAAAGTACTTTGTAGAACTATTCCGTACAAACGCATTTCGCCTAACGGTTTTGCTTACGCCAAAGCTAAAAAAGAACAGCATTATATCAAAATATTGTAGAACATTAGAAGATAGGTACAGAGTGGAAATATAATCTAAAAAGTAATTGCGATGGTACCTGATAAAACCTTTCATTACTGTGTCCGACACCAAGCTATTTTGTCTTTGAAATTATTTTTTTTTCTTCACATTCAAATTTATTAAAATTCGGATTTAATACACTCAAAGAAGGGTTTAACAGTTCATCGTAAACAAACATCAATGTTCAAAGGAAAACAACATAACAAATTTTTTTGAAATTTATTTTGTTTTGGGAGGCGAGTATGGGTTTCGTCGTCCCGGGAATAATTTATTGGGTAACCAACACCTCTGGCATAGGTCACCCAGATTGGTTGGGGGAGATCTATCCTAGACCTCTGCAGCTGGAATATCTCAATTAAACGCAATTAATTTATTAAATTTGGCATCTCAGTGGGAGAGATGGATTCATACGTCCGTCAATAATAACCACACATATCCCTATATTCCTTTATTCATACTTTTTTCATTTGCAGAACTTCTTTTCCTTCCTTTCGCTAAAAAGACCCTCCACTTAGCATCCCTAAAGATGTCAAAGACCCCGTTTCTTTCCTAGGGCCTCCTGTGTGGAGCTATTTTCATTCTGTGGATTTGGTTTTGGTTTTATTTTGATTTTACATTTCATAAATGACTACTTTGATGGTTGGAGTTATTTTTTAGCGTTGTCAAAATGTTTAGAGCACTTTGAAAAAATAGTACGATAACTTCTATGTAAGACCAATCAATTGACTTCTTTAAATTAACCTTGCTAATCAAAACATTAAAAATTGTATATTATCGTAAATGTTATATTTATTACGAAAGGCCATAAACCTTCTTCCCAGCATAAGTCGCCAGTAGCATACAGCGGCATTAGACTCCGCACATAAAATCACCGTAACGCAAAAATTTTACTTTTAAACCAGAATAAAAATAAACGACGGAAAACTTCCCCGGACCACAATACCGTAGTATGTGGCGGGCTGGGGTAAGTTATTCACACAAATATTACTATATTTTTCCCTTTGTTTTACCTGCTGTAAATTTCGTTTCGCGTTGAACCCCGCTTTCCGGGAAAGTTTCGCAAAATACGCAAGGGTATATCGTAAAATTTTTAGAACAAAACAGATTATATGTCAAAGATAAAAATGGATTTAGAAAAGTAGTATTCTTCGAGCTTTATGTCGGAAGCTTTTGTTGAGCTATATCGGCGTTCAGATGCCTTTTTAAGCACGCTTTCGGCGATATTTTTCGAGCGATTGAATGTGGTTTTTTGTTTTATGGTTTTTTGTTTTAAGGTTTTTTGTCACATATACAACGCTTTAGAGGTTTTGTTGCTTGATGGTTTGAAGGCACTAACCAAATGGTTCAACACAATGTACCAATAAATTTAGTAGATGCATATAAATATATTTTTTTGCTTACATTAGCTCCACACAGGACTCCCTAAGGAAAAACATCCTTTGGGGCCTATGTAATCTTTGGGGACGATGTATGCAGGGTTTTTTTAGGATAGGGAAGTAGAGGAAGTTTTGGGAAGAAAAAAGGTATGAGGGGTTTGTAAGAAACTGGGGGTCAGTGTGCCCAGGAGTAACGAACGTATGATTCCATTCCGCCTACTGCGGTGCAAAAAGATGGGTCGAGAGTCGGCTGGAGAAGTAGAAAGGTCCTCCTCAATCAGTTTTCCCAATTCGGCCCGCAACGCGGTTGGTGGGGAAATGCATCTGCCGCCAAGAATTAGACATACCTCACTCCATGAACCTGGGCACCCCTGGTTAGTCACCAAAAAGAAGTGAGCTACTTGGGGTGAATTATAGCAGGGGTGTTGATTATTCAATAAGTGTTTATTCATAGTTTTTGTGTTTTATTCGTAGAATTCCATTTAATCTTTTAAAATTTAATTAAAATTAAATTTAATAATGTAATGATCAAGTTCTGCGAGTATTTTGGTGTGTTAATAATGTTATTTTTGTTCCAGTTGATTCGGTTTATAAGACCATTTTCAAACTATGGTTAATACACATTGAGACGACCTATTTATACTATTTTAAATGTCAATGTTTTGAAGTAAATGGTTCCCAGGGCGGGAGCTCCTAGCTCTGGGAGAGAGGGCTACGGCCCTCAAGGTCCTGAGTTCGAGTCTCAGAGGTGCCAACATCTTTTCCTGATTTTTCTGTTTCCAGATTTTCTATAGAGTTTCGCTAATATTGTCTTCATCTAATTAAGGATGTCCATATTGGAACAACGTGAGTTTTTTTTACTATTTTCGGTGTTTCATTAGGTTTCGTTTTTGCGTTCTGAAGAAGTATCTTTAGTTTAGCGAGATAACTCAGTAGTTAGAGAAGACGCCCGAGTAGATGAAGTATCACTTCATGTTTTTGTCTTCGATCGTCTAGTTGATTTATCAAAATTTTCTACAAAAAAACGACAAAAATAAAACTCGAATTTTGTGTTGAGTATGTAGTTATATCCTTTCTATCTGGTACAATTCTCAGATTACTCATAAACACCACCAAATCAATTATGACGCAGTGAAACTTATAGTGATTTAAATAAAGTGTTGCTGTTCCTGGGTAACTACTAGGATATTTGTAAATGCCATACCGGACCGTTATGGTTTCTGATACTATATTATTGCGTATTTAATATGTAAAACCCAGAAAATTGTAAATAATATTTAATTTATGGTGAGCTTTCAAATTTTGCTTTCGTCATTATCTCAAAACTTAGTATTTGGAGATGTCTGACTAATTACCTTGACGATCGATATACGGGTACTTTGCGACACAAAGCTTATTGAATCGTTTTTATTTGACATGTTTCATTAATCCACTAAATTGAATGGCATTAATGCATGACATGAAGCCATTTCGGAGGATTGCGCATATGCATATTATGATACGGAATATTTAATACGCGTCACTGTCATGTAACCGCGATTGAAAATGCATCGGATTTGCGGAAATTGATGCGACATCGAGTTGTGAAACTGCATTTATATTCAATGTTCATTGGCACTTACTGCTTACGGTGGGTACACACCACAAACATTCGTGTTTCGTCACTCATGGAATAATTTGTTTTATGTACTGTTATTTTACCTTTACGTGTTACTTTTATCATATAGTTTTGTATGACAAAAAGTAGAGTTCTTAAAGCCTATTTTGTGAAAAATCTTTTCAAGAGCTTTCAAAATTGAATTTAATAAATAGGATCTTTGGGAGACCGTTATAACAGCAATTAATAGAAAAAATAAATAAATTGTCAAAAAATCTCTCCGTTAGGAATAAGAAGATGCCTAAAAGAAGTTTTCAGTAAACATGTATACAATGCAATAATTGCAACAAACTTTAATTACTGTAGAAGTATTATATTCATAATATTTAGGGCGGAAATTATGAAACAAATGACAATACTACAAAATAGAGCAAGGAGAATGAGAACTTAAGAAAAAAAAAATAAGGTTAAGGAAATGTTGAAGGTGCTAAATATATTGTCATTTAATCGAATTATTTACACCAAAACTTTATTTTTAATAAAAAAATAATGCACTGAATTTCTGAGAAAATTAAACAAACTGTAGCACAAGCACACACATGAAATGAGGAAAAGAAACCATATTATAAGAATCCTCCTTTGAAAAATATTCGCAGTCAAAAGATGTTAATTTGAGGATGAAGAAAATAAAATTAAGAGGATGTTTGATTAATTTGGTTCCATGCCAACTCAACTCAAACTAAATCAGAACCACCTCAGAAAGGTCGTTAAAAACTATGAAAAAATAATTTTAAAATAGCCGGTAACCCCAACCTAACTTAACCTACATAACCATTTTTTTATCATCACTCTTAATGACCTTTCTGAGGTGGTTCTGAGTTGGTTTCATTCTGAGTTGGCTGATCAAGTAATTAGGATTTATACCAATATAAATACAATAAAGTGATTACAATTTTCGTAAATCTAGAGTATCTAGACCAATAACTATTTTCATAAAATTAAGAAGTTATATCTAATCTTAGACGAAATTTTCTGAAAGCAATTTTAGATTTGCTTCATATTTTAATTATTTCATAATTTTGAAATATTCTAACTTTAGAAAAAGGAAGAAGAATAAACATCCCAACTTTTTAATAAAATTATAAAACTCTAAATTCAACAGTTGCGAACGCCTAGATTCAATTAAATCCACACATAGCTAAACAAACGATTAGACTGATATTACTATTTTACATAATGTGTTTATCTCATTTCAATTATGGTTTGCATTCCCCAATACAACGTTTACACAATCTTGGTAACAAATATTTAAACGATTTTTATGTATTTGACAATAATTTGAACTTAGCAAACATCAAAGGCCGTATGTGCGAACAATTTCTCTCTAGTTTATGAATTATTGCTAATAACAATTTTATACACTTTTTTTAATATTGACGTCGATTTTCTGGATATTTGCAGATTATCGTATTTTGTGTTTCATGAATATATTTTCTGTAACTGTATTTTGCATACTGTACTGTTTATTTTCCTCTTAAATGTTTATTTTAATATTAATTGTAAGTTCTCAAAAAATATTTTTTTACATAATTATGTTAAAGCTACCTGGGCGTTTGAAGAAAAAATAAAATTAAAACTCTATTGCGCTTTAGGTTTTCCTAACTTTGAATTGCTGGTGTTGTTGCTGTTCTGTGCTAGTATTTTCCAAAATGTATCGTTAGGCAGATATTAGAAGGTAGAGTCTTTAAAATTATTACTTTAAAAATATATAGCATAGTTTGAACTGGATTGAAAAATGGAAAACCGTTTCTATCACAGAAAATCTCGCTTCACGGCACTACGGTTATGAAACCCATTTGAATAAAATTAATGACACCACATAACACTTTCATAATAGTAAAATTTAATATATAATTTGGTGACGCGGCCGTTCCTCCCCCAAAAGTTAAACCCGCTAATTTTTTAAATGTTATTTCTTTACACAATAATATACACACGTAAATGTAATATATGTATAAGTTCCCTTCTCCTAAGCATAACCGACTGCTTTGTCAGGAGAGCACATGATGCACATCAATGATTATATTGTAAAAAAAATTATTAAGAAAAAAAATTATAGTATTCCTTAATCCGTTGAATTAATTCTTTGAACGAATTCAAGAGATGTAGAGTGTTTTATCATTGAAGAACTATTCAAGAACCAAGATACCTTATTTAAATTTAATACCAAATAATACTTTCGTACAAGACAACGATAATGTAAGATGTTGCCCATATCTTTATAACATCTCCATCTAGAATTTCATTTCAATTAAATACTTTGCAGAGTTTTTTCGACAGCTGATAAATCGACAGAGTAAGCCGCGTACCATTTACCCTAGTTCCTAAAGAACTAGAGAAATAACACATAAAACAGCGCGCTAAAAAAACTGACCCTTCGCAGGGCAAAAAGTTCCGCTAGCAAAACATTTATTTAGCAGTAAAGCGGCTGTATCGACCCGATGTATGGCCAAATACAAACCGTTACAAATGATCTGGAATTGAGAAAAGTTACGGAATTGTACCTTTAACTTGGCCCAACTCAATCGACATGTTTGTTCGCTTCTCTCTCAACTAGGGGCGGCAAGTTCTTGGCATTTTGTTTATAGGTATTTGAGAGTTCTTATTATGTTGTGAACTGTATGGTAGCTGGAACAAACTATTTTGGGGTATTTAAAAGAACAATGTTATTCGAAAATATGCTACCACGCAATATTATGTTACACGTGTTTTATAGTGCTTTCTTTTACTTTAAGCAGATTGAGAATTGATGCATTAATTTCATCCTATCTCGTAGATCAATATGCTAGAGACAAAACTACTGGTACTCTTGACTTGAACATATTATAAATATTAAACTATTTGACTGAGCGTAAGTCCTGTTTCGTCCATTTTGCATTTCATCTCCCCGTTAATTGGTTTGTTACGTTTATGTTCAGTAAAGATTGTTTTTCAAAAGTTATATCGGTTTTTTATTTTTAGGAAGATTAATTTTTAAGTACCTACCTAGAAATCTTATGACTTCAGAAGAAATTTTTCGTATTGTGTACGAGACCTCTAGGCCTGCACAAAACTGTAGATAATAAGCGCTGGCACACAGAGACGCCTGACAATCGAAATGTCTTGATAGAGATGTGTTCTCGCCTTGACAGCTGTTGAAGTTCCGTAGTATGGTCACAAGCGTCTATGCTGGACGGGCATCTTCTGCGCATTGGGGTGGAGTGGTATTGTATCTTCCACCGTGCATTGTGAGATGGAATACTCTTGCATCGGCGCATGTAGGCTGCGGTGGACGCTGGTTGCTAGTAATCGAGACGGGCTGCGCCCCAGATGGTAAATGTTCTCGTGGATTGCTGCATATCTGGCATCAGCATCCAGGGGGTGGTCGCAGCAACTCACATGTTGATTGGTTTCAGGATAATCGGTCTGCTTTTATTAAGCGTGGCGGGAGTCCATATCATGTATCTTGCTCAGGCGTTATCATCAGGGCAGAGATATGCAAGGCCCGATGCAAGGGAGCCCCAGGCTAGCAGCCCGGAGCAAGATGGCCAGGTGTAGCGCAGCGTCTTCAAGGGCTTGGTAAGAATCAGCAAGTTCAAAGGAGCCCGAGGGTGGCCATGGGGCTCAGGCATCAGCATCTTCAAGGGCTTGGTAAGAATCAGCAAGTCAAGGGAGCCCGAGGGTGGCCATAGGGCTCAGGCGTCAGCGTCTTCAAGGGCCTGGTTACAATCAGCAAGTTCAAAGGAGCCCGAGGGTGGCCATGGGGCTCAGGCATCAGCATCTTCAAGGGCTTGGTAAGAATCAGCAAGTCAAGGGAGCCCGGGTGTGGCCATGGGGCTCAGGCGTCAGCGTCTTCAAGAACCTGGTTACAATCAGCAAGTTCAAGGGAGCTCGAGGGTGGCCATGGGGCTCAGGCGTCAGCGTCTTCAAGGGCTTGGTAAGAATCAGCAAGGAGCCCGAGGGTGTCCATGGGGCTCAGGTGTCAGCGTCTTCAAGAGCCTGGTTACAATCAGCAAGTTCAAGGGAGCTCGAGGGGGGCCATGGGGCTCAGGCGTCAGCGTCTTCAAGGGCTTGGTAAGAATCAGCAAGGAGCCCGAGGGTGTCCATGGGGCTCAGGTGTCAGCGTTTTGTAGGTATTGTTCAGACACATCGGCAGGCGATGTCGCTCCGACGAACTCTTGAGGTGAAAGAGACTGCAGTCTTGAAGTTCCAACTTGTAACGGCGATACTGACGTCTTGAATCGAGTAAGTTCTGTAGAGGTACTGCCACAATAACTGATGACTGGTGACTGAATGAAGCTCCTCCTTTTGTACTGGCTTTTATAGTAAAGGCGATTCACGTTTTAATAAATGTTATGAAATCAGTATTTTTGTACTGCCGCGTAATAATGGTGCAACAATGTTGTTGGCGGTGCGTCATCTAATTGCATCACACGTTCGATACATATTGATTTAATAAAAGAAAATAAGAAATATACTTCTTTGGACGCGAAGTATACCATTCACAGAACTAATAGTAATCGTTATTTTAGTTCAGTAGTTATCACGCTGAGTTCATACCGCTCCCTAACCATTACCACTGCTGGTAAAGTATTTGAAATTTGGAATAATGGAAAGAAAAATAGTGAAAATTCTAGTGCATTTGTTTTGAAAACAGAAAAAGATTTGGAACTACCTTGGAAGCAAGTCGTTGATGTGTTTAATATACACAATCTAGTTTTTAGGTAAAAATAAGGAATTTTTCATCTCGGGCATAATATCGTTTTGTATTCATTCCTTTTTGTTGTTGTGATAATTTCCTCGAGTTATCGCGGCAGAATATAACTATATTGTGGTTGTGTCGTGTTCTCCTTTGCAGAGATACATAGCGTTAAGTATTTGGTTATCCCTTTTCCTCGCACACCTTGTTTTTCCTACACATAGTATCACCCTATTCCAGCAAATTAAATTTCGTCTCGTTTTCTTTTATATTAACAGTCCATTTCAAGAGTATCTGAAGCTCTAGTACGTAAGCAGTTTTGGATGCAACTATTATTTTGAGACGTTAAGTAAAAGTTTAGCAATTATTTTTTTACGTGATAATATTTTTAGTTTTATTTTTAGCAATTTATAGTTTTACAATGGATACAACTAATTTATTGTATGATATGGGCTTCTATTTATTTCTATCACTACTTGTAGAATAAGTTCTTTACGCTCCGTGAATATAATACGTATCACCAATTATTAAATTTTGAGGCAGACTGTGTGGAGAAATTACCATTAGAAGGATGTCAATTTACAGATAATATAATATTTTTAAAGAGAGAATTTTACATTAGAATCGTCGATAGTTAGAGAAAAACTTAAAATATTTTGTATAATAACTTAAGGGCGTTTAACCAGCCAGCGGCCGAAAATCCACATTTAGTTGAAAGATGTTCTTACGATCGTACAGGGCGGTTCCAATGAGAAAGATTAATTATTCTCCGTATCAGCTTTTTAAAATTATAACTCAATATCGATTTTATTTCATTCCAAATTTGCTTTAATTTATACCTACATCCAAAAATGCTGAAAGGTGTGATGATAAAACTATTAAAATTATGTACCTTTTGTAATTATTTTTTGATCATAAGCATTTATCATTTTTCAATAATGTCTAAGCAAAATAAGAATGTAATATATTGTAAGTGCGCAAATAAATACACAAACTGACCAATTTCCGTCAAGAAACCCATGTACGTACATATTTTTTAATGATTTTATTTAAACTAAAATTATAATTCTGTAACACACATTTCCCAGAAAATATATTGATTTATTTTACTGCATGATAATATGATTTGAAAAGGGTGTTGTATAATACAAAATCTTTTTTGTAAATTTAACAAATCTGCCAATGACCTATGGTATAACCTTATTATACTAAAAATAAATAAAATTCTCAAAATTTAAAACATGCATTTAGTAGATAAAAGAACAATCTTTCGAAATCAATTTATAATTTTTTGTGGAAAAGAGTCAATGCGTCTAAAATCTGATTTAAAAATGACTTATTTTTTGTTTTCTCTGGCAATACCCTCTTAATAAAAGGCGACATAATATGATAAAAATAAGAATATTCATTTTTGCCACGACGATACGACAGCCTTTATGATCGATGAGTAAGGCTCTCGACCATCAATCCGATGGTTGGGGTTTGAAAACCTAGTGTGTGAAAATTAAATTTTCTTTGATCAATTTTTTTTATTACACAATTAGTTTATGAATTTCACACTATTATTATATTACTCTTACTATCTGTGAATATGCAAATGTTATTACTGCAGACACATTACTCTAGGGATATTTATATTTATATTTTGTTTTAGAATTTATTTTATATCACCTGCAAAAATGTTTTATAAATATCCTGTTTGTGTCTCAAATAAATAAATAAATAAATATTGAGAAATCTTATCTGTACGGTGTTAGACAGAGAAAACATCACGCATTACAATAAAATCAAAAAGTTAACCACAAATGAATTAAAATGTACACCTCCATAAAACCAAAGTTATCGAACAGAATAATAATTTTTACATGAATCGACAAAATGATGTAAAAATAATATTTCCAATACCTTTTTTTCATTATTAGTAATTAAACTGAGTAATTAAGGCTGAGGTTCTCAATTTTTTTTTTATGTTTGTTACCTCATAACTTTTGATTGAGTGAACTGATATTGATGATTCTTATTTTATTTGAAAGCTGGTGCTTTCCGTGTGGTCTCATTTTAATTTGGTTCAGTTCTGACAATGGGATCTATGAGAAAACCATATATATGTCTTAAATTTGCAATAAGTATGTGCGCGAAAAATGGACAAAAAACTTAATATTACGCCAACCGATTTCGATGATTCTTTTTTTGAAGTAAGAAAAATTAGTTTGTTTGTAGCACTAAAAATCAAAAAATAAAACTTTTTTTTAACAAAACAAAAAAAACTACTTTAAAAAATGCACTAAAAAGTAAAAAAATTATTTTGTATTCTTCTACATATTAATAATCAACTTACTTTTTCTACTCATCAATATGTAGATACGATTTCAATTTTTGGAGTCGGTGTCAGCCAAGGTAGGTTTCTCGCGCGTGTGACACAAGCACATATCACCAATAACGATTTATGTAATTTAACTTGACTGACACCGACTCCAAAATAACAATCGTATCTACATATTGATGAGTAGTAAAAGTAAGTTGATTATTAATTTGTAGAAGAATACGAAATTATTTTTTTACTTTTTAGTGCATTTTTGAAGTCGTTTTTTTATTTTGTTAATTTTTTAATTTATTTTAGTTACAAAAATTAAAACTTATTTTGGTATGTTTGAATTAAAAATTATTATGTTTTAAAAATGAAATGCTTTTTCTAATAAAGAATTAAATTAAATTAAAAACGTATTTCACCCCCTTCCAAAAACAGTTTAAAGTTTTCCTCACTACTATAATAATAATAATAAAATACCCCAATTGGGGATGGCATAGTCCTACTGCCTTTAGACAGACGCAGACGGTTTGCAGCAGACTCTTATTTTAAGGAGTTCACAAAAAGGGTGAATTTGAGAAGTCCGAAATTTTCAGTATTTAGATTTGAAACATTGATTGATATGTCTGTAGCATTGTTAAGGGAGCGGATTTGAATACCCAGATACTTCACAACCCTCTTCTTAACCTTCTCGTTCCACTTCCTACTTAATTCAGTCTCACAACGTTAATCCTATTAATACTGGGCTTTAGAGAATCTTGTGTGTTAATCATATTAACAATTCCTACAACAACACAGAAAATTCAGAAAAGTATGGACAAAATGAACAATATTAATTTTGCTCCTGGCTAGCAACCCAGTCTGGCAGCAAATTATTTTTGATGTTATTTAACATGTGAAAACCCCTTAACACTGCTCACTTAAGTTTGGAACGGATCCGTCGATCCGGTTGAAAAAGCGCCGCCGTGCGCCGTGCTGTGTATAAAGCGCCGAAAGCCGCCCAGCGAATTAGCGCCACGCTTTGACTCTCTGCAAGTTTTAATTGGTAATTTATCTTCCAAACAAAGTTGCCTCTCTCATCAACCGTCGGAACTGGAACTGGGAACTGGCACTGCGGAGCCGGAGCTGGAACTGCGACTCACGTGTGGAACCGAGATGGCGACAGGTGAGGTTAATTATCACCCTTCCACAAAACTTTTTGTTCCGCGGTTCTTTCCACAGTTGGCGTGGGGTGCGTTCACGGGAAAGGGATTATTTATTGGACCGAAATTCATTAAGAGGCCCATTATCTTTGTGTAATTGTTAAGTGTGCCTTAACGCGCGGTAAATAGATTTATTTTATTTGTCAACGTGCTTTGAGGTTGGCGCGTAGCTTGGCGGTGAGAGGGTTAGGTTTAATTATTCTAGCTTAGAACGCGGACGTAGCTCTTTTGGACAATATATTCTTGTGATATACTCCTCATATTCTTGAACTTCTCCCATCGGAGTTCAAATACCATTGTGGCTACTTTTAGTTAAAGACAACTACTGCAATGTAGTTGTAATAAACTACGTAAAACAAAACAGGTATGTAGGTAGTGCACAACTATAAGGCTCCGTAACCGGCCCTAAAAATAAGAAGATGGAGAGATACGAATGTTAGAGGAGAGCGCCAACATTTACAGCGCCAAAATCGATGAAAAAATTGCGAAAATCTTTAATAAAACACGACTCGTTTAAAATAGAGCAAAAAAGCTTTTGAGGGCTGTCTATAACAGTATTTATCGAAATACTGTGAATTTTTTCGTACACATAACTTGTAAAATAACGGAAGCAGACTTGAAAATAAAAAAAATTGGAGCATTCTTTGCGATTTTTTTCTGTCGAGGGAATTTCATATAATTTGCGTTTCGGCGTGGGAAATGTATAAATATTATCTTCAAATATAACATATATTTTTAAGAGCTTACAAACTTCAAATGTTTAAGGGAGGTTTGCAAGAAATCGGTAGAAATTCGGATAGCGGCCTCTTAACGCAGTAGTCTTAAAAATCGAAAACGAGGTGATTTTTCACAAAACCAGCGATCTTCAATTTTCTAATTATTAGAATTACCGATTTTCATCGATTTCTCACACAGCTTCAAATTTGGGAGATGCATATGAGTACCGCTACCACAGAAATTATTTATAGAATAACTAACGCCTGTCTCACTACCTGTTGAGTTACTTATTTTGGCGCAGTTTAAAACATCAAAAGTTTATAACAACAATTCAAATAACAGCACAATATTACTTTTTAAACATCATACAATTTGGGAGGCGGGTATGGGTACCGCCGCCCTGCGAACCATTTATTGGATAACCAACACCTCTGCCATAGATCACCCCAAGTGGTTCGCTTCGTTTGACGACTTAGTAGGGGTTACCGGGTTCATGGGGTGAGTTTGGCGGCGGATGCATCTGCCCACCTGCTGCGTGGCGGGCACATCCGTCACCCTGAACACATTTACCCCCAAATTCCTCCCCACCCCTAATACCCCATTCTTTTACTGAACTTCCGCTCCTTTCTTTCCCATTTCAGCATCCCCAAAGATGATATAGCCCTGAGGGGAATTATTTTCCTCGGGGCCACCTGTGTGGACCTAATGTACAAATAAAAAAACTATTGGAGAAGCATACTTAAAAATTGGTTTTGATAAAATCATTGTTGTTGGATCTGTTTTGGCTGATGATCTAAGACTTGATTTATATTTAAAATAAGTTGTGTTCTGTCTAATGGCCAGTGGAAGTGCATTGTATAGCTTTGTTGCAAAGTAGGTATCTAAAATTTCTTCTGCAAAGGATAAGTAAGAGATTTATCCCTCGACCACTTTTAGCTTTTAGCTTTTACCCTCAAATATATGGATTTAGCACAAGTAGCAAAAGTCGTTCAAATCAAACGAGGTTTTTCTCAAAATAATATGCAACATCACATTGAAGCACATTCCATCAAAAAGTCACATCTTTCCAAAATAAAGGTCGCATAAATAATGCAACAAGGATTGGCACAGCCTCTGGAAATATGTGAGAATCCAAATAAAAATACCACCCTAACGGTGTGAATAATGGTGCATTGTCACCCCCGAGGGAAGTGCTCCTTCACGCCCCGTTTGTTCTCTGCCTACCACTGCCGAGATTGTGTGAGGAGAAAGGTGGTGGTGGAATGGATAAAGCTGGCAGTCTGTCAAACTGTAGCACTGGTTCGAATCCAATTGGAGGCAAGGTTTAAGGGATAGAAAACAGTGTTGTTATTTATATTTTGAAAGTAAATAACGTGTAATACTTAACAGTACGTATACTTATTTGTGAACTTTTTACATAAAAAAGGTCTATATTATTTTGTCCCTCTGAATTTTATTTTGGACAAGTTTTTCCTATTTTGATATTATGTGATAGCGTACAAGAGTCTCAACATCCCGAAACTAAGAATAAATTTTATTTGATTAATTTGTGTTACTTCACAATTAATTAATTAAAAATAATATAAATATAATACATTTGCGGATCGTAGTAGAGTGGAAGGTACTCTCAGTATCACCCTGGAGTGTAACCATATTTCAGAATTGAAATATTCCTTGAAATGGCTTTAGCAGTGATTGGTGACCAGATATGAATAACCAGGCACTTCCCCACCTTCTTTTTTCGCATCTCCGTCCTATTCCCATTACATTCAGCCTCACAACGTACGGGAACGCCGTATTCTCATTGGGTCCAGACGGGAGCAGTTCGGACTCTTGTGTGCGACTCACAAAAAAAAGTTCACGTTTTTTTTTTGGACATTTAACCGTTTTATTTTACAATTGAAGCTTTTTTGATTGCCACACTTTTTATATTTATTTTGAATATAAATAATAAAACTAATTATAATATTTATTGTACGTTTTGAGATATGAACTCATGATATTGTGATGCAGAGACAAGTAGCACATAACTCTGCCACGGATACCGAAACCAGGATAGTACGAAGCTTTAGTCTACATTCTCGTACGCACAATACTCTTTAAAAAATTGATAATTGTTCAGCAGGAAAACTTTTCTAAAGTTTTGTTAAAATACAATTCATTTTCTTTCCGTAAATTTTAACGATTCCACGTATGTAATATTTATTCTTTCCAGTGAAAATTCAAAAGGTAAATTAAAAAGTTCATGGCTCAGGCGGAAAAAAAATGTTTAGTTAAAACTCTGTCTTTAGATTCTCAAACATTTACGGTTTACAGAGCAATGTCTATAAATGTATGCGCGGTTAATATATGAAAACGAGACGGTGAAAAAAAAATGCACGTACATGTTATTTTTTTTTTACATTAATTTCACTCAGGGGCAATGTCGTCTTTTGGGATGCTGCGTTGAGGGTCTTAGTAAATTGAAGAATTATAATTGTAAGAAAACAATATTTTTTAACATAATGTCTGGGTTTAAAAATGTATTGTGTGTGTTATTGAAACAGGTTGTACGACATGTTGTCCAGGGTTCCATGACATTTGGTATTTGGCTACTTATATAAAATATGCAGTCGGTCTAGAGAAAATTTTTAACTAAGGATTTATGTTTGAAGAGACGTCACTGTCCCATATTTTTTTAAACTTTCTTAAGGCAGTAAGGTAGGTACCGTAATATTGAATAAATGCGAATAAAATAGTATGTTTGTCCAAATCAACACAACCTTTTCATATTCGAAAAAAGAAACTATCTGAATCATCCAGAATCACCCTGAAATCATCCTGAAATCCACCATTTTGAAATGGAATCAGAAAGTAAAAACAAACAGATGAAATGCAAAACAGAACAGGACTTTGCTACCCTCAGTCAATAATTTGCCAAAAAATGTACTTTTTTAATCATTCTATTATTAAGAAAAAGAAGGACTATTTTAAAGTAATTTTAACTTTTCAGCAAGGTTTGGTAACGCAAAGCAAAATCACCTATCCAAATAAATACACAATTATTTAAAAAAAAAACAACCGTCTTCAAAATTCGACCTCGTGTAGCTTTATTTAGTTGTTCTTTAATAATAACAATATTTGAACGATTTATATAGCGCCGTTTTTGTGAAAAATCCCCTCAAGGGCGCTGCACAAACTTTCCATGTATGCCTAAAATCTAGAAAAACTACAAGCTAGACAAACAATTAAAAACAACTTATGGCTAAAAATTGTATACATCGGTTCATTGATCACCGATACGCAAATATATGTACAATATTTTGAACAATGAACGCGATGCTGTCTTAAAATGAATGAATACAGGACCATACTTACCTGGGAGGTCGCTTGAAATTAACACTGTTTATTGTCTATTTAAAGAAATTTAGATATAGTTCGCATGCAGAGGACATAATTGTGAACACATGTTATTTAAGCCGGAAAAATATTTTAATATTAATGTGTAATATATTATTTAATGAGTGTATTTTGGAAAGTAAAAGCAACATTTAATGGTGGGCGGTGTAGTAGTACAAAGATTTGATCTTCCTAAAGACATATTGATGTGTAAGGATTCGAGTGATTTTATTTAATTAATAACAGATCACTTTGCATAAACCACTTTTTAATAAACAATATCGAAATGTTTCAATAACAATGTTATCTACATGTCGATATTGTTTACTAAAAAGTGGTTTATACAAAGTGATCTGTTATTAATTAAATAAAATTACTCGAATCCTTACACATCAATATGTCTTTAGGAAGATATATATTAACAAATCCTGAAGATTTAATATATTTTAACATATCCTGAAGAAGATAACATTGTTATTGAAACAATGGTTTATACAATGTGATCTGTTATTAATTAAATAATAAATAATGCCACAAAGTAATTTTGCAATGTTTGAAGAAGCGAGTCATTTTAATTCAGTAAGAAAAGTGTGATTAAGACATATCATAGGCCATACAAGTATGATTTTCTCAGATAGGTATATTTAAATTAAGGGTATGAGAGCTCAAAAAAGTAGGTTTTTAGTTTGGACCTAATCTCTGTTGGGCTTGTTATGCATCTTAATTCCGGAGTGGGTCTATTCCAAGCCTTAAGCCCAGATACTCCGAAAGCACGATCTCCATACTTAGTATTTGGTTTTCGTTTAGGTTCTATTAGGCTGCCTATAGCAGATGAAATTGCTGATCTAAGATCAATTGCCTCGGACCGGTATTTTTCCAGGACGCATAATTCAGAGATGTAAGGTGGGGCCATTTCGTTGATTGATTTAAACATCATCCAGCACAATTTGTACTGGATTCTTTCAGGGCACTTGAGCCAGTGAAGGTTACAAAGGTGTTCTGAAATGTGAAAATGTTTAGAGACCCCGGTTATGAGTCTTGCCGCCGCCTTAAGCACGGATTGAAGTTTGTCAGTTTGATATTTTGGAAGACTAGCGTAAATGCCGTTACAGTACTCATTGTACTCACGACATTCCGCAATGGTTTATTTATTCTATGCAATAGAATACACTAAATAGAACCACAATATTTAAAACAAAATGATTTTGGTCGATAGTCCTTCTGTAACGCGTTTCAATAAACTCTAGAACTCGGATTAACATTTAATTTAAACACCGTTTATATCAGGTGTGTCAAACTGGATTTTCTTATGAGTCATTTATAAGATTTAGCGGGTCAAGCGGGCCAAACTCAAAATTAAGACCCATACTCAATTGGTAAAATCTTTATTTAGTTAGATATGTACCTAGTAATTATAAATTTTCATTCAAGTTAAAAAGAAGGGTAAAATGGTAATACCTGACTTCTCCTGTTTTTTGATAAGCTGATTGATATCGGGATTCATATTCGTGGTAGTTATTTTAAGAATCGATTGGAGACGTTTATTCGTAAGCCTTGAGCGATGTTTGCTCTTATTTAATTTCAAAACAGAAAACATTTGCTCGCATAAATAGGTGCTACCGAAAATACACAAGATACGTACTGTATGCTTTCTTTAATTCAAATATATATTAAAAAGATATATAATGCCATTTTAGGTTAACATTTTGGCAAGGATTAAAGTTCAAACTTCATTTAAAAAAGGTTTTTCTACACTCTGAGACGGCTTTTGAACTTATAAATGTTCCTTTTGAGAACATTTGCATTGGGAACATGAAAAAGGTTTATCTCCACTGTAAGATAGCGATGTGTCGGTTCAGCTGGAATGGGCTCGTCTTATCCACCCTTTTGCGGGAAGCGGTTCCTACTCCCACTTCTTTTGCAAAAAGACTACTCCAAGGGAACCCTGTCCCGGAAATCGGGCTCGTTCCGAAACCCGAAACTTGGGTGCCTCCGCTCCACTGGCGAGTCGCGAGTTCTCCGGTACTAGTGAGTAGTAGGAACTAGGAACCACAAGCCGGCGTCCCCATGTTCGCGCTCCGCTCCACTCGCGAGTCGCGAGTTCTCCTGGTACTAGCTGAAATGGACTCTTGTACTCGGGTCCTTGGAACTTCGTGAACCGCGACACACTCCTGCGACCCGCGAACTATAACACATTTCCGCACCTCTTGACTCACGACACGTCGCAACCGGTTGGCCAGGTCGGCGGTCATTCGATCGCCGGTCGCCGATCAACACACACGTGCGTGACCGCATGACGAAACAGTTTACTGCTCCCTGCTCGTGTGTCACGTCATCGCGGGATTGTTTATTAGTATTTTTGAACATTCGACTAGTCACGGAGTCATTCTTAATTAGAGCGTATCTTGGTATTGTTAATCAACGGGTAAGTGCATTATAAAATAATTGCTTATAATAAAGCATTACAGCTTATTTACTTATTTAAATTCTCAATAAATTCTCAGTGACGGGTCCAAGCCCGCGTGCGGGTTGTCCGGCTCCGGGGTTCTAAGTTCTTGTGCGGGTTCTAGGAATAGGTTCTGGCTCCGAGTTCTTTGAACCCGTGCGTCCCGGTTCGATACGCCGCAACAACACCCAGGGCTCAATCCGAGCCTAAGAACTCGGACCCGGGACCTGCTCCTTGAACTCAAGTATATTTAAAAAGGAATCAGGTCTCGGAGGCCTCTAGCAAAATGAAGAACTTACTCATCTCTACTGTGAGACGGCTTGTGGACGGTTAAATGTTCCTTTTGTGAATATGAATAGTAGAAGTCGAAACTTCAAAAAGGTTTTCTCCACTGTGAGATGGCTTGTGGACTTATAAACATTCACTTTAAAAAGATGAAGAGTTGCAGTCGGAACATAAAAAAGGATTTTCTCCACAGTGAGTCAGCATGTGGATTTTAAATTGTCACTTTCGAGAACTGAATAGTTGCAGTCGGAATACGAACAAGGTTTTCTCCGCAGTGAGACGGCTTGTGGACTTTTAAATTTTCCTTTTTAAAGCATGAATAGTTGCAGTCGGAACATGAAAATGGTTTTTCTCCATTACGAGTAAGCTTTTGAGCTTTTAAAGTCTTCTTTCTAGCACATATGTTATTGCAATCGGAACATACAAAAGGTTTTTTTTTCACTATGAAACAGCTTGTGGACTCTTAAATGTTCTTTTTCAGAACATGAATAGTTGCAGTCGGAACATGTACATGGATTTTTTTCACCATGAGTAAACTTGTTAGATTTTAAAGTCTCTTTTCTAGCACATAAACATTTGCAATCGGAAAATACAAAAGATTTTTCTCCACTGCGAATGGCTTGCGGACCTTTAAATGTTCCTTTTCAGAACATAAATATTTGCAGTCGGAACATAAAAAGGTTTTTCTCCACTGTGAGATAGATTGTGGACTTTTAAATGTTCCTATTGAAATCATGAATAGTTGCAGTCGGAACACGAAAATGGTTTTTCTCCACCACGAGTAAGCTTGTGAGTTTTTAGTCTTCTTTCTAGCACATATGTTATTGCAATTGGAACATACAAAAGGTTTTTTTCCACTATGAGACAGCTTATGGACTCTTGAATGTTATTTTTGAGATCATGAATAGTTGCAGTCGGAACATAAACATTTTTTTTCACTATGAGTTAACTTGTCAGATTTTAAAATCTCCTTTCTAGCACATAAATAATTGCAATCGGAAAATATAAAAGGTTTTTTCTCCACTGTGACACGGCTTGTAGACTTGAAAGATGTGTGGTTTTGTCGGCTATCACGGTGACTAGGCGCATTGAGGAAATAGACGAAGACATTGAGACACAATTGTTGGAGAGGATTACGTAGTACGCACTCCAGGTTGACGAATCTACAGATATCGATATGTAATACTACTTTTTTATGTGTGATATCTTTATCATGAGGATGTGTTTTGTGCACTATATTTGCTAACCAATACTGAAAATGCAGAACTGTTCAAGTCACTGGATGGTTATATATCAGGAAAACTAAAATGGTCGCAGGCCACTTTGATAGGGCCTGAGGGCCAAAGGCAGCCCGCGGGCCGTATTTTTGACACCCCTGGTTTATATCATATTTGTTACCATGATAGTAAGAGAGACGTAACACTGAAACCAATATGAATTGTCCAGACCGAAGCAAACAAATTAGTGTGAGGGGTTAATAAATTAAAAATAAATTCTTTCAGCTTCACTAACTAACTAACTGATCATCACGCCGTTTCCCCGCAAGGGTAGGCAGAAGGAATGGACCGCCAAACAACTCGGTCTTAGCACACACTCTTTGCTTCATTTACAATCATACATCGTTTCATACATACTCTTCTATTATTCTGACTCTTGACATGGCCCTACTCAAGTATCTGATTCACTTGGCCGTGTCATGTTTTCCTCAGGCATCCTCGTTTTTTTCTACATTCACATTTGCGTCATATATTCTTCTTCGTTTATTTGTTCTACATGCCCAAACCATCTGATGGTCTTTTTCCTAATCTTACTCATTACGATAACATCAGCCTTCTATTCTTTGTGGATCTCCACATTTCTCTCACGATCATACGTGGTTTTACCTTCAGCTTTCAAATTTCAGCTTCACAAATCCTATATTTATAATATCCCGTGATTTTTCACTGGAGCAGTAATAATAAAAAATAAAAAAAATCATATTTTTTTTTATTACCAAAAAATTGGAAAAATTACTCATAATTGGAATTCGCTTATCGAGATTTTGTATCATCCGCAATTTTTCACGGGTTTGCACTAGTAATAGTAATATTGGAGATTTTCTCACCCCTGCTATGGAAATCACCCCCTGCAGTGATCAATTCGCACCCAGCAGCGGGTCCAACATCTTCCCGCATTATTTAATCCGGCACTTCCTGAAGGGAGGGGGGGTATATCTGCTCGGCGGGAGGATGCGGCGGATCCGTAACGAGATGATTTATAGTTCAAAGGGCCTCTTCTCTTTGCCCATCTGAACAAACAATGGCTGATTTATACTTTTTAACGAAGCGATGATGTTGCACTTTTAGCTGTTTGTTATTTCTATATCGTATTGTAGTATTTCCATAAATTATAACTTATTTCTGCTGATTGTCTCTGTTGAAAGTATTTTATATTTGCTTCTAACTAAAGAAAATAACGACGATAATCACGCTACGAAGTGAGACGTTGGTGATTTAGATCTAGGCGTTGTGATGTTTATTACTAGTTATTAAGTTTTCAGGTGACTTCTGTAGAAAAATAACTCCGGATAGTAGATATTAGTAGTAGTAAAAAAATATACTTTATGACTTGCACATTTTAAAAGTCTAACTCAGATGAGCACCGGCTCGGTTCCCCTTTTTGTTCTGAGGGACTGCCTTGTCCCGCTTACGAATAAAAAAGAAGAAAGTTTGATAGGGCTCTATTTTATTTATAAAACAAGAGGTCAAAACCAATACTATAATAACCGAAATGACAGCAGAGTTTAGTCGAGCTCCAAACTTAATTTTTTTGAGTTTTACCCTTCAAATGGCGATAGTTACCTTTTAAGCATATTGCTTTATTTAATACCACACACGATTCCAAATTTCTCATAACTCTCTTGAGACAGTGGAACTATGGATTTCCCAAGAGAAGCATGTTGTGAGGTTACTAGGAATGAGGAATTTGTTCAGATCTGGTTATCAAAAATGATAAAACACTATTTCAGTGTATATGTATGTCCTGAATGGTGGTCTTTCTTTCGGGCGATAATGAATGTACATAGGATAGCACTCTGGAAATCGGTTGAATTATATGTAACCCAACATATTTTTACATGTGACAATAAAGTACATGTCCCGTACTTTTGCTTCATTCATTTTGATTTGTGTATCTTCTAAAACAGAAAACTTTCGGCATAAAACCAGTTGAAATGTTGCTTAATATGGCTGCAGTTGTGTTAATCCTTAGAGCGGCTGGCTGCAATAGCAGTTAAAGAAATTCAGGCCCACACTCGGATTACTGCATTAGCAGCCCATATAAAATTTTCGCTTTCAATTTAAATAACTAGTCTTGCGTAAACAGGTGCTTTCAAACACCGCCTCTTCACGGTTTCCTTTATTAAAAAAAACTGGCTAATTCTGAATTAAGTGTTATAATCACAAATTCATATTATCTACTTTAATACGAGAAAAGAAAATATTGAAATCATTCTAGTAAAGTTATTTAAAACATTTTTAAAAAGAAGAGATTTAATTGACACCCCACCCAATCTTTTTTATTTTCCTACATTCTGGTTTAATGGTTATATTTTTGCTTGTTCAAATTGACACCTAAAAATTGACAAAAAAAAAAAAATCCTCAATTTCTGGTATTAAATATAAGAAAAAAATGATTTTTTGAGTCTAAAAGTGTTTAATATTACCATCGTAATACCGCTTATAATACAAGCGGGATAATAAAAAAAATGTGAACAAAAGGTCGAAGGTAAAGCGTTAGCTGAAAGAATCCCGAAGGGGTCTTTAAAAAGTTTTTTGTAACAAAGTTAACTCCCATTCTGTTAAGTATTGTTAATCACTTCTTCTGGTGTGAGAAGTTATAATTTTCAGCATTTGCATATTAAAAAGGAAAATTAAAAGGCCAGGGTGACCTCAATATTCGACATATTTAAAAGCTTTGATTAATGGGTGAATTTATGAAAACAATAACATAATTTTACGCGGTGCTGCGCTTCATCCTTCCAATCAACTAATTATTCAGACAGCGTTACAGTGTCCATAATTAGGCCATAAATGGTGGATACTGTTTATAGTGAACTGTACATTGTATGCATAAATGATATCATGTTGCAAGCGATAATATTTTGCTTAATTTTGGTGTACCGGTCTAATATCTGTTACCAAAAACTTACGAGTTACTTGATGTAGTAGGTACCGCGCGTTTTCATCCCGAGACAAAATATCCTCGACACAATACACTCCGACATAATATCCCTTGACATAATATCCCAAAGACAAAATATCCTACGGACAAAACATCCTCCAACAAAATATCTACTAAAACCTAACCTAACCTTAGTGTACATTTTACTTTTGTTGAACAATAATTTATTTTCTTTACAGTATGTCTGTATTATTTATGTCCCATTTTTTGTTAGGTTAGGTTAGGTTAGGTTTGGGTAGGTTAGGTTAGGTTAGGTTAAGTTAAGTTTTAGTAGATATTTTTTTAGGGGATTTTTTGTCGGTAGGAGATTTTGTCGGAGGATATTTGTCCGTAGGATGGCTTGTCGGGGATATTTTGTCGGGGGGTACTTTGTCGTGGGATGAAAAGTTGCGGAACCGATATAGTAATGGTATCTGCACATAGTAAAATGTCCAGAGACTCAATCAGTATGCCAAGCGCTGCGCTGGATAAGTCATCCTTTCGGCTGTGTGATAATTTTGGTAATTTTTCCATAATACGACTGAGATATTTTGACTGAGAGACTAGTTGAGAGAGACCTTTTAACCTCTTAAGCAGGACTCTATCGGAACATTGCATGCACCGCAGAGGGAGAGATAGTTTCATACGTCCATCACTCCTGGACACCCCGACTCTTAGATTCCTATTCACTCTTCGTACCTTTTTCCTTCTAAGAACTTCCTATCCTACCTTTCCTAAAAAGACCCTTCACACAGCAACCCCAAAGATGTGGGAAATTATTTTTGTCATGGCCTCCTGCTTACATCTAATTTAAATAAATAATAATAATTACAAAAAAAAACATAATAACACCCCGAAACAAATGTGTTGAAATTCGCTCCATTATACAACGTACCTCCAATCTGGAAGGTTCTCAAAATATTCCAAAAATAAAGTCCGAAAAACCCTATTTGGTAGAAATTCACGTTCATTCTCATCCCAGTCCATTTCTGACACTAAAAACAACTAACTATTAATATTTGAATGGTTGAGTTGAACCAAAGCACCTTACACCCGGTTCACTTCTGGCGTGATTTGTGTATGGTGGGTAGAAGTAGAAGGGTTTAGGCAGATATATATAGTGACAAGTGTCGCCGCGGGACGAGCGGGCACTAAGCACGTATGAGGGTGGAAGAAGTAGGTGTTGTTTTATGACTTAATGGAGTAATCGTGTCGGAAGGGGTTAAACTTCCACTGAGAGAGCCGTTAAATTAACGCTTGGAACTATATTAAGGGTGCATCTAGCGAGAGTGTTGGGACAGGCAACAGATGAACACCCTGACATACTTACATATTATATGTACAATATGTACCACTACACTCAATGGTGGTTTTAAACTTTTAAAACCACCATTCAGTTTATAAAAACTCTAAAACAGTAAGTTATTGTACTACCTTTATAATTACTTTGCATTTTTGGAGGCGTGTATCGGCACAGAAACCATTTATTTCGATTACCAATACCTCTGCCATAAGCCACCCTAAGTGGTTCGCTGCGTTTGGCGACCTAGCAGGGTTGCCAAGATTTGTGGAGTGAGGCGTGTCTTGGCGGCCGATGCGTCTGCCCACCTGCTGCGTAGTGGGCCGGACGTAGATAGACTGGTTGAAAAGGTTATTTTGATCTCTCCAGCCAGAATACATCAACCCATCGCTTTGCACCGCAGTTGGAGGGATGGATTCATACGTCCGTCACTCCTGGACGTATTGACCCTCGAATTCCTACCAACCCCTCAAACCTGTTTTCTTCCCAGAACTTCCTCTTTTTCCATTCCTTAAAAAAAACTCCACACAGCATCCCCTAATATGACATAAGACCTGAAAGAAATTATTTACCTCTGTGGAGTTAATGTTAAAGAAAAATAACAGTACCATAGATATACTAAAGTCATGCATGCTAATTTTTGAGCACTTCTAATAAAATTGATATTGTAGTGTATTGGAACGTTGTTTCACTTGCTGTTAATAGATGTCGGTAGGTTATAGGTTCTGCCAAATTTCAACAGATGTCCACTGAAATAGCAAGAGTCAAAGTAGTACCACCTAACGCCGTTCGTGTCTTGATCACGAACAGCTAAGATGAGAGCGGAAGGCTTTCAGTAGAGTAAGCCGCCGCTGTCAGTCGGAAGAGCTTCAGACTTAATTCCTAGCCAGTCTGATAGGGACGTCTGTTCAGTTCTATCCAACACGAGAATTAATAAATCAACTTGTAACCGAAGAACACAAAATTGCTTGGGAGAAGCCCAATACTTCACAAGATGACTGCATGCGAACAGAGCAGACCTAATTTTACCGGTCAGTGGCTGAGTTGGCATCGCGTTTGAGTCCCACCCAGACGTCGCGTATTCGGTTCGTTAAGAGGAATATAAGTTCTAGGAATATTTCGATTCTCGTGCCTGCAAAATTTACAATCGAGCGTCTTATTTGCGCGATGCAAGTATGCGAAAAAGTAGTTTTGATTTATTTTGTGCATAATTTTATAAGACTGAAAAAAGTTAGAACATAGAAAACCTCAAAAATAGTCTTAGCCATAAAGGGGTATTTTTAAAAATATGTTTCTGGTATTACTTCATAGTTAAGTCATGAAAAAACATATTTTTTGATGTTCATACTGTATTAATCTAAGTAGGATTTCACGTTTAACTTCACCTTAACTGGGTCCTCCACCACGACATAAGCAACATTTTCCGCTTAGTGTGGTGGTAGTAGGAGATTTTCAAATATTGTCAGGTTATTCGTATCTTGGGAATGTTTGACTGTCTTTTAAAAAATTATAAAAAATATTATTCAGTTTTATTTCGGTAGACGCCCACCTCACTGGGATTCAGAACGTGATCAAATCCTCAGTATATGATAGTGAAAAGGTTTTTGCTTGCGGTGAAATTTCGACAAAATTACCGATTTTAAAAGTTAAAGCGCTTAATTTTCCAAAGCTATGAATTACCCCATCTTCGCTTTCGTGAAAAGCAACCACGTGTGGTTTGACATGATATTAAATTAAACAAATACTTTGTTTTATCTAATACCGCAATTCTGCTATATATCCACAATGCCCGTAAAAACAACGTTCACCACCCTATGACCAACATTCTAGCAATTAGACGAGTAACAAATCTGGATATAGAGAATTGAAATTAAGCCAACAGCCAGCAGTACAACTAAAATATTTAAAATGTTGAATTTACCACCGCATAACAATTTTGTTTTTCGATAATTGGAATATAAGAAGATAAGAGGATTGTTTTGATTGATTTGCGATTGGGTGGAAGGAAATATTTCCTAACTTTAAGCTCCAATATTGGACATGCTTCTCACTCAAGCGAAAATCGAACAAGAATGCAAGCTAACCGAAACTTGCGAACATTTTCTAACAAGTCTTCTACTTTAAAGAGATTATTGCACCGTTTAAATAGAAGTACTATGTGACCTAGATATGTTTCGGCTGCAACGTTTTCTATCTTGAACATTTTGTTTCATAGCAGTACCCCGTATTCAGACAGTAAAACCACAGCGACACATGTTTACCTGTCTCCTAATCTGCCATAAGCTGTTAAGTCTTAAAATTTTCATAATATCACAGAGTTCCGGAAGAATCCGCGATATTGGAGACTGCATTAGGAGATGTTCCGGGGAGTAGAGCCGCGAACTACTGACTTATAATATTCATGATGGTCTCGGGAGAAATTTAGTCTTCGTCTTACGTCCTCCGAGCAAATTGTGAAACTTCCCTGAAAACGTTTCGGGAAGATAATTTATGAAAATTTATGCAAGAAATTTTGATGTTAAAAGATTTTTCGGGCGTTATTTCGACGTCAGAATCTCCATCATGGCCTTTGGAGATATTTTATTATTTATGAATTTTTAATGATTTCGGCTCGCGGAAACAGAGTGGTGGGCGGTAGGAAATTAAAACGAACCAAAGCGGATAAAAGCTCTGCGCTGGTCACTGTATAATTCTTGACACCAACTTTATGACGCGTTTCCTTAGAGGTAGACAGAAAACCTTATTATCTTATTTAAATTCTCACCAAATTATCAACAAACTTTCAACAAGTATGACACACATATAAATTTTTTAACCATCTTATTGATTCGTTCTTTTACCTATAATTTTAAATTAATCAAATGACAGTGTTGGTGACAAATGACAGTAACTAGTATGCAGTTTTGTAATAAGTACACTTGCATATAGGCACAGAGTGTGTCTAAAATTTATGTTTCGACTACGGAAGTCAATCCTGAGTTCGAGTTGAAGCAGGGGCTTCTCTGGTCTGGAGCCCCGAAAAACCTAAAAAAAACCCTCCACTATGCAGAAACGGGCGGTCCGTTTGATAGATTTTCCTAACTCAACAAACGGATTGAAAACTTTAGAGCACAGGCATCAGGTAGGAATGCTGTCCTTGCTCTACCGGTATTACTATGAAAAATGCTCCGAGGAACTAGCGTCATTGATCTCCTCGGCACCGGTGCATGGTCGGGAAACACGCGCCCAACATTTGTACACGGATGACATTAGGCACATGAGAACGGGTCATTTCTACGACTCGTTCTTAAGTTTAGCTCGGTTGTGGTCCACAATTGCTAATCTTGTATTGAATTCAGTAGCTGTATCTGGTCTGGAGTCCCAAAATACCAGAAAGAAATGTCTATGTGCAGAAACGGGTGGTATGTTTCATGGATTACTTAACAAGCAGATTAAAATCTTAGAGCAGGGGCCAGATAGGTATGCTTTCCTTCTTCTACCGATATTGTAATGAAAGAGGTACGAGGCACTGGTATTATTGATCCCTTCGGTACCAGTGCATAGTTGGGAAACACGCCAAACGCGCACCCAACATGTTGCACACGGCTGAAATTTTTCACATCGGTATCTTCTATTTTCTACATCTCTTTTTGTTCACTCTTTTTTCTACACCTTTGAACCACAATTTTAAAACTACCGAGGAAAAGTGTTTTTGCTTTATTTATTTTCAATAAGCTGTAACTTGGTACTATTTTTTTATTGAAACCAGTCTATGTACATTGTACAAATTGTATTGCAGATAAATAGTACATGGCAACATTTCCAACACATGTTTGGATTTTATAAATATTGAACACATCCTCTCGTTTAGTATATAGCGAGAATACACTCTGGGCACATCTGCCTCATTGGAAAACAGTTTATAGAGAAACAATAGCCCTCCAGAGACACTGGAATCACCCTGTAGCACAAAACACTGAACATTTTCCACTGCACGCCCTGCCGAGTTGTGTGTTCGCGCGGTTCATTCGTTTATACAGGGCGTCCTATTTGACCGCGCTGCGATGCCTTTATAACACATTCTTTCATGCTACAACATTGAATATCTACTTGTATTCATCAGTTAAAAAAATATCAAATAAACATGTAGACGGTTCGATTGAACTTTGCATTAAAGTTAAAGTAAGTTAAATGATAAGGTTAGAAATCTTTAGGCTTGGTTGGGGAAGGTTTTTATCTATATTTTGAAAAGCTCACTGCATGTTTTTGAGAGAAAACCTTCGATAAATCAATTAAAACGCAATATTTTTTTTCTACTTTTGTTTTCATTTGCTCCACACAGGAGGCCTACGTCATCTTTGGGGACGATGTGTGAAGGGTCTTTTAGGGAAAGGAATGAAAGGAAGTGGAAGAATGAAGTGGGTTGGTCAGTGTGTCAGGAGTGGGGATTTTGGGGTCAGTGTGTCCAGGAGTGACCGACATATGCCAATATGTAACATTATGACCCCCAACTGCAATGCAAAGTTGGTCGAGAGATTCTGGCTGGAGAGGATAAAATACCTCCCTCAACCATTTTCTTTCGATCCTAACCAATCCTCTCGAAACGCAGCAGGTAGGTAGACGCATCGTTCGCTAAGACCTGGACAAACTTTACCCCACGAACCCGGGCACTTCTGTTAAGTCACCAAATATAGCCAACCATTTGGAGTGACCTATGGCAAGGGTATTGGATATCCAAAAATTGTTGCCGGGGCGGCGGTACCCATACCCGCTTCCCAAATTAAAACGCAATATAAAAAAGGTTTTATCTCCTACTTATCAAAAATACTAATTTTGGTAGCGCATGTATCCTGCGTAACTCTGGTTGAATGAACTCTAGAATTCGATTTGCTTTGAATTTAAGTTTCAATTGTGAAGTCGGAACTGATGAGCCGGAGGTTATGTGAAGGGTTCAGGCAAGAAGTAAAGTACCTACCTATTATGCATTTTAATAGAAAAAATTTGTAATTGTGATTTTCTATAAGTGTATCCTCTATCTCAGTGGTCCCTAACCCATGGGCCGTAGACCAAATAGTACTAGGCCGCGCTTAAAAATAAAAATATTTCTGAAAAAAAAGTTTAAGCTGTTTTTATCGTAGTTTTTATGTAAATTTAAAATTTAGATGAAGATAAGTAATGAATATAAGAAAAAAATTTAATTGTCTGTTACTACCTGACCAAATAACGAGACATTTTAAACTATCTAATCCAAACAAAAACATTAGATAAATAAGGACTATATATCAGAATAACATTAAAATCCCGATATTTAACCCTAAGCATTCTCAAAATTCTCTATCTTTGAAAAACATACTTTCAACCTTCCGTAGAGCCTTAAAAATATAGAAAATACCTATAAATCTAAAAGATAATAATTTAAAAATTATTTTAAACTTCTTGAATAATCCTTCATTGTTAGGTATATAGTGTTTTCTCTACTACAATTGTAATTTTTATTATTATATATTGTGCAAATATTTTGTTATTAAAAAAAACTACATTCAATGTGTCCCCCCCCCCCTGTGTGCCACGGTAAAATTATCAAACTTTGACCGTTCTGCGGCGAAAAAAAGGTTGGAGACCACTGCCCATCTGGTATAATATTCAGATTAATTATAAACACCACCAAATCAATAAATTATAATGCATAAAAACTTGTAATAAATTAAACTAAATATTGTTACGATACGCCCCTGAAGCGAGTAAATACGAGAGCACAGAACGCAGCACAAGTCCACACGGCTCGGCCGCCGCCTCTCCCCGCCCCGTATCCTGTTTCTCCTTGCCTCTCCCCCGTGCCCTGCCACTCGGCATTCCCGCTGCGCTCGCCACAGAAGAGATCTGAGCGCCTTTGAGAACGCACGCTCGCGGCTCAGTTGTAGCCGGCGGACCCAATTCAATGGGGCCGCGATGTATTATTGAAATACTTTTGAGTAGAATCAGTCTTTTGCCACTATAGTTCGGTCTGTTTAGACTACGAAAGTGCCTGATGAAGCTGCCACATGAGACGAGGTTCCTGCCAACCTACATGTAAGCTGTATCTTGATTTCCTCCTTAAATGTTGTCCGTAATTCAGTGAAATGTAGGGCCCCCGCGGAAATCACGACTCGGAGAGTTTCGTTTTGAGAGAGAGTCAGAGAGAGTTAAACACTTTAGCTAGGTTTGTGTAATTTGCATTTCTTGTAATTGAATTGTACTGTAGAAACCTATGTATGTGTTTGAGTTTACAATACATGTCTAAATGATTTAACATTGTTATTATTCTGCTACGGCGGGAGGATTGTTGACCAGTGAGGATCCCGTGGGTCACCGGAGGATGGAGAGAAGTTCCCTAGCCTTGAGCTGCCCACCACCCTGAATAGAGAGTACCATAGTCCCGCTGAGAGCTAGTCAGGGACGTGTTTTGGGCCCTGGTGTTGGTTTAGAAGCCGACATCGAGGCACCCTAACAATTGGCGCATCAACGTGGAGCCTGGAATTTTTTTCTCTATCCCGGTCACTTTGCGGGACCCTTCTTTGTCAAAATCCTCCCCCTAACAACTGTCGCCCGATCGTGGGGTTGGAATTTTTTTTCTCTCTATCCCGGTCGCTTTGCGGGACCTTCCTTTGTCGAAATCCTTCCCGCATAACAACTATTTTGTAAACATTAATTATGCCTTGTTATTCTACAGTGAATCCTGTGAAAAAACCACAGAAACCAATATGTAAATTAGATCCATAACGGATCTGACTGGAATTATAAATTGCATCGCAAGTTGAAACAACGGCCATTTT
Organism: Limnephilus lunatus; assembly: GCA_917563855.2. Classification (NCBI taxonomy): domain Eukaryota; kingdom Metazoa; phylum Arthropoda; class Insecta; order Trichoptera; family Limnephilidae; genus Limnephilus; species Limnephilus lunatus. Next base: position 82,933,187 of record OU830594.1, read on the forward strand.
GAGTACCCGAAACGCCGCGAATCTGATTGCGCACGCGTCACCAAACAGCGAGCGCGTAGCAACAGCAATCCGCGCCAAATCCAACGGCCTTTGTTTCACGCGATATTCCGGATTGTGCGCGCAAATGCCTTGTTCCCGCCGATATCCTAACCGACTGTTGCTAGGCTGCGTTTTAAATCCAAACCGTTTTTTATGACTGAACCGGGATACCAACGGAAATCATTGATTCTGGAACCCCAGTTATTTTGCGAATTCCTTAATGAAAATTTCGGACTTACGTATTTTTATTATTTCTGCACAATATACCAATTGGCCCACTTGTGTCTGTTAAATTAGTACAATTTAATGTTTCTCCAAATGGACAAAATAATGACTTTCTTTCCCCATTGTACATTATAGGTACTGTTTTTTTTCAGCATAAGTGAAAGTGAATTGTGTTTTTTCCCTTACATAAGTGAAAAGTGGAATAATAATAAAGCCAATGACTGATTCCATGAATAAATAAAACAATTTTAATATGGTTGGATGCAATAAACCCCATATTCAGTCATTTTCATCCGGAAGTTTGTCCTTTATTTGCCAGAAATGTGCCTTTTGTGAACTTTAGTGCCTTTCTCAGTGCAAAGTGTTTTGTGAAAATAAAAAACCTGTTTTCTAAAGGTCAGTCCTGGCAAAATTTTTCTAAAATAAATAAATACTTGTGAATTTCACAGTTTTCTCAAAAGTGGTCAGTGAAATACAAAAACCTTTACCACTAAGGTCTTTCCACGCAAAATTTTTTCTCGTCTGCCTCTCCTTGACAAGAATTCTGGTGTCATGTATACAAAACACATTTGGAAGTGCCAACAGTGATCACCAAGTGAAAAGTGCCTCACAAAAATTAATTTTTGCGCTTTCTAAAGGAAACCCCTGGCCAATTTTTTTTTCTTCTCCTCACCACCCAGGAAACTCGCAATGGAGGACAAGCAAGCTATTACACCATCCAACTTGGGTACCATTCCCAATGTGCATAGTTTATCCAAAGCCCACTTACAAGCTGCTTTAAGGGATAGAGGACTCTCGCCATCAAGCAAATCTAAATCTACATTGAAGGCATATGCACTTTTATTCAACAAAAAGTACATTAGGAGAATAAATCTCGCCCCCTCCAACGAAAATAATTCATGTTCGGCTACGCAAGTTTTGGATAATCTTGACAAAGAACCTACGCCGCATGTAATGATAAAACAGGACGTCGCACCCATCTTGACACAAGATAAAACTTACGATTTATCCTCTTGGAAAGTCAAATATAATGGCGTCTCCGATGTGCTGGATTTCATTGACCGTATTGAAGAAACGGCTACAATCAAAAACATCCCATTCGAGATTCTACGGAGAAACTTTATAGAACTCATCTCCCCAGAATTAATTCCGTGGCACCGCATCCAAAAGACTAAATGCAAAGATTGGAATAAACTCAGAGCTGCCCTAATCTCTAGCTTTGGAAAAAAGGAAGCCCAGCACCGGATCAAACTATCTCTACTATCTATTAAATAACTAGTAGATGAACCTGTGGCTACATTCATAGAAAGGGCTGAATCCATCAACATCAAGCTTTCACATCCTGTTCCGGAAGCTGAACTATTACCAGTCATAACTGATGGCCTTTTAAGCAAATACGAGAACATCATCACCTCACAGAAAATTGCATCCCTGGCCCAGCTAAACGAAGTCTGCCTCCTCCTGGAATCGTACCAGGATAGGAAAAACATAAAGAATGTGTCGAATAATGTGGTTGTGCCAAGCCGTTCGTCTGGTTTAAAGCCAGAATTCGACAACAAAAAAGTGTGCTCCTTTTGCAAAAAAGTAGGCCACCTGGCCGCTACTTGTTTCAAGCAAGCAAGACTTCTGGAATCCAAGGAACCCCGAACCTCCAAGAGACACCACTCTAGGGACCGCTCTCCTCCACGCGACGAACTGCGCAACATTTTCAAGAGATCAAGGCACAATGCAGAAAGGTTACAAAACCCAAGCGATGTCAGACCTCAGGTGGATTTCTCCAAGCCCCCACCAAATTTCTACATAAAGAGGCCAAAAAACTAAATAATAACCTCTCAGGTACCCATTCTGAACCAAGGTCTAAAGAATGGACTGATTGGTTATCACACATTAAGTATTTTAACCAGACCTTAAATGTTTCCTCGGTTTGTTGCAAACAAGCTAAAGATGGGAGACCCTATGCTCTTTTCTCTGTTAACAATGTGCCCTTTTCCGGATTACTTGATAGCGGTGCATCTGTCAGCTGTTTTGGCAACAATGCTCACCTGCCTTTTGTTAACAGTGATTTTAAAATTTCGCCACAAACAACACACCTGACGACTGCGGATAATGTTTCCCAGCCGGTCATCGGTACCCTTGCACTGCCAATTAATTGTAACAATAAAATAATTACAATCAATTTTCTAATAGTGCCCTCTATATCCCAGAATTTCATCCTTGGCGTTGACTTCTGGAAGGCTTCTAACGTTGCTCCCCAAGTATTTAATACTCTTGGCGAAACCTCCACTGCTGCTCAAATTAGTGAGATCCGCACAATAATACCTCACGAAAATTTAAGCACGGACCATGCTCTCCAACTAAAGGAAATGGTCAATAAATTCGAATCAATATCTTTCGAAAAATGTGGATTGGGTTTGACAAATTTGGTAGAACACCACATTAAAACCAATGGCCCACCCATAAAGCAACGTTATTACAACTTAGCCCCCCAAAAGCTTAAACTTTTGGAAAAAGAACTTGATGAAATGTTAAAAATGGGTGTGGTGGTTCCCAGCAGAAGTGCATGGACCAACCCAACTCTTTTGGTTTCTAAAAAAGATGGCTCCGCACGTTTCTGTCTCGACAGTAGACGTTTAAATTCTTGTATGGAAGCTGACGCATACCCCTTACCTTACGTCCACGCGACCTTAGACAAACTGCGCAACGCCAAGTTCATCTCCTCTGTTGACCTAAGCAAAGCTTTTTGGCAAATACCTTTGGACGCAGAATCGTGTGAAAAAACTGCTTTCGTTGTACCTGGTAGGGGAATGTTCCATTTTAAAAGATTACCCTTTGGTCTAAAGAACAGCCCCGCCGAATTACAAAGACTGATGGACAAGCTCTTCGGTCCTGAAGTCGATAACAGCCTGTTTTGTTACCTTGACGACCTCATCATCGTCAGCGACACCTTTGAAAAACACCTATTAATGTTGGAAAAGGTTTTTCAACAACTCAAGTTCGCTGGTTTAACCATCAACTTGAAGAAGTCTGAATTCTGTAAATCCCGTTTACGTTATTTGGGATTCATTGTCGACGAAAAAGGTCTAAGAACAGACCCCGCTAAGGTGGAAGCCATGGCAAATTTTCCCCGACCCAAAAACGCGAAGGAAGTCAAAGGTTTCCTTGGACTTGCAGGTTACTACAGAAGATTCATCAAAGACTTTTCCACAATTGCAGCCCCCTTAAATAAAATTAACGGCACCCGTAAAGGTGTCAGCAACTTCCGATGGTCTGCTGAAACTGAAGAAGCGTTTACAACTTTAAAAAATGCCCTTCAAAAAGCCCCCGTTCTGAATTGCCCGGATTTTGCACTCTCTTTTACCCTCCACACGGATGCCTCCAACGTAGGAATCGGTGGAGTCCTAACTCAAGAGTTCCCAGATGGCGAACACCCTGTAGCGTATTTTTCCCGTACATTAAATAAACACGAGAAAAATTACGGAATTACCGAAAAGGAGTTATTGGCTGTATTGGATTCTGTTCACCATTTCCGCGGTTACATAGACGGTAGCAAATTTACTGTAGTCACAGACCATAGTAGTTTGAAATGGTTGATCTCTTTAAGTAATCCCTCCGGTAGACTCGCTCGTTGGGCCTCCCGTTTGTCTCAATTCAATTTTGATGTTGTACACCGTAAAGGCGCGGACAATATTGTTCCTGACGCTCTTTCAAGAATTGAATTGGCTTCATTAAATGTTGACACAATTGCCCCCCCTCCACCCACAAAAGATGAATGGTACTTGAAAATCTTCGAAGGTTGTAAAAATAATCAACAAAAGTTTCCTAATTTTATCATAAAAGAAGGACAACTATACCGTAATTGCAAGGCACCACTATCCATCCTCGAAGATTACTCTTGGAAACTTGTCGTTCCCCTCGAAGGAAGAGAACAAATAATAATTGACAATCATAGTGCTCCCGACTCCATACACCCAGGAACTTTCAAGACGTATAAAAAGATTTCCTTGAAGTATTACTGGCCTGGTCTTTTCAAACGAATTCGCAATTACATCTCTAAATGTGAAACTTGTAAAGCTTATAAACATAGCACGGCAGCACCTGCCGGCCTAATGGGTAACCCCAAACGCGCCGACAGACCCCTACAGTCATTGTCAATGGACCTCGTCGGACCTTTTCCTCGAAGTTATGCCGGACACATGCACATACTTAGTGTAGTGGATGTTTTCACCAAATTCTGTTGGATCTTCCCTTTAAAAAGAGCCAACGCGTCCGCCATCATCAAACTTCTGGAAAAACACATTTTTATACCTTACGGAACACCCAGAACCGTAATTGTTGATAACGGAAAACAGTTTATTGCCCAGGAATTCAAAGAATTTCTTGCCAAATACGGAATCAAGGACATTTATTATAACACCTTGTACACTCCCCAAAACAACACTGTCGAACGTTACAACCAAACAATCAACACAGCTCTAGCTATTCTAGTTGATAAAGACCAACGCACTTGGTGTAAAAACCTAGATAAAATTCAGGCCACTATGAACAACACTGTTAACCTGGCCACTGGTTACACACCTTTCTTCTTAAAACACGGTATGGAACAAGTCGCCCATGGTTCTCTACATAGGGACACAAACTTTCCTACGTCATCCGCCACCACAAGCAACCCTACCGCAGACTATGCCCATCGCTTGGAAGAACTGTCGGCCATTTACAGTGAAGTCACTGATGCTTTGCTCCTGGCTCACCAAAAGAGTGCGGACAGATATAACTTACGTAGAAAACATGTCACCTTCAATACAGGAGACATAGTTTGGAGAAAGAACAACACACTTTCCCAAGGAGCCATGTATTTCTCTGCTAAGCTGGCACCACGTTTCGTGAAGGCCAAAGTCCTAAGGAAAATATCAGACCTAGTGTACTCCTTGTCTGACTCATCTGGAAAGCACATTGGTAATTACCACATTAAGGACATTGTAAAGTCTGGAAGTGAGGAGTCAAGTAAAACTGCCCCCACTATCTCAGCAAACGTAAAATGATCCAGTATGTATCACTTTTTTTTTTGTAAGCTTACAGAGTCTTACTACGTCAGGCGTGTATTGTGTCAATCACATGCCCATCGTTTCGTAAATGAAACAAGTTGTAAATTATTTTGTAAATTAATGCGTACTCTCCTTGAAGTTACTTTCAAATGTTGTTTTTGCACTGTTTTTTCTTTCCCTCACGGCAATTTTTTCTTTTATTTTTTTCACCTGTTCTAAAACTGATCACTTTGGAACGGAGACACTTTTCGAGTTTCAATGTTTGGGAAGTCGCGAGCCCATTTATTGTCTCAACACGTACACTACGCAATGTTCATGCCACGTCATACCCTGCCTTGTCATGTAATTTTGTAATTTTTCTCCTATTTTTTTGTTGCATTTTTGTCGTGTGGAAAGGAACTTTCTCACCTGTTTATTTTGTTCATGTAAAGTAGTTGACAATTGCCCATCGGCGTGTCGTTCTAGAAGTCGGGTTTTGTAAATTCCAAAGTGTTAAATTCCGACTCAGAACCAGTTAACTATTTTTTACAATTTTTCCTTTTATCTTGTTCATCATGAGTTGTAAAACCTTCCGAGGTATCTCTAGCATGAAAATCAAACAGTGGTTACTTACATAGTCGCCCCTCGTGTATATAAGTTTTTTTCAATTTTTTCCTCTTAAATTAAAAATTGATGGCGTCCTACCCAAATTCATGCTCTTGTACCAAAATTGGATATCGACACGTCCATTTTGGAACTTGTATTTATAAAACCAATGATTGGTCTTTATAACCCTGTATATAAATCAATTTGGCTCGTTTCAACTAAAGTACGTAAAACCGAATCATCCGGTCTTTGGTTGTTATAACAAAGCCACTGCCTTTTGTTATTTTATTTTTTTTGCTTGTACGTTACGTATGTCTTATATGACACGTTTCAACCCTACGAGATAGGTTAAATAAAACCTTATGGTTATCCTGATTTTGGAATTCACAACTTTTAGGTGTTCATTTAACCAAGTATTTGCAACCCAAATTGCACATAACCTGGTATGTTTGTAACTGCACAAAGGGTATGTAAAACCGTAATTGGTCCCTTTTCTTTGGTCTTCCTCACTGCAGGTTGCCACAACAGACAGTATGTAAAACCATTATAGGTCTGTCTTTGTTTTAAATACTTGGTGTAAGTAGAATTATACTCTGCCATCACCCTTGTATTTTGTAACACATGAAGTAGCATCAAATTGTCTATCTTCTCTGTCGTACGCTCTTGGGCTACGGAGTTAGTTAATCTAACGAATCTTTATAAAATGTGTTAAAATCAAGCATCATTAACGTTTATTGTGTTGTATTTAAACGTAACCCTGTTACATTATAGGAGAGATCCTTAGAACATCCACCGTCATAGGAGAGATCCTTAGAACATCCACCGTTATAGGAGGGATCCTTAAAATACCTGCCACGATACGAGAAGTTCGTCATAATCACTTTTGCTCATAGCTAAATGTTATTGAGTTGGTCGTGTGACATATTTGTCATGAGTACCACCCTTTCTGTACAATCTATTTTGGTCGTGTGTCATTCATTTGTCATGAGTACCGCTTTTGTATTTTGGTCGTGTGTCATTCATTTGTCATGAGTACCGCTTTTGTATTTTGGTCGTGTGTCATTCATTTGTCATGAGTACCGCTTTTGTATTTTGGTCATGTGTCATTAATTTGTCATGAGTACCACTTGTATGTATAATTGTGTACAACCCTTGTACACGAGACGTGGAGACGTTAAAACACTTACCGTGATTCGTGCGAACGACATAATATCGACCTTGCCATCTTCTTTAAGAGGCATTGTATAAACTCTTGACTTCTGTCTATAATTGAGTTTTATCTTGTATGTACTTACATGTTTTTGTACACTATACGTGGAGACGTTAAAACACTTACCATGAGTCGTGCGAACGAAATAATATCAAACCTTTTGTGTGCGATCTACGAAATGTAGTCCACAACCCTTTGTTGTCATTCAACGCCAATGCCCGTGGACCTCCTGTTTTTTTTTACTTCTTTGCAAAAAGGAAAGAAGCCCAGGAGTATCTACTATCCCAAAAGGACTAGTTTGTAGCTTCACTGCTAACTATGGGGCATAGTGCTGTGGGAGTTAATCGATTGAGCACAAAACCACCCAACTCGTTGTCTGGGGAACGGATAAGAAAACCCCCAGGTTTGTGAAATTGGAGCAAGGGTCTGTCTTTTCTCACAATCACGCAGGAGTTTTTAAAATGACCCCTAATCTTTTGCCCAATACACGCAAAAGATTAGTCTCTTTGTTAATGTGTATTCAAATTTCTCCTCATCCTTTTAACAATTGTAAAGAGTCAGGAAATCTGCTGGTTGATCATGTTTCATTCTCACATGGAGTTTGAAGTGGAAATTAGTCCAGTCTCTAGCAAGTTTCGTCACTCAACTCCTTTCCTTTTCCTTTCCTTTCTCCTCACCATCATGTTCTCAGGTATATGTTATGAAGAGGAAAATCTGTTGTTAACCATAATTCGCCCTCACTGGGAGTGCGAATCGGTAAACTAACCAATTATCAGCAGGCTTTCTCCCTCACTCTCTGCATATGTCTCACCTTTTGTTCTTTTTCTCAATTTTACGAAACACATTCATGAATGTTGGATATGTACGATATGCACTTGGCGTACCGTCTGTCTCCTTTTGACAACCTTTATTCATGAATTGGTTTCTCTGCTTTTACCGTGACTCATTCACGACTTCTTTGTCTTGTTCGTTGAAATTCTACAAAAACCTACTACCACCTTTATGTTAACATAGGCCATGGAAGGCCGGTTGTTTTTTAACCAAGACATATTGTCACTCGGCAAACGCCAAGTCATCCTGGTAAAGGAAAATGTTCATGTAATCACAATTTAGTTAGAAAACTCTCTCTTCGTCACTCTCTGGGTCGGTGGTTAAAACTTCGTTTATTTCATTATCTGGACACATTTTGTTTCTCTCCAAACCTTTTCTTCATTGGTCCCTAGGCAGGTAAACTTCAAGAATTTTGCTCTAATAATAATTTCTCCCGGATTAAAAAGAAGCCCAGGCGGATGTCATCACCAACAGCCAAGCTGAGCTCCACTTCCTGACAGCACGCGCTGTGGTTACTAGGTCCCTCCTGCTGCCATTTTTCTACGCATTTGTTCCTGAAAGCACAGACCATACCGCTCATATGTATGTTGTTTTGTCGTGCCACAGCAAGTTGAGTTGTCCCACTATACATTATGACACTCTGAACCACCTTTTGGGCACGCTAGCTCCTAGGTTTGTTCTTACTCTTGCTATCGATGCCAACCATGTCGTCTCTTGCGCTGTCATGCAGTGACGCATATATCGTCATGTGTAAACCATCATTACCTTGACTTCCAGTATTCGCTGAATGCGTACCAATACAAGTTATGTTGAGCTACATTATGCTTCAATAACCATTATATACGATCCGTGTTTACCTTAATAACACTTTAGGATTCGTACTGGTATGTCTGCGCACACTGGATTCTCCTCCTCAATGACCTCTGTAACCATAGTCGCGGCACAGCAACCACAGTCTCCACTTCGTGAACTTCGACGTCTTCGACAAAACCAAGTGTTTTCTAAGGCCCAAGTGTACTTTTGAGTGTTATCTCAAAGGGGTCTGATTACAGTGATAATGTAATCCTTAGAATCTGTGAAACCACGTCCTCCTCTTCGAAGTTCTCCGAAACCAAACAAATCCACGCTTCGCAAACTTAGCTCCCAGACCAATGAAACTTTAGAATCACACAGGCATTTTTGTTCTTGTTTTTTGTTCTTCGATTGTACAAATATGAATTGTTATTTTTCAATTGCATAACCATGTATTGTTATTTTTCAATTGCATAACCATGTATTGTTATTTTGTTCAATTGCATAACCATGTATTGTCATCTTTCAATTGCATAATCTTGTATGTTGTTTCACACCATGTACTTTCACCAAAACTGTTCTTTTCCAAACATTGTATGTACCCCTCACCCATTCCCTACAAACATTGTGACCTAAACTATAACATAAATTGCATGTTCTAGCTAGGCATCTCTCAAGCAACGAATCTCTCAAAAAACCCCAATGAAAGTTTAAGAGGATTTTTTTTCCTACAGCTCCATTGCCACGTCGCTTTTTTTCCAAGCGCGGGGGGAAGTGTTACGATACGCCCCTGAAGCGAGTAAATACGAGAGCACAGAACGCAGCACAAGTCCACACGGCTCGGCCGCCGCCTCTCCCCGCCCCTTATCCTGTTTCTCCTTGCCTCTCCCCCGTGCCCTGCCACTCGGCATTCCCGCTGCGCTCGCCACAGAAGAGATCTGAGCGCCTTTGAGAACGCACGCTCGCGGCTCAGTTGTAGCCGGCGGACCCAATTCAATGGGGCCGCGATGTATTATTGAAATACTTTTGAGTAGAATCAGTCTTTTGCCACTATAGTTCGGTCTGTTTAGACTACGAAAGTGCCTGATGAAGCTGCCACATGAGACGAGGTTCCTGCCAACCTACATGTAAGCTGTATCTTGATTTCCTCCTTAAATGTTGTCCGTAATTCAGTGAAATGTAGGGCCCCCGCGGAAATCACGACTCGGAGAGTTTCGTTTTGAGAGAGAGTCAGAGAGAGTTAAACACTTTAGCTAGGTTTGTGTAATTTGCATTTCTTGTAATTGAATTGTACTGTAGAAACCTATGTATGTGTTTGAGTTTACAATACATGTCTAAATGATTTAACATTGTTTTTATTCTGCTACGGCGGGAGGATTGTTGACCAGTGAGGATCCCGTGGGTCACCGGAGGATGGAGAGAAGTTCCCTAGCCTTGAGCTGCCCACCACCCTGAATAGAGAGTACCATAGTCCCGCTGAGAGCTAGTCAGGGACGTGTTTTGGCCCCTGGTGTTGGTTTAGAAGCCGACATCGAGGCACCCTAACAATATTTACGTTATTTAGGTCCATAGTAGGATATTTAAAAATGTCAAATTAGTAGTGTACCAGGCCGTTATGCCTCTCGATGTTATTTGATGGCATATTTAACCCCTCAGCCCCTGAGCATATTCTGCCAGATGGTCAATCTATTTCGTTTTGAAATAAAATCCAACTACATGGAATATTTTTAGACGTATTTGACTAATAAACTGGACGACCGATGTACATATGTGTTTGTTTCAATCGACAGTATTGAAAAATAAAAAAAATCTCGAATAAGTTGATGATTTTCCCCTGACTAAGTTATTTAACTTTAAAAATGTATTTGAAAAATATTTTCCGTCGAAATTACTTAGCGTTAAAATGCGACACCCCCTATTTGTACGCACCAAAAGCTTCCCAATAAATCATCGCTTAGATTAACAATAATAATTGATAGCCCTTTTATTAAACCATAATACGGACACCTAGTAGGAAGATGATATCTACTATCTGGGACAACCGATCATCGATTAGGAGATTTATTAGGACACGACCAAGTTAAGGAAATGATTAAAGGCTAAGCGTAAAAATGAGGAAAAACCAAATAAAAATATTTATCCATTTATAAAGTTTCAATAGATTGTAATAACATATTATTTCTCTTCTAGTCGGTTAAGATATTATTCAATTGCACAAAAATAATATATTTTTTTATTTAAAATAATTTCCATCAGTGCCTATCTCATCTTAGGTGATGCTGGGTGGAGGGTATTTTTAAGAAAATGAAGTTCTAGGATTGAAAAAGGTATGAGGGATGGATAGGAATCTGGTTGGTCAGTGTTTCCAGAAGAGACTTATTTTATTTATTTATTTAAACAACCTATAGCTGTTGACCTATGTTGGTTATCCAATAATTGGTTCCTGGGGCAACGATACATAACAAAATAAATTAATACGTTCACAACGAAAGCAAAGAGAAGCTAAATTAATTTTTCATACACGTCCACCGTGTTACACACCCACACCTCGAAATTTAAGAAAAATAGAAAAATTCATGGAAAATTTAGCAATAATTGGGAACCTTTTTTAAAAATTATTGTCCAATTAAAAAAAAGATGGATAAATTTCTTGGTTTTGTTCGGTATGCAAAACGTTCATATGAACAATGAATACACCTTTACAATAGTTATCGTTTATCCGCGCTAGGTGAGCTGGTCCAAAAATTATATTGATGTGTGGGACGAGTGGATGGGGTGTTTAACAAAAAGCATCTTAATGTGAGAAATAATCATTCAACAGGATAAACGTATTACTCTTAACATAACATATCGTGTCTGTCACGTCCAATATAATTGGTTTGAATTTACACTCTATTATTAGTTTATATTTTAAGATTCAGTTGGGTGGTGTAACGTGATTAGCTTTTTATATACTTTCGAAAAATATTTAATCATATTAGAATAAGTTGACAATAATTATCTTAACGAAAATGTGAAAGAGAACAAGACACAGAAAAACAGAAAAAGACAATGGTAGCAACTGGGACTCGAACCCAGACCTCTCCGTCTAACCGGGACGAGCGCGATAACCTATTTCGCCATTGCCACCTTCTGTCAAAATATGATATATTTCACTGATGGGAATAACCTTCAAAAAGTATAAAAAGAAAGTTTTTCTTACAAAAATTGAATATTCATTTAGACTTTCATAAAAGTCAATTGTTCCATATAAATAAATTCGGATATATCTATCCGAGACGCTATCCATGTCGCAAACCAATTCTTAGAATTATTGTTTCCAATAATAAGGGTAGTTGCCCGTAATATGGAGAAAAATAATTAGTTAAAAATAATGTAATTCTAAAATTTGAAAATATGAGATTGATAATTATGACGTTTTGACAGAAGGTGGCAATGGCTCGTCCCGGTTAGACGGAGAGTTCTGGGTTCGAGTCCCAGTTGCGACCATTGTCTTTTTCTGTTTTTCTGTGTCTAGTTCTCTTTCATATTTTCGTTTAGATTATTATTGATAACTTATTTTAATATGATATATTTCACTGATGGGAATAACCTTCAAAAAAGTATAAAAAGAAAATTTTTCTTATAAAAATTAAATATTTATTCTGTTTGTAAATCACTTCATCACTGTAACCAATATACAATTTTGATAAAACAAACAAAAATAAAAATGATGGCGTAATATATATTTTAATGTAAATCTGAAACAGTGATATAAATCTGACATAAAATCTCACTATTTATTTTTATTAGTTTGGATTGACTAATTTCATAGTACCTGTATACTGTATTATTTCATCCAAATTCACATCCATTTGTATAAGATATTCTCTTTTATTATTCCAAGTCCTGACGTGACCTGCATTCAGCGTGTGGTTCATTTGATCATGCCATATATTTCAGTTACTTTCCCCATTCCGTTTCTCATCTTCTTCCGCATCATATCCTCCTGTCACACGAGACACCGTTATTTTTCCATTCGCTCTAACTGCACAAACCAACGTAGCATATTTTTAATTTTAATAAATACTTTTAGATCTACCCATATCTACTTTGCATTCAATTTGGTTGAATTTTGGTGTTAGCGAAAATAAATATGTGAATTTAAAACCATAAAGTATAGAAGCATTTCCAGACATGATTAAAATAAATATTATACACTATCAATATGTATATTCTTATTAGAAGTGTCCGGGTTCATGGGGTGAAGTTTGTCTACGCCTTGGCTGCAGATGCTTTTGCCCACCCACCACGTGGTGGGCCTGATCGGAAAAGACTGGTAAGGTAGACCTTTGGTCCTCTCCAGTTGGACTCTCTCAAAATGTCGCCTTGCACGGCAGTGGGAGGTATGGATTCATACGTTCGTCGCTATTGAACACATTGGCCCCAAACATCTACGAACTTTCATAATTTTTCCTTCCCAAAACTTACTTTCCTTCCCTTCCATGAAAGTACCCTTTAAACAGAATCGAAAAATATGATAAAGGCGCCAAGGGCTGTAGTTTTACTCACGGCCTCCAGTGAGGAGCTAACTTAATTAAGTCAAGTAAAAAATTGACTTTTTAACTTGACTTTACGAGACATGAAACGAAAATTAATAATGTAACACGATTCGAAATTGATCACATTCAATCTTCCTATCCATCTACTCCCATCCTTTGACCATTTATCCTTGTCTTATTTTCTCCCTCCCCGCCCCTGTTTTTTCATTTATTTAGCTATAATATATATTATAACTAAACAAAATAAAAACACTTATATATGCTCACATCTCCATCATTCGCTAGATTCAGTGGAAAGTTCGAAATTGACATAATTAACAATTTTTATTACTACACGCAGGTACTCTCATTTGAATTGGCTGTCAACTAACTAAATACTAATTATTATTTTTAATTGATAAACTAACGTTTAAGACAAGATTTTTATGCATAGCATAAAGGGTAACAATTATTATAAGCAATAATTATCAGCCTGAAACACTCATATACATTGAAAAAATCTTCCGAGAAAAGATTGCCGGTCAGAAGCTCTACCAGAAGCGGCCAGTATCTTTTCTCGGAAGATTTTTTCAATGTAGATGAGTGTTTCAGGCTGATAATTATTGCTTATAATAATTGTTACCCTTTGTGCTATGCATAAAAATCTTGTCTTAAACGTTAGTTTATCAATTAAAAATAATAATTAATATTTGACAAGTTAAAGTATTTCGCCAAAAAATGTAGACAGAATTGGTCTCGACGCCATCTAGCGAGCGATTTAGAATTAACAATGCCTCTCTCACAAAAAATAAAGTTGGTTGTTTTCAGGTGGAAAAATGTAATAAGCAGTAATGGTTGAATGAACCACTAGTATATATTGAATTATTTGGCGGGTATTAGATAAGCCACCATAGCTAAGTGGTAGAGCTCCTGACCGGCAATCAGAGGGACACGGGTTCGAGTCCCGTTGGCGGCCAGTATCTTTTTTCGGAAGATTTTTTCAATGTAGATGAATGTTTCAGGCTGATAATTATATGAACAAAAATGATAATTATTGCTTGTAATAATTGTTACTAAATACTAAATAAATCTAAAGTGGCAATTGTTAATTTGGCACATAAATACATTTAATCCTCAAGTATTACTATCATTTTCGCTTAGCGTTAGCGCATGTAAATAATTGTTCGCGGCAAGTCCCCTAAGTGCCTTCACGTATCACCGAAATCTAGTTCATTATTTTATCACATAATCTGCTCCAATTAAAGTGCCTGGGTGGCGGGTGGAGAGGGTTGTTTGCTTAAACCCGAACAAAATGAAACTCTTCGTGGTGCTCCTATCACATGGAACATCGAATTCAATCACACCCATACAACATCTCCCCAAAGTGAGGAACACAAATATCACTGTCAGTATAAATATACATTTCGATAAGTTATTTGATTGTTTATTTGTGGTACAACAGTAAGAGAGACAAAAGAAAGAGTAAAAGAGATAAAAACACATACTTAGAAGTAAAAACTATGTAGTGTAAAATTTTCAAATTACCTCTGATGGCCTTCGTGCTCTAGGAGTAAGGCTCTCGGCTAGCAATCCCGAGGTCGTTGGTTTAAATCCCGGCACGCGTAAGAAATTTTTATTTGATGTGTTATTTCACAATATAATCATTTAAAAATATTATTGGTTAACGGTTAGTTAGTTAGGTTCCAGAGTAGAAGATACTGTTCAGCATCGTCCCGGTGCGTGTAAGACCGCCACTTAGAAATGAAATGAATTTGGTGAAAAAGCATTTGGTGACTACATTTGAATAGCCACGTATTTCCCCACCTTCCTCTTCCCCGTCTCCTTCCCCTCCTTTCTACCTTTAGCCTCACAACATATAGAAGTAGACTCTAATGGTTAAATATAAAAACGACCTCAGACGGTCTCTGTGGTCTAGGGGTAAGCCTCCCGACTAGCGATCTGGAAGTCGCGGGTTCAAAAACCGGCGTGCTGAAGAAAATTTTATTTAATTCATTATTTCACAATACGGTGGACGATACTCTCAGTTTTGCCAAGGTTTAAGACCGCCATTCAGATTGAAACCTTTTGCTTGAAATTAATTTAACCATGTTTGTTGACTAGCCAGGAACTTCCCCACCTTCCTCTTTCCCGAATCGTTCCCCTCCTTACTACCTTCAGCCTTAAAACCTACCCAATTATGAATGCCACATTCATCAAGAGAAAATGTAATAGTACGTAAGTTATAATTACAAATTTATTTACTTAAATGCATAAAGAATAACTGAAAAATTAATACATAAACTAATAAAATAAAATCTTTGCTTTCTTCCCATCTCTTCCAATATCTTGTAAACAAACATTATACACAAACTCACCCTCCTTCTCCAAGTATTCATCATTCACACATATATTGCACAAAGTACTAGCTTTAGGTTTTTTAATCGAATTTTATTTAACAAATTCAATAAATTAAAACTTTTTGTGATTTTTTCAACTACTACACCCGTATGGCTTATGACCGTATTATGGTAGTCGTACAGAATTTAAGTTTTAATGTAAAAGCACATAAATATATCTTCAAAATAGCTTCTAAAGAATCTGAAAATTAATTTGATATGAGTTCGCCTTTTGAATAGTATTAAAATTCATTTTAATTTCAGTCTTATTAATATTTGCTCATTTTTTACCGTAATATTTTCTTGTAAGTACTTCAAAAAATTTCAGTAGGCACTGCAAATGATATCAATTTTGAAATTGGGTAAAATTACAGAAAATAATTTTACTAAGTTATAAAATAGAGTAATGTAAATAATGCGTAGTAGATTTTAAAAATAAACTTAAATGTTAACGAAGCCTTATTGGCTAGTGTAAAAGACGCTAACATTATTTAATGCGATGTCATTTTATATATTTGAAATAATAACCAATTTGCTTCCAATATATAATCATTACATAGTAAAAAATGAAATCGCTCAAAATGTTTGTGCGCTTAGATTTTTTAAACTACGCAACGAATTTTCATGCGGTTTTCACCAATAGATAGAATAATTCAAGGGAAAGGTTTATTATAGAAGAGCAAAGCCCAGAAATTCAAATATTCAATTCAGTCAGCGGGCAGCGGGCAGCGGGCAGCGGGCAGCGGGCAGCTGGCAAATGGGTGGTGTGGATTTTATAAAGGTTGGGTAATGGCGTTGTGTTTCGTTATCCACAGCAACGTGTGGCCTGGTCTGCTAGAATACGTATATAACAAGTACATTCACAGACATAATAGAAAGACGAACAACCTGACACAGACTTTCAAAAAAGGACGAAGCCGATAAGCAAAACGGTTTATTTCACAAAGGGATGAATTTATTTTTTGCGTTGCTGGAAATTATTAAATCTACACCTTTCTAAATTTGGGCGGCCGGATAACCGAAACCCTTGCTATAGGTCTCCCATGTGGTTCAAAACATTTGGTGACTTAGCGAGGGTGCCCGGACTGCCCGGGTTCAAGGGGTGGGATTTTCTTGATCTTGGCGGTGGATGCGTTTGCCCGCGATCCGGGTCGGGAGAAACTGGTTCAGGGAGAACTTTTGACCTCTTCAACTGGACTCTTTCGACCCATCGCCTTGCACCTCAGTGGGAGGGATGGATTCATACTTCCATCACTCCTGGAAAAATTGACCCAGATTCTACCCATCCCCATACCCTTTTCCTTTCCCAGAAATTGCTGTTCTTCATTTCTCTAAAAGACCCTCGGTATAGCATCCCCAATCTCAAACACGAGATAGGCTCCATGGGCTTTATTCCTTGGGGCCTCTTGCGTGGAGCTAATGTAAAAAAAACATCTAAATAAATTGTAAGAACCACGTTGATCAAGATCAAGAAAATGTAATAGTATTACAAAGCTATAATGAGAAATTTGTAAACTTAAATGAACAAATAACTTAATTTACACGAGTATATGAACAATTAAAGCAAAAAATCTTGAATGAGAAATGATTTATACATTTTTATCTACTGGTTTATCTTGCAGTCAGCTGCATTAGGGCGGTGTAGATATTATCAACAACAGTTAACGGTTCATAAAATGGCATGGTTTCATTGAAAATGGATTATTTATCCCGTTATAAGGATTCTTGTAACTACACCAACTTTTGAAAATATCGTGTTACAATATGCCAGAAATTAATCCTAGGTGATTTTGTTCTACCAACTACAAATTAATAATAATGGTATATTTGCCACATGGGGGGTCAAGGGTTGAAATTTTACTATTTTGAGTGCTTCATAAATAAAATATTACCGACAGTAAGGAAATCTAGGATTTCCCTATATTTGTGTCGGTAATAATTTATTCACGATTGCATTATGAAATGCAAATCATATACGAAACGGTCTCCCCTCACATGCACCCTCCGTCTACTAGTACTAGCGAGATATAAATATTAGAGTGGAGCGGGGTGGCCCGATTTAACACACCCGCTATATGAACTGTATACATTGTGATACGGTGGATACATCCACGGAACATAGAAACACAGGCGGAATACCCAATGGCCCTGCCGTTGGCGAATGTCCAAATCCGCGTGTCAAAAGACCCAGCACAGTAGGTCTATCGTCGCGCGTCGCCGTTTCTCGAATGTTCCAATTGTTTTTGCCCAGACCGCCCATCGCGGCCGGAATTTGCCAAAATTCGAGTCTGCAAGTGCCATAACGTCCCGAGGGGTCTTGTCTCCGCAGAAATATGGCGGGAATACGCTGCACTGAGTGGATGGCATAGGATATAGACGCTGTAGGGTGTAGGGAACAGGGTACAGGGAGGGGCGGCCATCTTCCATCGAAACATCGTAAAAGATCTGCGTCGCCACCACTGTCTTTCAGTAGTCGCGGAATTTCGATATTCACGACCGCGATCAGGGCCGCCGCGAGGCTTGCAGCTGCCTGTGTGTATAAGAAATGCTGTACAGATTTTTAAACAGATCCTAGGTCAAAATTAATAAAAACTTAGTTTTAACTAATTTATATTATTGTTGTGGTTAAAAATAGGTGTTCTATTAATTTTGAATTAAATTGGTGCCAAAAAAAAGTTTATTGCGTTTGAAGGAGAGATCCTAGCTAATAAAAATGTTATTTTTCATGTATTAATAAGATACACGGTCATTAAGGTCTGACAAGATCAAGTTATGAAAAACAATAGCGTTATAGGAAAGGAGCTCCTATATAAAAAAAACGATTTGCTAATGTGATAAGGACGCTTAAAATGGTTTATAAAAGACCATTTTTAAACCATTTTAGCATCGTTTTCTTATTCTTATTAACTTTGTACAGACACTCCACACGACAATGCACGTAGCCGTTTCCAAATAGCAAATAAATAATTAAGCTGTAAATAAGGAAAGTGCACGAATTCAATCAAGTCTATAATAAATTTAATGAAGTGTTGTGAAATAAAAACTAAAAAAGTTGGTTTATCAGGCAAAATACACAGAAATGACAAAATTTTCATAATTTTTGTACAAATTAATAAATTGTTGTATTTTACTTTTGAATTCTTTCATTCAAGTAAGCAATTAATTATTGAGAATTAAATAAATTACGCAATCACCAATGGAATAAAATTATAAACGCTGTAATACCCCCGCACTGGCTTGTACGCTTACTAATGTGATTATTATTTTGTTTTATATTTAAAAATATGTACGTAACGTAACAGATATTTTGTAGAGTATTGGGTTTTCACGTAGATTCAGTTTCTTTTAGATGTTGATAGGTTAGAACTTTTGCCGTATCCATCCCAATAAATGCAGATGAAGTAGTATTGCTAAAGGATTACCATCTATCGCTGGTCGTGCCTTAGGCACGAACAGTTAAAATGAGGGCTGAAAGCTCCAGTAAAAACAGCGAGCTTCCGTCAGTGGGTGGCAGCATACAACTATTTAAGAGCTAGCCTAGTAAGGACGTCTGTTCAGAAAAATATAAAATTGTAAATATTCAAGAAAATCAATGAACAAACTAGTAATCAATTGAACCTTAAACTTACGGAAGAAACCCAACACTTCTCAAGTTGTCTGATATTGGAAATTAGAAATGAGAGAAAGAAAATATTTTAAATACAACAAGGAAAATTACAAAGGCCGTTGAAATATGTGCTGGCCGTGCCAGAAGAGGGCGCCCCTTAGTTCAGCCGCCCGAGTGCTTCTCACGCATTACACACAGAAATACTACGGCCCTGATAGCGGCAGCCAAAAACGCTAAAAACGCCAAGCAAAGATTCCCAGTTTCCCACATATATATAACATAACGAGTTTTATGCAAGTGGAGGCGTTTCTCAACGAAACAACACTGTTATTATTATGTGTTTCTGTAGTCTGCAGTAATATAGGTGCCTCAACGATGCACTTCTTATTATTAAGTGATAAAGAGAGATTCATTGGTGCGCTTAAAACTTTACTTCCTCTTAACTGGAGTGGTATATCGCATTTAACACATCTTACTACTTTTGTAAAGAACAAAAGTGGTTGAAAATATTTTGGCGATAGATATCGTAATAAAGTTATTATTAATCAATTAAAAACAAATCACCATATGAACACCACTTATTTAATCAAAATAATCTTCATGTTTCAAAACCAACGGTTTCTTCGTCAGAATAAAATTAAAATTTAATATAATTTTATTCCGATGAAGAAACCTTTGGTTTTGAAACGTGCAGATAATTTTGATTAAATAAGTGGTGTTTTACATAATAATTTGTTTACATTTAATTCAAATGACGCCACAGGGTGAATTTGTGAGGATTCAAGAAGTTTTTTTAAATAATTTTTTTTGTTTTCATAAATTCGTACCCAGTAATCTATAATTAATAAAACTCTCGTAGTCAAAGGTCAAAGCTATACCCAGCATTCTGAATTTCTATTAATATATAATAAAATGCCCCCGAACCCTTTATTTCAGTTACCGAGTTAAAAACTAATTTCCTTATGAAATTATAAAATTAGACAATAAAAAATATGTGGAAATTTTGACTAGCCAAGTAGGAATGGATCCTGTTTTAGGCCAGTCAAATTGACAAATTTAATTCATATCAAAATTTCATATTACATTGTTTAATTATGTAACATATTATTTATAGAAGGATAAAATTGTTAATTATGAATTCCTCATAGAAGCTTTCGTTAAATATACAATGTTCATAGAAGCTTTCATTAAATATACAAAGATATTATTTATATATATATATATATATATATAGGTATGTTTGGTTATTTAAATCGCTTGCAAAAATCGAGAATAAAGACATTCTTCAAGCGTGATTACAAAATATCATAATTCACATGGATGTTTAAATCGCTTGCAAAAATCGAGAACCAAGATATTCTTCAAGCGTTATTATAAAATATTATAGTTAAGTATCGATAGTCAAGATGAATAATCAGCCACCTCCAAATACCAAGTTTTGAGATAATGAGGAAATCAATATTTGAATGCACAAATCAAACGTTCCGGTACATCATTACGAAATTATAATAACATCATTTTATTTAAAATTTAGGCGTACTAGATTTGTCAAAGAATTTATACCTTCAAAATTTAGGCGTATTAGATTTGTCTAAGAATTTATATATAAAAATGCAAAAGTCAGTCATTTTAAAAACATGTGACCAGTTAGGATTTCATCAGAGCCGAACCCTCTGATATGAAAATATCTGGAGTCGGTGAAATATTTTTCCATTATGTATCTGGTGGATTGACGTATTGTTCTTGTATTGTTTTGTATTTATTATACTTATATAGTGCACTTACATTGCGTGAATTTACTAGATAATCATTTGTGGAAAAGTGTGTGGAAGGGTTTAGTCTTTTATTTGGGAAAGATTTAACCCGGACATAAAATCTGGAGCACTGTAAAAGTAAAATACATTTTGATTGATTCACTACAGCTTTAATTTGAACATTAGACCAGATAGAGGATAACTGGATGATTGATGTTCCGAAAATTTTGAAAAAAAAATCAAGTTTCGTTATTTAACTTGCTACAGGTATGAAAAAATCGCAGTGTTTATTAAAGAATAATGAGATGTCGAGAATTTTTGTTATATTTTAAATGATATGTTTTATCAACTATTTTTATGCCTATTCATTATACCTAAATGTATTTTGAATATTAGCGTGCTCCTTCATTATTTTTACGGTGCTCCAGATTTTATGTCCGGGTTGAATCTTTCCCAAATGAAAGACTAAACCCTTCCACACACTTTTCCACAAATGAATATCTAGTAAATTAACGCAATGTAAGTGCACTATATAAGAATAAAACAATACAAGAACAATACGTCAATCCACCAGAAACATAATGGGAAAATATTTCACCGACTCCAGATATTTTCATATCAGAGGGTTCGGCTCTGATGAAATCCTAACTGGTCCGATAAATCCTACTGATCCCTCAATATAAATATTTAAAAAATCTTTCGTAATCCTACATGTATTTAAAATGACCGACTTTTGCATTTTAATGTACAAATTTTTTGACAAATCTAATACGCCTAAATTTTGAATGAGAGAGCTAGGTATAATGCCAGTAGCCGAAATAACAAATGGTAATATTTTTATAGTCTGAGAATGCCAAATTCTTTTTATTTCATTTCCTAAATCTGTATATTTTCTTATTTTTTCACAAACAGTTTTCTGAATATTACAAGAATTTGGAATAGCGACATCAATGATATAAGTTATTTTCTTAATTTTGTCATGTAAAACTATATCGGGTCTATTATGACTAATTGCTCTGTCTGTCAGAATAGTTTTATCATAATAAATTTTATAAAATTCATTTTCTAAAAATGAATTTGGTTCATATTCATAATATGGTACATTACGGCAGTCAATCAAATTATGTTTAATTACCAAACTTTGGTGAATTATTTTTAAAACTTGATTGTGCCTAAATGTATATTCGGACGGCGCTAATACAGAACATCCCGATATAATATGTTCTATAGTTTCCGGAAAAGCCAAACATTTTCTACATAAATCATCAATTTGATTTGCATCTTTGATGATATGCTTCCTATAACTTTTAGTATTAATGACTCTATCTTGTATGGCAAGCATAAAGCCTTCTATTTCTGCGCTCAACTCTCCAATACTCAACCATTTGTTTGACGAAAATTTGTCAACATATGCTTGGTTGAGATAATTGAAGTGTTTTGCGTGAAGAATTTTATTTAACCAGGAATCTAATAATTCCTGGTTGGTATTTATAAGAATGCTGGCATTCTCGTCGTATAAATTTAATGGTGAAATATTTCTATCTGCCTTGCAAATTATTTTATGCATTTCTGAACTATCAGCTTTCCTATGGAAAAA
Organism: Limnephilus lunatus; assembly: GCA_917563855.2. Lineage (NCBI taxonomy): Eukaryota > Metazoa > Arthropoda > Insecta > Trichoptera > Limnephilidae > Limnephilus > Limnephilus lunatus. The sequence continues at coordinate 82,955,785 of OU830594.1, forward strand.
ATTTCTTAGCATTTCTACCTGATTATGTTTTAAAGATGTTATTTTGACTATACCTCTACCTCCTAAAATTACCTCCTCCTCTATTTTTGAACGCTTGTAAAGTAGGAATTAAAATTTCTTCCTAACTAATTATTTGTCATTCAACTTAATAAAATTGTTAATTTTATTTTTGGTACAAAAATTTTGAAAACAAAAAACGCGAACGTCATTGCAACCTTAAACGCCAAAACTTTAACTAATCAAATGAAAAATGCATTTTATTTGTTGAGACCATTTAACGATCGTTCTAGTTTTCCCGTTTTCAATCTAAATCATACCTAAGCATTTGCTTCTCTGATAAAACCTCATTAAACTGTGAAATCACCAAGCCTTGCACTGCAAAAGGCTCAACCGATTAAAATTGCAATTATTATAATGCCATTATATTCCCGTACTCAAATCGATAGTCAATTTACTTTTATTGTGGAACAGCATGCCCAGTTCTCAGTAACTCGTAAGTATTCATAGGGTAGAACTAATTATCCAAGGCGGTCGCAAGCCATTCCTGAATAAATGCTAAAACTTTGCATGGATAATGAACGTGTGGGAAAATCTGATAGTCTCTATCCCCCTAAACCTTTTATGAATTACTTTCAATTGACCATTTAAATAAAGAAGCCTCTTTGGGGATATCACACGAATACGGAAACTGCAATAGAACCTCCGTTTCAGAGCTTTATTTCACTGTGTTTTTAACAGGAAGCTTATGAATGCCTTTATGCGAAGATATTTCAGGCGCTTTTCGTGCCTTTAAAAAAAATCTATGTATGAACTGAATTTAATTTACTTTAAGCTTGAGAAATATTCTGTTCTGCATTATTATTACAATTGAATTTTAGTAATTAATTATTATACTGGAATTTATTTGGATAAACAACAATAAGAAGGTCAACCTCCATGGCGAGGCGATAGAATTGTAAAACGGTAGAATATCGAAAATACATAAAATGTTTGATGAGTGAAAAACTAGTCACAGCGAGAGCTCGTACGGACCTCATCAACGTTCGTCCTCTTTCTCCTCAAGATGACGCTATGTACGATCTCTCGCTGGGACTAGTAGATCACAAAAATTCACAACTTTTATATAATTTTTCATGTGTGTACCGCGCAAGACTCCTAACTGCTCCCAACCGTTTGGAGCCAGTAAAACTATGGCACCTCCAATTGAGGAATGTTATGAGCATGAAATTATTGTGGAGTGGAAATAGATGTGGGATAGGAAGTTGGGGAGTACTTAGCTATTCAGATCTGGTTTCCAAACACGGTCAAAGCTATTTCAATCAATATTTTTATTCTGAGTGGTAGTCTGTGAAAGCGATACTGAAAGTCTCTACAAATAGTACACTATTTTTAATGAATAAAATATGGAATAACACAAATTAATAAAATATAATTTACTTACGGCGGGATTCAAACCCCCGACCTATGAATTCGTAACCAAGGATCGTAACCACTCAACCACGAAGGCTGTAAATCCTATATACGAGTATGAATTTATGTAATATATACATAAGTTGTGGTGAGAAATGTGGATATCCGCAAAGAATGTAAGGCTGATGTAAGCATAATGAGTAAGATTAAGAAAGGGACTATCAGATGGTTTGGGCATTTAGAGCGAATGAACGAAGAAAGTAGTGTTAGAAGAATGTACGACGCAAATGTGAATTGTAGAAGAAGTCGGGGACGTCCGAAGAAGACATGGCACGATCAAGTCAATCAAATACTTGAGTCGGGCCATGTCAAAAGTCAGAATAATAGAAGAGAGTGTATGAGACGATGTATGAATGTGAGTGAGGCAAAGAGTGTATGCCAAGACCGAGTTGTTTGGCAGTCCGTCCTCTCTGCCTACCCCTGCGGGGAAACGGCGTGATGGTTAGTAAGTTACATAATTTTATTTAAAAATGTAATCCTTTTTTACTGTAAAGCTCTTACTAAAGTGCGAAAACAATAAAATGTTTAAATACTAGTATAATTACAAAAATCAAAAACAATTATAATCTTTTGACAATCTCTCAGGCGTCGCTATTAATTCTGCTTCATTGATTAAATTAACATCAAAAGATCATTCTGCCGTCTGCTGAAAAAGTCGCATCCATTGGCGCTGAAATTCCCTGACAAAATCCACTTCCCCCTCCCCAATAACTCAGGGCTTAGGCGTGTAAATCATTTTTATAACGGTCATAATTTTAATAGGTGATATCAGCAGCGCTATATCGGGGTGAAGTATTAACATTTGTTAAAATTACAGTCGACCACTCGTTCTTAGGGACTAGACTCACATAGGTGGGCTAATGGGGATTTATGATCTATCCTGGATATAAAGTTGGCGTACATTGCACTAACCCTGTTACATGAACATATATTTTCATCTCAAAATAAAGAACGATGATTATCACTTTTCTGAAGCAGGTATTTCGTTAAAAATTACATCCAGATCTTTTTATTTATTAGCAGAAATCATCGGCATTGCCAGGTTTGGAGTAAAGTTTTGATGTTGTGAATCGTAGTTAAAGGTGGAAATAGTAATAAATTGAAAAAGTTTATTTTTTTAGATATTCGATTCACATCGTCGTAACATAATGTCTTCCTCGGGCGTCCCTGACTTATTTTACCATTTACTTCTAATTTTTACAATATCTTAACACTTTCATCGCTTCAACGTTCATCCGCTCTCTAATTCCAAATAATCTATACATACATTTCGTAATTTTATGTATTTCGTTTAAATCATCTTTATTCAGATACGCATTTTTTGTTCCGATTCGAACTCGATTTCTTTTACGATTCTCTTCCACGTCACACATTCTCATTTACACCTCTTTCTGTGTTCATCATGTACTCCTCATTTTATCGCATGAAAGTATTTGACTCACTTGATCGTGCCGTGTTCTCATCGGATGTTTCCAACTTCTTCTACCATTCACTTCCAAGTCATACATTCCCCCTATACATCTTTCTTTGCTCATCACGCACATCTCATTTTGCCACAAATAATTATTTGATTCATGTCTTTCTCAGGTTTAATTATACCATTTATTTCATGTAATGCCATGCAAGCTTCGTTGTTCCCAAAGATATTTTAATATAAGAGATGTGCTATCGGTAGTTTTTCGTTAACTAAACTAGTGTCGCCGATATCGTTAACTAAAACTTCTGTACACCTTAAAAAAATCAACGAAATTCCGTATTCAAACTAGGACCATTAGACCGTAGTCCACCGACTGTCGGGCGGCCATCATAGCATATCTCTTATATTTCAACATCTTTGATTGTTACTGTTAAAAACCTAGATTATATCCAATTTAATTTATTTTCATTCCCGCCTCCTAAATTGGCTGTCTACATTACTAAGAAAGAAAATACTTGAACAGTTGTCTATATGTGTGATATCAAATTCAATATGTGTAAAAATCAGAAATATAATTTTTCACTATTTATGTCCATAATCTTTATTATAATAAACACACCATAATGCGGTGTTTAGCAACTTGTAATAAATGTTCATATCGGATAATGATATAATATGATGTAGGTGGCAGCTTGGGACGTTTACGGGGTCAAAGAATCCTAAACGTGGCGCCAAACGTAAATTTACGTGAGAAGCTTAAATCGGGGATCAGATAAAGTCACAAAGTACCTACCGAGAAACTATTTCAGTCTATCCGAATGCTAGCTTATATTCCTTTTGAAAGATAAAATTCACGTATTATTTATTACAAATACCTCGCAATATTTTAATTCCTCTTACCATCATAATTTAAAACGGAAAAAGTTTGCTATTAATTTTTGTTATTTTTTCATTATAAGTACCTGTATAGAAAACATTTTAATATATTGTACGTAAGGTGCCTAATCACAGTTTGATAATGCCTTCAAAAGGCAAAACAGCTGTCGTGCGTATCATCACAGCTTGCTTAAAATTAAACTGTTTTTATTAATTGAGTATTAATGTGACAGAAAGTATAATAGATAATAGAAAATAAAACGGAGTTCTACAAGTAAACTTGGTAACATAAAAACCAAAATCGATTTATACGTTCGTCATTCCTGGACACACTGACTTCCAGATTCTTCCAATTCACCACTCATAACTCTTTCTTTTCCAGATTTGTCAATTCTTCCTTTTCTTAAAAATACCCTCCACAAAGCATTCCCAAAGATGACACAGGCTTTAAGGGAAATTATTTTCATCACAGCCTGAAGTACAAAGTTAATGCAATAATAGGATTGTTATTTGCAATTGGTTTTTATCAGGATTACATTAATACTAATCGGTAGACATAAATTGATTTTAAAACTGTGTTTATCCAGATTTGACACATCTGCCATATGTCACCCCAAGTGGTACGCTACGTTTGGCGATTAAAGAGGGTTATCTGGGTTCATGGATAAAGTTTGCCTAGGTCTTGAAGACAAATGTCTTTACATACCTACTGCGTGGCGGGCCAGATCGAGAGATACTGGTTGAGGGAGGCCTAACATAGACCTTTCCCACCTGGTTCTCTCGACCCATCGCCATCGGCTTGAACCGCAGTGGGAGGGATTTATTTATACGTCCGTGTATATGTCACTCCTGGACACGTTGACCCCCAGATTCCTATCCACCCTTCATACAATTTTCCTTCCCAGCACTTCCTCCATTTCCTCTACCTAAAAATACCCTACCTACAACATCCCCAAAGATTACTCCTGTGTGAAGCTAAAGCAAAAAAATGCTCTCTGGTTTTTTAAATGTACCACAAAATATTACCATGTCCTACTATTGTAATATTTTATATACTAGCATTATAAACAGTCTTTATACATTCATATTTCACGGTGTTAAATACTTTCATATTATTGACAAATAAAACAACAACATTCAAAATATAAGACCAGAAGAAAAAAAAACAATATAATTTAAACGGTTCTGATGAAGCGCACCTACTTTTTTTTTTTTTTTTACATTAACTCCATACAGGAGGCCCTGAGGAAAATAATTTCCCTCAGGGCCTATGTCATCTTTGAAGATGCTGTGTGGATGGTCTTTTTAAAGGAAGGAAGGAAGGAGTGAACCTGGGTCTTGAAAAGACCCATGTTGTAGGAGAGAGGAAACACAGAGGCCGGCAAATCGTTCCACATCCGAGCTGTTGAACTCAAGAACGAGTCGTAGAAACGACCCGTTCTCATGTGACTAATGTCAACCGTGTATAAATGTTGGGCGCGTGTTTGGCATGTTGCCGACTATGCACCGGTGCCGAGGGGATCAATGACGCTAGTTCCTCGGAGCATCTTCCATTGCAATACCGGTAGAACAAGGACAGTATTCCCACCTGACGCCTGTACTCTAAAGATTGCTATCCGTCTGTTAAGATAGGAGAGTCTATCAAACGGACCGCCCGTTTCTGCACAGAGTTAAGGGTTTTTTTTAGGTATTTTGGAGCTCCAGACCAGATAAATACGAATAAAAAATAAAATGGTTTTTTGAAATATTTCCAATGTTTTCCTTTAAACATGGAAACGTAATAACAATAAGAGGAAGTGATTTTTTTTTATAAGTCCGTTTCAAATTACGGAGAGAGGAAGCGTGAATTTAATATATATATATTTTTTTAAATAGGCAAATTTCAAAATTGAGTCGGGTTTAGAGTGAATGAGAAATGGAGGGGAGGCAATTTTAGATAAAGCTAATGAAGAGAGGATTTTTGTTTAGAAAGGGATAACCAAAAAATATGTGATCTAAAGTTCCCACTTCTGGACTTATAGAATAAACCTACAATCTGGAAAACCAAGAATGTGGATTTTAAAAAGGTGAGAACGAACGGAAGATGCCAAATTCTCATTCGAATAATTGAGGAAATATCTTTCATCTTCTAAAAACCATTTTTTTCGAGATATTTAGTATATTATTTTAAAAGACGGAATGCTGTAGAAATGAGATCCCTGAGGCGTATGTGTGGTAAAAATAAGAATGATCTTATGAGAAATGTGGAGATCCGCAATAAATGCAAGGCTGATGAAACCGTAATGAGGAAGATTAAGAAAGGGAACGCATAAGCGAATGAACGAGAAAAGGAGTCTAAAGACGGGTTGTTTCGAAGAATTTGAACAATTCATAAAAATTCAAAGTAAATTTTCAAGTCCTGTGGAAGACCTAATCAAGTTCTGTTTTATAACAGTGTGAGCCAATTGCTTCACAAAACTAAGATAATAATAATAAAACTTGAATAAACTTTCACATTTTTCAAATTCTCTAAAACAACCCGTGTTAAGGAGAATAAACGATGCAAATGTGAACAATAGAAGAAGAAGATATGGCACGACCAAGTGAATCAGTTACTTGAGTCGGGCCATGTCAAGAGTCAGAAAAACAGAAAATTGTGTGTGAGATGATGTATGAATATGAATAATCAAGGAGTATGTGCCAAGACCGAGTTTGGCGGTCCGTCCTGCGGGGAAACGGCGTGATGGTTAAAAAGTTAGTTAGTTTTTATTATAAAATTATTATCATTCAAAACTGTACCAACAAATAAAATGTATTTAATTATGATAATTATACTATTTCGTGGCAATGGCCGTAAATTATAATAATATTGGTTTTGTTCTTCGTATAAGTAAAGTGTTTATTAATCCACGTACAAGTAATGGTATATTTTGCATTAGTCAGAAGTATACAGGAATATGCCTCGTCAATTTGGAACCCGCAGTACAAGGTATACATAGATAGCATAGAATATATTCAAAACAAATTTATAAAATATTTTATCTTCAAATTCAACAACAACTTTGATTGCACGTTTCAAACATTCAAACAAAAGCGAGCAACAGCTGATTTGACATTTATACACAAAATCTTACTTATCTTACTAATATTATAAATGCGAAAGTTTGTATGAATGGTCGGTTGGATGGTTGGATGGTCCTTACTCTTTCACGCAATAAATATCGAATGGAATTTAAAAATTCTTTCACTAATCGAAAGCTACATTATTTGCAAGTAATAACGGCTTTATATAGTGGTAAGCTCTGGCGTTATGAATGAGCTGTGGCGTTATGAAATTATGTATCATACGTTTTCTGTCCCTAACAAAATCGAGTTATTGCAAACGTCTAAAAAATTGTTACCTTGGAAATAATGTTTTTTTTTAATTTTAGGCCTAAAAAGAGTGCTTTGTTGTGATTAAAAAGAGTACTTTTTTGGCGTCGTAGTTAATATCTAAATATCTCTAAAAATGTTTATTCTCAAACAAAACAAAAAAAAACAAAATCTAAACAAAAAGCATAACGTTGCCATAAAGCATAACGTTTGAAGTGGACTGTCATTTTCTTATTTTTTTAGGTTACTCTGGATTCAAATATGAATAAAATACTAATAAAAGGAGTATGTACTTTAAATAAATTTCTATTTCTATAATTTAAATATTTTCTAAAATAGAATTTTTATTTGCGAAATGTCATTCTCAAATTTTGAAATTTTCTATTAAACAATAATTATTTTCTATTAGACAATATAGCAAGAATAATAACAATTATGCCAATAATTATGCCAGTAATTTCCCACTAATACTATGCAAGCAAAGCCGTGGGTAAAATCTAGTTTTAAATAATAACATTGACTGTACCGAACTTTTTTCCCTATTTAATTTTATTATACCATTAAGACATACACGCCATACAGAACTATTTCACACGCTTAATTACAAGACAAATGCAGCAACTAATTCGCCAATCAATCATGCTCTATGTGTATATGTTTAATAATATTAATCTAAATTCTAATATCAATATTTTCTCCGATTCACTGCCGAAATTTAAAAAGAAAATCATATCAATAATATAAATTGCTCAATGCACATACATACACACGCAGAAATACACACACACACCTTCCCACTACACACATCACCCGGTAATTACTTAATTACATACCATAAATTAGACACTACAGTGAAACACATAATAGGTACCCACCATGAATTGAATTTATTAATTGTAATTTTTTTTCACCAATGGAAAAAATAATATAGGTACTGTTTGTTTTTATGAATAAATAAATAAATAAATACAATACACCAGTTTTCTCCAGGCATACTATTTAGAGGTTCTAGAAAAGCGTTATTAAATAAGGCCAATTCACAATGAACAAGCCCCGCGCGCCGTCACATTCCACTAAATACAAATACGATTGAAATATCTCAAACAAACGGCGTATTCATCAGGGTGGATTGGGGCGAATCGAGACAATGGGGTAGACTTACTTAATTAAAATGTTTTCGATGAGAAGCGCCTTTGTTCCACGGAGGAGTTCCTTCTCAGATCATTATTGTCATTGTCGAGAAGGCTTTGCGGCAAGCATTATATTGCCCCCATCTATTCTGTGGAGTTACTGTGGAGTTACACAGTAGTACTACCTACTTACCCAACAAGGGTAAAAAAATATCAGATTTCGCTGTGGAACTGCGTAAATTATTTATTTGTGTATTATGCAAGGTATATAGTCCTAATACAATACATATATTACAAGGGAAGTCCTAATACAATCCATATGTTAAGGGAAGTACGTTTTTTTTTTTTTTTTTTAATTATTTCTGGCTTTCACCCTTCAAGGGTGTTCTAGGCCATCATTTAAAATTACATAGAAAGGGAAAGGTGAATTTATATATAAATTTTATTTAAATGTACAAATTTCAGAATTATATGGAAGATTTGAGTCGAGTTCAGACTTAGAAGAGATGAAATGTTGAATGGAGGGGAGGCAATTTTAGATAACGCTTGATAGAAGAGAGGATATTTATTTAGAGAGGGACAACCAAAAAATATGTGATCTAAAGAGCCCACACCTAGACCACAGAACCTACAATCTGGGGAGTCAAGGATGTAAATTTTAAAAAGGTGAGAAGGAACGGAACAATGACCGATTCTCATTCGAATAAGTGAGGAAATTTCTTTTTTGGAAAAATGGGGAAATTTTTGAAACCACGGTTTTGATGGGATAGTCCTTTGTATTGAGGCGTAGCGAGCTCCCTTGGATTGACTGGCAATGTTCCAATACTCTGTCCAAACATTGCGGGATCTATCTTTGATGATGGAAAAAATATCAGATAGGGGAATATGGTTTACGAGGGTAACAATAGGGTTGGACGCTCCTTGTTTTGCCAAAGAATCTGCAATATCGTTACCCACTATGCCAATGTGTCCAGGGATTCAAACAAGAATTACGGTTTTTCCAGAGCTTTGAATGGAGGCTATCAGCACTCTAATGAGGCATACAAAGTGATGATCAGGATGAAGAAGAGGACAGGATTTAAGTTTTTGGAGGGAACTGAGAGAGTCAGAGAGAACAAGGGAATGTTCACAATTATTTTTGATTATATATTTGAGTGCTTCAATTATTGCAATGCACTCAGCAGAGAATATTGAAAATTGGTTTGAAATCGAATAAAATATTCTATCATTAGAATTATTGAGGTAAACGTTAATACCTATACCACAGTTAGGAGAGTCAGGAGATTTGGAGCCATCAGTAAATAAAAGAGAAGAGTTGGGCCATTTAGAAGAAATAATGTCATTGAACATATTATTAACAGTACGGGCTGGGAGATTAGAATGACTTTTAAGGATGCCGATCCCTTCCAAAATTGTTGGGGATAGGGTGACGTGACTATATTTTAATTTGTATAGTGGGAGAAGATCATTTTGGATAATTTGAAGCTCTGAGAGAGAGCGAAAATTTTTACAGATGGCAGGAAGAGGTTTAGTTCGAGCTCTGATTGTAGATGAATGTGTTGAGTCTTTGAACAACGAAACTCTGGGAATAACCTGATGACATTTAGAATTTAAACATGTAAGAACAATTTGTCAGTAAACAGTTGTCGCCTTAAATAAAGAAGGGGATCAGAATATTCCACTTGATGGGAATTGATGGGCGACGACTGCATCGCTCCAGTTATTATTCGCAATGACTTCGATTGAATTTTGTCTAATTTACTGAATGCATTTTTGGAGGCAGTACTAAAAAGTGGGCAGGCATAGTCGAGATGACTTCGAATAAGTGCATTGTAAAGCAACTTAATGCAGGTAGGGTGAGCACCCCACCAAACGCCAGTCAATGATCTGATGATAGTTAAATTTTTTTCACATTTAGTAACTATATTGTGAATATGGGAAGACCATTTAAGTTTCCTATCAAATGTTACTCCCAAAAATTTTACTTCAGAGGCGTTGGGGATTGGAGAGTTTTTAAATAAAATTTGAACAGGAGGATTTTTATGACGGTTTGAGAAGGTGACACACTGACTCTTTTTAACTGAAAGTTCCAGACCATTTAAAGTGAGCCATGTGCAAAGGGCATCCATGGCTTCATTAAGATATTTGACGGCAAGTGGGATGATTTTGGATGATAAGTAGAAAGCTAAATCATCTGCGAACTCAATAACTTTTACTTGAGGGGGAATAGAGACATGCATATCGTACGTGTATATATTATACAGTATAGGGGATAATACATCGCCTTGGGGTAAACCTTTCCAAATTGATCTACTCTGAGGAGTAACATCTGGTAGTTCAATGAATATTTTTCTATCAAGAAATAGATAAATAATAGATTGGACAAACATGGGGGGAAGGCCAAGGCCTAAAAGTTTTTTTTTAATGATTGGGATGGAAACATTGTCAAAGGCACCTTCTATGTCTATAAAGACTGCAAGACATACTTCATGGTTAGAAATGGATAAATTAATATCAGTGCTGATGATGGCAAGGTTATCTTGCGTAGATTTTTTTTTCCTAAATCCAAATTGAGATGGAGAGAGAAGCTGATTACTTTCGACAAAAAATTCTAACCGGTTTTTAATTAATTTTTCATAAATTTTACTGAGGGTGCATGAAAGAGCAATTGGCCTGTAGTTGGATCCAGAATTGGGTGATTTGTTTGATTTTAGGATTGGGATGATTATTTGAGAACTCCAGTCATCAGGCATTATGCCAGACTGAAAGATTTTATTTAAGATGCTTAGGAAGTGATTTAGAACATTATCATTACTATTTTTGATAATGCTGTAAGGAATACCATCTCTGCCTGGAGATGAGTCTTCGACTGTTGATAAACAATTTTTTAATTTAATTAAAGTGAATGGAGAGTCTAGCCAATGATCAGACATAGGAGTGTTGTGGATGGGAGTTATTTCATCTAAGTTAGGTACAGAAGGGGGGGCAATTTTGTCCAAGAACTCATCTATCCATTTAGAATGAGACGCTCGAGGAGATGTTGAACTGAAGGATAATCGAAATCTTCGAATCATAGACCAAACTTCCGAAATTGGAGTATTCGGAGATACTGAACTGCAGAAGTTGTACCAGACATTATGTGCCATAATTTTTTTTTACGAAGTTTTGGTCTCCGGTAACTTTATTGATCAAATCAGTACGAGTGTCATTTGTATACTTTTTATTTCCATCGTAACTTTATTAATTACATTTTTTTCTCATGTTAAAGATGTACCTTCTGCCTTTATTATTATTTATATAAAGGCCCTCTGGGCGTAAAATAAAATAAATAAATAAACAACTTAATAAATTAATGTTCTAGAAAACGAGCCTGAAAAAATCATTTACCATATTTTGGGATCATTAATGTGTAAATTATACTACTTATGAAATTTAAAAATTATAGTACTTTATTAAAGCCACAAATTCACTGGGAATTCATATATCATATATTGGTTTATAAACGTGTAAATTCTAATTATACAATTGTAAATGAGCTCTAAAATGGCCTTGAAAGAATCTCCTAATTGTGATCTCACTAACAAAACCACTCATTCACTCTAAATGCAATAATTAATGTTCTCCAAAAACAACTTGAAAAAATAAATAACATCTTTGCGATTCTTTCAAAGACATAAAGAGACCATCCCTTCGTTCAGAATACAATTTTTAATGTTCTCAAAAATTGTCTTGACAGAAGCTCATTCCTGTGATATCTCGAATGAAATCATTCCTTTGTTAAGAATATTAACTAAATATACAATTTGGCTGTCCTGAAATGGGTATCCTTCACAGTTTCACAGACAAAGTATCATTTTGTAATGCATTGTAATATATATATATAAATAAATAAATTACAGTTACGGCCTCCGTACATGACGCTACTTACAAGCTACTCGGTCCTTGTGAGCGTATCATACGTACCGATCGTAAGTACCCCCCGTACGATTTTGCTGGTGCCCATACACGGCGTTACGTGGTAGCTGTCGGTTTCCAATCAGTATCACGATACCTACGGTGCTGATTGCGCGCGACGCGTTGCATCATTTGTGTCTCATACTTTTTCGTTTGACGTTTGACAGAAATGGCGTCGGAACATGAAAGTAATGTTAGCTTTGTTTTGGAAGTGAAAAAATGCATGTTTTTGTAACTATACTTACCAGAATACGTAAGAAAGGATTTAATGGAGAAGGCATGGATTGATGTTGGAAAAAAGTCATTTGACATCGCTTGTCATCGTGTTAACTGGAGTTGGAGTTGGAGTGGACGGCTGCACATGAAAAATGATGAGAAGTTAAGTATGTTTCGGGTAGCACCGTGTATGGACACCAGCATTAAAGAGTGGTATATCAGCAGGGTACTTGTGGTTTCGTCACAATTACTTAGATTGTACATAAGTATCTCCATGAACGGAGGGCCTTAGGGTCAGAGTGAGTTTACTGAACTGAGTGATTGGTGATGTCATGTGGAATAATTTTAATTTGTTTGGTTTTGAAGGAAAAAACATTTTTCACAAGTAAGTCAAGTGCGTCCATATATGATTATATATTTAAAAAAAAAATTATGAATAAATCACATATTAACGCAATTTTATCATAATTTAATTTCCTTTGATAATTCGCCAAATATCTTAATAACTCCGTACAGCAAGGACTTTTGACTGTGGTTTTTTTTTTTCTGAAGGGGAATCTTCTTTAATTTCTTTGTCTCGTCTCATGTTTGTGTTTGAGCTGCAGGTTTTATATTATTCTTAGAAATCCTATTCATGTATTGCCAATTGCCATTAATTATTTTTTAGCTTAAAAATATAGCATTGAAGGAAAATATTTGTTCAAATAACAAAATATTTTACTCTTTTAACATCTCCTTGATTTTCGTATACATATATATATATAATATATATATATCATTAAATCCAACGCTAAAAATATGATGTTACTACTGTAAATAAAGCGTGGTACAATAATTGCGTTGTATGCCTTTTTATATGAGGCTGTTATAAGTATGTGAAAAATAGGTGATTGTGACACAAACAATGCTCTGAAATTATATAATGTATAAGTTTTCAATTTTGAGTTCTACATGTATTCATTTATTATTCATTTTATTTTTTTTTTATCATATTTTGATCACATGTATGTGAAGTTAGCACTAAACCAATAAAGAAGAAATATTAGTATTTTCTTTGGAATTACATAAAATTCCCAATTTATGTGAAACAAATAACGTTCTCGAAAACAAATTTTCCCATTTTTGTAATATATTCGTATTATGTACCTATGTATATTTGAGAGGCCAAGTATCAATTGAATGCATGCCACAATGAGAATAAATTGTAGAACAAGACATTGCAAGTATAGCCAGTTTTAAACAAACTTCGCAACAAAAAAAAAACCAACCAACCACATTTTTTTAACTTCACATCATTTTTCCATTTTACCATTAAAAATCTTAGTGCTTTAATTTAAAATCGATTAATCGTAAAATTCATACCCGCCTTCAACTCTGTTTCGATCATAGTTTAGTGTTTATAAATACTTCACTCTCGACTGTTTATTGTTGTTTTGTTATTTTCATCAGGCAAAACAAAGATGTTTTGGATGCTTCGCTTGGGATATTACCACAAAATTTACCAAGAGAAAAGCATTCATTTTCAAATTAATTTCTACCACTTTGAGCTATTGTCCTTGAGACTTGCTCAATTGCCAGTAGTTTTCTCTTTTGGAGGTGGGTTCGGTTAGCGCCACGCTGAGAAAGATTAATTGGATAAATAATACACCTCCCGTAGGTCACCCCTAGCACTATGTTTGTGACTAAACAGGGGTGCCCGGTTTCAAGAGGTGAGATTTGTCCGTGTCTTGACCCCGGATGCGTCTGCCTACCAATGCGAGTCGAATCGGGAAACGCTGAGTGAGAGAAACCATGGCCTGTTCAGCCGGACTGTCTCGACACCATTGCATCACAATGGGCTGGATGGATTTACACGTCACTCCTGCACTTACTGATCCCCAGATTCCAACCCGTCCCTCATGCCTATGTCCTTTCCAGAACGTCTTCCTTTCTTCCCTTGAAAAGACCCTTCGAGTAGCAACCCTAAAGATGATATAGTCCTTAAGGGAATTTATTTTCCTCTTGGCCTCCTTTGTGGTGTTAATGTATGTGGAAAAAAAATATGTATGAAAACGAAATACCTGCCAAAATAACATACCAAGTATAAAAAGTATATTTAAACAATGAAGAAATATTACTTATAATTCTAAAAGAAATATGAAAAGAACAATGAACAAAAAATAACAAAGGTAACCGTCACAACTGGAAATCGAAAACAAGATTTCTGTCTTACCAGGACAAGGATCCTACTATGACAAGCATCTTACCGCTTGGTCTGTGTTATTCAAGAAGATGTCTGATGTAATTAAATATAATTTTTTTAATGTTGCGCTTTATTAAAAAATACCTTTAATCGATAAACGAATTAAGCTGTTGTTTTTATCATAAGAAATTAAACCAAACCTAGAGATGAAAACAACACTGCTCATTAAGTTTACTAAGAATTGTTGTTTTCCTATAAATAAACACGTGGACTATGGAGGAACGTCCTTAAAAAACCACTCAGGAAGATATTTGAGAGTTTCATTTTCTATTTCCGTTCAACAAATTCAAGTGGGTATAGTTGCCGTACAACAGAAAAAAGTTTACATTTATTGATTTCACATCACTAGCAGAAAGGCACCACAGATCCGATTCTCGTAAATAACACAATTCCCATTAAAATTCAACAAATCGTGAAGAAATTTGTCTAAACCCCTTACCTTTTCACCAATATGGGATGATATTCAGAGAGACGAATAATGTAAGATCTTTGTTCGGGATTCTCAGAAGAAGGTATGTAAGCGTGTAGTTGTAGGGAAGAGAAAATGGAAGGAATTTCTCTCTACAGGATTTATTTTTCATTGTTTATTCACAAATTCCGGTCTTTATTTGAATATTCCGAAATTTTCAAATTTATGATAATTTGCAAAGCCTGCTTTCGGGAGCGATGGCAATTTTGGCGACTCCTAGAGATCAAAGGCAAGCGCAAATTTGAATCAAGTATGTGAGAATATAATATTGGCAATGATTTGCTTTTCAAACATTCTCCCAAACAAGTCGTCCCTGTTTAAAAGCTTTTATCTCTGGCTCGGAAGGTCGACGGAATTCTAAATTAAAATAATCACCAGACGTAACCTGAGTTTCGCTATTTATGACAATTTGTTACTTATTTTATTGAAGTGATGGCACATCGCTGGTTTTAGATAAAGTAGTGTAAACGGAGAGAAACAAATTACATTATGTTGATAGAATATTTTAATAAAGATAGCATGAAAACTTAGCCTAGAATGCATTTTATTTTTTTTATTTTAGAAACAGCAGAAACATTTCTTTTTGTAATGATTTTCATCTTGCTGTCACATATTCTAACTGTCTTTTAAATACTTCTAGGTACGAACTATTGAAAAATTTTCTGAACAATATCCTCCCACAAATAGAGATGAATATTTGTCACAATATCACTTATACAGGATGCAATAGGGTACGTAATTTTTTAAAGATATTATTTTGACGAAACGTTCATCATACTACGAATACCTTCTAAATGACCGACTGACGGTCTCCGTGGTCAATGGGTAAAGCTCTCGGATAATCTTGGCAAGCGTAAGTAAATTTTATTTGATTGATTTGTGTTATTAGCAGTTGGTATCCCTGTTCCGTATTCATATATAGCAATGTAAAATCATTTCCATCACCATCCAATAGAAGTAACATAGAAAGTAAAACGGTAACTTTAATGTTCAACTAATCAACATTTGATTTTTGCTTCATAACACTGTAGGTTAAAATTCAAAAAATCTAAAGCAATTTATCCAAAAATCCTTTATGTGGGTTCCTTAAAAAATGTACCCACGAATAACTGAGCTGTTGTTTAAAATGACAAATGATAAAATGGGATTTTGTGAAAAGGTGTGAGAGATTAATGATGATTGATACAAATATCTTCAGCAGGTAAAAAAAGCTAGTACCGCCTCTCCATTCAACCCTATTATCAATTTATACAACAAAGCAGATTTTCTGGCACATTTCATCTTGTACACATGATTGTAATCACAGCTCTTTTGTTTAGTCAAAAGCCTATTTTGACAAATGCCTCCGATAAATAGCCTTCAGAAGCTGAAGGGGATGCTTCCCGTGACAATACTGAAATAAAGGCTTATTAATCAGGAAATAAATGCCGGTGACGGGCGTAATGACCGCGGCTCGTTAGGGGTAGATTGATTGAAAAATGACTGGAAGCAGTCTCTTTGTTTCGGACGGAGCGCCGGACTGGGTAGTTTCCACCCCTGACAAGGTAAGGGCGGATGAAAGCCTATTTGTTGAATTTATTCACAGACTTTAGATCACCTGGAAGTACTCGATTGTTTAGGTTTTTTACAACGAACTTTTGGAGGTTAAAATAAACGACAGGGACAAAAACAAATTTTCGATCAAATTTAGGGGTTTTATTCACGATCTTCTTTTAATAAATGGGGGCCCTCAGCACGAGTAAGCCATCCAGTGAAGCCAACATTATTGGATGGTACAATAAAATTAAAAATTTTGTATCAAAATAAATTAAAAAGTTTTTAAAAATTTATCTGCACACAGGAGGCCACGAGGAAAATGGTTTCCCACAAGACCTATGTCATCTTTGAAGATGGTGTGTGGGGGGTTTTTGAGGAGAGGAAGGGATAAACATGAACATGGGTCTTAGAGACTCATATTTTTGTAGGAGGGAGGAAACGCAGAGGCCGGGCTGTTAATTACATGCACATGTTTTTGCACAGACTCAAGGATTTTTTCAGATTGGTTCCAAACCAGAGGTAGCTGCCAAATACAACAGTACGACGAACTTGCGATTTGTACGAGGTCAGCAGTTCTATACTCTATTGTTTCTCCTAATTGAGGTTAGCTAGCGTAAGGGCTGTTTTTATACAGCAAACAATAGTCGGGAGCAACCCTGATACAAATCACATAGGTTTTGGAGTCACGAGGGGCGGCATCTTTGTGAACTAGTTCTTCCAAGAATATCCCCAAAATTATAGATAGATTCGGTGAGATAGTTATGAATCATCGTGATTAATTTTTAGCGTATATAGTCTCTTTGCGCTTCCTCCTTCTTTAGCTAACGTTTTAGACAGCGCTACTGTGTCCATCATCAGGGTGGATGTGTGTGTCTTAATACCCCAAAAATAAATCACATACTACTTTTAACAGTGAAAATTTCTAATCATATCAACTTAAGTAAGGCTTGCCTTATCTTGCCTTGGCATTTGAATGATGAGTTTATATTTTATCCACTCTTTATTTGAAAAGATAGTTTTAGACGCCAGTATGGTATATTCTCTGTATCCAGAATGGCAGTGCCAAATACTCTCAGAATCTTTCATACATACATAAATAGAGTCATTCATAACAATGTACTTAAATGTAAATGAAATTTTGGTATCGGGTGACTGTTTTAGACGGTTTTTTTCCAATTTTTTCTTCAAAACCATATACCATCCAATAATTTATTATGTGCTTACCGCATGAGGTACCCTACACCAAAATGCATTTTTAAAAATTTGTACTACGTAAAAAGCAATTCTAACATCGAAATGACCAAAAAAATCTTTCAAATAAAAATGGAGCGGAGAAACCTGCAGCCTTGAAAAATTATAAAATTTATCCCCTTAATAATTTCCCGGTGAGATCTTAGAATCTTAGAAAGTGAATGACGAGTAACTTAATTAAGGGGGACGACACGATCCTGAAATATTACATGAAAAAATCAATACAATTTTATTAAACCCCGCAGAGCGACGATGTTCCATATAATTCGCTTCAATGCGACTGAGGAAAAGACGTAAAAAAATGTGGAAAGTCTTTTCTCAAAGTACGGGAGGAAGATATCCAATCCGGGATGTTTGAATAAATTGAACGTATTTCATCTCGGACTAGTATTAAAATTTTCTTTCAAAGCTTTTTACTCAAATTACTCCACTCTGAGCAGGATCGTGAAAAATGTTGGCATAACTTTGGAAATTGACAATTTGTAACAAATTTCACGGTTTTTTTGATAAAGGATTTTGGATCAAATTTTAATTTCATGAATTGCACCCTGTTCCTTGCGAAACGTACAAACAAAAAAATTATATATTTTTAAATTAATTAACCATAATAAAATTTTACATTCTGATGAAGTAATATTTCTAAACAAGGTGTGGAGCAAAAAATTACACAAAGCAATCATTAAATCACAAATTAATGACTGGCGGACTTTTTTACTTTTTTTCTTACCAAACGATGAATATATGAAATGACACAAATTCTATAACAGAAATAGAGCTTCCAGAATTATACTAAAGACAAATAGATACGCTGAAGTTATGGAAACGGCTGTTGATTCGGCATGTTTCAAATAAATCTTAATTTTGGATTTGAGGCCAAAATACCCATTCAAAATGAAAAAATATTTTTGTAATTAAATGGTATATCAAATATCTAATACGGCCCGGTTCTACTTTATATATTTGTGTTTGAAATTATAAAAAAAAAACTACTAGCTGGTTCCCGGAATGCGTTGCAATACCATATTCAAATAAATTAATTGTTTCTCACTGCATGTCCTTTCCCATGCGTCCCCCTTTCCCTCCCGCGTCCCCTTCCCCTCCTGCGTTTCCCTTCAATCTTCCCCGCCTCCCCTCTCCCTTCTTCCGCTCCACCGTCCCGCTAACCCCCTCCCACGTTCCATATATTCAGTCCCAGTACATTCAGTTTTCAAACAGCTCGCGTGCCACCTATTACAATTTTTTTATTCAATTATTCATACATTACAAATATTTATTTTTGTATTATATGAACAATTAATCAAATTTTGTACATAAGGTAGGCACCTAATTAAAATCGAACAGTATTAATATGGTAGCGTTTGCGTTGTTGAATTTCAGAACCTGACTTCGAGTGCATGTCTGACGCCACGCCGTACGCGCCGCGCCACAAATAACATCTGTGTACCTAAAATTTCATAATAATCCAGAAAC
The DNA here is from genome assembly GCA_917563855.2 of Limnephilus lunatus. NCBI lineage: Eukaryota > Metazoa > Arthropoda > Insecta > Trichoptera > Limnephilidae > Limnephilus > Limnephilus lunatus. The sequence goes on from OU830594.1 coordinate 82,975,167, forward strand.
CTTCGCGGGGTGGAGAGAAGGTATTTTGAAATTTTTAAAAATTTCCTATACTTGATATTATAGCAATGCATAATGCATATACATCTCATATACTCACATACTTATATAAATACATATCCTTAAGCAAGAATATTTTTATATTTATAAAGATTTCAATATTTCATGATTTTAGAGGCAACCTGGGCAATTATTTGTAAAAGATCACCACTAAAAATAAAATAATATATTGCTTTTATTAAAACAACACCTGACTTTATAAACAACGGACTTTTATAACTAAGGACGGATTGTATCACAGAAATTCAAATGCAACGTAGTCATCAAATGACAAATTGAAAAATACCCTTCAAATGCCGATTCTAAGTCCATTACAGCTTTGGAACAATTTTTGATTAGCAGATGAGGACAACTACTGTCATATTATTATATTTTAATGGAAAGCTGAAACGAACCAAGAATCGGCGTTTAACGGGGACCTTTCGAATATGAAAAAACTAAATATCGCTGAATTTCCATTTGATGACAATGTCACATTAGAATTTCTGTGAAACAACTGGCCCTTAGTGACCATCCATTTATCAAAGTTAGAACCAATATTGGAACACAGACTGACACATTAGTGAAACTTCCCCGGAAGATCCGCATTCACATCCCAATTCTGGTGAAATGATCTCGGGTCCGGGTCACGGATTGCCATTTGCCCGGCAGAGCTCATTAGTGCCCGGCTAATTGACAATACTACCCGGGAACGCTAATAAACTGTTCCCGGGCAGATAGCCCGTGTTATGACCATTTTGGCTATCGTTGACGTTTAAATCAAATTGGCTATAAGTTCACATTTGATTTTGAAATATTTATATCTTCCTCATTGGGAGTCTGTTAGCCCCCAAAACGAGGAAAAGTCGTGTAGTTTTTTGGGAGATACGAAAATATTTTTTCGCCCCTAATATCATGCTTTATGACTTTTGGAGTATAACGAAACGTTGCGCTTATTGTTCCTACTCGAGAAAACGTTTCAGACAACGATTTCGTCATCGGGATTTTTAAAAAATAAATATTTAGGTACTTTAGGAGTTTCTGAAATTTATAACATTCCTCAAGGCCTCATCTTTGGGGAAACTTTTGGAGTGTTTTTTTTTACATTAGCTCCACAAATAATTTCCCTCAGGGCCTGTCTCATCTTTGAAAGGCTGTGTGGAGGGTATTTGAGGAAAGGAAGGAGAGGAGGTATTGCAAAAGTAACAGTATGAGGGGTGGAGGAATCCATCCCCTCCACTACCTGAGAGGGTTGCCTGGGTTCACGGGGTGAGGTTTGTGGGGTCGCGTATTTCCAAAACCTTTACTGTTTTCTTCAAACTATTTCGACTCGCAGCAATAACTTACTTCTGTGTTACCTACAGAGTTTTGTTTTTTGTTTGGTTTTTAATGTTGTCACCGACAACCCTGGCAAAAAAAAATAATTTGTAAATGTAAGTATGTTAGTATTAAATCTTTACATCACAATTGTTATCGTGTATGTCATTAGGTCACTTGTTTTAATTCAGTAGCTATACGTCTTAGTCTTGAGTTACTTACGTAAATCTTAGATAAAAGGCACTAGTTGTAATTATGAATCTTTGTTGTAGGTATTTATTCTATTTTAAGTTTATTTTTACAGCGCCCTTTAGGTGATTTTTCACAAAAATAGAGTCATAAAAATCAGCCAAATATTAATACATATTATTGAAATTTCTTGTTTAGTTCTACTAATTATTTCAATCAATTTGTCTTTTTGAAAATAAATCAGTGAGAAATGTTCAACAAATTATTGAACGCAGTGCCAAGCGCATGTAGTAAAGTCACTCACTATTTCGTGGGTGTATCTTGGGGGTTTTGGTATTATCTCTAGAACATAAGTCCCTTCAAGACCAAAGTTCACTCTTTTATTTTCTGTAACACACAATTTTAAACTACACACTCAAAGATGAAAAAGACCCTAAGGTTTTTTCTCAGGGTTTCTAGTGAAGCAAATATTAAAAACATATATAAGAGATAAATTATCTTGGAACGGAACGCCCTAGCGTTTTCTAACCTTTTTCAGCCACGGACCCGTAGGAAATTAAGGTCAATTTTCAAGGACCCCCAATAAAAAACCAACAATTAATTTCGAACCATTTTTAAAGTGAAAACTTCTTTAGTACCGTTGTGATTTGAAACTCGATGAAGCTAAAAATGGCGACATTAAAAAGATACAAACACATACATCCATAGGATTTAGCCTGTGAGAGAATGGGAGAGTTTAATCGGTCTCCTCTTTGTGCGGTGCTTTGTAGCCTCCCCAAACTTGTCTAATTTAATTTTCCGAAAATTTCACTTCTACTGCCTTTGAATTGCACACTCTGATTTTTATTTTAATACGTACTACAAATACATAATTAATGCAAAGTTTGGTGTTTTTGCAACTAAATCAGTGATATTCGGGTTGATATTGCTACTAAGTTGTAATATAAAATCGGATGATTCCACTTGCAATCTGTTTCTATATTTGTTTTTAGTAAAATATACATGAGCCAATAATACTTTTTCTCATATACATGTGGTTAAGAAAACCAGTAAATGTTTTAGTTTTTATTCTGATATTTCCTTACAATCTTTCTTTACATTCACCCAAAACTTGTTAAAGCGGCTTCTTTGATATTACGTTTCAAAGCTGAATCACAAGGTTTTTAAATAATTGGCACAATTCTGTGCCATCGTCAAGCCAGTAATATCAGTAGTTTCTGTATTGAAAGGGTCTAATATGCAATTTTATTTTGGTCGGGTATTGGAAACGAAGACGCATAGCGGTTACGAGACTTTTGGTAGCATTTATTTATTATTGTAAAATGGTGACAACATGAAACTGCGGACCCCCATGCATGTATTCGCGGACCCCCAGTGGTCCGTGGACCACAGGTTAAGAAACACTGCCCTAAAAAGTCTAGATTATCTTTCTAAGGCGTACTCATCTTCAAAGGTCGCACTTTAATCGCTGCTCCATAAATAATAAATAATTAAATCTATTGAAAGCGTTCGAACAATTTTCGAAGGCCACAAAAATAAGATAAAGTTCAAGTCGAGAAATGTCTACCAATCAACATCGCGGCTTTAATTACAGAGCACGTAAATCTTATTTAATTACAAAGTTCAGCATTCTTCCCGGCCAGGCTCGTGCATTCCCTTTGGAGAGAATTTCATTTTAAACCCGCGGAACCTTTTTTTAGCCGGTCTCAGGGGCATTGAATTGGGTATCCATTGTGCCCTCCAAGCGTTTTCTGAGAAGACGCCACAAAAAACTTTACCGGAAATACCAAGAATATTATTAAAATCATTATTAATAAATCAGGACGAACTTAAGGTTGGTATTAGAAGGCTAGAATGGCGAGGTAAAACGATATCTGAAAATGTAAGTTACTCGAAGGGTATTTGAATGTTTTCGTCCACACGATGTACTGAGTCGCTCAAAAATAGCAATTAAAAAATCAAGCAATCAAAAGGGTGAAATAAAGTTTAACAAAACTTTTTTTACATTAGCTTCACACAGGAGGCTCTGGGGAGGCCAGGGCCTATGGCATCTTTGGGGATGCTGTGTGGAGGTTATTTTTAGGAAAGGAAAGAGAGGAAGTTCTGGGAAGGTAAAAGGTATGAGGGGTGGGTAGGAAACTGGGGGGGACGGTGTGTCCAGGAGTGACGGACATGATCTATCCCCTTCCACCGCGTTCTGGGAAAGTGCTACTGGAGAGGTCAAAAGGTGTCCCTCAACCACTGCCATGCAGTTGGTGGACAGACGCATCCGCCGCCAAGACCCGGACAAACCTCAACCCATGAATTCTGGCACCTCTGCTAAGTCACCAAATATAACGAATCACTTGAAATGACCTATGACAGCGATGTTGGTTAACCAATAAATACATAGTTCCCAGGGCGGCGGTGCCCATATCCGTCTCCTAAATTAGTGAATAATGAAATCAATATTTTCTGTACACAAATAATTTTAAAGAGACACTTTTGAGTGACATTTTCTAAAAGTTTTAAGAATAATTCGGAGCACTCGCCCGGAGTATCCAATGATACAAGGTGCGTAGCCACTTTTACCAATTTCGTTTAAATTTAGACTCTCGATTAAATTCGACAATGTCATTTTTTGTTTCACTTTTTTTACATCTAAGAGGACATTATTATACAAAACAAGCAAGGGTCTCCATAGCTGTATTTAAATTGACTAAAACATTAACAGTATTTTGTCGGCTGAAAGAAATAAACTATTTTGGATTTCTTACTCGTATTGTATATTTTGTACCTACATACTGTGAGGATCAATTCAATAATATTTTTACTTAATTTTTATTTTTATACAAGCGTTTTAAACAGTCGTTTCCTACAATATTTATGAGTAGAATTGGTTAATATTTTTATATATGTTTATGTAAAAGCCTAAAAAGACGTAAATAAATTTAAAAAAAAAAGATTAACCAGTAGGTTTGCAAAAAAAAAAACTTCAACCTAACATAAAAATAATTTTTGCGTATTTCATTACTCTTTGAGAAATAAGCAGTACGCGATGAATATTAAAACGACCAGAACATTTCAACTTTGTTACTTCGTTCATTAAAGTAATCACTGCGACACGGTGTGACGCATAAATTATTTAAAAAAGCGGGTCCTCCTCCGCGGAAGTCTGACGGCTAACACTAACGGCTAACAGGGTAGGTGGCTTATATAAAGGGGAGCGCCCTGGGAAAGGGTGGGGGTGAGAGGTGCTTCATTATCTAAACTTGGCCATTAGTTGTCCTAGATTGAGGGAAGGTGAAACTGAAAAATTTTCAACTGTGCAGTGTCTACAATAGTTATCGTTCTGCATATTGTAAAATATTACATAATAATAATAATGAAACAATCGATAGTTTGATAGAAAATAACTGCACTTGGCTTAGGATTCGAACGTAGTTATTGAATTTATCTAATTTTCTTACGGGATACAGTCGTCTCTTTTTCGTGCATGAAGCTATCAAATTAAAATAAATCAAATTGAATTAAACTCGATTCAATTTATTTTTGTTTCAAAAGCTTTCCAAAATTATAAAGTATTATGCGTTTTTAATTATTTACATTTGTAAAAGTTGTACATTTATAAGAGTAATACGTTTGTAAGATTAGGTAGTGTGTATAAAATCTGCACAAGCATTCGTAATAGAGCTTGTTAAATATGTCGATATCCGAATTGATTTTGTTCAACAGTAAGATTGTTCTCACGACCGGTCGCGGTGTGACCATTGACAAGTCTGTCTTACAGTCTAGGAGATAGAACAGTCCGTGCTGTCGCTGGCGGAGATAACCATCGGGAACACAGAAATGAATGCCCTCGAGGAAAGCCGAGTTTTCAAACCATCGGTGAATCAATTATAATAAATGACAGCAAAGTGTACTCATTACTTTTAATCCGTAGATGGTTCATTCCGAGCATACCCGAAAGAAAATCAGTGGGGTAGGGCATTGGGTAATAGCCATATGCCCTCACGCAGAGAAATCTCAGAAATTTTCTGAACTCTCTCCAACATGAGGGAATACTATACTCGGTATGGTCTTAAAATTACCGACACACTTTCAAAGGAATAAGGTGTAATTTACGATGGGAACAAATTTTACAAAGGGTAAAATTTTACATTGCTTACAAAACGCGTTGTTTTTTTTTTTTAAATAAATGCGATTAAAAATAAGTGTTGATTATTTTTTAATTAAAATGGCGCCACAAAATAAGTTTGCTGTGTCTGAAGAAAAAATGTTTAATCTATCTCCGTCACCGTCGTCCACATGCAAAATTAACTAGACCGAGCACATTTTTTTAAACAAAGGTTTTTCATTTATGAAGAATAATAAAGAAAACTATGCTTATAGAGATACCATAAACAACATATTTCTGACATTTTGTAGTCTGCGTAAATCATCTGTCTGTTTCGGCGACAAAAAATGTATTTGGACGCCTGATAATCACAACCCGACGATGAGTTAAGAAATTTTTGTAAATTACTCTTGTCTACAAAAGCAGGCGGCTCGAAAAGATTTGCACGGTGTAGCATTTTAGACAAATAAACATACTTTTCACCACGCTTTGACATGTTTGCCCTTCATGTGGACATTGCAAGGCTGTCTAAAACATCGACTGTAAGAGAAGAAGTGTAACACAGTTTAACAACCCAAAAATCAATCACCATAATACATACATATTTTCACTGTCCCAGTGTGACTCCGGTGTGTACATCTGTAAGGGTAGGAACTACCCCCTTGAAGGAATAATGGCACCGTTCTAGGTAAATAATGACGGCCTCTTCCAATTAGCGCGAGTGCCTATTATCTCCCCTGTCAACGGTTTGCGGAATCACATTGCCTTAAAAAAATATCCTCTCAGAAATACCGGGAATTTTTCAACGTTGATCTCGTCAAAAAACCTCAAGGAAGTGGCGAATCGAGTCATTTTATTTCTGAAATCAGAAAAGTGTAACTTAACTGCAATCCTGCAATGTCATGTGTTTTTTTTTATATATTTTACGAGCGCTAATTTTCTAATTTATTACTTCAAAAGGTAATTTTCGATAAATGATAAGTGATAAATGACATTTATTTTTAAAATACTATCAGCTTCATAAATTCTTCATTTATTGTCATTCGACGTGATTTTTCATGGCTTTATACTAGTATTTCCATGAACTAAACCAAAACAATAGATACAAAATTTTGAAAATAAAATTAGGCGCAATATTTTATAACTATCCGTTAGCAAAAAAAAATTGAAGTTGAACACCAAGAACTTACCATATAAATAATCTATACAGGACTTAAAGTGAACAAAATAATAAAGAGAAAGTGCCGAAATCCCAAATAAGATCATAAATAACACAAAAATTTCCTGCCATTATCGTTTACGTTTACAGTGTAGCAAAAAAACTAAAGGCGTATATGAAATATTGTCATTTTTTATGTCATATGCTCGTAGACCTACTGACTTATATTAAATTTATACTGACTTAATATATTTTGGTTGTTATAAACAAATAAAGACATGCGTATTTTATTGCACCAATAATGCAAAATGCTCTCTATAAAACTACAGAAATTGAATGTAAAAATATATCCTCCTTCAGCAAATATAAAAATGTTATAAAGTCTTGGATGAATACCATTGATTCAAATATTTACTTGCTATAACATCTGACCTGATGCAACTTAACAAATTTTAACATTTTGTTTGAATTGTAATTCAGTAAACACTAATGTTATTTTTTATTTTCTTTTTTGTTTATTTAATTTTGTGTTTTAATATCCACAAAAATAATGTATGTACTATGTATACGAGTCAAATTTAAACTGTTTTAAAAGCACAGAAGTACACCCACGAACAGGCGATGCCTATGTTGGATTTTTTTGGTTAATCTGCTAATTGTTTTATTTTTTATCTCATGAGATTATATTGGCATAAAAGGCAACGCGATTAAATGGATCACCAACTACTTAAAAAACCGACCTCAAGTGGTAAAAATCATTCATATTAATAGTGATCAAGAGATTTCAAGCTTTGGAATCCCCAAGGTACAGTGCTTGGACCAATCCTATTTACCACATATGTAAACGATATTTTTTTCAACCTTTACATGGACTAATTACATTATACGCCGACGATACAGTATTAATAATAATTGGAAAGACTTGGGAAAATGTAGATTTAAAGATCATAGAAGCCATCAACAAGCTTAAGAAATTTTTCGACACTAATTTACTATCACTAAATAGTGAAAAGACATTATTTGTAATTCCATTTGCAATCAATTTAAACGATGATCCTAAAAAATTTAACATTGGCATATATGATAATACTAAAATTCACAGCTAAAAATATTGCAAATCAAACTGTACAATATTAAAAATAACAAATAAAATTAAATATCTAGTAGTAATTATCGATAAAAATCTGAAATGGAAGGAACAAATATGTCAAGTAGTAAACAAAATTAGAAAATTAATATACATATTTTTAAGAATTGGAAATTTTCTGTCGATAAAAAATCTATATTTAATCTACTATGCCCATGTTTAATCCACTTTACAATAAGTTATTAATAGTTGGGGATCTGCGTTTAAATGAAACCTTCTTCCAATAGAAATTATACAAAGAACAATAATAAAATTATATTAAAACAATCCTTGGACTACCCAACAGAACGCCTATTTGGTGAATTCCAAGTACCTACATTTAAAGATTTATATATTAAAAATTAATTAATTAAATTATAAAAGAAAAGATAAATATCAATTAAATGAAAGCAGAACGCGACTTAAACATGTTTTTCTATGCCCAAAACTAAATACGTCTTTTTCACAACATCATTACACTTACCAGGGAAGAACTTTTTTCAATCGTCTACCAGAAGAAATCAGAAGAATAATAATAAAACTCGAAATCTGCTCTCTGTCAAGAGACATTTCAAAAATATTCTGAAGAAAAAAAATACTATGTACTACTTCATTAATCTTACAAATATCCTTAGTTTTCCATAAAATTCTTTCTTTTCTTTAAGTACATACTATTATCAAAATAAACGAATGAATTATTTAAGTACTAACTAATAACCACGTTATATGTAAAACATATTATTAAAAAAAAAAATATATATATATATTTTAGTTAAAATTATATTATAGTAGTAAATCGATCATTATTAATTGTTTTTGTCTCTAATTCGTATAACTCCATTTGATTTGGGAGGCGGGAATGGGTACCGCCGCCCCGGGAACCTCTATTGGATAACCAACACCTCTGCCATAGGTCACCCCAAGTAGTTCGCTTCGTTTGGTGATTTAGTAGGGGTGCCCTGGTTCATGGGGTGAGGTTTGTCACGGTCTGAGAGGCGGATAACCACGACACACTAAACCCTATATTTCTGCCCACCTGTTAAACCCTTTTCCTTCCCAGAACTCTCCTCTCCTTCCTTTCCTTAAAAAAACCTCCACACAGCATTCCTAAAGATGACATAGGCCCTGAGGGAAAATTATTTTCCTCAGGGACTCCTGTGTGGACCTCACGTAAATTTTTTTTTTTTTTTTTTTAATTTAATTAAAATGAAATTTGATAATGTTATGTCAAGTTCTGCAAGTATTTTGTATGTGTATTTGTTACAGCTGTTTCGGTTTACAAGACCATTTTCAGACAGTTTGAAAATTTGAGACAGCTATTTTGGCTTACAAGGCCATTTTCAAACTGTGGTTAAACCACTTTGGGAAGACTTATTTATATGATTCCATATTCCGTTTTTTGAAGTTGTCTAAATTGATTTATTATCGGTTAAACCTTTTTGCTGAGAAAATCCTTGAAATATTATATGGGGTAAGTACTTTAAAATTTGTTTTCCACTCACTAAATGGTAACGTGTTCTTAATTGTTTAAAAAAAATAAAATATATATATATATATATATATGTATATTATATTACATATCTACAGTATGTGAGCGATTCAAAATTTTATCTTCAAAATTAAAAGTAATGTTAGTACCTGCCATGCATTGGAGGTTATCCACAAATTACCCGCCTTGGTATAAGTAACAAATAGTTACTCTTTCAAGGCTCTGTAAAGATTCTATTTTCTTTGCTAAATGATGCTACATTTATTTATTTTGAACGAATCTAGACCTCCAGTGTCCTTGCATACATCGTTAGAAAGCAGTATGCAAGTGCTTAACAGGAAAAAACATAATACAAAAAATCATGTTAAATATTAATACAAGCAAAAATAATATTTGAAGCAAAATGAAACTCGTTCAAGAAGCTCATGAGGCAGAATTGCATCATGAGAAAAACCCTGTAAGCACAAATAGATAGATAACATACGATAAACAATTAAGTCTGAAATCATATACCTAAATCATAAATTATCATTTATCTTCCACATTAATAATACAACCACTAAGGCGATGCAAATGTTGGGTTTCATATTAAGAACTTTAAAAAAAAAGATTTCAAAAACTTAAAAAATATTGTATTCATCCATTGTCAGAAGCCATTTAGAATTCAACTCAACCATTTGGAATCCATTTTACAATATTCATGAAAAATCTAATTCAATATAATTTTTTACGAAACATAAGTTAAAGATTAGGAATTCCTATTGAAAACATTAGCTACATGTCACTGTTGAAAATTATGGGTCTTACCACATTAAAAGAAAGAAGAATATGCACTGATCTATTTTTTCTCTATAAAATTGTTAATAACCTGTTTGACTCTTCTGAACTCCTTAGGCTGATTAACTTTCATGTGCCTAGTAGAACGGTTCGTCAGAAGTTACACCATTGTAAAAATTCAGGTACCAATGCAGAAATAAACTCAGTAATGAACCGACTGCACAGTGCAGTGAATAAATATTACATGAACACCAATGGTACTAAATGTCTATCAGCCTATAAAAATATTGTTATTAAATCTGTATGTCTATCTTGATAGTTTTGACATGTTTATAAATTTTCAATATGTATCGAAATTTATATGAATGTGGATCCTATATTTTACTCTGTTTGTTGTTTTTAAGTTAAAAATTTTATACTCGATACTTATTTTAATTGTTATATCTCTTTAATTCTTTGATTATATGAAATGTATTTTTAATTTTATCATATGTAAAGTCTTAATTGGGCGTGTACGAATAAATAAATAAATAACCTGCTATACAGTATGAATTCAATATATAAAAGAAGCATTTATAAAATAAGTAGTTTTCAGTGTAATAATGGCTGCGCTCTGAAACATTGTTTCAGCGATGTGTTGTTTGAAAGTTGGAGTTTCCTTTTCAGGGACTTGTTGTGTTGTAATCCAATTAACTGCATTGTCATTGTTACAATGAACCCACTCCCCTCGAGCTGGGGGGATAGAGTTAGGCAGAGGACCCTTCATATCACACCCCGGTATAGCACACGCCCTTTGTTCGGCGGGATATATTATCCAGTATATCATTACGTAAACACTGTCACACGGGACACACAATGGTAAACATGGACGATTTAAATTTGTCCTTTTTAATGCTGTTCTTTGATCGTTACTTCTGAAAATATTTAAAAAAATATTAAAAAAAAAGATTAATCTGACGTTATTATTACGCCAACGTCTGTACGGTCGAAATTTAAAAATCCTACTACCGGTGCAACTCTCATATGCAAAATTCGTTTTCTTACATGGAGTTTGTATACAAATGTAGTTTTGTAATGTAACCGAATTAAAGCAATGACAAAAGATGGCGCCACTTATGAATACGGATTTGTAATTTCGAGTATCTCTCTCGATATATAGAGATTGACAATAATATGGTTATTATTGTCACTGGCAGGTGTGAATGATAATACTATGCGGCTATATATAACGTATGACGTCATAGCCTATCGCGGTTACTGGAGGAACAGTTACGAGAAACCGACTATTTTTGGATCCAGTTCCTGTCGAATTTATAAAATTTTCACCAATACTCAAACTGGGCGAAGCCGAACCAAAAACCGCCCGCAGGGCCTAACAACAAAAACTGTGGAGCTGGTTTTTAAATGCTAATTTATTAATAATATCACACGCCCATGAATAATAATATATTGGAACAGAAAACATGGAGCAAATATGGACATTGTACATTGTAACCCATGAACGGAAGAATAATATTATGTTAACCCCTCAGGCCTGGGGTCTGTTTTGTCGGAAGGTTAAAATATTTCCGCTTTACAATAAAATCCTAATTAATGGTATTTATTTAAAATGGATCCGAAAAATTAAAAAAAAACTGTTGAAAGGTGGTGAAATATGCTTTCAAATTTTATAATTCGAAATCAACATAAAAATGGCTTACCTTACGTTTATTCTAACTAAAATTATTGAAAAAAATAAAAAAATAATAACCCACATATTATATTAGATACGCTAATGTATTATAAACGTTATCAAATTTTAAAATTATGACACTTTGTGAATTTTTTATTAATTATTTTTACATAAAACAAAAAAAAATGAGTTGACACTTTTCCCAAAAAATTCCAAGAGTGTCATTTTTTTTTCAAATGCGTTCGGAAACTTTGAATTCATAAAGGTATAAAATTTGAATTATTTTGCTCTTATATTTGAAATTTGAATAAAACGCGTGGTGCTTTCTCTTTCTAACACCGTTTAGATCATATTTATAACCATGATAGTAAGGACAACACGACGCTTTACATGAGACCTCAATGAGTTGTTCCGAAAACCGAACCAATTATCCTGAGGGGTTAACATTAGTACCTGCATTAGCATTTAAGTGTTTTGCTTTTGTAGCCTTTAGCCGTAGCCAACGTTTCAAATTTATGTTCAATTCGTAGGACAAGTGTATCAGTATGGGGACGTAGTATTGCATACGTTATGTACGTGGGTCCGATGTATCTTACCTTATAAAAGGGTTGGCATTACATTAATATTTTCAATAATTCATTACTTAGCATTTTGGCTATCAGGCATCGTCAACAAGAGGAAAAATAAAAGTCAACATTAGTGAATATGGAATGCGTTGTGCTGGCAGGGAGGAAGCTTATGACCGATTAAATTTAATGTCTATATAAATGATTTAACCGATAAACTCACCTCGGCAAATGTAGGTTGTCACTTGGGAAACAAATGCATAAATAATACTGCGTTTGCAGATGACATGGTCATTATGTCGTCAAGCATTAAAGCAATGAGAGAGCTGTTAAAGTCTGTTGCTAATATTTAACCCGTCTTTTTGTTTCAATATATTCGTACCTCACAATCCGGAAGCCCCGGTTTCGTCAAAACAAAGTCAAACCGTCACTTTGGATCGAGATTGTAAAATATCTATGCAAGATAGCTTTCATATTTCAAAGACAATAAGAAGCAATATTTTGTTCTCTTTTTGGTTAAAAGAAAAATACAAATTATTATTTTTAATTGATAAACTAACGTTTAAACAAGATTTTTATGCATAGCACAAAGGGTAGATAACAAATATTATAATCAATAATTTTCAGCCTGAAACACTCATCTACATTGAAAAATCTTCCGAGAAAAGATACTGGCCGCCAACGGGAATTGAACCCGTTTCCCTCTGATTGCCGGTCAGGAGCTCTGACCACTGAGCCTGTTGTTTTCAGTTGGAAAAATGTAATAATACGAAATTGTCGAATGAAACACTAGTATATATTAAATTATTTGGCGGGTATCAGATAAGCCGCCATAGCTCAGTGGTCAGAGCTCCTGACTGGCAATCAGAGGGACACGGGTTCAATTCCCGTAGGCGGCCAGTATCTTTTCTCGGAAGATTTTTTCAATGTAGATGAGTGTTTCAGGCTGATAATTATTGTTTATAATATTTGTTACCAAAAATACCTATGTTTGCATGAGAAGAAGAGAGATGCGAGAGAGTGAAATGTAAGGTCACGCTGGGACGTTATTGGTCTTATGAAAGTATAACGCAATTACGTGTTTTGGGATGTATTTATTCCTAAACAAGCAGACGGGTTGCCTGGCGCAGACCCCTACAAAAGTATTACGCCCGGGTGGGACCAGAACGCGATGCCAACAGTCACTGACCGGTCAAAACTGATTTTTGAAGATGGGCCGTTCCCGGATTCCGAGCACTTATCAGAAAATGGATCACCAGCTACAGAATGCGAATAGCCACGAGCGAAAAGGCTCTTCATGGAAGCACTCCACTTCTGGCCGGGTACCATTTACAAGCGGTGGAGTCAATTCTAGATGTCGTAGATTTCTAAAAGTTTTAACATTATCCACATCTTCGTCTTTTAACCCTGTTTATTAATTTAATGTTTTATCTTACTATATTTATATTTTTTATTTAAAAAATCAGTTAATAAACAATTTTTGGCCTTGTCGACGCAATGGGTCCCCTACCCGAATTGGACAAGGGGAAGAAGATATAATGTAAGTTAATAAACAAATAATTCTTCTTACGAAAGCGTTGGTCTAAAGCTCGGATTTTCCTTCCTACTCAAAACCTCCTACAGGGGGAAGTACGAAAAGTTTCTGAGCGACACCAATGAACTGTTTTACCATATCATTGATATTCCACAAGAAAAACAAATTAAACTAAACTTGAAACTTGTTAAAGGTGTTAGCGAAATATTCCCGCAAACTTGTTGACCGAACTTATAATAAATACAAAAGTTAAATTAATTTGTGGCCTGACTGCAAATTTCTAACTGCGCATCCCGTTTCATTATTAACCATTACCGAATACAGAGCTTTACGCACACAGACACATCAACTGAATAAGGGACGTTAACTACAAGGAGATATTAAATATACAGAGATATTAAATAAACAGACACTTTGGGCATTCTGTCAGCCAAAAATATGATGACTTCAACAATGACAGAGTAAAACGTTAATTACATTACTTACGTCTTTCACCATTTGGCTGGAGAGATTAAAAGATCTCCCTCAACCAATTTTTCCCGATTCAGCCAAGCAGTAGGTGTGCAAACGCATCCACCAACAAAACTAGATAAATCTCACCCCACAAACCCTGGCATCCCAGCTAAGTCACCAAATGAACCACTTGGGGTTATGTTATGGGTGTTGGTTATCGAACAAATGGTTCCCGGGGTTGCTGGAGTGATGTTTATGTGAGAACCGTACCGTCCCACTAGTCCCAACTGCTCCCAGCCGTCGGGAGCAGTGGCGTAGCTAGCATGGGTGGCACCCGGGGCGGATAGGGCGGATAACGTGGTTAGTGTCACCCCCCTCCCCAATAGTTGACAAACACTAATTTCGTGTCACCCCCCCGGCAGGTGGCACCCGGGTGGTCCGCCCCCCGCCCCCCCCTATCGCTACGCCACTGGTCGGGAGCCAGCGAGGCTTACCCAATTGGGGTTTATTCTGAGGCTGAAGATAGTGGAGATAGGCAGGAGATGAGGAAGAGTAAGGTGGGAGAATACCTGGCTATTTAGATTTGGTAACCAAACGCTGCAAAAAAAACAAACCAGTACACATACGCCATTTTTAATGAAGGATTATTGTTAGCGAAGGATAAGCGACCTTTGTTTCTTTTTTTAAAATTATGAATAGGGAGCTCGACTGTTGCGAACTCGTGAGTGTAGTCAGTTTAAGAGAATCTACTCAAATCATTAGAAATAAGGACCTATTTGAATGTCACCATTCGCAGACAAATTATGTTGCAAACTCGCCAATAATTCCTCACTTGTGTACATAGTTTAGCAAACAAATAAATAAATGATATCGACATTTTTAATGTGACAATTTCTATGTTTAAACAAAAAAATTATGTCAAAGTATAATTTCTGATAATTTCAGTTTATTATTGTGTATCATTTTATATATTATGAAAGACATTATTTTTATTAACCTATTCTTACAAAACTTTGTGTAAAAAAATGTCGGTATACATTTTGTACCAAATGTAAAAGCCTAAGGGGTGTAAAAGAGAGTAAAATAAATTAATAAAATATTCTATTTTTTTCACTTTTATTACAGAAGCCATCACTATGAAAACAGCGAGTAAACAACTAAACAGTCTTCGTCCTGCTCTAACTTTTAAATATATAGTTGTTTGTAAAATCCCCGAAAGTCATACTTGTTTCATCTGCTTCCCGCAAACAAGTTGGGTGACTTCGAATTGGTTGTGTGTCGACAAACTGAGAGTCCTTTGAAGAAGCGGGGCAACCCCAACTTTCATCTCCTTCCACTTCCACTTCCCAAGTTGCGACGGCGAATGTTTCCAGACTATAAATTGCTTCCGAATTAGATAAAGCACAAGAAGGGTCCCTCTTTAAAATGCTGCAGATTGCTTAGACTTGTTAATATTTTAATAACACTTTATTAACGGCTTGTTACTTCATGTTTTCAGAATTAAATATTTTGTCAAAACAACTGGGAGCAACGTTTCTCGATTAAATTTGTTAATTTACAAGGTGTAATAAATTACTTTAAGATACAATTATTTTTATTTGGATAACTTTTTTGTTTAAAATTTTTTTTTTTTTTTTACTTGATTGAAATAATGAATATGTTTGATAGATTTTCTGGTTCCCCTTACCACTGGGGTTTGCTATCATTAGAGCTGAATAGTAGATGCTCTCAGTATGACGTTGGTAAAAGTTCACCATTCAGAATCGAAATATTGCTTGAGAACATACCAAAATTAAACGTCTTTACAACCATAATAAAAAAACATAATTTTCAAGCTGTAGATTTATGTAACGCCTTTCCAAATGAAAATTAAAAATACTACGCATATAAAGAATTTTAAATCGAAATAAAATATGAAGTAACACCTAGACTACCTACAATAACAAAAATTAAGATTTTTATTTTATTTTATTTATTATTTATTTTATAAAAAAGGAAATCATAAAAGCTACGTCAGAATCCACATCGGAACAGAAATTCTTAGTTAGGAGGACTGAGAATAAACTATTTGTTTTTAAATAATAATTAAAAAAAGGCTTTTGCCGGGTTTGGTGACCAGATATCAAATAGTAGGGACTCTCCCAATCTTCCTCTTTCCCAATATCTTCTCTTCAACCTCACAACACAAACCATGCCATGCCATAGTCACACTGGATCCGGGCAGTTGAAGTAATAAGAATTTGTGTATTGTATTCACATTACAAGAGCAATTTTCATCCTGAAGTATGCAGTCTTTTTTGTTTTGTCGTGATAACGTCCAGGTGCAAACCTGATGCCTTAGACCACTCAGCTATTCCAAGGTTGTGAAATTCATGTTTAAAAGGATAATAGTAGTTCTCGAATGGTAATTACGTCTAAATTTTTGATCAGCCAAAATAGAGGCATGATTGCAAGTATCACATTATTATTTAACGAGGGTGTAACCGAGGGACATGAAAGCCTTATTTAGAAGTATAACAACACCAGCACCGATGCGTAATTAAAGCAACAAATAACTAACCAGAAAGGACGTTGGTCGTGCTCATATAATTATTTTAAAACCATCGGCAAATTAGAGATTAGGTGGTGCCTTCAGAAGTGAGAAGTCGTCCATTTCGTTGTAATTTTTTTTATACGTTCCGATTCCGTTTCAATGGTTCAGTGAAAAATATTTTTTCAAATGTGAAATCTTCTAGTTATTTGGACGGTTTTATTCGATTTTTTTTTCAAATTTATAGAAGGTACCTACCTACTGTACGAGAGCTTCACTTTTTACAAAGCTACTAGTGTTAAACAGTATCTAAACATATGAAACTACGCTTGCATGTTATTTATAGTGTGATCTGTGATTATCGAAATATTAATTAATTACGAAACAAGACACCGGCAAAATATAATTAAATATTTGATGTATTATACATGGTGGTAATTGCGGTGAGTTCGGTTATGTTGGTATTAATTTTGCCAACAAACTCATCAAGTGATATAATTATTATCTTTAATATCATCAAAATGATAGATTCATATTCCCGTTAACAGAGGTGAGTTGTCGACTGTTTGCGGTGATTATCACGATTTTAAAACAACAAAATCAAACAACCTGATGACATCTGACAGAATATTATTTTATCAATGTTTGTGGTGTTATTTAATACCATATTTTGCAAACCAATGCAATTGTGGTGATTAAACTGATTTAATTAATTAGTGGTATCATAAAAACATTTTCCGGGAAGTATGAATAAATTTTGATGTTATTAATTGTGATCTATATAATATTATTACGTAACTTGCTACTTACGGTAATTGAAAATGATCAATTTACCTATAACAAATTTGTAATTATTGTTGTGTAGGGGTTAACAAATTTAATATATTTATTTATATTTGCGGTGTGAAAATGTAGTTTTGTGGTGAAATAATTTATGTATAAAGTGGAAATATTTATTTATCAATTGAATGACAACCGTGGCGTCCTCTGTGGTCAAGGGTTCTCGTTCTCGTCCTCATGGTTCTCGACTCGCAAACTGTATATCGCGGGTTTAAACCCCCGGCGTGCGCAAGAAAATTTTATTTGAATAATTTGTGTTATTTCAGAATCAATTATTTCAATGTATATTTGCTGCACATTCCAGAGTAGAAGATACTCTCAATATTGCCATGGTATAAGACCACCATTCAGAATTGAAGCGTTGCTTGAAATGGTGTAACCGTATTTGGTGACCAGATCTGAAATCAAAGAACTCCCCACTTTTCTCTCCCCATCTCCTTCCCCTTCCCCCCATCTTCAGGTGCACTACAAACTCCAAGTAGGATGCCATACTCTCAATGGGTTGTTACTCGGTATTCACATAAAAGTAAAATGTTTTGTTAGTTTCAATCGAAAGCCAATTATTATTAAAAATCGAAAATTCAGCCGTACTACCCTCACATCAATACATCTTCTGTTATTATTGGTATGGACTGAAACCGGTCTGTTAAAAAATAATCGATTTAAGCCGCCACTACTCGAATTTCTACCGATTTCTTTCATATCCCACTAAAAAACTGAAGTTTTTATGCTCTTAAAAAATATGTTATTTTTTAAGATAAATTGATGAATTTTTCTCGATAGAAAAAAATCGCAAAGGATGCTCCGAAAATTATTATTTTCACATCTATTTCAGTTATTTTACAAGTAACGTATATGAATAAATTCACGGTGTTATTTTAAATGCTTTTTAGACAGCCCCCAATAGATTATTGTACTATTTTAAACGAGTCGTGTTTTATTAAACATATCACAATTTTTGCTTCAATTTTAAAGTTTTGAATATAACCGCACTCTCTCCAAAATTCGAAATTACATACCTCTCCATCTTCTTCTTTTTGAGCGGGGATACGGCGCCTTACAACACAAGCAACATTTTCGGCTTTCTGTGGTGGTAGTAGGAGATTTTCAAACATTGTTGGGTTATTTGTAACCCGGGAATGTTTGTGTTTCTTTTAAAAAAAAAATATATATATATTTATATATGTTTGTTGTTTCTGACGATATTGTTTTGTTGGAAAATGACGTGATTTTCCGAAAATCCTTCCTTCACCCGATTTTCGGAAAATCACGTCATTTTCCAACAAAACAATATCGTCAGAAACAACAAACATATATAAATATATATATATTTTTTTTTTAAAAGAAACACAAACATTCCCGGGTTACAAATAACCCAACAATGATTTAAAATCTCCTACTACCACCACAGAAAGAGGACTTAGCCAGCCGAGGAATCGAACATGCGACGCCCGGGTGAGACCCAAGCGCTATACTCACTCAACCACTGACCGGTCATTATACTAATATAATTGAAAAAGATAATACTAATACATTTAAACAAAACATCAAACAGAACAAGAATAAGACACAGATAAATTTAAAAAAAATGTGGTTGTTGTACTGGAACAGCGCCTTAATCCATCCGGCATAATTTTTTTTGTTTAAATTTGTTAATATTATCTTCTTTTTGAATGATACTATAATTATACTAATTAAATTATATTAAATTTATGGATAAAACCTTCCAAAAGTATTAAAAAATTATAAGAATAATTTTTTTTAAACAAAAACATTAAAAAATATCTCAAAATCACGGTGATGCGTTTATATTGTTGGTTCCACTACAATTTAACAAAGAGGAATTCCAACATCCATTTGACGGGCCATTATCCTATTTAACCATTTTTTTTAACATTATTAATTACTTTTAAAAGTAGATGGTGAAGATATACATAGTTGAGTTACCCAATGACCATGTTGTATACACATAATACATGGACGTACATATTAAAATTGTTAAATGTAACTTTAAGTTACAAGTTACAATAATATTATTGTTGGTATGCATCAAGAATACCAAGGAAAAAATCAATCCTCAACTAGTTACAAAGTTTTTAAACGTAAAAAATTACCTTGTTTCAGATTTTCCTACCAGGCTACCATAAAATCAAACCGTTATTGCCTCTACAATTACAAATTGGAAGCGAAGTTGACAAATTATCATCGCGATACTCCTTGTAGAATAAAAGCAACATTGTTCTACCTGTTTCTTATCGTGGTCTCCTGATATAACAATTAGGAAATTCACCAGCTGGTCCGTTTTAAGTTTTTCATGCAAGTGCAGTGGAGAAGAAAATAGTGCATTTTCAACGTGGGTTTGATTAATGATTTATATTAAATATCCCGTAAGAATACATGCATTACTATTTTCTATTAAATATTCTAAAAATTCATCATTAGAAAGTCGTCGAAATTCACCAAAATAAATGATTTTACTTTTTTATTTAAAATACAAAACTTCAAATTGGCTGTTCCGAACTCTCAAAACTTATAAATTTCCCACATGAACAACACGACACAATACTCTGTTCTACTGCAGTATACGCTCAACTATTTTGCCCATTTCCCGATACAGCGGTTTCACTCTATAGGAAACCAATACTTGGGAGATATTGACGTGTTTTTTTTTACTTGGGCAATTTCGTCGACCACATTAAAAACCAATTCCGATCCTATTCTTTAACCTTAGGATATCTTTTTGTAATCCTGTCACGTCACTGTATTTTAAAAATAAAAATAAATGTAAAATAAACCAAATTTTTTTTTTTTTTTTTTTACGGCCAAAAGCATTTTCGTTGTTAGTTTTTGGGGTGTTATGCCGTGTTGCGCTACCTCCTTCTATAGCCAACGTTTCGGACAGCGTTGCAGTGTCCATCGTCCGGTAGATCACACATCGTCGGATCTGCCCTGATGATGGACATTGCAACGCTGTCCGAAACGTCGGCTATAGAAGGAGGTAGCGCAACACGGCATAAAACCCCAAAAACTAACAACGAAAATAAAATTATTACTTCTGGTCATAACAAAGAATTATAGGAAAAGTAGAAACTGTTGCAGAGAAACCAGTTTATTAATTTAGCGAATTGTGATATTATATAAACTTTGTATTTATCTGGGAGGAATAAAGGTTTTAATATTATATTTTTATGATTATTTTTAATATTATAAACACAGATCAAGGTTCTCTATTACTCAAGCTCAAGCAGGGCTGAGTAATATCACTTAAACATCTATTTTTTACCACTCGTAGTTCTGTAAACAGGAGACTTCGCGTCCAATAAAATATATTTATAATTTTTTCATTTCACTAATGTTGAAATCTCAATGACAATTCTCTTTTCAATCTTTCGATAGGTATGATAACATTGATTTGTTCGATTTGACATTTAGGAACATGGCGGTGAACTCTGCGAACTCTGGCAGGATACAACGTTAGTGTTTAACATGGCCACCATATTGAACCGGAACCGTAACGTGATACACTAATCTATAGACAGATGAAATGCCAAATGGTCGAGATAAAACAGATTTTCGCTACGTATAGTCAATAAAAAAAAATTCTCTTGTGGGAGACAAATTATATTCCTAAAATTGTAACATTAAAAGATAACTTTTATCGGAATGCAACTAAGTTTTCTATAAATTTATTATAGCTATATTGAAGTGAATAGCTGCTTCGACTTTAAGGCATAGACTACTTCCTTCACCCGCATTCAAATATCCTATTGTACACACTCATCAATATATAAAAAATAATTATCATTTTACAAAATCCTCAATAATAAGAAATGAAGGTTTGTACTACTCGTCATTCAAGTATTTCTGGCAAAAAACGATGATGTTTACTGTGAAGAATATTGTTGAAATATTTAACAATTTTTCAGCGCACATTTTTCCAGTGAACAAAACGATTTATCTGACACAAGAAAAATGATAAAAAGACAAGTTTCCCATTTCTCCCGGGAGCGCAGAAGGTGCAAGAAGATTGAGGAGGTGGGAGATATGTCGCTGTCCAGTTGGGGTTAACTTTCCTCCGGTGCTAAGCCACCGTCGGTCGCTAAGTACTGGGCGCCGTTAGCCGGGCATTAGCACCCCTAACCCCTTATCCCGCACCGGCCTGCGCTCCTGGTGCCCGGAGATAAGTCAGTTGGTAGCGAGGCACCTTTTGCGGGACGTTAGAAGTGATTTTAACTACAAAAATATGCTATGCGGTTTTAGTAGGTAACTAAAATCTAAATATATGGATATGTTATATGTATATATATATACATTTATATATAAACTAGCTGATCTTCGGCACGCTATTCAAAGAAATAAAATGATTCTCCCTGCATGTCCTTTCCCGTGCGTCCCTGTTCTCTTCCACCATCCCCGCCTTTCTCCTACACAATTTTCAGTTTACAAATTTGATTATATGCTATATGTTATTCTGATGTATGAGTTATATTTATATTTAATTAAAATCCGTTTAGTGCGTTAAGGGACGTTCTTTATTTACTTTCTGATATTACTTGGAGTGAAAAACGGAATTGAAATTTTGGTCTCCGGTGACTTTTTTAATGTCCAAGCTTATTTTTTTCCTTTAAAAAGTAACACTTTTTTTTCGACGTATCATTCAGCCGACTGTTTGCCTCACTTGAACTTAACTTTTATTTTTTAGGTTTGATTGAAAAAAAAACAAAAAAATGTCACCGGAGAAATGCAAATTTTTTATTTATAAAATTTGTATTTTTTACTCCAAATAATGTCAGTAATGACTGATTAAAAGTTAAAGAGTTCCCTAACACTTTGTGCACAAAGTATACCAAATGTACAAACTGTGTACAATATCTCTACGAAAAGGTGTTACATCATCAATAATGACAAATAAATCTTTTTCAACTTACGTCAATAATTCATGTTGGATTGACCAAAAACAACCTCGTACGAGTAGGATTCGAATTTTGTGATATCTTTATCAAAACTTAGTTTATAAAGAGAAACGCGTGCGCGATAAACATAAACTTTCAAATAAAGTTAAAATAAGTTTAATACCTAACCTGTTTTAACTTTAATCTCAAAGCTTACCAAACTATAGAGATATCCGAACGAATGAATCTTAAATTCAGAGATATTTATCAAAGTCATTACTAACTTTCCAGGAAGATCAAATGTATGATCTCGGTTCGTAAACAATAGGTTCATTGAGGAGGAGCTTTTAAACGAATGGAAGTTTGTTTAAAAGCATTTCATCCAATATCCGCTAGGAAAGTTTGGGCGATTCCGTAATGATATTTGTGCGGATGTGGCACATCGGGAAAATGTCCATAAACGGGATAGTTAAAATAAAATCCTTCCATTTGCTGACAGTATTAGCTCTTGCATAAAATCAGTATTTTGCCCGACTAAAAGCTTTCGAACGGTGAGCTCTGGCGTCATAAATTTCTTTAAATTTTATTTGCTTTGTATTTCCACGTCAATGTAACTATTCTAGAAAATGAAGTCATTGCAGTCATTGAGTTAATTGTTTATTTCATGTTTTTGATCATTTTTCCACGAAAAAGTCAACCCCACTATGCATGTCTTAACATGGTTAACTTTGCAGGCGACCTGAGGAGACATTAACGAAAAAATGAAAAAAATTAAGGTGAATCACACAAAACAATCAATATTGAAAAGGTACAAATTTTCTCAACACCATAATATATACATATATATATATATATATATATATATAAACCTCTTCTGTGAGAAAGGGACGCTTAGATGGTATTATTATGTAATGAATGGAAAAAGGTGCGCTAGGTAAATATTGAGCGAAAATGAACGGCTAAAGAAGTTGGGGACGCCCGAGAAAAACCCGATATGAACAAGTGAATCAAATATTTGAGCAAGCTTCTATTTTATAAATGTGCAAAGAAGTTTTTTGGAAGAAAAGCAGGAATACAACGAACTTAAGATAAATGGAAATCTATATACTACACCTAATTTTAAAACAACCCTTGTGCAAAACCATTATATTTTGCGAGGCCAAAAACCACAATAACCTTTCTTATGAATTTTACTGTATCAATACAAAATGAATTAAAAGTAAAAACAGTTTTACAAAAACAAATTTTAATATACAACCATAGAAAGAATTCTGGCTTTTTTATAAGGTACAAGAACTCCCCTTTCCTGATAAGGCACAAATGACTTTTATTATAATATCTCGTAAACAAATTATTTATAAATGTAACCCGTATTGAAGTGAAAACTTCTTTAGCATCGTTGTGTTTTAAAACTCATAAACATAAAATACATTTTTAGGAAATTCAATTTTTATAAGAAAAACTTTCTTTTTATTACTATTTTGAAGGTTATTCCCATCAGTGAAATATATCATGTTAGAATAAGTTAACAATTATAATCTAAAGGAAAATAGGAAAGAGAACAAGACACAGAAAAACAGAAAAAAGACAATGGTCGCAACTGGGACTCGAACCCAGACCTCTCCGTCTAACCGGGACGAGCGCGTTAACCAATTTCGCTATTGCCACCTTCTGTCAAACCGTTATATTTGTCAATCTCATATTTTCAAATTTTAGAATTAACATTATTATCAACTAATTATTTTTCTCCATATTACGGGCAACTACCCTATTCATTAGAAACAATCATTCAATGAAAAGGGTAGTTGCCTGTAATATGAAGAAAAATAATTAGTTGACAATAATGTGAATTCTAAAATTTGAAAATATGAGATCGACAAATATGACGGTTTGACAGAAGGTGGCATTAGCGAAATTGGTTTACGCGCACGTCCCGGACAGACGGAGAGGTCTGGGTTCGAGTCCCAGTTGCGACCATTGTCTTTTTTCTGTGTCTTGTTCTCTTTCATATTTTCGTTTAGATTATTATTGTTAACTTATTCTAATATGATATATTTATAGGATTTAGCCTGCAAGAGAATGAGATAGACCATAGATTCTCAACCTTTTTTTGCCCACCGCCCACTTTGACACAATTTTTTATTTCTATCGCTCCCTAACCTAAGAATCGAATCCAAACGGAATGGGCGTAATGGGATACAACGACAGGGTTATATTTGCCACAACGGAGGGGGCGTAACGGGATTACCACGATGGGGTTACATTTACCACAACAGAGGGGGTGTAATGGGATAGGGAAAATATTTTACGGTGTCACATAATTTATGAATGGGCCCTAATGAGTTGGGATAGGGCGAGATAGGATGTGGTGCGATGTGGGTTTCTCTGGGGCTCCTACCACCCCCCTGAAAGTCTGAAACGCCCCCCAATTTACTCTTGGTCTTCTACCGCCCCCTAGGGGGTGTTATCGCCCACGTTGAGAACCTATGAGATTGACTAATCGGTCTCCTTTTTGTGCTGTGCTTCGTAGCCTCCCCACTCTTGTCTACTTTAGTTTTCTGAAGGTTTCACTTCTACCACGTGTGAACTGCACGCTCTGTTTTTTTAAATATTGCAATAATGTATTTATTTAATACTTAGTTACATACAATGACAAAAATATTTATAAAATGATGAGTGATGTAAATGAAGCACGGAGCGTCTTTCAAAATATTATGAATATGATTTTTATAATATTTTATTAAGTATAAGTATAATAAATTTATCGGTCCATCCTATCTGTCCTACCCTCCGGATAGGAGTGCGATGGTTATTTAGTTTATTACTTCGATTATAATACCTATGTATTTCAAAGATCGATCGGTAAATGGAAATTTCTGAGAAATTTATTCTCAATGTCAAAACGGCAAATACCTACATCATCTTAGTGCTACCTAGTGCAAGTCATAACAAACGTAACTAGTTTAAGCTCGTTGAAACTTAGAAAATTGCAAAATTTGTAGACAGATATCGAATATTGGACCAACTGAGCCAACAAGTTATGCAATAACAACAAGTAATAATTATTATTAATTGACCGATAGATTCAGCCAGTTCGTGAGAGCCTAACTATCAAACTTTGGTATTGAAACTTGAGTCGATCAGAGAACTTAAGATTAGGAATCATGGAAACTTGTATTATTATGTTAAAGAGTACCTACGTGTTACTTAAACTATCCATATATATATATATATATATATTATAAAAATCAAAATATGCTTGCTTGGTTATATATATGAGTTGTTTGTGCGTTGCTATACCTTTCATCCAATTGCGATGAAACTTTAAGGATGGTTTCTTTATATAAAAGAGAGCTCTGGCATTATGAAATTTGTATTAAAAATTAATACCAGGACTGAATGTATGGAATGCGGGAGGGGGGAGGGGAAGCAGGAAGGGGGTTCGTAGACGGGAGAAGCGGGAGAATGGATTTTTTTTTATGAATATCTCACAAGAGTCTCAGCTGCTCCCGTATGGAGCCAGTCAGACTATGGCATCCCCAATTGGAGGATGTTATGAGGCTGAAGGTAGTGGGGAGGGGAATGAGAAGTGAGAGAGGAACGTGGGGAAGTATCTGGCTATTCAGATCTGGTCACCAAATACGGCTAAAGCCATTTCAAGTAAAGTTTCATTCTGAATAGTTGTCTTAAACCAGGGTGATACTGAGAGTATCTTCCACTCTGGAACGTGCCGCAAATATACTATACATCATTTTAAATGAATTAATTGTAAAATTATACAAAATAATTAAATTAAATTTATTCGACCTCACGACCATTGGATTGCGAGTCAAGAGCCTTACACTCAAACCCGGACGTCTTGCCGGAGTGGGGAGAGGGAAGGCGGAGTGGGAACGCTTTTTTTAGAAGGGGACGCGGGAGAAGAAGGGGAGGCGGAAGGGATGTGGGACGAATGGGAAGGGACACGCAGGGAGAAACAATTTATTTTTTAAATGGCGTAGCAACTAATCTACATCAATGACCTTTGCAATATTGTGATACTAATTAAAATTCTATCTTTTTCCGACGACACTGCAATCACAGTACAAGGTAAAACGTAGGAAGATACAACCAGTAAAACCATGAAAAACTTTTCGTGTTTATTTTTATGATAATAATAACAAACCTAATATAATTTTCATGTATATTTTACCTACTCGCTTTTTTGTACTCTCGTTATTACGCTAAGAATTATAAAATAATCGAACTCATTTTTACAACTTTACATGATTTACATGGCCCTGAGGAAAATAAATCCCCTCAGGGCCTGTGCCATCTTTGAAAATGTGTGGAGGGTCTTTTTAAGGAAGGAAAGGATAGGAAGTTCTTGGAAGGAAAAAGGTATGAGTGGTGGGTAGGAATTGGGGGATCAGTGTGTCCATCCGAATCCACCATGAATCCATCACTCCAACTGCGGTGTAAGGCGATCTGGACAAACCTCACATCATGATCTCGGGCATCTCTGCCAAGTCATAAAACGTAGCGAACCACTTGGGGTGACTTATGGCATAGGTGTTGGTTATCCAATAAATGGTTCCGCCTTCCTAATTGGTAATCACAAACTTGCTTTCCAATAAACTAATTATGTTTATGTTTATAATAATATTAAGAAAGTTACAAGACATTGTTCTGTAACTTCTTTAATGGTAACTTGTACTTCTTTTTGACTCTTATTATACTCACACTTAACGAAATTCTATGTAAAACTTTACATGATAATGAAATTATATCCCTACTTGTATTGTACCTACTTATACCATTCATATTCTGTTCATTATGTTTAATTATTTTTTTATACTACTCCTGAACGACTTACCTGTAATAATGTATACACGTAAAAAGCCTTCAGGGCGTTAATAAGTGAAAAAAAACAAAGTATTCAGAATATTTGTGGCTCGTTTCAGAATGTTATGTACTTCCTGTTAAGGTTTCAGTGCCAGCAGCCTGAGCGTTTATGGTATGAAAGACCATCATTCAAAAGATCATTATTCATGAAATGTTTATTTATATTATTTCTGACGCGTTTGGTAATTGTACCTGAATATCCACGTGTTTTACTAAATCTATGATAACAAATAAATTGGTTAAAAACCAAGGATCATTTTTTTGTTAGTAAGCATATCGCTTAGGTATTCCTGAGGACCGCGCATAAAAAATTCTCCACACGATTTTATAAAACTAAATTTCAGCGCGTCATAAATGTGAAAAAGAAAACTAAGATATTATTTTGTAAAGGCATAACTTTCCGAAGGAAAATGTTTTTTAAGCTAGGTGAAAACACTCTTATAATTCTTTGCCGACATCTCCACAGCAGAATTAATGTCACTAATAAAAGTTTTAATAAAATATTCTATCTATAAATAAACACAAGTTAGAGTTTCTTTGTTGGACGGTGTGGGTTTGCTCTTCTACTCGTACAAATCTTGCAGTTTTTTTTTCGACATCGATGAATTTTTGCACAGTAGTTGGTTGACCTCTAAAAGTTATTGTTCTTGTGTGTTGTGATTATCCTATTTTATATTTAACGTCATTCAGCACTGAACGCTTTTAATTTCTCATTTACTTAATATCGATGTGTAGAGCCGCTTACTTTAGGGCACACAGTTTAACACCCGCGCTGTGCAAGCGGGTTCCCCACAGAGCATCGGACCATCCCTTACCTTTACCTTAGACTTTCATGTCCATGCCACCTCTTACTAAAATACTGTAATAAATGTTGTATCCATAATCTCTTTTATCTGTGGTTACGTCAAATTTTTCTTTTTTTGTTTTTAAAAATCATTGTTGTGTTTTGCAATGTCATTCTTCTTCTCGTCTTTCTCGACTCAATTAAGTTCTCTATTTAACAAATAATTGCAGTCAAGTATTTAGAATCAGCTTCTCTTTCACTGTGAATTTATTATCTGGATAAACTAAAATAACAGCAATATCCAGTACAACATAAGTGTTTTACTTTAAAAGGATAATTTCTCAAACATCAATCTCTCTCACAAACTGTACGCTAATCCTTGGCGTGGAACCAAAGGAAGCCACAAAAAGCAGCTCAGACTTACACCCTGACTGCAATTTCTGGAGATCACGACCTGGGACGCTACGAAATTGTCTATATGAAATTTTGAAAAAATCACCCCACCGAGTTGTCAGTCCTTAAAACATAATTTTTTTCCTTCTTGTTGAATTTGCGTACTTGGCTTTCAAAATGAGAGAAACAACTTTTGTAGCACCATCATTCAAAATTGAAACGTTACTTGAAATGGCTTTAGCCGAATTTGGTGACTAGATCGGAATAGCCAGGTACAATTTTCACATTTCTTTCCCCTCTTTACTACCTGCAATCTCACAACGTATCAATATTAGGGATGCCATAGTCTCAATGGCTCCAGACGGTTGAAAGCAGTTGGAAATATTGTGTGGTATTAAAAAAAGGTTATAATAAATGCAAATACTTTATTTTATTTTATTTTATTTGGAAAACCAACAGTTTATAACAATAATGTTTGATGAAATACATATGAATAAAAATTTAACCAATAACAGGTTTTCACATACGAACCTTAAGCGGTTTTTTTGCTAAACCAAATGCACATATAAGTATGTCGTATTTTGTTATTATCGTATGTTTCTTCGGGGAGTCGGAATTATTGTTAGAAAAAATATTTGTGTAAGGGATTTTCACTTAAGACAGGTATAAGTACATCGACTTTGATTGTACGGCCGTATATCTTCTTTGCACATTTACTTGAAAAAAATAATATTTTAGGAGATCAACTGTCCGAGGGATCAATGGGCACAGCGATCAACTTATCTGGCGGTTCAATTGTCGGGGGGATCAACTGTCGGCGGGCCAAATGTCGTCGGATCAATTGTCATGGAACCAGTATAACTACTATCACATCCAATTTCGAAAAACTCTGCGCAAAGCCCGGACAACGCCAGAGACTCCAGCTTCTATCATTGAAAATAAAATTTCAGTATTATATACCATACGACAAAGAATATACACCAAGGAAAGAAAGAAATTGTTTAATTTAGTCTTCAAATGAAAACGTAATCCATTTTTCGATTAATTCATATATTCTAAATATTAAAACTAGTATGCCTCGTGTCATTTAAAATTAAAGATCTCAAGGAAATTAATTGATAACAGGATTTTCAACCTTCCTGATATATTTTGCCTTACACTGTTCGGCTGTGGGCGAATAAAATTTTGCAGAATAGAAGACCTGAAGCCATTTGGAACATTTCTAAGAATTCCTAATTATTTTACCAAAATGAAGATTACTTATGAATTAATACGAAATTAAATGAACACGATTTCCTTTGAAGCTCTAATTGAGTGAATTTTCCTCATGGCCACCCGAGTTTATTAAATGTATTTTTAAAGCCCAATGGATTAACAACTAAACCCAATTGTGCCCCAATAAGTTTGGAGAATACTGAAAATTTTGAAATTTGTTCTTTATTAAATTGAATGCATCTAGGAGTTTGTATAAATACTATTTATCATAGAAAACTGCCGTTTTTAGGGGAAAATAATGTTAAAGTTGCAGTTATCATATAAAATGCATGTTTAAAAAAAAGTGTAAAAAATTGCAAATTGCTTATTTTCCAATCTCAGTTGGTAATACAATAAATTATTATTAGGGGTTGCATACATTCATCACAAAACGTCCAATGTTATTATTTCTACGGAAAAGAGGTCAATTCCGGAATTTCGCACCAGAGATCACAGGATTGCAATTCGAAATGTACGATTTATTTTATAATTTACACATTATTTTAATTTAAAAAAAAAAAAAATTAAATTAACACAATGGAATAGGAAGAAATAATATAACATCTTAAGTGTAGGATGTGGTAACATTTGTAAACAAAGTTATTGCCTTTTTATGATTTTATGAGTACTCAGTTTAAAAAATATAAAACATAATAATTTTTTGTTAACAACACCAATACCAATTTTTTAAAACTTTTTCGGAAAGACTATTAAAATATTTCATTCCCTTGTTACCATAATTACTAAGCATTTGTTATGCAAACAATTGAGGAATTTAAATGTCTCATTGATCAATCAAGTTTTAATTGTTTCAATCTTTGAATATTTGTAATATTGAATCGTTTTTATAGATGACTTCAATTTTTGGAACTAAGAAAATATTCTAAATCTCTTTTATGTTTGTTTAATATAATAATAATAAAGTTTTATTGCAGGATGTGGGGAGGATAGCGCAATCCCAAACGACCCGTAAAGTTATACACATTTACACAACAGATTTAAAAAAAAATCAAATACATACAATTAGAAAAACATAATCCTGGCTCCAGTGATACGGTGTTTCATCAGACCGGCGAATCCGTGCATTCCTAGCTCCGTTAACATTGTCGATGCGCTGCTATACCTTCTGTATCCAAATATAATCCTGCATGCATTAATATATTGGATCCGGAGTCGTTCCATCGAGCTGTTTCGGTAGTGACACCATGCTTCACTTGTGTATAGGATAGTGCAAAATGCATTAAACAATGTTTTTTTTTACATTGTTACTGCATTTGAAGAATCTTCGGGAAATCATATTGGACAGTAAACTGATACTTCTCCACTGTCGTTCAATATCACCATCAACCGAGAGGTCTTCAGTTATAATGTACTCCAAGTATTTTACATTCTTAGGTGCGTTTATGTTTTCCTCATTACGTTTTACGGGGAGCATTTTTTTAGGATTTTTTCTATGTTGGAATTCGATTAGTTCCGTCTTCTTGGGGTTGTACATCATGTTGTGGTCATTTGCGTATTCTTCACATATTTTTAATAATGTTCTACATATAATATTAACTTTTTAAAATGTCAGATGATTTCGTAATTAAATAAATATTTAAAAAAATTAAATCTTATTTTACCGAGGTACCTGAATTCACTCTATCTTCTTCCATCATCTCATTTCCATCTCAATTTCTTTTACTTGGGGTTGTCGTAGTTCTAATGGCTACTGGAATGCTTGTGTTGTGACAATTATTTTGACGGCCTCCGTAGTCCAGTGGCTAAGAATCTTGACTCACAATCCGGAGGTCGCGGGTTCGAACCCGGCGTGCGCAAATAAATTTTATTTGATTAATTTGTGTTATTTCACAATTAATTCATTCAAAATAATATATAGTATATTTGCGGCACGTTCCAGAGTGGAAGATACTATCAGTATCGCCCTGGTGTAAGACCACCATTCAGAATTGAAACGTTGCTTGAAAATGGCTTTAGCCGTGTTTGGTGACCAGATCTGAATAGCCAGGTACTTCCCAACCTTCCTCCTCCCCACTACCTTCAGCCTCACAACATACCTCAATTGGGGATGCCATAGTCTCACTGGCTCCAGACGGGAGCAGGTGAGATTCTTGTGCGGTATTACTGTAAAAAAAAAAAAAAAAAAAATTATACTTAAAATTGTTTTCAACTCTACCACTTACATAAAACATCTAATGTCTTTGAATTTTTATGCACTTTTGAACCGGGGCGCAAAAATAAACATATTTAACAATTTTGATTAAGCTTACTATGAAATCTCCTTGAACATTCCAATGCATCTTTAACCTCAATGTTCAGTCTATTCTCTCTCCCCCATTGAACAGACGTTACTCGTTGAAAAATAAACAAATATATCTCCACCAGATTTAAATTCCCTTAGAACATTATCTGACACGTGCAGGGGTTGATTCAACCCCCTAGGGTCGCGTTGGCGACCCCTGGTCGGTAATTCTACCCCACGGCCATATTCTCACAGCCACAACTACTCTTACACTCCAAGAGATATACGGTGGAGTAAGTAAGGTAGTAAATGGAATCTGAATTCAAGATTGGAAGAAGATTATCCGAGTCATGTTTCTTTGGCTTGCATACAGCGGCTGCTGTGGTTTTCGGAAATAGGTACTAACAGGTAATGTCCTTGCTGATAGATAATACAGTTGATAGTAAATTGTTCTCGTGCACTACAAATAGGTTAACTGCTATCTTCTTGCGCTTATTTATTTACCAGAGTAGACCTGTAAAAAATCACGGGTTATTATAATTGTAATATTTGTGAAGCTTAAAGTATTTTTGTTCAAATTGGGAGGCGGGTATGGGTACCACCACCCCCAGGAACTATTTCTCGGATAATATTCTGTCATAGGTCACCCCAAGTAGTTCACTACGTTTGGTGACTCTGCATGAGTTAACCGGTTCATGATGTGAGGTTTGTCTAGTTCTTGATAGCAGCTGCGTTTGCCCACTTACTGCGTAGTGGGCCGGATCAGATGATACTGGGTGAGGCCTTTCGATTTCTCCAGACGGATTCTCTCAAACCATCTCCTCTCAGTGGGATGGATAGATTCATATAACCGTCACTCGTGGATACACTGACCATCGGATTTCTACCCACCACTCATTCCTTTTTCCTTAACAGAACTTCCACTCCTTCCTTTTCTATAATGATGCTCCACTCAGTATTGAAGAGAATTATTTTCCTCAGGGCCTTCTGTTAATACTGAAAAATCAATATTATAAAAAAAAGTTGCCTCAGGATTATTGCCTTACAGAAGTAGAAGTTTATTTTTTCGAAAATAAGTAAACGTGAAAAATGACGCAATTAATTATTGAATTTCAATGAATTTTATCAAGGTCTCTACATTGAGCGCACTACACATATGGATTACCACGGTCTCATTATTAATCTATATCTCAAGTGGAATCTTCACACTCAAATAATTGCAAACAAAATAAGAAAAACCGTGTACTTTTTCATTAAGATAAGAAACTTTTTTGACTTACTTAATCATTTATTGAGTATGGTACTCATATAATAGCATTAGAAGGTGGTACTGCGTCTGCATTAGACCCAATCGTAAAGACTCTAATAAAATTAATTCTTAGACTTTTTTTATATATTTGCTCCACACAGGAGGCTCTGAGGAAAATAATTCCCCTCAGGGCCAATGACATCTTTAGGTATGCTATGTGGAGGTTTTTTTTAAGAAACGAAGGAGAGGAAGTTCTGGGAAGAAAAATGGTATTATCGGTGGGTAGGAATCTGGGGGTCAGAGTGTCCAGAAATGACGGACAGACGTACGAATCCACCCCTCCCACTGAGGTGTAAGGTGATGTTCTGAGAGAGTACGGCTGGAGAAGTCAAAGGGACACCCTCAATGGGCAGACGCATCCGCCGTCAATACCTGGACCAACCTCATCCCATGAACCCGGGCATTTCATTCGGGATTCTCTATTTGAAATTTTTTCGGTTTCTAAAATTGCGAACAATGAACATTATTTTTAATGCCCAATATAATATGTTAGGTACTTTAACCAACCGATTTGTCCAGATTACGTAACCAATTGAGTGCGGACAGAAATAGGACCAAAAACAGGACAAATTTGACCTCCGAATAGTCCTCAGCCCTGGGAGTGCTTAGGAGGGATTAGAGGTCCGTGTATCCCGAATGAAGAGCAAAAGATATAAAAGAGTGCTAACTGTCACAATATCTACTTAACTAGATTATCTCACAAGTTTTTAGGAGATCTGACAAGTTAAGCCATTGGGGAAAATTGTTCAGTTAGTTTTTGTGGACTCTAGCAAAAAAAGAAAGAGGTTGTAATTCCACAAAAAAATGTAATGTTTTAGATTTTTATTAAATCGTTGATATTATCTTTTTCACATTATAAAAATGCTAAATACTGGATCAACGAATTTAATTTATTTAATACATTATTAATAATCAGTACGAAAATTCTTCGGCTCCTAGATATAGGCAAATTACTTAACACGAAAAAACGACGTAAGTTTATTAAAAAAATATTTTTTACTATTCCAGTTTTAAAATATTTTTTTTGTTATTTTGCACAGTCCTCTTGATGTTATATGTTGCAAGAATGGTGCTATAAAAATTATCGCCACTGTTTCTTATATATTTTATAAGAAACAGTGGCAACATTTGACACAATTTGTAATTTTCTCGGTCAAAAGTATTATTGTGATTTATTTTGGGTTATTATGTCGTGCTGCGCTACCTTCTTTTTAGCCATTACACATCGGTACTAATGATGAGCACTATGAAGCTGTCCGAAAAGTTGGCCATTACACGTCTGCCCTGATGATGGACACTGTAATACTGTCCGAATGTTGGCTAAAGAAGGAGGCAGCGCAACATGGCATAATAAGCTGAAAATTAATCACGATCGTGATTTAACAGTTTAAACGTTTGTTTTAATAAAAGCACTTATAATAACGGATACCGTGATGCTATCCGAAACGTTGGCTAAAGAAAAATATGGCATAATAACAAATTCACAATAGTGGGTACTTTTGTTTTAATAACAACATCCTGCTTAATATTTATGAATCATTTTTGAACTCGTTAATTTTTTTAAACTACCGTTGAAATATTCATATTGTCTGCCGAAGTACTACCTGAAAAGGAAGGTGGAGAGAATAAATTATTAAAACTCAAAAATGAATGGGAAAAGACGTTGGGTGCATCAAAGAAAGATAAAGTATGATCAAATGCTATTTAAATCGTTAAGAGTAAGGTAAATAACAGAAGAGTTTTTTTTTACATGAGCTCCACACAGGACACAGGAGGCCCTGAGGAAAATAATTTAACTTCCCTCAGGGCCTATGTCATCTTTGGGAATGCTGTGTGGAGGGTTCTTTTTAAGGAAAGGAAGGAGAGGAGAGTTCTGGAAAGGAAAAGGGTTTAATGGGTGGGTAGAAATCTGGGGTTCGGTGTGTCCTCGTCATCCGCTTCCAAGACCTAGACAAATCTCACCCCATGAACCCGGGCACCCCTGCTAAATCACCAAATGTAACCACTTGGGGTGACCTATGGCAGAGGTGTTTGTTATTCAATAAAGGTTCCCGGGGCAGCGGTACCCATTCCCTCCTCCCAAATTGAGATCTCATAAAAGAAAAACCATCCGTTCGTTTTGATTTCGGTAGGTACCACTTTTAACAAATTAACTCGTTGTCAAGCGTAATGAACGGATGGTTATAAAACCCGCCCTAGTTATTTCTGATTTTATGAATTCTCTTCTGTTATTCCCCACTTGAAATTGATTATTTGAGTTATTTATAAAACTGGCTCTAAGTAGTCAAAAACTAATATTCCATGGCCGACTATGTATAACTACTATAATTTCCGCTATTTAGTGCCAGAATTAATTAACGCAGTAGGACAACATGTTTCAACACTGTTAAAAAGTTTTTAAGTATCTCTACATAACCTCATGTTTTGCTCACAACTATAAATTCTAAGTTGGGTTAACAATTCAACGCCCTTTGCTAAAATGAAAAGCGATACAATAACAAAGCTGTCTCAAATATTCTTATATAGGGGTGGGTTAGTGTTTTATTTTAGTTTGTATGAAAATTTTTAGTAAACCATATGAGTTCGTTTTTATTGAATTGTTTCCAATTATCATGAATTCGAGGCAAATGCATAATGAAATACCATTTGATTTTTGTTTGACTCTACACCGAATGTCGAATAAATAAGAAATAAAAATTACTAAAAATTGGTATCTACTCAGACGCTCCTGGATTTCAAATTTGTTAGCGATTGTGGTGTCTGGACGAGATTACACGTGAAGACAATTCCACCTGTTAAAAATACATTTTTTTTATTATTTTTAATTTTTAATAATATGTTTTACATAGTACATGATGATAATTTTACATCTTAGATTTTTTACTACTTTTCCAATGAAAGCATTTGCTTGTGTATGGAAAGGGAGTGTACATAAATGTGGTTATTAGTTAGTACTTAAATAATTCATTTACATTAATATATGTGTACTGTATATTATTTTTATTTTATTTTGTATTATTTAAAGAAGAGAAAGAATGTTATGGAAAACTAAGGATATTTGTAAGATTAATTAAGTGGCAGTAAATTTTTTCTTTAGGAATTTTTAAAATGTCTCTTAACAGAGAGCAATATTCGGGTTTTATCATTAATGCTTCTGATTTTTTTGGTAGATGGTTGAAAAAAGTTCTTCCCTGGTAAGTATAATGAATGATTTAGGCATAGAAAAACATGTTTAGGTCGTTAAAATATATCTTTTTATTTTATAATTTGAATGAATTTTTAATATTTAAATCTTTAAATGTAGGTTCTTGGAATTCATCAAATAGGCGTTCTGTTGGTAGTCCAAGGATTTTTTTTTAATAATTTTAATAATTGTTCTTTGTGCAATTTCTATTGGAAGAAGGTTACATTGATTCATAAATACTGGAATAACACTCGTCAAAAAAACATTTTTAATAAGTTCAAACTTGTGAGTGTAAATGAGTGCTTGATAAATTTCAAATAAAAAATGAGATTATGTTAAGTTCATTCACTTATGTACTAGTAATTCAATTAGATGTAAAATAAGTAGGTGTATTTCTCTCCGTATGCAATTTCATCTGCGTACAATTTCGTACGTGTGTAATTCTGGCAGAGTATTGGTAAGTGAAAATCACGCCCAATAAAGTTGTTTTTTACCTTCTTCCTAAATGCTCTCCACTGAGTGCAGTCCTTTGTCATTTGCCTTCAGTCCTCTGGTCATCCCGTTCGGCTCCAATCCTCTTCCACGCGGTTTATCAACCCCTATACCGGTCTGCCTATGCGTAGCTTTCACTTGGTCACAATTTGTGGTTTCCTGTCATCGGGCATTATGGCAACATCTCTAGCTGCGTTGGTACTGAAATTGTTTTTCATAAATTGTGTGTACTTAACTAACATGAAAATAAACAGTTTTACGTTCACTGTACAAATAATATCATAGGCCCGGCTTGCAACACCATAATACACAAAACTACTAGAGAAATATGACGCAATTTATTCTAAAACTACTGACGGTGAGACATTTTGAAGCCTAATTGTTTTCGAGAGATGCGCGCATACATTAGGCCCTTAGATTTGATTCAATGATAAAACTTTCATTTGCACGCGCCCATCAACTCAGACCTCCGCTCCTTTACCTCCCTCTACCCCGACCCCTCGACAGTTTATTACTTGTTCAGAACGTTAAGTGGATTACATTTTGAGGATTGGGAATTGTTACAACACTGGTTTTAATAGTGCTGTAAAGAGAGATAACTGAAATTAAAAACGTAAAAGAATATTAAAAACTTTTGTAATGGCACCTAATAATTATTACTGCGTGCAAAAGTTTTTTGAAATACGATTTTATTTTATATTAGACGTAAATTAGCATCGACAGTTACTTTTTATGTTTCACGAACAATGGGTGAAATATCTTTGAACTGCGCTTTTAAAATCTGCTCGTGAGCATGCGGATTATTCAAAGGGTATTTCATTAATTCATATGGTCTTACACTCTTCCATATGCAAGTATTTCAACATTGAATTTAATCGTGTTCCAGTAGTTAAATGTTTGATGGCGTCAAGTAAGCAGGTTTTAATTGTTCCATTTCTGTGTTTTTAATTATCATCAATTCAAACAAAATAAAATAAGTCTACTTCTACTCTTGATGCCATCATCAGGGACTCTATTAATTGAGCTATTCTCAGAATTCATCACATTGCAAATTAACTTGATGAATTTAGTGATATATTTGTTGTTTACAATTATGTTAGTTTTAAAAGGCAATTAATTTTATTTCCATTTGCTTATAATTAACTTCTCTTTTAATATTCTATACCGTGCGAGTATATAAATTCTTTATTTTTTTTTTAAAGAAAGACATACATTTCCGGGTTACGAATAACCCAACAATGTATGAAAAACTCATTCTACCACCACAAAGAGCCGAAAGCCAAAAAGCCGATTGATTTATAAAACACTTACATATTTATATTCATTTACTTACTATAATATTATACTTTGTTTGATTTACTACTTCAAGACTTCTAATTATTATGTTATCAAAATTTATCATTGTTTAAGAATTTTTCTAAATGGTATAATTTTTAAAATGTACCTTTAACTTTTAGTTTTCTTTCTTTTTTTATAATTTCCTTTTCTGAAAATCTATACCTTAGGAGTACATTATAAACGCTGTGTTGCAGACATCATCATGATGAAAATAACGTTTCATTTTCAAATAGATTTCTGCGTCTACTTTATGTAATTTTTATAAACACCTGATGATTAAGTACGCTATTGACCTCAACATAACACATAAAGTAATAAATTAAATCGAAAACACACGAGGCTTTAGTTAATAAAGATTAATACATTATTCGCAGATTCTTTTGACAGTTTGGATCCTACTTATATTTTCTCAGTGACATAGCCTAAAAACGGGACCCCCAAAGTGATGCTCCGGGCAGAGTGGAGAGAGGGCCTCTCCGCGCTGAAACAGAAAAAGGTTTCCTGAATTAATTAGCTAAGTTATGAGATTATGAACTCTGTTGTAACTTTTAAGATGGAGTGGCCATTAGTATGTTAATTAATTAATTATCCCAGCCAAATAATCGATAATCGACGAATAAATTTGTAAGTACGTATACTAAAAATATTGAACGCTTGTTTTTAGATATGAATCAAAGGTACCTATTTTATAACCGCCTCTTTTGAAGGGTGAAAAATGTAATTTTTTATGTGTAGTTCCAGTTTTTCCCGTCTGGAGCCAATGTGACTACAGCATCCCTAATTGGGTTGTGAGGTTGAAGGTAGCGGGGAGGGGAAGGATATAGGGAAGAGAAAGGTAGGGGTGTAGCTGGCTATTCTGATCTGCTTACTAAAGACGGCTAAATACGTTTAAAGCAATCTTTCATTTCTGAATGGTTGTCTTACACCAGAGCAATACTGAGTGAATCTTCCACTTTAAAACGTGTCGCAAATATAGGTACTATAAATTATTTTTAATGAATTAATTGTGATATCACACTAATTAAATCAATCAAATAAAATGCATTTTATTTGTTTACGCAGAGGCTTGAACCGTCGACCACGGAAACCAATAAAATAAAAAATTAAGAAAATGATATATATTTTGGTAAATTATTATTATTATAATTTTCTTTAATATGAACACAGCACAAGAGTCCCAACTGCTCCCGTCTGAATCCAGTGAGACTATGGCATCCCCAATTGGGGTATGTTATGAGGCTGAAGGTAGTGGGGATGGGAAGGAGATGGGGAAGAGGAAGGGGAAGTACCTAACTATGCAGATCTGGTCACCAAAGACGGCTAATGCCATTTCAAGCGACAAATTCAAATCTGAATGGTGGTATTATACTAGGGCGATACTGAGAGTATCTTAAACTCTGGAACGTGCCGCAAATATACTATATATTATTTTTAATTAATGAATTGTGAAATAATACAAATTAATCAGATAAAATTTATTTGCCACGCCAGGATTCGATCCCGTGACCTTCGGTGTGCAAGTCAAGATCCTTACCGCTGGACTACGCTGGCCGTCTAATTAAGAAATGTTCTAATTAAGAAACTATACTTTTGGAATAAAATATTTCTTTAAAATAAATTGATGTTTAATTACGTTACAGAAACTAGTCAGCATTTTAATATATAGTGTAATAAACACTGTGCTTTAATTTTTGTTTTTTCTGCGCACAAAGAATTTTTAAGCAACGAATATACATACCGTTAACAAATTTAATTAGTTTGTAATATGCGCATACTCATGTATATCAGTTTTACCATTTTTATGTATTCTTGTAAAAAAAATCTGCCTGGTGGAACGGGTACTTGCGTGCTTTTACATATGTTCTAACATTGATATTTTGCTAATGTTTACATACACCTTCTTTTCAAACGTCAGCCGCATATGAACTTTTTATCCTTGACGAAGGTTTCAAAAAGTCTGAGTGTTAACGCTAGAAGGCCAAATGTTGGAATCGCTCAGGATTAAACGTGGTTTAAAAACAATATCTTGACTTCAACATCCCATTTTCTTTGAACTAGGGCACCTGATATAGGGATTCAAATAAAAATAGTTCTAGAGTACTTTTTGGTAGCTAAATCAAAATAATCAAATTGCTGAAAACTGACATAGGCACTGAAAACTGTTTTACTAAGTAAGAAAACTTTATACTATTATATTTAGCCAAAAGTTTTTGGTAGTTTACCATAAATATAAAGGAATTTCACCTTTTAAAACTCTTTTTATTTTATCGAAATTTATATTTTTATGAACATTTTTCATCTCTTTTGAAAGGAGCCGCTACCTGCTCCTACGATCTCTTGGTAACTTTCACTATTATTTGTAGATAAATTTGGTTCTAATCACGGCAGAGATATCTAAGTTCAGTATTATAATACCTTCGGCGAGTAAAGGTCCGGTGTCCCTAGCAAAGTATTCGAGTCCGTATTAAATACAGGACCTACAGCCTATACCGTTCAGTTTCCTGCGGTGCGGGTGGGCCGGACCCTTGAGTGAACTGAACCAAATTTACGCAAATTGTTAAAACCTACATCGGAAGCTCGTTACCTATCACGTAAGACGGAATTGCAAAACGGTATTGCTATTGATAACCAAACCCAATCACGTATTGTATTCTTTCACGGTTTTATTTCTCTTAATAATTATATTCTTTGCAATCAAACAATCTGTGATTGTTCGAGCTATATAGCATAGATATAGATGGCTCTAATGCTAGCACCTCACAAATTTAATAGAGTTATCCAAGAGATTATATCCAAGGCATTAGAAGTGTGGAGGAGCTATTCCGGGCAGCGCAAGACAGAGAGACCTTTTCAAGAGTGATCGCCAACGTCGGGGGGACCTGATAAGGCACATAAAGAAGAAGAAGATCCAAGAGATGTCTCTAGTATAGAGGTTCGCCCCTCCAGTTCAGAGCCGAGGTGAGTTAGCAGTTAGATTATTCCAACAGATAATTTTTGAGAGCACAACAGAGAAATCATTGGTCTCCAGACCATCCTACTTACTCGTTTCCAAATATAAGAACCTCCTAACATTCACTCCTCCATTTTATTATAAAAATGTATTATAAACGTTATCATTACCTCACTTTTTGTCGTTCAAAAATAATTTATGAAAAATCCCAAATTCCAAAAAAATAAAAACTTTGGTTTTATAGGGGTGAATATTTTACTTATTGGTTGATTTTTTTTTGATTTGAATATAAAGCGTGGTATTTTGCCTTTCAAACACCGTTTAGACCATATTTCTCAATATGATAGAAAGCATTGATTGAGTATATATACATATATATACTAGTATATATATAAGACCTACGTGAGCTGGAACAAATAAGGTCTCCTGTAATTATTCGGGTTAACATTCTATTTAGTGAAAACTGTAAAAAAAACAACTTAGTTCGTTGTTTTAGGATGGTCCATTGAATCAATCATCGCTAATCAGTTCTATGAATCATCATAATTTTTTTTAATAAGATTCCAAATAGCCCAAAACATTGTATTTACTTCGACGCCTAAATTTTGGAATTGTAATGACGCTCGAAAAGTGTGAGAACCAGGACCTCTGTCTTACCGGGACAACGGTCTTAGCACATTGAGATCCCGAGCTATTGTGACCTTTCTATTTTGGGTATCTTCTTCCTGTAACATTTATTAATATCTATTATAATCTTCGTTAATGATTAAATACTACTTTGATGCGTGTGTTAAACCTCGAAAAGTTATTCCAATAAATTGATTGTAAAAATCTTCAGGTAAATTTCATCGAAAAAATTCTTGCGTAGGTGTATTGTTGGGAACATACATTTTCTATTTAGATATTCTAAAAGCAGTCTTATCGTATTAAATACCTCCTACGTACAGAAAAGATTATTAATTCTTGGAAATAAAATGGATTATTCCAATAGTGAATATTTACAGTGAGATATTCTTAATAAAATTCCAGAATATTTATTTATACTAAACATTTAAACTATAATAGATATCCTGCGTGGTCGAGAGGCAATGCTTTCGTCCAGC
The DNA here is from genome assembly GCA_917563855.2 of Limnephilus lunatus. Classification (NCBI taxonomy): domain Eukaryota; kingdom Metazoa; phylum Arthropoda; class Insecta; order Trichoptera; family Limnephilidae; genus Limnephilus; species Limnephilus lunatus. Next base: position 83,017,776 of record OU830594.1, read on the forward strand.
AATCCGAAAGGCGCAGGTTCTATTCTGATCTAATTAATTAAAAATAATACAGGAAATATTAACGGAGCTTTCCAGAGCGGAAGACACTCCTGATGTAAGACCACCATTCAGAATTGAAACGTTGGCTGAAATGATCATATCTGAATAGCCAGTTATCTCTTCACGATGCTCTTCCACATTTCTTTCACCTCCTCACTACCACCAGTGTCACAACATAACCCAGTTGGGTCTGGAATATTGGTTTTAGATCACAAGAGCCTCACTGGCTCCAGACGAGTGCAGTTGGGAGTGTTGGGACTCTATATTGTATGGTATTCTCATAAAAAAGACGTGGTGTAAATTTGATGATAAATATGATGGTTAAACACTTAAATTGTGATCTATATATGTTTTTTGTCCCTTTTCGTCTTCGCTTATAGCTATGTTGCACTTTATTAAGGAAATAAAACATCGACTAAAATATATTGATAATTTATTTTTTTAACCAATTACCAAAACCACTTAATAAAACTTTAACAAAATTAACTTCCTCTAGTTTAATCATACTGAATCGTCATTTTTTTTATTTATTTTTTTTAAATTAAATAATTATCATTCTTTTAATTTAAATGGCACTTTTACGAGTTTAACCAACTAATCTTTGGAAAAAAATCACAATAAGTTAATTCGAATCATCATTTTGAATGTAGTCGGCGCAAAAAGGTATTATATGTTGATTACGGGAATATTATATGTTATCAATGTTGACATTTACCACTTTGAGCTTTCGGAATGTGTAACTCGCAGCGCGATAGCCATCCGACTGATCCTTGTATTTTCTTTTCACTATATTGTTATTATGTCTGTACACTATTATGATGTTCTTTAACTGTTAATAACCTTATACCCTGAACACTGTATCTAAAACTTGCGAACACCTCAGTTTCTCATGAGGTGTTTATATTTACGAGTAAATTGCATGCTCGAGCATTGAAATAAATAAATAAATTAGTTTTTAAAAAGAAGCAAACACATAGTGACTTGACATTTTAAATAAATGAAAAGAAAATTCTTGGTTTTAAGTAGCTTCATTGATTTATTTTTAATGTTTGCCGGTGTCGATACCTCCGTACCACCATCAGGAATGTTATAAAGTCCTTAACAAAAATGGAACAGGTTAAAGACTTAACAATTTAGAAGCTTTGGAAATAAAACGAAATTGGTAAATTCAAAGGCGAAATCACTAATAACCAATTAAATTTAACCTTCAGCCCTCTAAGGTATGTTCCCCGTTACTTCACTTATCACACACTCCCCTCCCACACCTCCCTCCCACAATTGGTGCACTGTCCCACTCCAGTATATTGTCCCTTTCTTTGTTGAAAAAAGTACATATTTGTGAAGTCCTGATGATGGTACGGCGGTACCGAAACCGGTAAATGATGAAAATAAATCAATAAAGTGACTTAAAACCAAGTATTCTCTTTTCATTTATTTAAATTAAAATATGCTTATTTTTTCATTTAACCATGAAAAGAGTGTTTTCATAAATGCATTTTCTTTGTGTTCCCTGCGCAGCTTGCTTGTGATTCTGACCATTGCTTGGCGCCGAAGTTGAGAAATCTGCTAGTCGGTGGTGGTGTGACGGAGGGCTCTGCGGGACTGACCGCAACCAGCCCTCAGCCCTCCTCCCTCAGCCCAGGGCCACTCAATTCACATTACCCGAGCAGGGTCATCGCATACTTAACTTGAATAAATTGTACCCGGAAACTGTATGTGGGATTAATCGGTTTAAGTCAGAAGACAACTAGAGCTCGTTGGACTTAGTTTATTGTTTACGGATACATATTATAGACCTAATAACATAATATTATAAACGCCAATATTTAACTCGACGCCAGGTCCACTAAGAACAGTAGACCTGGCGTCCAAAAAAGCATGTTTCTAATTTCAAGTTAATTTAATAAATTAGAATCAAAATTTCCCCTGAAATTATAAGTTTGTAAGACACATATCCACTAAATAATAAACTGAATATTTTATGTAATTTTTAAAAATGTTATAGTGATTTCTAGAAATTCTAAAAAATAGAAGTAGGTATTCTTTTACAATGGCTATTCACATGTGGCCCTGGGGAAAAAAATCCCTTGGGGCCCAAGCCATTCTTGGGGATGCTGTGTTGGGTATTTTTAGGGAAAGGGAGGAAAGGAAATTGAACATTTCCTTGGAAGGAAAAAGATGTGATGTGTGGGTAGGAATCTGGGGGGTCAATTTCAGGAGGGACGGACATATGAATCCATCCCTAAAGCTGCGGTTCAAGGTGGCTGGAGGGTAAAAAATCTCCCTCAAACAGTCTCTCTCGATCCTGCGCTCCACGCAGTAGGTGGGTAGACGTATCGGCCGCCAAGATCTGGACAAATCTTACCCCGAGAGTCTGGGTACTCCTGCTAAGTCACCAAACATAGGGAACCACTTGGGTTAACCTATGGCAGAGCGACTGATTATCCAATAAACAGTTCCCGGGGCGGCGGTACCCATATCAGCCTCCCATTTTTAAATTTCCGAAGGCATATCTTTAAAATCCACATATTTTGAAAAAAAACTCTTCAATGTCTGTCTACAATATTTCAACAAATAATTTTATATTATTTAAATTTCCATTTCAATTTTTTTTTTCACACGATGAAAATTATTAATGACATAAGATCTACTTTATTGCTTATTTTTACTTTATATATTTATAACCACATCAATTGTATTGTTCTCATATCAAAATTTGATTGCCATATATGAGCATAAGCCTAGTTTGGTAAATATGTAAAAAGGTAATTTAAATTATCATATATACAAATTATCTAACAATGCTTATTTAGCTGCTTATATTAACAATATATTGAAAAATTGTCTTTTCATTCATAATAAAAAAAAATATTTAGTGGAATAAACTTTTTAAAAATCTGCTCTTAAAAACTGAATAATGAAATAATAATGAAAAATGAAATAAATAATAAATGATTCGATTAGAAAAACACCGAAAACTAAAGAATTGTTGAGGCAGTAAAATAATTAACTCTGTAATAATATAGCAGCTGTGACCTCCATTGTGATATCACATGAAGTTAATTCACCGGTTGGAATAAAAAAAAATATGTGATGAAGTTTCGTGTGTTTTAGGGCAACCCTGTATTAAGGTAGGTACTTTAATATGGAAAGCCAATTTCACCGCCCAAGGGTTACTCCATATAAACGAAACGGTTCCGTACCAATTGACCCTGTGAAAACGTTATGAGGGAGTTAATTAACTTGAAATTATACCATCTCGTCCCGTTCACCCCCTTTCACCACCTTTAACCGCCTTTTCATACTTTTTAACCCTTACATCATACTTCGGGAGCAACCACAGACGACCTGATTTGCAGTGGGGAATAAAAACTTTATGGGCTGATGCAGAACAGGAAGAACGATATGAGAGAAGTTGAATTTATGATAAAATCTCATTATGAGGAATGGAAATGTAAAGAAGATAGATTTGACTTAGAAGCAAAAATTTCACGGCATTTTTCACGATGAAATATTTTTTCTTTCACCGAAACAAAATGTTAGTTTAAGTTAAAAGTTAGCTCCACAAAGGAGGCCCTAAAGAAAATAATTCCCCTCAGGGCCTATGTTTTCATTGTGCTTATAGAGGGTATTTTTAGGAAAGGAAGTAAGGAATTTCTGGCAAGGAAAAGGGTATGAGAGGTGGAGAGGAATCTTGGGTCAGCGTGTCATCCCTCCCACCATGGTGCAAGGCGATTTTCAGAGAGATCTGATGGAGAGGTCAAATGTTTCCATCAATCAGTCTCCTTTGGTCCAGTCTTCTATCCAGTTTTTTTGGCAGACTCATCCACCGTCAAGACCCAGACATACATCACCGCATTAACCTGGCCTCCTCAGCTAAGTCACCGAAAATACCGAACTATTACTGTTTTGTTGATCCACGAAAAGGACTGGATGGACATTTATAAAGAGGCTGAACATGGACTAACTGTACTTCAAAATTGGCTTCGGATGAACTCTCTTACGCTCAATGTAATTAAAACTAATTATCCAGCCTTTTCAATAAACTCAAGAGGTAAACCGGGTAAAGAATACACTCTCAAATTGCACGAGTGTCAAAACAATAAGTCACATTGCTCTTGCCCTTTTATAACAAAGGCAAAAAGTGTTAAATATCTAGGAGTGGAATAGACGAAAACCTTAGATGGGACATACACATAAATGGAATCACTAAAAAGCTTACGAGAATTGTATATTTCTTCAAAAACCTAAGAAACATACTACCTAGGAAAGACATCAAAAAAGTATTTTATGCCTTATGTCATTCCCGTCTTGAGTACGGGATTCTAGTATAGGGATCTGCTACAGAAAATAATATTAACCACTTAGATATTGCTCAGAAGAGCATTATAAAAACCATACTAAAATTACCCATCAGAATCCCCTCAAAAGATATTTTTAAGTGTTTTGACATTCTAAATTTAAAACAAATATATGCCAAGAATATTCTTATACATCATTTTAAAACAGAAAATCTTCTAATGAAACTCGGATACATGACACAAGAGCCTCAAAAAATGATATACGAGATGTTCCAAAATTCAAGACAAGTTTTGGCCAAAGAAACCACATATATCTGGCAACTAAACTTTACAACATCCTTCCTCCAAGTCTGAAAAAGATGGAAAAGACAAATAAGTTTAAGGAAAAAATCAAAACATGGGTGAAAGAAATTAATGCAGACATACTAGAGAATGTATTAAAAACATCATAGAAACTAAATAACGGAAAATCAAAGAAATCTGCCAGTCCGCCTCAGCACAGGACCACCTAGTGAGGAGGACTAAGAACAAACAGATGAAATATTTAAATACATCATCATATCTTGTAATTCTCATCAAACCTGTAACTAAATAGTCACTAATAAAAAAAAAAAATAAAAAACTTGTGATGACCTATGGGTGTTGGTTTTCCAATAATGGTTCACGAGACGGCGCGCGGTACCCATAATAGTAAAGTTATTTGTGCAATTGAATTAATGCCATCGACAAGAAGGTCTTTTTGCGTTAAGATTTATTTATTTATTGCTTCTTCACAATTTAAATACATTTTTAGCATGCAATTATTAACCCCAATAGGGTTCGCCTGTGACGGGGATTAACATTGTAGATAATGTTCTTGGGTTAAATTCAATCTCCATGAATCAATAATACATTAAGTATTACTTTTGAATTCAAATTTATTTATCGTAAATCAATCAGTGACTCCTTAAAAGAGCCCTTTTATTACATTTTTAAATTTAATACTAATCATTACAGAATAATCTTAAAGTAAAGTAATCGGATATATCTTTCATATTTTAAAAGTGGAAAAAAATTGCTCTGACTCACTTTGATATATCGGTATAATATCTTGATTAACGAATAAAGCTTTTTAAAATATCATCCTTATTATCATACTTCAAAGACGGCAAAGAATCTGATTATGTCAACAATTTTTCATCCCAACAAAGCGCACAAAAAGTTATGTCAAACGTCTCTAATATAAAACGGCAAAAACTCCTTAATTCCTCAAAGTTTCGCGCAAAAACTGTATTTTGTGGATACTTATTAGCCTTCCAGCGCCCCAAGAACTTTAGTTTCGCGGGACACGTAGGAAGTTTCCACACTTTTTTGCGTCTGGCTTTCAAAGTTTTTTGTGTTGGGTTCCAAAGTTTTTTGTGTCTAGTTGCACGACTTATTCTCTTATCACTCTAGTTTGCTCTCGAAGCTTTCCACACTTCCACACTTTGCAGTAAGTTTCAACAGTTCAAGTGGGAGACGCCCATTGGAACGAGATTGACATAATGCTGAAGCGCAATTACTAAGATAAAAGTGACTTTATTAGAAAGAAATATTCTATTTAACCTTTGATTATCGTTAGCTTCTAACACTTTAAGTACCTGACTCAGCATTCCGAATTTCTATCGAAAAATAAAACGCTTGTTTCGAATTCTAAGTTTTAAAGTTCTTTAAGAAATATTTTTAAAGATAATCTTTATTTATCTTCATTAACCGACTTGAAAAAGAAATTATATTAAACTCCCTAGATAGAAATAAATCGCAAAGTACATTCTAAAACTTATTAAAGATATCCTTGTTCTATTATTAGCAAGTTATAGACATGAAAAAACTCGATTTTTCCTTAAATGCTACTGCAGTTATTTATCTGGAGATTTTGATTCCATTTAAATAAGTCGCTTATGCCTATCAAATACAATCGTTATTTTAATACTTGCTTACTTATCTTAACATTCGTGTTTACTTGTTATCTCCCTTTCAAGACATCTTTAACGATATTTTTATTCTTTTTAAAGATTCCTACGGAGCATTTAGGAGCCTCACTGTTTTTTTTCAAAAAGTTATTTAAAGTCTTAGGTTTTGAAAGAAATGAAGACCACAGCACCCAAATTATCTCTTTAACGCCAAATGGAACAGGTACAATATCAATATAAAACTGCATCATATTAGAAGTTTATCTGAAGCCGAAAAAATCTTTTAATTTTTAAAAGATGTTCGTAATAACTCACATGATCGTCTCCTTCGAAAACGGTGCACGGACGGGAAATGCCAACATAATTTGTTATAAGATCGTTTCTTGAGGTAAACAGCTCGGGCTTTGGAATCCATGGGTCTCTTTAAGATAAAGATTCACTCCGTCCTTTCCTTAACAGGACCCTCAATACATATTCCCCAAACACGACTTAGACCTGGAGTAAACTTAAAAAAATTATATGCATATGTAGGTACAACCTGCTAGTTACAACTAGGTTTTAACCCAAGCAATAACGTTCCGAATCTCCGAGTTGAAGGTAAAGGTTCCGCGATAAGCATAAAGAAATAAGAAGAAAATGGTTCGAAAGGGAGGTATGTAGATACGAATGTTAGAGGGGGGGTACTAATATTAAAAATGATAATAATTAAGCGAAAATAGTGCAAATATTTAATTAAACAGGAATTGCTTAAAATAGAGCAAAATCTCACGACAAATGCTTAGTGATATTTAAATACATACTGTGTTTTTTTTCATATTTATACCAATTTAAGTAACATAATTGAATGTGTTTTTAATAATTTTCGGAGCAAACTGCTTGAATTTTCGTTTAATTCCCGAAAAGTTTCGGCTCTTAAAAAAGTTAATATGTAAGTTATATATTATTAAAAAAAAAATAACATACATTTTTTTGGGAACTTAAAAACTTGGAGCGTTCAGGAGAAATATGTATTTATTTACATATAATATTAACGCCTTTCGGCTTTTAATAATACAAAATAGTATCAGGTATAACTAAAACATGAAAAACACAGCTAGTGAGCTTGTAAATCAGCGAGAAATAGAAAACAGAAGTTAAGAAAGATATGTGTAGATTACAAATCAAACAATAAATACTACAATATTACAACAAAGAAAACATATATATATAAATATGTATGTTAATAACTTAACATAATTATGAGGTATGTTGAAAATGTTTAGTGGTAGGTATCTATAATTAAAATGTATTTCATGTTAAGAAGATGTCTACATATACAGGAAATAAATCTCATTACCGATGAAACGACAAAAATAAGAAAATCTGTGAACAACATAATAAGAATAGCTACTTTTGTAGGATGGTAAAATTATTTGCTCAAATTTTAAATTTAATAATAAAATAATATGTAGAAACATGATTCGTTATAAATCGGTAGAAATTTTGAATGTGGGGGCTTAAAATAACTTTTAAAATTTCAGACACCACTGGAAACCGTATGATTTTACACTGCCGTAAAATTATTATACAACACATTATCAAAATGTTAACAGTTAACAGTATAATAAATTATCTCTTAAAATATCTACAAAATACCAAGAAACTCCACTGTAATAACTTATTTCAACGGAGATGCCTCAAAGTTGCGTGGATTTATACCGCCTCCGTATCTTCGCAATAATGGTATAAAGGTGAATCTAACGTGTCATTAGAAATCGCTTAGGTTTACGTAGTGCGATTCCTTCGAATATCAATGAACGCGGGACTGAATATCGATAGACTGGGACTGGTATACCGCTTTTACATGTAACCTGTACTATACAATACATCTCTACTTGTACTGTTTGTGTTTCTATTTCGATGCTGACGTAATGGATATTCCGTTTCGTTTTGAGTTTGGTTGATCATTGAGGCGCATTGTCCTAGATTGGATCTCCATTTTTAATGTGACAATATTAGACAACTTTATGTTACATCCGAAGTTTTTCAGCTCTTTAAATCCAACGTTCATAATCCCCGACTCTAAGGGAATATGAATGTTGGAATTTAAAAGGCTGAAAAATAACAATATGATAACTAGATTCAAAGTAAGTAATAATAATAACTTTACGTAACAATAATAGGTAAATAAATTAGATTTGTCAAAAAAATTATAAATAAAAATGCAAAAGCCAGTCATTTTAAATACATGTAGGATTACGAAAGATTTTTTAAATATTTATATTGAGGGATCAGTAGGATTTATCGGACCAGTTAGGATTTCATCAGAGCCGAACCCGAAATATGAAAATATTTGGAGTCGGTGAAATATTTTATTTATTTATTTATTTATTTATTATTATTAACGCCGATTAAAGCGGCTTTTACAAAAATATTACAATTATTTTACATATGAATACAGAATATACATAGATAAAAAAATATAAAAATATAAAAAAAATATAAATATAAAATACATAAAAAAGAACAATATAAATTGTAGTATCAACATAAAAACAACAACAAGTAGGTTATCATAAATACAATACAACATATTATAAATCCCTGACAATATGTATTAATAAATTAATACTTTAAAACTGTATTTGATTATAATCAAGCTGAAAAGCGCTGACAGACAGTTTTAATTATGTAGTGTTTGTATGAGGTTAAACTAGCAATGTTTATAGATTCATCCAAAACATATTTATTTCCAAGTACATGCAGGCGATTCATTATAGAATTGAGTTCAGCGTTAGATCCTGTATTGTTGCAATGATAAGTTAATTTGAAACGAACTGATCGACTAGGTACATGGAAACATATTAACGAAAGAAGTTCAGGGGAGTTCAACAGGTTGGTAACGATTTTAAATAAATAAAATAGGTCCGAACAAATTCTTCTTTCTTTTAATGTATCGAGTCCCAATAATTGTAACAGAGAGGGGTAATTAATGTTTTCGATGAATATTCCCAATTTAAAATTAATATAACGTAAAAATTTATGTTGGACTCGCTCAAGGGAATTCTCATGCACACTGTAGTAAGGATTCCAAATGGTGGAGTTAAATTCTAGTTGGCTTCTAACAAGTGAAGTGTAAAGTAATTTGACAGTTTTTAAATTTTTAAAATCCTTTGAAATCCTTAAGACAAATCCTAACATTTGCATTGCTTTACTGGTTATATTATTAATATGTTTAATGAATGTTAATTTAGTGTCAAAGGTTATACCAAGGTCTCTTATTTCATCAACAGATAATAAGATGTGATTATTGAGAAAGTAGGTAAACAACAAAGGGTTTTTTTTTCTGTGGAATCTCATAAGTTGACATTTTTTTACATTGAGAGTTAATTTGTTTATAAGACACCAATCATAAAAGCTATTAATATTAGATTGAAGTGTCAGACAGTCCTCGATATTATCAATAATTCTATATATCTTCATATCATCAGCGAACATTAGAATGAGAACACGGGTGAATATGTTTGATACATCATTAATGAATAAATTAAAAAGTAAAGGACCAAGATGAGAACCCTGGGGCACGCCACTGGTAGCTTCGAACGTGTAGGACAAGTGACCATTAATACAGACAATTAACAGACGCCTTAGTAAATAACTCTTAAACCAAGATAAAAGGTTTCCATTAATGCCGAGTTTCAAAAGTTTATTAATGAGGATTTTAAGACAGACCTTATCAAACGCCTTACTGAAGTCGGTGTATATAGAATCGACTTGTTGTTTGTTGGCAAGTGCATTAGAAATGAAATTTTCATATAATGTTAGGTTAGTCAAAGTTGATCTGCCGGAAATAAAGCCGTGTTGACAAGTTGCGATACAAGGGTTTACAAAGAAGCTGATTTTATTAAGAATCAATTTTTCAAAAAGTTTAGGTATAGACGATTGAATACAGATAGGCCGATAATTTTCAACAAAGGATTTATCACCACTTTTATATACAGGAGTTAGGTAGCTAAGTTTCCATATTTGTGGAAAGTGTCCTGTAGAGAGAGACTTGTTAAACAGTATATTAAGGGGAACAGATAAACTTTGGACGCAATTCTTAAGTAAGATGGAAGGAATCTTATCAGGTCCCGAGCTTGTTTTGGGTTCAAGTGATTTAATACAGACTATAATGTCTTCAATATCGATGTGTATTTGCGATAAGTTTAAATTTATATCCGAATTGAAGTACGGAATTGAGTCATCAGGAATATCAGGTTCATACACGTCCTTAAAGTAATCAGCAAACATGTTAACAATTTCATAAATTTTACTCGAGCTGTTTTGTCCGTAACGTATATTACCGGAAATACCAGCATCATTGTTTTTCATTGATTTTGTGTATTTCCAAAAGTATTTTACATCATGAAGTATCGTGTTCTCAACCGAATTAATGTAATTATTATAACAACTTTTTGTCATTTTTTTGCAATCTCTTCTAATATTGTTGAATGCCGTATAGTTGGGAATCGTTCTGTGTTCTTTATATTTTTTATGTGTTTCTTTTTTAATAACAATTAACTGAATTAATTCTTTGCTGAACCATATCGGATACTTTCGTACTTTATGATGAATTAGAGGAATTGTGTCGGAAATGATACTATTCAGTTGAGAGTAAAATAGTTCTACGCTATAGTTGAGATCACCTTCCTTGAGAACAGACCAATTTACTTTGTTAAGTGCTTGATTAATGTCCTGGTAATTAGCATTAATGAAATTACGACTACAATTTTTAATTAAGGGGGCACACTCTATTGTATTGGGTACTAGTATTGTAAGTGGAGGGTTGTGATTATCAATTGGGTCAAAGGATTCGGCTGACTCATAGACTTGTATATCCTTATCAGTAGAAAAAATTAAATCAAGAGTCCGATTACTGCAATTCGGCACATTGTTACATTGAAATAGACCTAAATAGTTAGACATGTCTAAGATTTCACTCTCGCACGCCGTTAATGGTAAGTAATCCAAATCATTAAATTTACAATTGGGTAGGTTATAATCACCGCAAATTATAATATTGTGATTAGGGTGGTTAGATTTGAGTAGCTCGACATCTTCGCAGTGATTTTTATACATTATTACATTAGAATTTGGTGGAATATATACACATCCGATGATAGTTTTTTTGGATTTATCGTTTAACATTACAAAAATTTGCTCAACATCATTGTTTTTGTTTTTTAATAATTTAGAGGAAATTTTTTTATTAACTGCTATCAGGACGCCTCCTCCTCTTGATTTAGAGCTGGTGTTCCGATTTCGGTCAACTCGGTAGATACTGTGGTTAGGTAGACCGAGCTCCGCTGAGTATATCGATGGTTCCAGCCAGGTCTCAGAGAGTATGATGATGTCCTGTGTGATGGTGGGTGCATTAGTTCTAAAGTCACTGAGTTTAGTCCGAAGTCCCCTGACGTTCTGGTAGATGATGTAACGTGGCACGGTTATAAGTTTTTTGGTATATTGGTTATAATTTTAGGTCTATCGTTGATATATTTAATAATTAAATTATTTTCTCCCTTGCTTTTTCGATCCTCCAGCTCCTTCCACAAGTTTTGTACTTCTTGCCGTTGAAGCATTGTTAAGTCATTCTTGGTCTTGATAGTTACACTTCCATACGGTATTCCTTTTTTCTGTAGAATGGTTCTGGCTTGATGTTTATCGGACAGTTCGATCTTGATGGGGCGTGTTTTATTAGTATCCTTTTTGCCCAATCGATACACTTTAATTACCGAGGTATCTACGTTATCAACATTGTTAAGAATATTCTTGACTTTATTCAGATCTTCACTCATTGTTGCAGTTTGAGAATTGCCCGAGCTTTCAGGAACATTGAACATTATTACATTTTTAGATCGCGATTTTCTCTCGTCCATTTCCGCCAAAGTTTCGCAGATTCCTGTTAGTTGTTCCGTTTCGATGTTGGTAGTTGACAAATGTTTTGAATGATTAGGTGATATGTTCCTGTAAGCATTTAATTCACCTTCAAGAAAACCCACTTTTGTCGAAACCAAACTAATATTGCCTAGTAGCACTGAGAGTTGAGGCGTTAATTTTCCCATTTGTTCTTTAGTAAATTTATTAGTGGGATCCATGATGGTCGTATTTAAATCACGTATAATATTGTTTGCTAATGTGATGAATGCATATGTATCGCAGGAGTCCATTATAAAGTAGCTTTCCCATTATGTTTCTGGTGGATTGACGTATTGTTCTTGTTTTGTTTTGTATTTATTTAATTATATAGTGCACTTACATTACGTGAATTTATTAATCATTTGTGGAAAAGTGTGTGGAAGGGTTTAGTCTTTCATTTGATAACGATTTAACCCGGACATAAAATCTGAAGCACCATAATACATATATGTAATAATAAGTAAATAATGGGATGGATTAAATTCAGATCCGCAACAGGAATATTATGTGACTCCAAAATGCCTATACAAAACTTACACAAAATATTATATACTAGACTATTGTTAGACCTGCTATATTGTATGGCTCCGGTCAAAATGCTGGATAGGTACAACTCCTATTCTAGGCAACTCGAAATAGCAGAAATACGAATGCTTAGAAGGTCGGCAGGAGTATCACCTAAAAAATAAAATTAAAATTTCACGCATTTGTGGTAACCCGCGTTTCACGGACATAAAAAGTAAGCTGGAGAAACGACAGTTGAGATGGTATAGGCACATTAGACGGAGACCATCAGACCATCCAGTGAAGTAAGCAATGCCTATGGAGCTTCATCGACAGTCGTCCAGACGAAGGCCAAATAACTCCTGGATGACTCAATGCTCCAAAATACTTCAGAGAAACAGCCTGGATGAAGGCGATAATTAGAACCAAAAAAAAACTGAGAACGACCCCAACAACCAACCTGGGCAATGAGTTTGAACAGCGCAAAGAAGAAGAATTAATAAAAATACAAGTGTGCTTTGGACTTTAGACCACACAACTGAAGTAAAACTTCTACTCTATCTATATGATAGGAAGAGAGAAAGAAAATGTGCGCGCGCACTGCTCTCTCTTGCTCTTACAGTTAATATACGAAGCGTAACTCCCTCCCTTTCTATCTTCACTAACATATATTTCACCCTCAAGTACCGTTTGCCTCGCTTTTCATAACGCTCTTGTTACGCATTCGCCAGCTTACTCCCCAAGTCAAGCGTGCGTTATGAAGTTTTACTTCAATAAGTAAAAAATAATAAATTAATAATAGAGCGTAAATATATGTAAGTAAATTAAGAAGACAATACTAAGAGAATCATTATAATTATTAGTAAATAATAACACAAACATTAATTTAATAATTACAACAATAAGTGAATGAAGTGTATAATAAATAATAAAAAAATAAATACATACGTAAATGTAAGTAAATATGGATAGTAATGAATACGGGGTTTCCATACTGATTTATGACACGAGAAAACGGGCAACCCGTCAACATCAATACGTTAATTATTTAATATTTATATTTTTGAAACTGATAATTCGTGGTGGAAGTCCATTATAATAGATTATAATAAAACAAATAAAAAACTTAAATTAAGTGGAATAAAGTTTTTTATTTGTTTTATTATAATCTACTTTAATTATTTGATTTTTGTAGGGGAGACCTAAGAGAGTTGTGACAGAGGAGAGTTGTGACGAAGACGATTTCTCCCTACCTAAAATAGTTAGCGATATTGTAACAACGTTCGTTTGTCGCTTTAGAGACACGCTACTTCACTACTCGCCGGCGGCACACGAGAAGCGGTTGCGTAATTACGACGTCTGCGTGCAAAAAAATTTAAAAAGTAAGTTTTTCTTCAAAATTTTGATTGAATTTATATCATGTATTACATGTGCGTTGTTGTGTTATTTTTTCTTAAGTTGTATGGTTATTTAAGTCTCGAAGCGTTGCATTGATCTTTTATTTAGAAAATATGATATATTTTTTGGTAATTAATCACAGGCAAAACTATCCAAAAACAAAGTAAAAAGGTGAGAAAAAAATTCAAACAGCTATTACGTAAATACACAGAAATTAATTAAATGAAGTTAAATAAAAGTGACGGTTAAAAGTAAAGTTAAGAATTTCAAATAGGACGACACAGCAAGGCAAGACGTCAAATTTACCCACTAGGTGGCTATCAGAACATGAATTACGGTATTAGTGGCTTTAAACAACAGATTACTGATTTAATGAAAACAGAAATTAGTTTTTACGCACACTTATCAGGCGAATCTATTGCAGTTTTCGCCGCTAATTCGTATATTTTTTTTGTTGTTAGTATAATGTATTTGTTCGATTTTATGTGAGTTTCCTGTCTAGCGATAATGGTCTCTGCGGTCGGTTAAACTGGGGGAGCGGAAAGGTCATTTTCGCATGCAAGCGTCGTCTTAAAATCACCTCAAGCGAAAGTGAACCTTAAGGTGGGTGAAACGTGAGGGGCAGAGTGGTCGTTTTTCGCACGCAGGCAAAAATGAGTTTTCTGAAAAAACAGACAATATTATGTACCGAACTTTCAATTTCATACAGGCCAATCTTGCCAATTTCAAATCAGCGCCATTGATGGATTGTTTTATGCGTTCGGCTTTATAACCAAATAACGTTTATTTGATAAACGATTGAAATACGAAATTTAAATATACACTCGAGATATTTTGTGGCTTTGCTAAGTGCTTTGGTTAGAGATAAAGAGTTTCTGATTAAACACGACTCGCTGAAGCCTGTATCTCGTTATAATGATGAAGGCTTCTAGTCAAAACATTCAAAGATAAAACTGAGAAGAATGTATTTTTTACTAATAATTTGTATGTAGAGAGATATACTTCTTAAATATTTCTTGGTAAAAACAAAAAATGATGTGATAATTTATTTATTCTTTAGTGTCGGTAATGTCAACTTAAGAGAAAAGTGATAGTATGTAGATACTGGTGCAGAGCCATAAAAATTACGGGACATTATAATAATTTTTCAGATTTATGATGCTTTTAATATATTTGCCTCAGGCTCATATTGCACTTCAAAAACAAATATTGTTTAATTTCTTTATAGCATAATTACTTTGTTTTTGATAATTTAGAGCGACGCGACGCGACGCGCGACGTCAGAAATGTCTTGACTTTCCAAATTTATTTATTTCGACGTACACGGCACAACATGTGCCATTAACGTAATAAAATTAACATATAAATAGTACAACAACATAAAGAATGTAACACAATAAATTTAAAGTGAAAAGTAAAAGGTAACTAGCACAATTAAGAAGCAAAAGTAGAAGTATAAGGTATAAAGTGTAAAGTAAACAGTATGTATTTATTAAAAATTAAAACTTAAAAAATAAAAAAGTTATAAGTAAAATGAATAAACTATAAGATATCTTAAAATTGACAAAATTGAGGTCCAAATGTTCATAAAATGAACATCCAAATGAATAATAATATATACTAATAGAGAAAATAAATATTTGAATGGATAAAATTAACATCAAATGCTTAAAATGAATCACAATGGCAGACCATAAAAGTTTTTTTTGTTGTTGTTTAAAGCAATTTAACCTAAAAAGAGTGCTATGTGACGGTAAAAGTTACTAATTATGTAAAATTTATTAAAAACACGTTTCGATCGAAACCGGTCGACTTTTATTATTTTTTTGGTATAATAATTAACATTTTATAATATAACTAACCGACCCGGCCACACGTTGCTGTGACTAACGAAACACAATGCCATTACCCAACATTTATAACAAACGCCATCTAATTAATTTGCTTACATAACAAACCCACACCGCGCCTGCCAGCCCGCTGCCCGCTGCCTGAATTGAATCTTTGAATTTCTCGGCTTTTCTTTACTATAATATGTATGCATTATTCATATAAACCTTCCCCTTGAATCACTCTATCTATTGGTGAAAACGGCTTGAAAATCCGTTGCATAGTTTAAAAGATCTAAGCGCACGTACAGCAGGAGCGACTTCATTTTATACTATGTAAAGATGTTGGCATCACTGGGAGGCTTACCCATGCTGAAACCACCATCTTATAATATAAAAATTCAATAGGATGAAGTACATAACCAAGTTTGATAAAATGTTTAAAATTGTTAATAAAAAAATGAGAATTGTTGTATATTATGAGTTGTGTATTTTCGCATGATATGTATTTTATAATGGTTTTGTGTGTTACGTTATGTTTTATTCTTTAATGTTGTAAATAAAATGAAGTGGTTATAATCAAAGAACGTTTTTCATTCGTATAATGTCAAGCCACAAAGTGTTTGCTTTCTTCGATAATTAAATATATTTCACTCACAGAGCAGGTACAAGCTAGTAGGCGAACAGTGAGAAGTGAGTAGCAAGCACTCCCTTACATTGATTTAACGCTTTTAGTCGTGGATATAATTTATCGCCAACACCCCGGTAATAAAATAACATCCCCTAAGAACTCCGGTTAACTACGGCTGCACCTCACATCCCCAACTATAAGTATTGTTACAAACTTGTGAAGTTTTATAGTGTCAGAGGGCAAACATATCGCTTCAGACGGGAACCGACTACAACAACTTTACTACTGAAGAACTACTCTCGGCGCGGTAAGTTTTTATTTCAAGTTTGCGGTTTTTGAGAAAATGGTTATGTGTGGAGTGGTTGAACACCGCTGACTTGAATTTTAATGAAAACACCATTGCGACGTGATGTTTCTTGACGTAGAGATTTACAACATAAATTTAACATCACGGGTTTAATAAATAAGTTACTGGGTTTACAGTTATCACGAAATAATACGTTCAATTGAAACAAATTTATTAAAACCACATTTTTGTTTTAACAACTTTTATTGTATAACTGGAGAGCTCACATAGATCTAACAAAAATCGTCATCCTTAACCCTAGAAAGATAACTTTATTTTTTAGTATTGAAAAGATAATCATGCGCCTGTGAGGCGCACGGTTTAACAAACCGATCTATTAACAAAATGAAACAATTTTACTATTTTTTTATAATTTCAATCTAGTGTTACATTTTTAATAAGTAAATAAAACACAAATAGATATTATAATGTTTTAATTTTAAGGAAATGTGTAAGTTTTACAAAAAGGGACATAAATTAGAGGTATTTATAGTAGTAACACTGTATTAGGATATATATTCTTTTACAGTTAATATTCTTAGTATTTTGCTTTACTAACTAATTAATTACGATATAATCAGTCTCAAATTTAAAAAAAATACTGAAAAAATCAAAAGTTACAGACAGTTGCAAAAGTTACACAGAAGATAACCATACGCCTCTCGAGCGCAACGAGTTGTCATTGCACCAGGTACTTACCGAACAACAGCGGTCTTTCCTCTGCAGTGTAGACCAACTACTGAGTTGGCCAGGAAACACAAGCTTGTACACGGGTCGGTTAAATAAGACAGCGATATATCGGTTTCGCGGGCGCCTCTGAGGCGCAGGTTATCTTTCTAGTGTTAATGTCATGGTAAGAAATGAATATGACCTAAACGGTGTTAGAAAGGGAAAACACCGTTTATGTTCGAAATTAGAAGTACACAATAGAAAAAAATAAATTTAAATGATCACCTCCATGAAACAAAATTTTCCGACAGCAATTTGAGATTTTTTTTTTGAAAATTTGATATATTATTTTTTATTTTCCGGGATGAAGTCTGAATCACTTTCAAGTTTTACAACTATCCCTATGCAAATAAATAACGTAGATTGGTTTCTCCATTGCTACATTAAATAGGGACAAACAAACAAACCTACGCATTTATAATAATACTAGCTGGGTTACCCGGCTTCGCTCAAGACAATAAGATAGTGTTCTGGAATGTTGCACAATGATGTTCCCGATTCCCTATTCCTGATCATTCCACGACATACTCCACCACTCCTTTCACAACTTTCTACAGCTCTATGGAACCTTCTAGAACTTTCCGGAAGACTTCTAGAAATTTCAAGAGGGCGAAACTTTTAGCCCTTATATCTTTAAAAGCAAGCCATTTAGGTAAAAACGGATACGCTTATTCCCTAGGGGGGATAGAGATCTACCACACCATATAACTCCCTTGATCGAACCGGGACTCGTTTCTGATTTTTTGCGAGCTGCACGTTTTTTTTGGACTATCTTTTATAATATATGCCATATTCAAATAAATAAAATGTTACTCCTTACATGTCCTTTCCCGTGCGTTCCCCTCCAGCGTTCCACTTCCACCTTCCCCACCACCGCTCTCCCGCTCCCCCGTCCCGCCAACCCCCCTGGCACTGCATTTCTTGACTCCTCTCCCGCCCGGCCCGTAGCTGAAACTTTTTTCTAATACTAACAATTTTAAACTCAGGATATCTTTCTAATTGAATATCCGAATTGAAAAATTTAAAAGTTAAATAAAGGTATTAAAGCTGTCTTGAATATGAAGTAATTTATTTTGATAAGGATTAAAACCAAGATACAAATAAAGAGCCTTTTCAAGAGGCGACATTTGAATTAAATTTTTAAAATAAAAGAATACTTATTGTGGCATAAACATAATAGTTAGACATATGCTGTCGCGACCTTTTTTGTAAATAATGATATGTTCTATAAAGTCGTAGTACATTATTTTATTCTATCATCAATAGTTTTCGCAGCGCACGCGATTTAAAGAATATTTTAGGTAATTTTTTTACACCCTGGGTTACATTATTGAAGTTTTAGTAAGGATGCATATATTTTTTTAAAATATAATATAGCCTATGTCACCCAGGGATAGTGTAGCTTTCCAACAACGAAAGAATTTTTCAAATCGGTTCAGTAGTTTCGGAGCCTATTCGATGCAAACAAACACACAAACAAACAAACAAATATTACCTGTTTATATAGTGTAGTAGATAGAAGTAGATTATTAGGAAGTTATGATAATTACCTAATGGTATCGCTCTCGTAATTATATCGGACCATCTTTATATGCACCAACACATAAAAGGATTGTGTTTGTGAGTCCGAACTCCTTCGCAGATGCTACCTAGGTAAGTAATAGGTTATCCAATTTCCTTCAATTTCTTGTTAATATTCTATAACTACTTTCAACAAATCCCATCAAATAACATATCATTATTTTTAGTTTCTTGTTTTGTTTATCTGAATCATTTGAATGTGCATAATTCGTATATAGTTTCGGATGCAACACTTCCTATTCATTACACATAGCACCAAATCTATTATTATCCAAAGCAACCAAAACTCTTAAAGGTTCAACAATTTTCCATTTTTTTCATGAGAAATGTATTGATCAGCGAAACTGTTTCATTTCATGATGAGCCATCAGAGAGATTTAAAATATCAAATTTAATATCGAAAATGAATGTAAAATAGCTGAAGTGAATCAGGTGTACACAGTAATTATTATTTTCTTTTTATTTTAAACGTCAAGTGTGCAAAATTTCATTAAGGGCAGTTATTCGAAATAGCATGCGGACAGTGATCTTCCTCTTATCATGAAGGTCAAGTGTTTAATTAATGTTTAATTAATTTACTGACCGGTTTCGCTTTGCTACAGCATCATCAGGTAACAAATTTATACTAAACTAAAATTAATACCTACTTAGTATTAATTTGTATTCCGATGATGCTTGAGTAATGCAAAGCCAATCGGTAAATAAATTAATTAATACTCGTGGTTTTACACAAAATAAGTACTTTTTTAATGTATTTCTATTACAAGCGTGGATACTTGTAATAAGCACCATTCATAGAGGTACATTTTTATGTGAGTCGAACAAATATTGGAATATTCAATTATGACCACAATTAAGCATCCAATTTATCAAGAAAATACTTGATCAATTTCCATTCTTGCGCAGTTCCCAGTTCCTATCACCTTTGAGGTCTGAACGTGAACAAGAAGTGAAAGGTCCCTTGTCCCCTTGTCCGGAGGTTGTTTGCTCGAAATTAATTTCCATAAATTTCGAAGCCTGCCAGTGACATCGGGGAATAATAGCCATTACCGGAAGTAGGTTCCGAATAATAAAACAAAATGGCGATCAATAGTAATTGAACTGTCACTTTGTTTGATGCAAGTTACCTCAGGTCGGAACGTTGCCTTTGAAACCTTTAAAATTAATTTAATGGCGTTGGATTTCGAGAATAGGGAAACGATATTGTTATTTACCCTTTCTTGACTATGGAGAAACAAAATAGTGGAACCTAACAATTGTTTGAAAAGCAGGTACCAACTTAAAAATTGTGAAATTTTTAACTCATCCATTAACCACTGGAGCGCTTTTTGCCACAATATGGCACTATTTAAAATACATCGGACTGCTTTGCTGCCAATTTTCCCTGATTTGTAAGTAATTAAGTAGAAATTTACGATTTTTTTTTATAAATCCTATGAATATGTGATAATCAACAAAAGATAGGTGAATTCAATGGCTATATAGAACAATAAACAGTTTGTATTTTTCCATATTAAAATTTGGAATATGAATTTTTTAACGTGGGCAGAAAATATTCAAAATGATTACCAAAAAATGTCGATCAATCTGTGAAAAAAGTTTTAAATTGCTCTGTCGCTCCAGTGGTTAAGTTATTTTGTAATGTGAATACTGCACAAGTCCCAACTGCTCCCAACCGTCTGGAGCCAGATATGTTTTTAGATTTTCACGGCCAAAAGCATTTATGTTATTCGTTTTTAGGGTGTTATTCCGTGTTGCGCCATCTCCTTCTTTAGCCAAAGTTTCGGACAGCGTTTCATTGTCCATCATCAGGGCAGATCCGACAGATTTGTAATTGTTAGTGGTGAAATGTGTGCTTATTTACTTGGAACCGATTCCGTGTTTCCAGCTCCACTCCACTACGATCTAGTAGGTATTACAGTATACTTCAAAATGGTTGTATATGTCAATTGCTTCCGCAAAGGCAAAACGGTATCGCTTCCAAGTAAATAAACACACATTTCACCACTAACAATTACACATCTGTCGGATCTGCTGGATCTGCCCTGATGATGGACACTGCAATGCTGTCCGAAACGTTGGCTAAAAAAGGAGGTAGCGCAACGCGGCATAACACCTCAAAAACAAATAACAAAAACGGAGAAAACCATTTCAAGCAATATTTCTATTTGAAATGGTGGTTTCCACAAGGGCCTTACACGAAGTATCTACCATTTGGGTGAACGATGAAAGGGGTAGGTAACTAACAATCTGACTAACTAGCCATCACGCCGTTTATCCGCAGGGGTAGACTGAGAGGATGGACCGCCAAACAACTCGGTCTTGGCGCATACTTTGCCCTTGCCTCATTCACATTCGTACATTGTCAAAAAATTATTTTCTATTATTTTGGTCCAACTCAAGTATTGATTCACTTGATCGTAACATGTCTTTCTCGGGCGTCCCCGACTTCCTCTACCATTCATATTTGCGTCATAAATTCTCCTTACACTCCTTTCTTCGTTCAGTCGCTCTACGTGCTCGAACCATCTGAGAGTCCCTTTCTAAATCTTACCCATTACGCTTACACCTGCCTTGCATTCTTTGTGTATCTTCACGTTTTTCGTTTCGTTTTACATGGTTTACCACATGTATGCCTCAGGGATCTCATTTCCACAGCATTCTTTCATACTTCTTCTACCAGCCCCATGCCTCACTACCATACGTCAAGTTATGTACCAGTACTTCATTTTTGACTGCTAGCTTCGCTTCTTTGGACACTTTTTTTGTTAGTGACAAAGGCATTCAGTACTCCGTTCGAGTTAACTACATTTACCCTTCTTTCAATCAGTCTTCCCATCTATCGTGAACATATTTTCCAGATACACAAACCCATCCACTAGCTCCAAGTATTCATCATTCACAACTTAGGGGGTAGGTATAGGAAGCACATATAATGTCCGCTCATTGGCTGAGTTGGCGTCGCGTCTTGGTCTCACGCGGTATAGTACTATTCCTCGACTGCCTGAGTCCTCCATCACGACACAAGCAATATTTTCCGCATACTGTGGTGGTAGCAGGAGGTTTTCAAATATTTCAGGTCATTCGTAATCCGGGAATGTTAAATGAAAGTGAATAAAAGGAAGTTGAGGATGGAAAATACGACAAGATCAAGTGAACATGCTTGCGTCGGATCAGGTCAGGTGTCAGAATAACAGAATAGTTTGCATCAATGTGATTGAAACAAAGACTTTTGCAATGTAGAGTGAGGTAGCGGTGTGTCTAGTAGTTAAATCTGAGTTACACGTACAAAGGTTGATCCATTTAAGATATTGGTCACGGCATCTAATACAGCTTCCAGTTCCGCAGCGCCAATTGCATGTTGTCCACTGTCACGTTCGACGTGAGTGTGAGTGATTCACCAGCCAATCAGGGGGCTGCGTTGGTTGACCGGCGCGGGACAACGTACACCGCGACCTATCAGGAAAATGACGGTGGATTGATTAACAGTAGAGAAAAGAACAAAAATTGTAAGCACAAAATGAAAAAAACAAAAAGATATTTTGTGAAATATGTTGGTACTTATTATTTTCTTGTTAATATTACACGTAATGTAATGGGATAATTTTTATTTTTTGGTTTGTTTTACAAAGAAAGACAAAAATTCCCGGGTTCGAATGACAATATTTGAAAATCTCCTACTACTACCACAGTAAGCGGAAAATGTTGCTTATGTCGTGATGGATTACTTTGCCAGCCGAGGAATCAAACATGGGACGCCTGGATGGGAATCGAACGCGACGCCAACTCAGACACTAACCGGTTAATTTTATATATTTTAGAAAATAAATTATTGTCAATTTAGTGGTCACTTGATGAATAAATAATTTTTGAAGTTGAATGTGTGTTGCAACAATACTGCCAATAAACCATGTATTGTCAGCATAGAGATATACTATATCAATGATTGTCAGCAATGGTCACTTCATGTCATAATTTTTTTTTAAAGTTAAATGTCTGTTGACTAAAATGCTGCCAATAAACCATGCGTTGTCAGCCTTTTTGTCACTTGACCAACAAATAGTTTTTAAAATGAATGTGTTTTGACTAAAATACTGCCAATAAACCATGCGCTGTCAGCCCATTTGTCACTTGAACAACAAAAAGTTGTTAAGATGAATGTGTTTTGACTTCAATACTGCCAATAAACCATGCGTTGCCAGCCTAGTTGTCACTTGACCAACAACAAGTTTGTAAGTTGAATGTGTTTTGACTAATATACTACAATTTATCGGAAGTAGTTTTAAATACACAAATGAGTAACTGTCAAAATGAGGCAAAATCTCGCGAGGAGGTGAAAAATCAAGTGACAGAAAAAAAGAGCTATTTAATTTGGTTACTTAAAGTGGCCAATTATAAGCAAATAAAACGTTGGTTTTATTGTTTTGGGAAACCAGATTTACCAGAAACAAGCAAATAACTCCATTTCATAGGAACACATTATAACTTTCAAGGGTGGAGAAGGGGAATAAATTGAGTTAAGGAAGGTTAGGACCTACCTGGCTGGTCAGATCTGATCACCAAACACGGATAAGAAGTCATATAAAGCACTTTGTTATTATGAATGTTGGTCTTTCATCAGGGCGAATCTGAGTATATTTGTAGAACTTAACCGAGGAGTTAAGGCTTTGGAGTCAGCTGGAGATAAGAGAGAACCACACTAGGGACTAATATTATACTAGCGCTGACCCATGAAAAATTATGGGATATTATTTGTCAGAAAGAATTTACGCTTTTCAAAAACACACATACATTACACATTTCAAATATAGAATAAATAATTAAAATATAGTTTTTTTGTATTGTTTATTTGAATTTTTCCTACAATCAGTTCAAGTTTTGCAAAAGAAACTTACATTAAGAGCAAATCTTAGTTCTGGAGTACATTGAACCGGAGTCACAACCAAATGTCTAAGAGCTTCCATTTTTTTAAATAATTGTTAGTTTAGTCCATATCCTGGGTTATATGAATTAACTATTAACACATCGTCCATTGTTCTTTATCTATCGGGAAAAGCGGGTCCTCAGCTGATGGGAATGAAGTACATAGATGCGGACAAAGGGGGGTTACTGTAGTGGGTGGTGGACAGTGGGAAGGATGGGGGAGAGGTGGAAGCGCGCTCAGGTGGTAAATAAGATTGATCTGCCAGAAGAAGTGGATGAATTTGACGTTTTTTTGCTACTCAATCGAAAAATAAGCAATTTTATAGAAGAGACACAAAGAGAGAAGAAATTCAATGTTTTCTTAAGACTGATACTAATTTATATCATTCTATAACAGTATTTTTCAAAGTTCTTCTCAGAAATAATTATACAACTATAATAAAGGTTTTGAAGTAAAACTTCTTTACGCACGCTCGACTTGGGGGTAAGTTGGTAAATGTATTACGAAAAATGTGATGTTACAAAAAGTGTGATGCGAACAGTAATCAATGCGAACGGTGATCGGGTGAGGCGAATGGTCGAGCCTTTACGAACGCTTGACTTGGGGAGTAAGAAAAAACTACTTGACGTGGTGAATGCGTTCCGAAAAGTATTATGGACACGTGCGAGTACAAGCAATCATTTGTTGAATAACCATGCAATAGGTCACTCCAAGGTCGTAGGTCACCCAAAGGTCGTAGGTCACCCGAAGGTCGTAGGTCACCCCAACATCGTAGCAAACACCCTAAGGTCGTAGGTCACCCCTGGGTCGTAGGTCACCCCTGGGTCATAGGTCACCCCATGGTCGTAGGTCACATTACGGTCGTAGGTCACCCCAGGGTCATAGGTCATCCCATGGTGATATGTCACCCCAATGTCATATGTCACCCCAATGTAATTTTAAATGTCAATGTCAATGTCACATGTTCTTTTATAAATAAGTGAAGTTTCACTGGTCTAAAGCACACTCTTTTTTTTTTTAAAAACGACTTAATTTGCCTCATACAGTGGTTTTGTTTTTAAAATTACACAAATTAGGGAGGTGGGTGTGGGTTCCGCCGCCATTGGAACCATATATTGGATAACCAACACCTCTACTACAGGTTTTCTCAAGTGCTTTGCTACGTTTGGTGACTTGGCGGGAGCGTCCGGGTTTATGGTTATGAGGTTTGCCTAGGTCTTGGCGGTGGAGTCTTTTACCCTATTACTGCTTTATGGGATCGGAGGGAGTCTGGATGAAGGAGACTTTTGTACCTCTCCAGACAAACTCTTTCGACCTTGCACTGCAATTGGAAGGGTAAATTTGATCTCCGTCATTCCTGGATTAACTGTAATATTATACGTATAATATTAATACCTTTCATATAGTTTTCCATCCAAGAACTTCCTCTCTTTCCTTCCTAGAAAAAACCCTCTACACAGCAACCCCTAAGATGACACAGGCCCTTAAGGAAATTATTTTCTTTCTATGGTGGGCTAACGTAAAAAAAAAGAATGACTAAAATTGCATAACGTGGTTTTTGACAGCGATGGTTCTTGAAAAAACAATTTTGCATTTTTAAATAAATACAATAATATCTTCGCATACAAAGTAAAAAGAACAATTTACAACAAATTACTAAGTTATGTACATATAATAGGGCATGACAACATAACTACGTTTAGAAGATAAGAAAATTCTGAGTAGACAAAATACTTAACATAAAAAAAGTATAACAAAGGGGAAACTGAAACCGATCTAAACAATTACTAGAAGCAGTTCTAAAACATTGTTGCAAAACAAACTTGAGAAATAATGCAGAACTGCAGGAGTTATCGTAATCACTTTAATGTTTGTTGCAAGCTTAGATTTTTTATCTAAAACCTGAAAAAGTATTTCAGGAAATCATCAAAAGAACTTTATTTTATTCCAGAAAAAAACAAAAAATTTTTCACTCATTTAATTAGAAATAACTAAATGCACTAGTTTTTACTTTAACAAAAATTGCTGCTTGATATTATTTTCAGCATCTAGTAATTATTTTGCATGGTACTATAGCGATATACCCTCGGTATCTAGGGGTACATTATTGTACCTCTAGATACCGAGCGCCTACCCATTGGGGTACCTGTACCATTGGTTTCTGCTTCTGCTCTCCCTCTGTTGTCCATTCTCTGCCTGCTCGCTTACTCCCAATCAGATTTTTAATTATTTATCTATTTGAATTTACAACATAACGAAGAATTTTACAGGCATAATAGGATCAAAGGCAAATGCTCACCACGTCCTATATACTTCAGTTTTGGAAACAACAAGCATGTGGAACAACCTATTAGCGGACGTCATTCCACCTACATACATATATTTCAGGACATAAATTAATTTTATAATTTAGGAAGCGTGTATGGCTACCACCACCACGGAAATCATTTAGTGGACATGTCCAGGTCTTGGCGACATATGCATCTGGTCATCGGGGATGCCGATAAATAGTTTATCACATAATGTTTTCATGGGCAGTGAAATTTAATATGTACCATATATTAACAAAAAAATTAGACAAATATTATGAAAATTAAATACAAAATACATGGGTTCATAAAATAAAAACAGAAAGAAAAGAAATTATGCGGAAAAAAAGTGAAAATTGCTGAACACAAAATTATATGCAGGCAGCAAGAACACAACATTATATGGAAATTATTTGACCGTCTCCCATATCCAGAGGACCACCAGAAGGACTCCATCTAGGCTATCGTGGTAGTTATGTATGTTTGTATTATTCGTTTGGCATATTTTGGGCCATAAGCTTCCCGTGCTATCGCGGAGAAGTCCTCTGAAAGATGGCGCTCGTTCCTCCAGGAACATTTCCGTAGTGCTGCAGTATCTCGGTAGCCGGAATAGTTGGCGTTAAGCATTATTGCGACAGACTTAGCTTGTGCTTTTTTGTAAAAAGACCCTTTGACCTCTTCAATCAGACTCTACCACCCATCGCCTTGCAGTGAGAATTATATTTCAATATCTTTGAGTGGGAAGTATGACTACATCCATCACTCCTGGACACACATTTTATTTTATTTTTGTAGTTGTACAGTTGGTGTATACAGTAGATAGACAAGTAGTTTTATCCTTGATGCATTTGAATGAAAATATGTTTTACTTTTTCTATTCTTAGGAGACACTTATACACGGTTTTATTTTATGTAAGTTGGTATACTGTATTTTCCTTAAACCGACATCAGTATATAAGTATGCCAGAGGGCCAACTACTGTCGGGGAATTAACTGTCAAGAATTCATCCACACAAATCACTTCTTACAGCCCTAACTTAACCTACCTCCCAACACCGTTCAACATAGCTGATGAGTTCATATACACACAACAGGTCAAAAATATGTGTCACCACATTGATATCTAAAAAAATACCTAGTCAACTATTTTAATCTGAACTGCCATACTGTCTTGTGTTTTATCAAGAAAATAACTTTTCACGGTTTCAAAATATTAATTCTAGCAAAAATAGCCACTCCTGGAATTTTTAAATGCATCTAATTACACCTCCACATTGTTTCCAGCGGGCGTGTTCCCGGGTGGGTGTATTTACATGGAAACTTTTATGACCTCCAGCATTTAATGTGTAATGAAAATTCCTTGAGAATTCAGAAAGCCGCTTCTAGCAAAATGTTGTCGTTAAATTTCCATTTATATCGCACATTAAATTATGATTTCCATTGTGCTCTATGAGAGGGAGTAATTAGGTAGGAGCCCACCCCTTACTGCAATGGTGGAACCACCCCTGCTGTGTTACAACGTGTACATTTATTGTTCTTGTTTACTGCGCATTTCTTAGGTTGTACCTATTTATTAAATTATAGGGCGTTTCATATTCAAATGCAAAAACTTGAGGGTGTTTTATGAAATTGATGATATTTCAGTCTCTCGGTGACTCTATTCTGTCAAAGCTGTTTAAAATCTTTTGAAGTTCCTCAGCTTGATTCTTAGACGTGATTTTCGACCATTAACTTCTGTTTATTAGCGAAATTTATCTTTTAAACCTCATTTTTCATTCTGATATTTTCAATCTCATTTCTAATAAGAATATAAATATTCTTCAATATTATCGAATTAAAGGAGAGCCAGCGGATCCACGACAGCCCCGTTGGATGAATGCTGTGATGTGGTAGAAGTGGAGAAAGAAAGAAATAAATGGGAAGACGAAGTTTGGGAAGGCAACGAAACGTTGGCAACGTTTGAATTCCTGAGAAATATTATCACAGACGACTTGAAAGACATCGAGAGTGTGTATTGACAAAAAAGAGCGATATCCGTTAGAGAAGGTATGCTTTTAAGGCGTTTTCACTTTTGCAATACAAATGTTAAAAGAATTAATGCATTCTGCGTACCGCTGAATACGTCAGAACCATGGGTAGATAACACTGCATCACAATAGAAACAGCTAAAAGTTACAATAATTATTTTCGCCAACTATCGTGCCTACCGCGATACTGCAGCGCTACGTAAATATTCCTGGAAGAATAAGAGCACTTTTTCACATTCATAGCACTCTTCTCCGCTACAGCGTTGGAAGCTTATGGCGCAGACCACGTGAATCGAATAATACAAACAACAATTTTTTTACAATAACTTCACACAGAAGACCTTGAGGAAAATAGTGGCACGGATGCGTGAATAGAGCCCTTCCTGATAGACCTCTGGAGACGGGAGACGGTCATTATATAATAAACAGCTGCTTGCAAACATATTTGTATTTTTTAATTTTTTTTACTTCTCTTCCGCACTTTTTCGGTTTCTATTTTACGTACATGAATATTGTTTTTTTTTATTTTTATTTTTTATTTTATTTTTTTAAAAATTTATTTTATATATTCAAACTCAGTTTGATAATGCCCTCAGAAGGCGAAACGCATAATAATAATTACCAGCAGAACTTGTTTATAAATAAACTGTTTTTATTAATTTAATAATAAAATTATTGAATATATAAAATATATAAAAAATTAAAATGGAGTTCTACAAATTAAACTTGATAACAATAAATAAATGAATATTGTTATTTAATCAAATTTATTTTTCTTAATGTATTTCTAATTTATTTTTTGTATGTTTCGATGTATTGCATTGTACTACCCTGCGTATATTCTGGCATAAACTATAATTATAATTTATTAATTAAATGGTTTGGTTTCACCAAGAATAATATAGTGAGTGACTAACATTCCTCGATATAGTAATCATAACGAGGTTGATTATTGTTAATTAATAATATGTATTATTATTATGAATGTGATGTGAAATAAATCACATCAAAACATTAATTTATATTGGACCACCCCGGGATTTAAACCTCTTCACCCAAAGCATTGATTACATAGGCATTGTATTATTTGTACAAACATTATAAACCTGTTTTCTAGTCCCTTTCACTTTCACCAGATATTCACTGACATTTGGCTAACGGCTCAGCAGTGGGCTGACTGCATTGCACTGAATGTCTAAGAGATGTTCATGCGCACTGGCTCCTTATACTGAATACTAACTGGTGGAGGGTGGTATAGACTGAACTGTAGAAGCTTCTTTAATTTCGTAATACAGGGCTGGGAATGGATGTAAAAATTTAACCAGAAATATCTGTTATATTACAGCTGAAAGCAGACACAAAAGTGTTCCAATATTTTCATTAAAAATATTCATGTGAAAATCAGTCTAGTACGTCATGACGTCACACTACAAATTTAATAAAAATTAAACAGTCAAGGTACAATATAGAAAGAAGAAAGAAAAAAAAGTAAGATTACATAAGTAAACCAAACAAAAAAATAATATTATATCAGTACATAACTACAAGTTATTGAAAGCACTGAAAAAGAAACAAAAACAAGTTACCTGTTATAATAATAATAATAATATCTTTATTTGGAAAACAAACCGTTTTACAAAGATTCATAAAAAAGAAAGAGTGCTAAAATAAAACGGTAAGCTTAAAAACATGTTTTCGCTGATAAATTTATTTTTTTTGTAGCTAGACAAGAAAAACATAAAGAAAAAATAAGAAAAAAAATAGTTAAGAGAAGTTAAAATAAAAATAAAAATAAAATATTAAAAAATAGTTAGGAGAAGCTAAATACTTAAATGTGCATGATAAGAATATAGAAAAACACAATAAAGAGTAAACTATGCTATAACATCTTGTAGGAGTATAAGGATGATATGTATGTAATTAGGGAATATGTAAATATATTGCAAATTAGGAAAAGAAATCTGATTAATAATATAATAAATATAAATAAGGATGTTAAGGGGTGTGTTGTGATGCATTACATTTATCTAATAGTGTTGCTTTGTTATCCAGCAACGTCGATAAAATATGTGCTGCTAAAGGGTTTAAGTAATAGGAACAGCTTTTTACTTCAGTTGAGGCGTATTACAAAATAAATTTAATAAATGTTTTAATTATTACAGGCTCATATTTAAATACGATTTATAAAGAAACTAAAAGACTTTTGGAAATAATAACAACAGCATCGCATTCTTCGTAAGAAACCATATCAGATGGCATTCACACCTAAATTTTGACCAACGCCAAATTAGGGCGAATATTAGCACTCAACGATTTTGACAAACACCAAATTAGGGCGAATATTAGCACTCAACGATTCAATCAAGAAGTTAATATTTATTTATTTACGCCCTTAGGTATTTTATATACGTGATTATTACAGTAGTGTATTAATAGTAATAAAATCCAAATTGTGGCTGTATAATTAAATAAAATCCACATCTAATACAGTAAATAAAATTGGTCTTTATTTGGAGTAGTACAATCAATTTGCACAGTTGACACAATTTAATAATAGTAAAACAGTACTAAACTATATGGGTATTTAACCCAAAGGAAACTAATTTCCCACAACACCTCATTAAACCTTTTAACAAAAGGGTAAAGAGTATTCACTCTGGGTTAGCTGAAAGACTTTCAGTCCTGCCAGAGGTTTTTCGTTTAAGATGCGCGGTTCGGAACGGTAGGCGAACCTAACTTTCTCGAATGTACATACGACATTTTCTGTACGGCATAGCGGCGAGGTGCAAATCTAACCAATAGCATCCCTCGCCCCTTGATAGTAAAGGACGAAGCGATACGGGAAAAAGAAAGCATTAAGAGGTTTCCGCGACTTTTAATCCCGCGACAAAATATCCCCGACAAAATATCCTATAGACAAACATCCCCCAACAAAATATCTACTAAGCTAACCTGTGAGATTGGTTTTTTTGGTGGTATTCCTGCTTTCAAAATATGCAAGAGCGAGACGGCAGATACATAGTATAAAAGGTGATGTTTGTTACTGCCCGCTCTCCTTTAGCTCCTATAGCTCCTTTAGCTAGCACTTAGCTGTACAACACATTCCTGTAAACATTGTGCAAATATATATTATACTCGTCCACGCGCGTTATAATTGAAGAGTTCCTTGATCAAGTAAAAGATCATCCTAGTTCAAAAAATAATAATAATCTAACAAAACAACAACAATACAGACATCTTATAAAGACAATAAATTTTTGTTCAAAAATAGTAAAATGGGACAAAACAGACATCTTGTAAAGTTAGGTGAGGTTAAGTTTTAGTAGAAATTTTGTTGAAGGATGTTTTGTTCCTAGGATATTTTGACGAAAACGTGCATTACCCATTCAGAAATAATAATAAATAATAACTCTCAATATACGCTCGAAATGAAATAGATTTGTAACAACATATTTTTATTATCAGCTTTATGAACGTGATGTGCAAAGTGAATTTGTACAATTGGCATAATAAATTAATGTAATACTCATACAACGGAAACAGGGAAAACGGAAAAATCATCATTTAAATAAAAAGTACATAAAGCAAGTCGTGAAAAATTAAGTATGTTCGGTTCCAGAATCCAGTAACAACGTTAAAATCACTTTTAGTCGCCTGACAGAAAATGGCGTTAGATATAATTATTTGATTTTTAGCACCCCTGCTGCAAGTAATGCAACTAACTTTCAGTAGGTCAAATGATCTCGGTAGAGATGATTGAGATCTCTCCCACCTGCACCCCTCCCCACCCTATGTCACTCCCCCCCTCTTACCGCCGAGACGCTCATTGAAATAAAGATCAAATAAATGTCTGCCGCATCTCTTACGAGTGTATCTTTCACGGCGTCTTTAACGACTTCTCAGGAGATAAAGTACCCCTTTACAGCCGCCAAGTTATTACGTTCCAAGAAGTGAAATCGTATATTAAACATTTATTTTAACTTTCAATATATAACAAGAACGTTTCCAGATATAAGTAATCCACGTTAACCTTTACTTGTCGAAGTTTTCGTATTTAAATGTTCTCAGGAAGCGATCACAAAACTATTAAAAATTGAATAAAAATATTTTTCGGTATACTTAGACACATTTTTTTTCAACACCACTTTATTAAATCATTTTTTTACATATTATGCTCTACATAGGATGCACTGAGGAAAATAATTTCACTCAGAGCCTAATCATCTTAGCGGATTATGAGTGGAGTGTTTTTATAAGAAAATGAAGAAGAGGAAGTTCTGGTAAGGAAAGAGGGGTGGTTAATACTCTGGGGGTTAGCGTGTCCAGGAGTGACACACGTATGAATCCTTTCAACTGCGGTTCAAGGCAATGGGTCGAGAGATTCTAGCTGGAAAGGTCAAAAGACCTCCTAAACTAGTCTCTCTCTACGAAGCAGGTGGGCAGACACATTGGCCGTCAAGACCTTGACAAAACCTCACGTCATGAACCCGGGCACCCCTGCGAAGTCACCAAAGTAGCGAACCACTTGGGGTGACCAATGGAAAAGGTGTTGGTTTCCAGGGCGGCGGTACTCATCCCCACCTCCCAAAATGCAGAGCTAACTCAAGATTAATAAATCAAAAACAAATATTACAAAAAACGTACTTTTCCTATACATTTCGTATCCACTTTCGAGTTTCAAAAGCAAGAATTTATTTTATTTGAATTTTTTGTTGTGTATTTTAAATTTATTATTATCCGACTTTAATAAACGTCAGAGCCTTGTGCTCGTAATGAATACTTTAAGTCTTCCTTTCTCAAAAGCCTTGCAAAGTTATCATTTGGATATAATATAATAATGTTACCTACGTCTTCTTCCCTTCTTTTTTCATCAAAGTCAAAATAAAAGCACTCGAATATACTTCAATGAACATCAAAGGGAATAAAATCATAATTATATTTAACAACCTCGCCGCGTCGCCTAGTGCGTAGGGGAGGATTATCATATATATAATATGATGAACGTTTGTATGAATAAGTTAGCATTTTATCTCTCACCACGGTTTTTATGCCAATGTCAATGAATTTTGGGAAATTAATGGTTTGGGATAATCGGGATATTTGTTTGGTATTCAATACAAGAGCGATATTTTAAACGTTAAACTGTGGTTATAACAATAAAAATATCAACAAATGAAGTTTTAATACCTTTTAAGAAATTATTTTTGTTACAAAATCACCCAATTAATAACATATTAAATTAATGACTATGTGGTCGCAGTTAAACTGACTTCGAATCAATGGACTGTAATAAAAAAATTTCAACGTGACATAACTATGGGAATAACGGTGACCGGACATTGAAATCAACTCAACACCTTCCTTGAAAAGTCATTAAAAATGATGAAAAAATTTGATTAAATAGGTTAGGATTAGGGGCTTTTTTTGTAGCTTTTAATGACTTATCAGGTTAATTGATTTGATTCTAGTTTGCATGGAACCGGGACTAGCTTGGTGAATAGTGGAAGTATGGGAAGGAATCTGACTTTCCTTAATCCTCACACAGCACGTAATAGTGAGATTCGATACTGTAGCACAGAGGAATCACTGAATTAATCAATGCACAAGTTTTCGTAAGAAACGATATTAAAGTCATCGATTGATCGGTATCAGCGTAGGAGTTAATAATACGCCGGGATCCTTTTATAAGCTCCAAATTAACACGCTGAGGAGTTTAACACCACGGAGGCTTCGTTAACATAGTCGATATTAAAAACTAAGATATCAATTGATAATTGCACCGGTTACTTCAATAGACTGTTTGCTCCTTGAAGTTTCGGTTCCAAAATGTCACATGTAGGTAATATTGGCGCCTATTGTCAGATAGGATAGGTATGCAAAAGGAGGTTGGATGGAGGAAGGTAGACGTAAATAGTTACGTCAGCAGACTATTTATTATGAATATTGTGAAACTTATAAAATCTGGATATCAAGTACAACGATGAAAATAAAATAAGTGCCTGTATGTATTTGAATTGGGCATTTGGGCAGTGAAAATAAAAAAAATGTTGCTGCATCCAAAAAGGGAATATATAGGTGAATTTTCAAAATGTTGCACACTTCCTAAACAACTTTACAGAGTCCCTCATCAGGGAAAAGATGTCAATCGTTCTTCGACATATTCAATATTCATGCTAACAAGTAGTTTATATATGCACTTCACATAATGTCGATAAAAAGGACAACCGTGGATAGAAATTCCTGACACTGTTATTGTGAAGAAGAAAGGTGATGTTTTCGAAATATTTATAACATGACGAGATGTTGCAGGCAGTATTTTTAGCTTTTAAGTAGCATTTAGCGCACATGCATTTTAAAAAAATACAGAGACGACACGAAGAACAGAAATACTTGACACTATTTGTTGAGTATGAGAAAGGTGAGACAAACTTTACATAAAGTGGACGCGACCAAAGCAGAAAATTATATACATTTTGATCTGACTGAGACGGCAGTTTGTTTTGCAACTATAGAGAGATATAACTCTACTCTCCACTTTACTTCACAGGTGCAACGAAGCACCATTGCTTTGTATGAGGTTGAGCTAAATGCAACTATTGCTTTGTATTCCATACAAAGTAATTGTCCTCTTATTGTAAGCCACCAGTAACTGTTACCTGACTACGCCTGAGTTTAAAATCTGGTGAAAGATATTATGAAGGACATTTATTACCATGTCTTATATTTGTGACATGTTAGATACACAAAAATATAGCATATTGAAAAATTGGTACCAATGTTTTGCTGCTCCAGAAGATCTATGTATGGAAGAAAAGGTAGCTGTTTTACAAAAAATATGATGTAAAAAAAAACGAAAACTTAACTTTACACTAAAGACTTAAATTTTAGGAATTGTAGTATGAAACTGATATCTTGCTCTAGTGACCAATTACTTGTAAAATTTTGCGATAACCATGTTTGAATATCTAAATTTGTACCTAATTCTTGGCCTAAATGATTATTAATATATTTGGCGAAGATAAAATTGACAAAAGGATATGAACTTACTAACCAAGCAAGTCACTTCGTCTCCTCAGTTGGAAAAGATTTCAACTGACATAACTTTCAATGCTAAATGCAAAACCATTTTTTTTGCTCCTTTCTAAAACCAAAATAATTTTCCTTAATATACGTTTCTTTTGAAAATACATTATTTATCAGAAGATTGGTAGCAAAAATTGGTGTTCATATTTATTTTATCAATTTAAAATAATTTTATAATGAAATGAAAATTTCTAAGAAATGATCTTAAAAAGCTAAATAAATGCGAAATTATGAATATTTTAAATTTTTACACATTTATTTATTTATTTAATAACGGCTTATGACCAATTTACAACAAAGTAACACGAAATTTGGAAATATGTATGGTAAGGATAAAGGATGGCACACAAAAGCAAAGCCAAATAAAGAAGAAATAAGAAAATAGAAGTCAAGTCAAGATTTTGACTTGAAAAATTAGAGTAAATATAAAATATCTTCAAATGTGACAGAAATCATTCAAGCTTATACCAAAAAAATCAAGGTCTTGACCATTCTACACATTCTGGACAGTGGTGAATTATAATCATAATTAGTCGAGTACTGATTAAGGAAGTGCAGGTCTTTATTTCTGAGTCTACGAGAAGATATATTGAATGGGATGAGTTGTAGTAATGTAGGTGAATCAATTATAATATAGTTAATAATTTTGAGGAAACAAATGAGATCAGATTTTTTCCGACGGTCTTTTAAAGGAGAAAGTTTTAGAGTTTGCACGATTTCATCATACGGCCTCGTTCTAATCCTAGCCTCCTAGCAATCCCTTTTAGGAACCGATATTGAACGGACTCAATATGACTAATATGGACAGCATAAAAAGGAGACCATACAACACAAGCATATTCAAGAATTAAAAAGCTATATAAATGCGAAACTATGAATACTTTACATTTTACACATTTACTAGATAGTTAATTATTTAAAATGTCGCGGACTGTTTCGGTGAAAGGTTTCTGACTTTATGGATATGACCGTCTGAAAAGTAAATTTATATTTAATATCTTAATTCCCCTCTCGTAATTCCCCAATTCTTCGTGTATGTGCAGAATATATTTTTAAATTTCACAGCATTGACAGTTTTAGTAATAACCTAAAGAAATATCGATATGAAGTACGATCGATTATTAATGTGAGAGTATGGAATGTATCGGGAGCATTTCCTGTCCTTTTCCTATATTCCTCTTTCTCTCCCCTCCCTATAACCCAAAATTAATTTTAAGATATTAAAACATCATTTCCAAAGAACTTTAGCATAAGAAACTTCTGTGGCTTGACTTCAATTCACTTGTATATTTATCACTATACATTATGTAAAAGCTGTTAAATAAATAATTAAATCTTCTTGAAGGTAACTTTAATTCCACGGTTAGGAATGAATGGTAACTTAAGTGCCCTTAAAAAGAAGATTAGAGGGTGTCATAATTTTACGATTCAATGTATAGGAGTACCATGAAGTAGCCTGAATTATCTTCTGGAGGCAAACCCTTTCTAGTAAAAACTTACACCTACGGACTGAAGGTTCTAGAAATCACAGAAACCTTTTCTATCCGCTTGCCAGTGGATTTTGTTACAGAGTTCGGTTTCGGTAATTTTTTGATGAAACTCGCTTGAAGTTTTCCCCGATTTTTTAATTCCTGATAATTTAGATTTCACAAATCCCCCCCCCCCCCCCTTGTATGTAGTATACGTGACATCAATTGTTATTATAGTAATACAAAGCTATGTACTAATAAATCAGCATGTTTGTCAAAAATCGTAATGTTTGGAATATCGTAATGGTGCTTTAATGGTTTTTATTTCTTCGGGGCATGTAAAGCTCAGAAATTCAATATTTATTAATTTTGAAAATTTAATGAAGATTTGATCATTTCTCCAGGCAGAACAAATAATCACTAATTTTGTTGATAAAACATTTGTTGACTGTTCGCTATTACTTTATTTTAGGATTATAATTTAATTGACTAGAGATTTTTTATGTTGTAATTACGGGTCTTTTGTAAGTCAAAAATGTTTTTTAGTTTAAGTAAGATTCTTGATAAATAATTACATCAAACCATAATAATTGTTTAAATTACTAGAAGAGAACGTGTATATATGATAATTTGTAAGCCCCGTGAAGGTAGTACAATGATTACATATGTAAGTAATACTGAAAAACTGCAGGACCACCGAACAAATAGGTCTTGGCACATACTCCTTATTTCATTAAAATTCACGCAACGTCTCATTCTGTTAATCTGGCTCTTGACATAGCCCGACACAAGTATTTTGTTCATTTGATCGTGCTATGTCTTCTTTGGACATCTCTGAGTTCTCTTACCATTCACATCCGCTTCGTAAATTCTTTTTACATTACTCTTGCATTTTTTATGGCTGTCCACATTTTTCTCTTGAATTAACCACACGTACGTCTCAGAGATTTCAATGTCATTCTATCTACTTCCATCCTTGAGTGTCTCACTGCCATACATCAGGATAGGTACCAGCACTCCATCGTGGATTATTAGTTGCGCTTCTTTCAACATTATTATGTTAGTGCCAACCGCCTTCAGTCGAGGAGAAAATTGGAGTTTCCTATATTTACTCTTCTTCCAGTATCCCTATCAGCCTTTCCATCTCTCGTAAACAATCTTCACAAAAACAAAAACTCATCCGCCTGCTCCAAATAATCGTCTTTCATAACTATTTAATACAAAGTTTTCGTGCACTGCCTTTGACTCTAGACTTGGTATAATTTATTATTAACTCATTCTTTATACTCATGCTTCGTTCACCCTAGACACAAGAGACTGTGAACTTAAAAAATCTCTGCTAGAACTATTGTGGTCAATGAACAATGACCACAATTCATTTTTATTTATAAAGATGACGTTAAAGAGTTAGATTCTTCCCTTAAAAATAATACAAATATGCATCACAGTTGACTTAACAACAACGAGTCTCACACTTCGTGCAATCGAGGGTGGATTTACAAGGAATACCCGACTCTACCCTTCCCCTCACCCTTGCCCTCCCACCTCCAATCTTCCCGCTGCACGAGCAGGGTGTATTTCAAAAATATATATTATTTATTTGCGGCCAGTGGAAAGTGCGGTGTGGAATCGTTGAACACGTTTTATGACCGTATACCACTATCGTTATTGTCGCTGGAAAGATAATGTATAAAGCAAAGGTTTAAATTCTAAATAATTGAAATGCAAACACGGTAATGGCAGAATTATTGGGGATTCGTGTGTGCTGGTCAAGTGATTTTAGAAATACGTACGGTAGGAAAAGGACAGCTAAAATCTAAATATCATTCTTTATTTAGTAACTGAAGAGATAAACCAATGGAAGTGTGTTTAGGGCGTATCTCTGTGCCCGATTTAAACCTATTTTATATTAACCTCTCAGGTTTTGAGCATACTATGTCAGAATGTCATAATATTTCCATTTTGCAAGAAAATTCAAATAAATGTGATGTTTCTGAACATATCCGAAAACAAAAAACGGTTTTCGTTTTTGGCCGAAACAATCCTTTAAATTTTATTACCTATTAGAAATAAAAATATACTTTTTAAAATAAAAACATAGGTACACGTGTTTTATTCGATAAATGTATTATAAACGTTAATTGTCACCACTTGGTCTTTTAATGTCAAAATAAGAAATGAAAAATTTCATAAATATTTTTCAAATTGCGGTCGGGTACTTAGGTTTTATTAGGGTGTACATTTTAAATATTCTGTGATAAACATTTACGTTTGACTATAAAGCGTGGTATTTTATCTTTCTAACGAGTAATCTTTGATTTATTATTGTTTTCTAAGGTGGTATTTTTTCTTTCTAACGTGTTAGCTTTGGTTTATTATTGTTTTCTAACGTGGTATTTTCTCTTTATAACATATTATCTTTGGTTTATTATTGTTTTCTAATGTGGTATTTTCTTTTTCAAATCGGATAACACTTAATAGATAACACTTCCTGTGATTATGTGTTCAGTGGGTATATAATATTTATATTGTTTCATATTGACTTCATGGTTCAAAATATTCAAAAGCAAGCTCTGTTCGTTAGAGATAACTACAGTTCAACAAGCAAACCTACATATTTCATTTCAAAGACACCTGTCTGACCCCAAAAGAACTCAGCCATTATAATCTTTACATTTATATTTTGTTGTTATAAGCAGATCAAATTTCTGAATAACGTAAGATAATTAAAAAAAAAAAGAATATTGGAGGTTGCCCAACCATTTTCCCATGGTGTTCTAAGGAAACAGATTTTCCTCCTTCACCGTACACCTCAGGACTCTAATTTTTGTTTATAAAGAAGCTACTTTTTATTTAAAATGATTCTAGACCTCCAATGTCCGGGCATACATTGTTAGCAGGCAGTATGCGAGTGCGTACATGTTGTTAGTTATTTATTTCACAGTATCACGTCTCATCTCCACCACTTTATGTAGCTGAAATAAAAGTTTATTTTTTATATAGGATGAAAAGTTAATAGAATAAAGAAAAAAAAATCATATTAGTTGAGATTGTTTGACTTAACCAAAGCAGCTGAGCTGCAGTCGTCCGGCAGTCCCGCCGAGAATAAGCGGAGCCTTCAGTCTAGTCGCAAGCGAGACTCGGTGTCCACGCCCCTAAGCCGGCTTCCCGAAAGGCCCTCGAAGAAAGTGTTGGGATTAAGGGGGAAATACCTGAAGACACTAAGGATAAAAGTGAGCATCGGGTCACCGGAGGCAGGGCGGAAGGGCACTGGTCCGCTACGGTTGGTCTTCAGGCCCGCTCATGGTGACGGGGGAGGTGCGGGCGGGTTATACAACGGCTACCTTGGGGGTCATCTCCTCGGTTGTTGCACGGACATAGGTCTAGTCCACCCCCTTGATGGGGTGTAGGACAATACGAAAATGAGATGGTAGTTCAGTTCCGGCTCCTTGAATGATGCAAATCCTGACACGAAAAACTTGTTGTATGTATCCTGGGTTTAGAAAAAGAATATAAGAAAAATGCAAATATAGTTAGGTTACGCTAAGGCTATTGATAATATCTAGTTAAACGAGAAAAAAAAATTTAAAACAAGTAATAGCCAAATTTTAGATGTTAAAGATGTTGTTGAAGATGGTGCCTAAGAAAACATGATACATATTAATACAAAACTTGATTAGTAAACAGTTTTAGTGTGAAATAACAGAAAATATAGTGCTTTATATCCGGGCAGTAGTCGTAGTATAAATATTGCAAAAGGGTGACCACGGACGCCAGGAGCAATTATACCTGCTTGGAGCCTAAACACATAATGAAGTTAAATTTAAGCATCGACTCTAAGTTCAGGCCATCTCTCAACCCAAATCCTTGTAAATTTCCTCAGGCATTCGAGATTTTCCTTGTTCAACACGAGATCCGCATTCCATGCTGGTCTGGTAGTTACATACTTTCAGACCTTCTTACATTTCATCTCTTGCATCCGTCAAAATCTCACAGTGCCACAGAATGTGCTCGGCTGTTTGGTTTGTGTCACCACACGCACAGTTTGGATGGGGAGACAGGGTCAGGCTGTGCAGTCTTCCCCTGAATTCACCATGACCTGAAAGTATTTGTGTTAAGTGATGATCCAATTTGATGAATGCTCCTTCCATTCTGGCTTTAACTGACGGGAAAAAGGAGAAAGTCCATCTGCCCGTATTCAAAGACATTATAACGTCATTGCCCGTATTCGATCTTTCCCAAAGTTTTTGCCATTCATTAAGAGTGAGTTCACGCATCTCTTTCAGCAGTTGAGGGAGAGGTACTTCCCCACCTGGTGTTAGTTCAACTCCAAGATGGACGGCTGAACTTCCTCTAATTAGTTTTTCTTAGTTAATACTTCCCTTATTTCTAGATCAATGGGTAAAATACCGGCCAGAACCGGCAATGCGTCTGAAGCTAAAGTCCTGTATGCGCCTGAGAGCACCAGCAGGGGAGTTCGCTGGCCCCGCTTAAGTGCCGAGTGGATCAGTACGTTGTCTAGGCGATGCTCCCATATAGAGGCTGCATACGTGACTTGTGTCACGTACGCTCCCCTCTACAGTAGGCGAAGTGCCGGAGAGTGTAATCCCCACTCCGCAGTTGAAATTCTTCTCAGTTTCATGAACAGGGCCTGGGCCTTGCTGGATACACTCTTGACATGCGCCAGAAAAGATGAAGAGCGATCCAAGATAACGCCTAGGTATCTTGCATTTTCCACAAATCAGATGTTGGAGTCTCCCATTTTTATAGTAGGATTTCTTCCTCTGTCAAGGAAGCCCTTCATAAGGAGACCCATGGTCTTTTGGGGAGCGAAATTCAGCCTGTTTCTCTTACCCCACTCAAGGATTACTATCAGACCTTCTTCAGCTTTACTTTCAACTTCTCTCCTGCTGTTCCCCGAGAACAATAATAATTTGTCATCAGCGTAGTCAACCGCGATACATCCTTCAGGCAAGGGCAGCCTGGAGGAATCGTCAAATAGTATATTACAAAATGCTGGGCCAAGGACCGAGCCTTGTGGGCAACCCATGTTCACTTCCCGGTTGATGGTGATATCACCATATGTTAATGAGATACCTCTTTTTTTGAGATAGTCGGATATTGGCCACCACGCATGATCGAAGGCACCTGTGATGTTTAAGAAGACTCCAATCACGTACCTCTTTGGACAGACCC
Organism: Limnephilus lunatus; assembly: GCA_917563855.2. NCBI lineage: Eukaryota > Metazoa > Arthropoda > Insecta > Trichoptera > Limnephilidae > Limnephilus > Limnephilus lunatus. Next base: position 83,060,010 of record OU830594.1, read on the forward strand.
TCACTCATTCAAGCGCAAACTTAATGGCGTGCTCCGTGGATTTACCCGGGACGAAACCAAATTGACGATCGTCCGCCGGAGACAGGGTTTGGTCAAGGCGGTTCCGTTTATTTTTTTCAAGAATCTTCCCCAGAACAGGAAGCAGCGTAATAGGCCTATAAGCCTTGATATCCATCGTTGGCTTATCGTTGCCCTTTGGTATAATACGGAGCACCCCTTCCTTCCATTCAGTTTGGAAAACCTCTCTTCGCAGACATGTGTCCATGACTTGGAAGAGCTCCTCCTTGGCATGGACCCATACTTTCTTCACTATTACTCCATTCAATTTGTCAAAACCAGGTGCCTTCTTAGAACCTAAGCCCTTAATTATTACCTCCAATTCCGCTTTACTTACAGGTGTAATCTGGTCCTCCTGGGAAAGGTTTCTAGGAAGAAGCCGTGACAGATTTCGAATCTGTTGGTGGTGGTCGTTTTCCCCAATTACTGAATCTAGAGGAACAAATTTTCCCAGAAGTGTTTCGAGAGTGGTAGCCACGTCCGTACTCTCAACATTCCTGCCATTGTAATCAATGACGACGCTAGTTCAAAACCGGTCACAACCTTTTCCTGTCTTTGCAACAGCGCTGGGAATTTCCCACGGGTTGGCGTTACCCACATCTTTAACCCAATTATGCCATGCGGCTCGTTTCGCTGTAAGTACGGCCAATTTGAAGGCTGTACGGGCCAGTCTGAGGCGGCCCAGGCGTGCAGATGTCTCCTCCATCGTGCAAACTCCCTGCCTGGGTCGACTCAGAGCCCTGTAGGCCCTCTTATAGGCCCCCTTAAGCGAAGTCAGCTCATTCGATCACCACGGCGTTCTTATGATCTTCTTTGGGTTTGATCTTCCCAGAAATCGATCAACAGCTGATACCACGGCCGCATTGAAAAAGTTCCCCAAATTGTCCGGATCTCTAGCTGCTACATCATGAAATCCCCTTAAAGTATCCCGTAGCGCTTCCCCAAAGTTATCCCAGTTCGCCTGATTGGTTTTGAAATTCCAGGAGGATCTTGGTATTTCGGTCTTTTACACTTTAAACCCACCCACACCCACTTTAAATGTAATTAGTCTGTGATCTGAGGCGATCGCACGTTCATGAACCTTCCATTCAGATATCTTGGCCGCAACGGATCCAGAGCAGAGAGATAGATCGATGTTGCTCTCGCCTTGGGTGCCAGAAAATGTAGATAAGCTACCTGGCTCGTTTAGTAAAAATAGGCCCTGCGCTGCAATAAGGTCTTCGACAGCGTCTGAGCGTTCTGTTCGAATTCCCCTATTATCATACCACGAAGGCGAGCGAGTGTTAAAGTCTCCCCCTATAACTATGTTACGACCTTTAAGCGCGTTCAGGGCGCGCATCAGGCTCAAGATATGTGGTCCGACAGGGTTACCGTATTTAAAGTATACCGAGATTATAATAATCTCGGTTATTCCAAAATTAAACGAAACGCAGGTTTGGTACTCATTCAATAACCCTTTGAGGAGGAGGGGGCTGATTGACGAAGCGTTGACCAGAACACCCGCTCCCGGGAAGTTACCTACTTCGAGCACCGCTCCAGGACTAGTAGTAGGCGTTTTACCTTGCCGGGTGTATTGCACCTGGATTAGCAGGATGTCAATATGTAGGCCAGTCAGGGCTTGCAGCGCCTCGATCGTGGCCAGTCGGGATCTCTGTAGGTTTATCTGACCTATGGTTATAAAGTTATTAGTTTCCATAGTCAGTGCGTCTCATCTGTGCTTCAATGGCTGCTTGGTGGGCGGGGCGTGATTTGTCTCCAGTGGAGTGAGCCGATGGTTTTCCAAAGCGCTTGCAGGTCGCACAGACAGCAGATTCCATTTTCCTTGGGCAATTATCCATCTCATGACCATTTTCAGCACAGTGGCGGCACGTGGTGGTGGTCATGGTACAGAATTTACTCACGTGTCCATAAAGCACTTGGTGCACCTGGCACACTTAAAGCACCTGGTGACTCCTAAAAAGTTGCGAACACGGCATGCATTCCAACCAAGGACGCAGAGTCCGCTGTCTATAAGAATTTTCCTGCTCTGCGGATGACAGGTAACGATCATGTTCACCGTGCTACCGTCTCGTTTGACGAAAAGCGAGACTCGATGCATGGTTCTAAGGTGGTCATCCTTGGTTATGTTGGTCTTTCCCAGAATATTGTTTGTGAAAATTTCCTCAAAGAGGGCCTGGTCTGCAGTTGCCTCGGATTTGGGCACATCATAAATGACAATTCTGGGGAGGTTTCCTTAAGGGTGGACCATCTTAAAACCACTTGCCTCGATTTTCGCGGCGGCCTTTTTTAAGCGCGCTCTACACTCGCGGCGTCAACGGCCGCGAAGGCCGCGAAACACGAGTGTGGATCTTGTTCACGCCTTCGCAATCTTCGCATTCGCGCTTCGCGCCATTCCCCGATTTTTGTCGGTTTTTTGGCCCGCGACAAAGGGTTTGCGGCGAACAAGACTGAAGCTTTGCGAGTGTTGATGGACACAGTTCACGCGCGGATCGCGGCGTATATTCACGGCGTGAATTCACGGCGCGACTTCGCGCGCGAGTGTAGAGCCAGCTTTATATTTTCTAACCCACTCGTGATGGAGGTCTGTCATAATACGCCAGCCCCTTTAATTTTCCTTGTTTGTACAGCTTGAAATCCGTCTTTAGACGGATCCAGGACTTTCATAAGGCTTTTCTGAGTTTACTCTGAAGTTTTTCCCTCTGGCACGGTTGGGTAGAATAGTACGGTAGATTGAAGTGGGGGAACCTTTCTCTCCTGTCCGTTTACTACTAGTGTTTGGGATGCAGGGGCATCCGACGCTGCGCTGGCGTAAGTTTTCTTTCCTCCAATGTTTGGCTGAGGGATAACTGCTGGTTGAGGCCTGTTTATGAGGAGGTCAATTTTGGTGACAAAGCCTTTCTGAGCATTAATTACCTCTGCAAAAGCTTGCGCACGAGTGATTGCGGCTGCATGGGAGATGGCGATGGTCATAAAAGTTTTTTTAATGTCCTCAAGCTGGTTGAGGATCGATCTCCTGTCTTCCTTGTTAATTTTATTTTTCCCCTCAACCACAATATCGGTTATTTTGTTAATGTTCGTCAGTACGTGTGTCAGAGTGTCAATGTCAAAGCTACAGTCATCTCCACTCGGAAAGGAGTCCTCACCGCGCTGTCTCTTCCTATTAGCTTGATTTGGGGAGGTTCTGGTTATGGTACTTACCTGAAGGCGTTCGGGTTGTCGAGCTGGTTGGTGAGCGGCATCGCTGGTTGATTCAGCCTCTGCTTTTGAAACTGCCTCCAAAAGCATATTGCTATGTATGCTAGTGTAGGGTGAAGTTGGACGTTCTAGTAGGGAAGGGGGGTCGACAGTTGAAATTAAATTTTCTAATGCTTTTTTTCTGGACGAGCCAGTCGACTTTCCCTTACCCTTGCACTTTCTCAACAGAGTACTTATTTGTTCCTCTTGTATTCGGCTGTCCTCGCCCTCTGTATTTGACGAAATAATTTTATTTATTATTTATAAAAATAATAATATAAAAATATAAAAACTTAAAAAAAAAAAAAAATAGCTATTTATGATTAAAAGTTGTGTAGGACACAATAAACGAAGTCGACTTTATAGGTCATAGAGGAATCCTCCTTGAACTTCAAATTTATTCACTTTTCACTTGGAAAAAAAAAAAGAATAAAACGTTTATATCAGTCAATTATCTGCATTTGAAAGTTGATGAAATGCCAGTTGATGAAACGCCACCTTACGAACTGGCACTAATGTATGACAAAATCAATATTTCAAAAAAAAAAGTTAACTACCGCCTGATTTGAAACTCGTATTGTTTGATAATTTCGTTATTTTGCAATCGAATCTGGTGGGGAATACACTATTCGACGGGGAATCACTATTCGACGGGGAATTAAAAACAATATTTAATTGTTATTAGTTAAATTAATTAACACAAGCAATATAACACTTAAAAAACGAAAAAAATAATGCGTATTGCAAGGCTTGCCTTCGGGCCAAAACCTGCTTTTGTTTTTAACTCACAATAATTGTACACGCATAATTAACTTAAAACACTACTAACAAACGTCGGCTATAGAAGGAGGTAGCGCAACACGGCATAACACCCCAAAAACTAACAACAAAAATGCTTTTGGCCGTGAAAATCTAAATACTTATCTAACTACCTATATAACTTATTTTTACGCTAACTTAACACACTAAAATACTTAGAATCTATATAAAGTTGTGAAATCACACTTTTAACCACTGAGTTATAAGAAACGTCAACACTGAGAAACGTCACTATCGCGCTTATATTTTACGATTATTACTAAATATAGAATATTCTACTAAAAAAAATAGAGAAGTATAAAGGGAATAAGTCCCTAAATACGCGTGCACAAAAGTAATGACTTGATTTTAACTTTTACCCGATATTTTCAAAAAAATAGATGGGATAGGTTACGAAATCTTTCGCACCAAACGGAAGCTAGAACTGAACTAAAAAAAAAAGAATAACAAAAACAAAACGATATCCGATAAAATGGAAAAAAACATGTTTTTATAACGTTACCAAACTTAATCTAACCATCTTTGAACTCAGCCAAACTACACAGAACTTAACAAAGCGATTCACAATAAAATGAAGCAGGTTATCTCAAAAGCTCCTACAAATAACTTTTTATCTTAAAAATTTCCGCGCCGTTAAATAAAGTCAACAAAATCCGAATAAATTTACGAGCTTTTAGCGCATGGATTTAATTGTGAAGAATTCGTGTCCTTTTGAAATTTGAAAGTTTCATCTCGAGCGACAAAGGAGTCGGCATTAACAATGTTAAGTGTATCAGGGAAAGACCTCACAGCTTAAGCCGATGTTCCTAAACTTTCTCAACTCAGCTAAATTTTATTCTATAAGGGAGGTTGAGGCAGTGTGAATTAATTCAATTGTGGTATTAGACAAGGCTTCTTTCAAATCTCTTCATTAAATTTTAATAATGGATTCTCAGAAATTGTAAAAAAATTATCAGCTTAACGCTTTTAAAGTTAAAACTTCTTTAGCACGGTTGTGATTTGAAGCTCGATGAAAAGAAAAATTGTGACAATAAAAAGTGACGAACATTGTAAAAATCATCGGCATTTTTTAAATTATAATAAATATTTTAAAAATAATGTGGTTTTGGTGGTTTGGACGAGGCAATTTTTTTTTTGTAAAAACAGAAGCGAATTCAATTTAATTTTCAAAATGATCTTTTTTATTTCTATTTTTATATGATAACTGCACACGAGTCATAACTGCTCACAAACGTCTGGAGCCAATAATGTGGCTTAAGATAGTAGGGAGATGAAGGAGATGGGGAAGAGGTAGGTTGGGAAGTACCAGGCTTTTCAGATCTAGTCGCGTAAAAGGCAAAAGCTATTTCAAGCATCTTTACGATTCTGAATAGTGGTCTTCATGGACGGCCAAGCTAGGAGGAAGGAGGGAGCTTAAGTCTTTAGAAGGCTTACAGGAAAGTAACAAGAATTATTTACATTCAAGCTGACGTGTACTCGACGTTGCTCTGCGTTATGAACAGGACCATCTTAAGATGTTAGTTTGAGGGTTTCTTTTGAAAGCCTTTTGTAAGCCTTCAGAAATTCAACACTAATTTTCTTTAATTTTTTCATATTTTTGATGGGGTTCGCCAAAACATCGCCATGCCACCTAATCTTCAAACTTGTCACATATAAATTTATTATAAAATATTATTAATACTATATTGTCACCAAAGCAACAAAGAGTCTAGGCTTTGTACTGAGAACATGCAAATTTTTCAAAAACACTAAGACTTATCTGATTCTGTACAATTCACATGTTCGTCCTCACCTGGAACACTGTTCACAGGTTTGGAACCCGCGCTATATTGTTTATGTTAACAGGTTAGAAAGAGTTCAGGAGCGATTTCTCAAATTCCTCAATTTTAAATCATTCAACATATACAATTCTTACGACGAAATCGAGAAACATTTTCGAATCTCGAAACTGCTCAATAGGAGGCTTGTCGCTGATCAGATGCTTCTGTACAAAATTATTAACTCAAAAGTTGACTGCCCGGAGCTGCTAAATAAAATAAATTTCCACACGCCGACTCGATACAGCAGACAAAATACCCTTTTCTACATTGATAGATGCAACACTAATTCCAACCAAAATGAATTTATACAAAGGGCATGTAAATACTATAATAATAAACTTGCATATATAGACACACTTGCTGACATATTCACTGCTAGTTACTGTCGTTACAGAATTTCTTTGTATTACATTCTACGTAGGTGCGAATAACACATATTCATGACTAATTTTATTGTACCTAATATTTTTATATTACTTGCGTGGCAACTTTCCCTTATCCCTCTCCTCCCCTTACCCGTCCCAACCCAAATACCTATTTCGCAGTCTATTTAAGTATTGTTTTAATTATTTTATTATTGTGTATAACATGTTTATCACTTGTTGAATTAACATCTGTATTACTATTTTTTTTAAATTGCTGCTTAGTTCTGTTTTTATTTTTTCTGTTTTTCTTAAATTTTCTAGTTTACATTCAGTTACTTTTATGTTTCTAAATACCTATCTGTGAACATTAATAATTGGTCTGTTTTTTTTTGCCATCCTCTTATGTATATTTTGTTACTATGACTGTTTATGTTCCTTAAATAAATAAATAAATAAAATAAATATAGATACTACATATTATTACAAATGCAGTAACACTAATTAATAAAATAAAATTTACTTACACATGCCGGGATTTGAATCCGCAACTTTTAGAGTAGCCAAGGATCGTAAACACTCAACCACGGAGGTTGTTAACTCATAACTTAGGCCACAGTATTATGTTTTTCAACTTTTAACTATTTGGTCGACAGCCGAAACGGGTCGTCTGTGGGAAATAACAGAGACTATTAAAATGAAAAAAAAAAAAAATTGTTGTAGACATTATTTTTCATTTTCGTGATTTATAGGAATTGGAGTTTGAAACACGCACAATTGCTGCATTTGTTTATACAAAAAATATAAACAATCATCGTAACAAATTTAAGATTCCAACTATATTAAGTAAAGTGAAACCAAATTTTTTAAAGTTATCTCCACGCAGGAAGCCCTGAAGAAAACAATTTCCCTTGTGGCCTATTTCATCTTTGGGTTTTTGTATGGAAGGTCTTTTTAGGGAAAAGAAGAAGTTGAAGTTCTGAGAAGGAAAGGGGTAAGAGGGGTGGGTAGCAATCTGGATGTCAATGTGTCCAGGAGTGACGGACGTATTAATCCATCCCTTCCCACTGGGGTATAAGACAATGAATCGAGAGTCTGGCTGAAGAGGTAAAAAGCTCTCCCTCAATCAGTTTCTCCCGATTCAGCCGCCAAGCAGTAGTTGGCTAGACGTATTTACAGCCAAAACCTAGTGAACCACTTGTGGTGATCTACGGCAGGGGTTCATTTTATTCAGGTTATTCATGAAATGGTTCCCGTTGCGGCGATAGCAATCCCCGCAATTTAAATTTAACCTTTAGCTTTTTTCCACTTTTTTATAATCACAACAATCACGTTCATTCTTTAGGCATCACCGTTTGAGATGCTCGGACAGTCCTAAAAGCGGAAATAAAAATGTAGAGAAGGAGCCCTTGTTAGATTTATGTCCCTTCCCTGTTCGCAGGTAAACAAGGGCTGCGGGATTATTAGGAAAGGTGAAAAATTTGAATAAAATTCACTTAGGCCCGCCGCCCTGCCAAATTGTATTCCGGCGGTTAATTTCGCGTGAAATTGCCATTTTATATTATGATTAGACCACGAGAGAAGACGATAGAAGAAAAGCACGAATAGAAAAGTGTTTGGGGGTGAGAAAGCTTCTTAAATCGCTTTTCGGTTCCTATTTACCAACTAACGAGATGAAGATATTATAAAAGAATCGAGGCAAACAGTTTTCTAATCTAAAATGAAATTGTGAAAATGTATAGCCGGTCGGTCTTGGAGAAAATGGTTTCTTGTAAAATGTAATTTTATTCCACAAATTTATTTTATATATCAACCAAGATCGTAAGAACCCTTTCTCCGTTATGAAATAAGTAAACAACGAGCAAATTTAGGTTTTTTGGTTTGTTTAAGTAGGTACCGGTTAAATTTTCTTTATTAAGAAATCACTTCGAACCGCCTTAAAATTTCCAACATCTGCCTTGGTTTGCATAATAATAATATTGTAAAATTAAAATGACCTTTGACAATCTGGAAAAATACCAGAAGAAAACAATGAACACTGACAAGAGTGTGGAAACAAAACATTTTTCAACAAAATGAATGCATACTTAATTAATTTTTATAAATCAATAGTGGTTTCATTTTTCAAATTGATTGACAAAATAAATCCCTTCAGAACCTATGTCATCTATGGGGATGCTGTGTGAAGGGTATTTTATAGGAAAGGAGGGAGAAGAAGTTATGGGAAGGAAAGGCGTGTATGTGGCGGCTTGCCAAATAGTTGGTGGACAGACACATCCGCCGCCAAGCCCCGTTAAAAGCTCTCACCATTAACCCGGCTACCCCTGCGAACTTAGCGAACCACTTGGAGTGGCCTATGGCGGAGGTATTGGTTATCCAATAAATGTTTCCCGGGGAGTTGGTACCTTTACCCGCCTCCCAAACTGTAGATTTCTTTTGGATTTTGTTATGCCTATAAATATAATGAAGTAGAAAATAAATAATTAGTATAATTAAAATTTAGATGTAATAGTATTGTCTTATTCTTCAATGATTAAAATTCACTATTTTCAGCTAATGAACTTTTATTTGTTATTTTTGTATTACTTGTACAAAGTTTTCATTACTTCCACACCAGATAAAACAGAAGTTACTTACAAAATTGACTTTAATAACAAACAAAAAATTACTTGTCATCACGATTCTGAGAGTAGATGTGGAAATGCGCGTTTTCAAAACAAATATCCCCGACAAAATACCTACGGAAAAAACATCCCCCATCAAAACGCCTACTAAAACCTAACCTAACTTTACAGAATATATATTCCCATGTGACTACTTTTGAACAATAATTAACTGTCTTTACAAGATACCTGTATTATTTTTGTCCCATTTTAGTATTTTTTAACAATGAATAATTATTGTCTTTATCTGATGTCTGTATTATTTTTGTCCCCTTTTTTTGTTAGGTCAGGTAAAGTTAGGTTAGGTTAGGTTAGGTTTAGTAGATATTTTGTTGGGGGATGTTTTGTCCATAGAATATGTAGTCGGGAATATTTTGTTGCGGGTTGAAAAGTTGCGGAACCCATAACTGTTTAGTGTTTACTGAGTACCACACTGAACTAATTTTGGTTAAATTTAGAGATTTCGTGCGTTTTCATCCCCCGACAAAATATCCTAACCTAACCTAACCTATAACCTAACCTAACCTTACACAAAAAACCTTTCGGCACCTAATTTAAAATTAAATTCGGATATTTAAGTTCCTTGCTCTGTCTCCTTCCTTCCTTGTCGGGGGATTTTTTGTCCGTAGGATATTTTGTCCTTGGGATATAATATCGAGGGATATTTTGTTGGAGGATATTTTGTCGGAATATTTTTTTGGGGGATGAAAACGCGCATTATTAAATTTAGGAAGTAGATTGTTGGGTACTCTCGTAAAATGATAGAAAATCCAGTGTTCAGTATAAAAGCGTCAAATGTCAATGTCAAGACGTTAAATGTTAAAGAAAAAAGTTTATTTTAATTAAAGAAAAACATTTCAACAAACAATAAAATTTACCTTATTTTAAAAACAAACAAGAAGATTGTGAAAAAGTGTATATTTATGGAAGCAATGTTTCGCCACGGAACGGTGGTACATTTCTGTAACAATATGTAAATGAGTTACAACAAAGGGAGTGGAATTTTTAAAATTCTCTAATGGTCAGTAATTTCTCGAGTTGTGACTGTAATAATGCCTCGAGAGGAAAAAACGACGATTGCCGCGTTGTGGGTATTTATTTTAATGGTGCGAAATAAAATGAGGATTGCTTGAAAACATAAAAAAATGACGTAGGAAGCAAATTGGTACATGTTCAAACTATAGGTACGTCAAAATTTACAGATTTAATAAGTTTAAAATCAATATTGATTGAAAAAAAAACAGTTTGACGCGCTGATATTTGTAGTGTTTTTATTAATACTTAATTATTACCTATGGCGTCCCCAGTTGGGATATGTTGTGAGGATGATGGTAGTGAGGAGGGGAAGGAGATGGGGGAGAGGAAGGTGAGAAAGTACCTGACTATTCAGATCTGGACACCAAACACGACTAAAGCCATTTAAAAGCAATGTTTCAATACTGAAAGGTGGTTTTACACCAGGGCAATACTGAGAGTATCTTTCAAACACACATTCTTCAAAACAGGTTCGCCCACTGAGGCAAGTTATGTCCAAATGAATATCATTTGAACGACAAAAAATGTTTAATTTTAAATAATAAAAAACTTTCCAGCAATTTTACCGACTTTTACATAAGGGTAGGTATCTGTTTAAATTGCATATCACATCTCTAATGATAAATTTAAACAAAATGCAAGTCTAGATGTAGGTGTTCAGAGAGATCGTTTGATCGAGCACACGTTAAAGAAAACCGAAAAGCAATGCGTTGATTACACTGAGTGAATTTTTGGGTCCCAGCTGCCAAATGATATTCTTAAGGGATGCACAAGTCACCCCATGGGACTGCTCTACTGTTCTACAAAAATTACCATTTCTAGTTTTTATAGTAAACTCTCAAGGGTGGCTTAGGCATGTGCTTATTACGCCAGTAGAAAGACCACGGAGAAAAATTCGAGCATTCTAGCTGCAAATCCAGAGGGAAAACTATCAGTTGGTCGGCCCGAACAATGGTAAAACAGATTTGGAGGTTGCGCGATCTGCAATGAACTGATATTGCAAGATGCACCTGAAGACATTTTTGTCATCCATGCTGCAGTGCGTCGCTGACCCAACTGATTTTTTTTAATGATTTTGGTGAAAATTAGATAATATAATAAGGTCCTTGGCGTATTGCAAAAAAAATACAGTGAAGCAAATAGGCATGCTCATTAATAAATATAATAAATAAAAGGATGTCAGTTTTTATAATTCCTAACAGCCAATTATTATTATTATAAGCAATAATTATCAGCCTGAAACACTCATCTACATTGAAAAAATCTTCTGAAAAAAGATACTGCCCGCCAACGGGACTTGAACCCGTGTCCTTCTGATTGCCGGTCAGGTGGTCTACCACTGAATTATGGCGGCTTATCTAATACCCGCCAAATAATTCAATATATAATATATACTAGTGCTTCATTCAACAACTACTGCTTATTACATTTTTCCACCTGAAAACAACCAACTCTATTGTTAATGCTAAATCGCTCGCTAGGTGGCATCGAGACAAATTATGTCTACATTTTTTGGTGAAATACTTTAACTTATCAAATATTAATAATTATTTTTAATTGGTAAACTAACGTTTAAGACAAGATTTTTATGCATAGCACATTATCATAAGCAATAATTATTAGCCTGAAACACACATCTACATTGAAAAAATCTTCCGAGAAAAGATACTGGCCGCCAACGAGACATGAACTTGTGTCCTTTCAGTTGTCCAGGTTGTTTTCAGGTGGAAAAATGTAATAAGCAGTAATTGTTGAATGAAGCACTAGCATATATTGAATAATTTGGCGGGTATTAGATAAGCCGCCATAGCTCAGTAGTAGAGCACCTGACCGGCAATCAGAAGGACTGGTTTTACTATCTCATTTTCTCGCAGGATAAATTATATAGATGTATGTGTTTGTCTCTTTTTGGTATCGCTATTTTTCGTTTCATTGAGTTTTAATACACAACGGCGCTAAAGAAGTTTTAACTTCACAAAGTACTCTATTTAAAAAATATTGCCTATTTGAAAAAATAAGGTTTTATCTTCAAAATGTGAAAAGTTGTGTGAAGTGATGACACGCGGATTCATCAAGATGAAATTGTACGTATTAAATAACGTAGGTACCTACCGCTTTTTATGGTGTTTGGTGATTTTTCTATTATGATAATAATAATTTGTAAATCTACGAAGTGGAAAATGTTTTCAAAATTTTTATGTTTTCTTCGATTAGCTGGGGTTTGATTTTTGATTTGATTTACCATGATATTCGTGTATAAAACCCCGGTCTTTAAAAAGCCGTAAATTCTTTGTAGTTTCACGACGCATCCATTTAAACACATCGACTAAAACCATAGAATAGGGTAGATTACCTCCCTTATTACTAAAGACCTTTCGTAGATATATCTAGAGAAACGAAAATATAATTATTTCTTCTTAGTACACAGCATAATTATTTTGTGTCACAAAACCGACATTTTTCGCGAGCGATGCTCACTTCTTTACTTAAAACTAATTATAACAATAGATATAGACTTAACGGTGTCAATGGAAAGGCGGGAAAGGGAAGGGGGAAGGGAGTAGTACGGTAGGTATAATTAACTAAGGAAAGAAGTTTAAAAATGGGTAATTTAAATATATTTCAGGAATATTTATAATACTTAAATTCGTATTTACGCTCTTTCTTATTCCTTAAATTTCCGATCTGTCTAATGAACACCATAAAAATTACAATTTTGCAACTCAATTCCACCTTTAATTCAAAAGTGGACTCATCTCCAACAAATGATTGGCAAACTCCGTGAAACTAATATTGTTTAAACATTTCATATGTTCCTTTATCCCTTTTACAAAGTTTCTCGAAGTTTTACCTATGTTGAAGAATCTATAATAATTACATGTTAATTTATAGATTCAATATTTTTTCATTTTTAAATCTCTATTTTTATTATTTAGAATGTAATTTTAAAGTTTATTTTACAAATGTATGTAGGGGAAGGGGGGGCAAAGTGGAAAACTTAACTTTAGCTTACAGATTAATTAAGAAAATGTAAGTTTTTTAAAGTTTTAAAAATTTTATTAAAATAAGGAACTTACATATTTTTGGTAATTGAAACAAAATAATAATAAAAACGAACAGTTTTAGTAATGGAGACCCAGTTTTGAAAACCTCACTTTTTTCCACTTTGCCCTGCTATGCGTGGAAAGGGCAAAGTGGAAACTTAAATATAGAACAATAAAATGTAGAATGCGATAGAATGATTCCTCTAATGGGATTGGCAATTAAAGCAGGTAAATTTTCCATCATTGTCAATATCGACACACAGTTCATGTGCCCATTCTTGACAGACATTACATTGAATCCATTCTTCAGTTGGAGGATCAATGTAAATTTCTTGGCAAAACATGCAAAGTGTCAAATTTTGTTGTTTCGATGTGCCGGGCTGAGGTTGAAAATTAATTTTCACTTTGACTGGTTCTCTTCGAGAAATCTTTTCGTCGTCTTTCTTGTTAATTTTTTTATTTTTAAAAATTTTCTTTTTCTTTTCCATTTTCTCAATTTTTATTTTCTTTGATATTTCTAATTTCTGCTCTCTTTCCTTGATAATTTTCGTCCTGTTGGCTATTTTTTCTTCCAATTGATTTTTGTAGGGCGAACTGGTTAGAATTTCTGACTTTTGACATGGCCGTTTGACACGTTTTTCATTAACTGGTCTAGAAAATTTTGGTATTGGAATTAAGTCTCTCGGAGAAACAGCAATTATTTCATCTGGGGGTATATCGCACGTTTTTCTGCTTGGACTCGTAGGGCTAGTGATGTTTAAGTCCAAAGATAAATTTTGAAAACTTATTCCATCGTTGGTTTCTAAATTCAGCAAAGTTGTTTCAGTGGGCTGTTGATTTTCCAGTTCTACAGACGTTGGAACTGTAGATGTTGTCACGGTTTCAACCAATGTGGCATTGTTCGTGGTCAGCTCAGTGTTTTCCGCTATGTAGTGAACCGTAGAAGGAGCGAAATCTAAATCAGTGAAAAGATTCCTGTCATATGGGAAAATGCCACACTTTTTAAAACCAGCTGCTGCATTTTCTATTGTTGCACTTTTTTCGAAGGCAAATCGAACAAGTTTTGCGACATCGAATTGGTTTATACGTCTTCCAGGGTGGTTTTTTTGGAAAGTGTCCACAGCTCTTTCAAAGGCAACTTTGAATGGTTTGTAGACTGAAACATCTAGAGGTTGGAGTTTATGGCTAGTGTGTGGAGGGATGGTTACAATTATAACGCCCTTTTCGCGAGCCATATTTAATCCTTCCAGATTTTGGTGGGTGGAATGATTATCCATGATAAGTAAAACGGGTTTTTCTTTTGAAGGTTTTGACTTTTCAATAAAAACTTGCAGCCACTTATTGAATATATCATTGACGATCCAGCCGGAATCCGAACACCATGCCTGTGCACCATTAGGAGCATTATCCAATAACCGCTCTTCATCCTTTTTCTTTTTCCAAAAATAAAACATGGTGGGATGAATCTTCCTGTAGCACTGCAACAACACACAAGTGTAGTCAACTGGCCTTTTTCAGCGGAAGATATGACTCCTACCTGTTTTTTACCCTTTATTGATATTATTCGAGGAGGTCTTTCAGAAGTTGTCTTGACGCCAGTTTCGTCCATATTGTAAATATCGTCAGGGCGGTTGACGAAATCATATTGTGCCAACATTGTCCACAGATTATCGTAAAAAGTATTCACTTGGAACTGGTTAAAAGCTGCACAACGTGCAATAGATGTTGGTTCCGGGGTTCTGTATGCTAGTTCAGGATGCCTCTTCATGAACCCTGTAACCCATGCTCGACCAGCTTTCTCATTTTTAAATGGATGTTCCACGTCATTTTTAACAGCTAGTTGGTAGGCTAAAGTTTGCAAGGATTCCTTTGTTAGCCCATAGAAACAACTATCCAGTTCTTTGGCATGTTCACAAATTAGCTTTTCTAGAGCTTCGGAAAATACAGTACGAAATCTTCCTAATTTTTTACTACATATTCCACTTTTCAAATGCCGATGCAGCGTCCCAAGAGGTATGCCATATTTTTTAGATGCAGCAGATAGGGAAGTAGTCTTCGATTCTTCCATGGCTCTTCTCATGTTTTCTTCGCTCCATGAACCCTGATTGCTTCGCTTGATATATTTATTAACCATCTGAAAATAAAAAAATAAAATTGAATGGTCACGTTAGAGTAAAACTGGATGTCTCTAAGAAATCACGAGCGCGGGCAAAGTGGAAAGGTTTCCATTTTGCCCTCACATACAACTTTCCACTTTGCCCAAATGGTGTGAAAGGAACAAAAAAATTAATTTTTCGAAAAATCGTATCAAAATATTACAGACGTATTAAAATAACGTTGAATTATACTTATATGCAATATAATAATAAATAGCATGTAACTAAATCCTTACCTTTCAATGAAAAATCAACCGTTGAAGTTTGAATGTTTTCGTAAGGAATCTGCACAAATCACTCAACATAGACGTGCATCGCGCTGGGTCGCCGTAGCTATACTAAATTTCTGAAGGGGCATAAGGGCAACACGTGACTTGCGGTAAGTGAGCGTAGCGGGGGGGGGGGGAAGTCGCTATTTTTTGTTTTATATGAACTTTCCACTTTGCCCGCCCCTTCCACTTTGCCCTCCCTTACCCTATAATATGTAAGCATAATTGTTTATTACATTTTTTTGCACCTAACTTTCTACGCCCTTTAAATAGTGTTTTCCAATTAATTTTTTTCTTCTTAAATTGTTTAATTTAATTTCATAATTAGGTTTGTAGAAACAATTTTGGACTAAAAAATATTCTCCAAGGATCCAAAAGAAAATTAAATTAAAAGTATTAATTTGATTAACAGAAGAGAAATTCAATTAAAATATACGTTCAAATATTTTGTTCAGCATTCGAATCAAAATAACGACATCGGTCTTCTAAAAAACATCGATATAATATATATAGATATAAATTAAATTAGTATCTAATACGTACCTAAGTCAAACAGCGCGGAATACAAAACACAGTATATAGATAGGTTGAATAACAAACTAAAATGAAAGGAATACCTATGTTTTATAATTCGCATTCATCGCTCAATTACAATATTCATATTTTTGATTTGAAAAATTTGTAGCAAACAGATTTTTTTCCCTTTTGACATAAGGGTAATCAACAATTCGATTTTATTCGGTAATAATATTTGCTTTATGCGACGGTTTGCCTCCTGCATTGGTTTTCATTTGAAATGATACAATATTGTCTGCGTTTCCAATATTTATCTTTTTTCATCATTTGAAAAAAAAAATCGCGTTTTGACGAGTTAACAAATTCGTCCATATTTAAATTTTCATCACGCCAAAAAAAAATCCATAGAATTTTATAGTACTTGGGTTAATCAACTACTTACGGTGGTCCAAGAAAAACTTTTCAGATTTAAAATATTATTGTTTATTTCTAACTAACTAACCATCACGACGTTTCTCTTTAGGGGTAGGTAGAGAAAACTGCCAAACAAATCGGTATTGGACCACAATCTTTGCTTCGTTCACATGCAAACTCTTCTATTATTCTGATAGTTGACAAGGCCCGACTCAAATATCTGGACATTCCCGACTTTTTCTATCATTCATATTTGCGATATATATTCTTCTTGTACTCTTTTTTACGTTCGTTCGCTGTCCAAACCATAGAAACGCATCATCTTTATTTAACTCAATACGCTTATATCAGCCTTGCATTGTTTGCGGATCTCCACATTTCTCACACATACATGAGTTTACCACACATACGCCGTACACACATGCTTTCAACGTTACGGACATTAAACAACTCTATGCAAGATCCATCTCAGTTAATTTACATAAAACAATATAACACTATTCAAAGCAACACAAACGATACACAGTACCCGAGTCAAAAACAAAGAACTTCTCCAAACTATCTTTTCTAAAACCACCTTTGGACAAAGACACTTTAAATATATGGCTTGCAAACTACACAATACACTACCAGCCACGATTAGACAAACCGAATCAATGACCAAATTCAAACAAGTTATGTATGTATATGTAAAAAAAATGGATTATAAGTATTGATCGTCACACTATAGCAAATATCTGTAAAATAAATGACAAATAGATAGAAATATCAATTTACCTTACCCATATAAAATATATAAAATTCTATATAATCTAACTCCAAAAATAGATTTGATAGGATTCACTACTTTACTGTATCTCTTCTTTCATTTATAAGATAACTCTCTCCATGAGATTTACCCACACTTTCAATCATCTCTATGTTTAATTGTATTCAAATTAACATGTTTTTAACCTTAAATATTCTTACGATATTCTGAAATACTCTTGTATATGATATTCATTTATGTACCTCTACGCCTGTCTCATCACAGGTATACCCTAGCGAGACAGGCATCGAATAATATAATGTAAACATCCCTTATATAGATCGATAAATAAATAAAAAAATCCTTAGTTCCAAGTCCATAGCCTAAACAATACTCAGGTTGGGTTGTTTCGTAAACAAAAGTCACATTGTAATTAAATGGCCATTCAGCGCCATTTTGTTGTTATTACATTTGGATCGTCTTAATCTATAGTGAACTAACTCACGTCTTTAGTTTCTGAGAAAGAGCTTGAAACGATATAGCTTGGCCATATTGAATCAATCAGAGAAATACTGTCTTGACCAATCATAGAGAGATTTCTCTTATTGGTTCTTTTTTCTAACGGAGCTTGATTTTGATTTGGAGACCTCATTTTAAGTTCTAACTAAAAAAAATGCAAATTGAGTTAGTTCACTATGGTTTAAGGCGATCCAGTCCATTTTAAGTCCGTTTTAGCTTTTAAACAAGATGTTATCAGCAGAAGAGGATAACTACCATGTTGTTAAGCTTGTCAGCGTATTACAATTTGATAAGCTGAAACGCATCTAGAATTTGCGTTTATTGGGGACTATATTAATAAAAAAAAATGGCGTTGGACGGCTCTTTGATAACAACGTTACATTTAAATTTCTGTGAAACAATTGGGCCGAATTTTACACACACAGGTACATGTACCTGACTTATTAAAATTATTTGGAGCAATAAATGGAAACAAAATTTGGGTCTCTCGTGAAAATTTTATTGTTGTTTTTCTTTTTATATTTTTCTTTCAAAAAACTTTACGAAAGTAATGCTATTGAAATGATCCATTCAAAACAATTATTAGTAAATATAATGTTTTATCAAATTAACACATCGTGAAAAACAACGGATATTTATTTTCAAAGATTAATAGCCACACCGTACTAAACTGGTATGTTGTTAATTACACCATAATTTGATTAAACATTTCAACAAAGGTAATCAGAGAAAACACAATAAAATATAAACTACAATTTTAAAATTACATCCATATTCATAAAATTTCGGTATAATGTCAAAAAAATTGTCAATTTATTCAATTTATGACCTAGTTAGTTACCTACTCTCTATCGAAGTATGCTACACTTTGTATTTCCTGCTTTAAAGTGTAATATTTTATCGGTAGTTGTTTACATTAATAATTTAATTGCTACTAAAGTATTAAAACAAATTTATGATGGCATTGCTTATTTAGCAAAGAAAATGTGTTGTCGATAAAGAATGGGCCAACAGCGTGAGGTTTAACATAGAATATGAAAGAACGGCCTTTGCAGGTCAAAAATAAACATAAAAAGTCTAGCTAAATATAAAGTGTTATATTTCAGCGGATCGTCCTTTAAAATTCAGCTGAGATAATTTTCCTAATACCGGGTCCTGAATCTCCAGTATTCTTTGTGATTTGATGTTATTAAAACTCATATATACTTTAATACACAGTGCCAAGCACCCTTGAGGTGATTTTTCACAAAAACGGCGCTCTACAAATTGTCCAATTATTATTATTATTATTAAGGATTTATTGTAAAACATACAATAGTAGGTGGAAGTACTAACATTGCTTCTTGTCCGCCATAGCGATTTGTAGGTTCAGCTGGAGTGGAATCTTGAACTCGGGTTCTTTGCGGGGAAGTGGATCCTGCCCCTACTCTTTTTTCAAATCAACTACTCCCAGAGAACCCGATCCACTACTCGGACCCAAAGTCGGAACTCGGCGGTCCGAGCCATTCGTGAGTTGGGAGCAGGTCCCAGATTTTTTTGCTGGTTCTTTTACAGTTTCCGGCTCCGAGGGCCGGCTCCTGCCGAACCCGTGCTTCTTAGTCCGAGCCATTCTGGGGGGCTGCGGCTCCGAGGTCTGGCTCTGGTCGAACCCGTGCTTCTTAGTCCGAGCCATTCAAGAGTCGGGAGTGGCTCAAGGGACCTGCTCCAATAACTCGAGTATTTTTAAAAGGAAGCACGTCTCGGAGGCCTCCGGCAAAATGCAGAACTTACCTGCCTCTAGTCCGCCATACAGTGTTGATGGCATGCTTAATTTTAAAAGTCCAATTTTCAATAATTGACATGAGAGCAAGTAAAATGATGCCGTGGTTAGTATATAGCTTGGTAGATATAAAGCTCGATTAGCAGTTATGCATTGTAAATAAGTTTTTTGTATTAATCTTAATATTCAGATAGCATTATTTCAAAATTAATAAAAATAGAGAGAAACACACACGGACCCCATGATTCCTACCCACCCTTCACACCCCTTTCCTTCAAAGAACTTCCCTTAAAAAGAGCCACCACTCCACGTAAGATGACATTGGCCCAAGGGGAAATTGTTATTCTCACGGAATTTTGGGTGGGGTTAATCTAAAAAAGAACTTGTTTATAAATAAACTGTTCTTTTTATAAACTGTGAATAAATATTATTAAATACATAGGAGAAAAATTCGATTAAATGAAAATGTAGAAGGGTTTTCTAGCACGTTTCTATCTCGAAAGCTTAGGCCATAAAAGCTCGTGATTTCAGAGTATAAAATAGCATCATCAGATTTCATAAATGTATTTCAGGACATGTTCGCAATTTTTACAAGTATTCTTATATCCATAAATTCTGATTTAATAATTCCATAAAGCGGCACTCAGTTTAATACATCGCCGTCAGCAGTGAGCCACCTAGTAGACAGGGGCGGCTTTCTAATAGTACAGTAGACTTACATCAAATCGAATTTTTTGTAAGAACATCTCTCTTGTTACAACTTTGAAGGTTATAAAAATATATAATATTTATATTATTGAAGAAGAGGATAACACTAATAATCTAAATGAAAATAGGAAAGAGAAAAAGACACAGAGAAATAGAAAAAGATAATAGTCATGGTATAAATAAAATCTATCGAGGTTACAAACCAGTTATTAGAACGATTGTTTCCAATGAAAAGGGTGGTTACCTATGATATGGAAAAAATTGTCGAAAATAATATCGTCAATTTAAAAAATTTTAAATAGGAGATTGACAATTTTAGATTGATTTTTTAGAAGGTGGCATTAGCTGAATCGATAAAAGCGCACGTCCCAGTTAGACGACAGGTCTGGGTTCGAGTCCCAATTGCGACAATCTATTTTTCTGTGTCTTGTTCTCTTTCATATCTTCGTTTAAATTTTATATTACAGCATTGGGTAGTAATAAATACCGGAATGCATGGTTTAAAATAAAGCTTTAATTATCGATGGGCATAATCGAAACATACTCGTATTATATACATTGGACGGTTACCGCCGTCCCGGGAGGCATTTATTGGGTAACGAACACTTTATGGCTGATGATAGAGGGAGCATGCTAATAATACAAACTATTACAGTTAAAAATCTGACACTGTTAAAATTGTTGAAAACTACTTGATATTTTAGTAAAGTAGCATTTAAAGAAACACGAAGTTTTTTTTTCACCTCTAACATTTTAAATAACCGAACCGGATGTGTTTTTAATAATTTTGGAGCATAATTTGCGACTTTTATCTCGGCACTTGAATAGCAAAAAAAAACCTGCAAAAAAATAACTAACATATTTTAAGAACTTAAAAACTTAAATTGTTCAAGGGAAGTATGTGACATGTCTGCAGAAATTAAGAACGCGGGCACTAAGCGATATTATTTGTGGGTCCAATCCGCCCCTGTTTTCCGGAACGCCACTGCCCTACACGAGGAGGGCTGGAATTAATGAAAGCATATTAAAAAATGGTTCTTGTTCGTCGTTATGGGAGTAATTTGTGGCTGATATCAGTTTAATGGAGTACTTAGGCTTAGCTGCCACATTGCGAGGAGACATTTCGCTGTCGCGACGGCCCGGCCGACATTTCGCTTTTGCTTTTGCTTTCCTCGACATTTGTTTAGAGCCCCTGTTTTAGCCGATGAAAATATGTCCCCAGAGAAATAATCTGTGTCGACAGAGCATTTAAAATTGATTGTCTTTTTTAAGATCGTAAAATTCACCAAAAAGCAGTTATTATTCCTCGTAAAAATTGGCCAAAGCCAGTTTCTGGGTCGTGATATTATCATTGAAGTGTTTTACTCTAATTTTTTCGATGTAATTAAGGCAGAATGTTGGTTAAGTGTGGAGGCACTTAAGTTCTAGACAAGTTTATTTGGAAACAGTGTGTGATAAATCTCGGGGGATGAATTTTAGTTTCATAGTAATACAATAAATTACTTACAAGGATAAATTGTGTGAAGCTTTTAGAGTTTTTGAAATTGGTAAGGTTATTTAATCTTAAAAATCTGCACATCTTTTTGCAAAGACATTTTTAAAAATATAAAAATCATTAATTCCCTCATAGTACTCCAATTTTGCAATTATTTTAAATTCATGTTTCTAATAGTCACGCGATCTAAAATATACATACATTTCACTGCTACAAAAATATCAATAGGTTTATCTCTCTTATACCATGCTTATATGTATATGGTAACCAGTAAGCAAAAGCAGATATTCTTAATACACCGAAAAAACGCGTTGGATCGAAATCATGCTCAAATAGGTGTGTTACGGAAAAAAAGGTTTTTTTCTACACGAAAATCTTTCATATAATTCACAGAACAATTTAAAAGTAAAGATTTTTGTTGACAAATCAATAAACATACTTTTATAAAATAAAATACGCCTTGGAAATTAAGTGTATGTTGACAATGCCGGCGGCGGTAAATTCCGACGTAAGTGATGCTTTTGTTCCAGCTTTTGGAGGCAACAACTACATTAAAATGATTATTAATTATTAATCAGATTTCCAAGGAATATTGTTGTGGTGATATTAAATTTTGAACGAATTATGTATTTTGAAATGCAACGATATACACATGGTTTTTTTAGCATTCTCTTTCACCGCAAATCCATTAAGCAATAATATATGTATATATCCACAAAAAATTGCCTTGTTTGGATTATTCGTTAAAAATACCTACGGAGTACCACAGGGATCCTTTCTAGGACCACTACTGTCAATAAAGAAAAAAGTATTGGAATAAATTTTGAAGGTTATACCCATCAATGCACTAATAATCATCGAAAAAGAGGAAAATACTAACAAATCTAAAAGAAATATGAAAAAGAACAAGACACAAAAACTAAAAAGGTCACGGTCGCAACTGAGAATATGACACACGATTTCTGTCTTATCGGGACAACGCAACGCCTCAATCCACGGAGAGCGTTGGAACCAAATTTTATACGTGCTTTTGATATTGGTTATATTACTTAAAATATGAGATCTCAGTCGAGACAGATATCTGGCGAGATCTTTTGTCAGATTTGTATGATTTTATAAGGCTGTTAAATGAATAAATAATCATGCGTAACTGCATGAGTTCGTGTTTAAAATGACCTTAACTAAAATACGTGACAGCTCACAGCTGAAATTCCTACATCGGCCTATAGAAAAAATAACCGCCAAAGATACACAAATCTGACAGGATATCTTGCCTGAGATCTATCTTCGATCTCACAAAACATAGAGAATCGTTCAGCTTGTTCGTATGTTGGGAACTCGGGACTCGAACTAGTTAGATTCGTTGTTTGATAGTATTGAAAATGTCAACATTTATTTCATTAACAATATATAATATATATAATAAATTTTACAATTGATTGAATTGTTTGTAATTCTGTAAATAAAACTCAAGAGTTGTGAGTGCATGTTTATCAGTAAACAGTGTGTGGTAGGTTTGGGGGCACCTAGGAACTAGGAAGTGAATATCTCCCCGTCACGACTTGGGCTAGGAACACGCCGCGGCTGTAAAAAGCTCGTAAAACAATCAGGCTGTGTTCTTTTGATCCTTTTTCTAGAACCACGCCGCTGCGTCACGTGAGGACCCCGAGTAGGGTGATGTCTCATAATTCATCAGGTCAGAAAGAAAAAGATAAATTGAATGGTTCAGGTGGCTTTCTAATGTAGTAGTTTTATAAACATTATTGCTTAAGTGATCCAAAAATAATAATGATAATCATTTTTTAAGTATTTATAGTGAGGGATCAGTAGGATTTATCGGACAAGTAAGGATTTCATCAGAGCCGAACCCTCTGATATGAAAATATCTGGAGTCGGTAAAATATTTTCCCATTATGTTTCTGGTGGATTGACGTATTATTGTTCTTGTATTGTTTTGTATTTATCATACTTATATAGTGCACTTACATTGCGTGAATTTATTAGATAATCATTTGTGGAAAAGTGTGTGGAAGGGTTAAGTCTTTCATTTCAACGCTCCTCCTAAAGTACTATGCTTGTTTGAAAAAGCCGACTATGAATTAATCAACCAACATCTGTCAACGATAGACTGGTCTTTTACCAAGGAAAATGCGAACGTTGACGAAGTAGTTGATTCCTTTTATAACATCTTAAATAATACCATCAACCAATTTGTCCCCAAACGCATCGTCAAAAAGAAAAAATTTCCTAACTCTCTAATCAAAATTATTAAAGAAAAACAAAAACTTCATAAAAAATGGAAATCCTTTAATAATTCAATAGATTACATAGAGTTAACTATCAAACGTACACAACAAAAACACCTACAGAAGCTTTTCTATAATCAATATATAAGTTCGGTTGAATCTAATATTCAGAATAATAATAAACAACTCTGGAATTACGCTAAAAACAAAAGCAAAACAATCGGCATCCCACAAATCATGCACCTTAAAGACGAGTCTGGCACCGGCGCTCATCAAGTATGTGAATTATTCTCTAAACACTTTCAGTCCACCTACGTAAGCGATATGAGCACGAACAATACCAGCACATTTGATAGCTCTACGTTTGTAAATAATCATTCCTCGATTGGTAACATAAATATTGACAATCTAATGATCAATAAATACCTGAATAATTTAGATGTTAGTAAGGGTGCTGGTGGTAACGATATCTCGCCATATTTTGACAAAAAATGTGCCAAAACTCTTTCTTACCCTTTAACTAACATATTTATAATGTCACTAAAAGAAGGTAAATTTCCCACAAAGTTTAAAGAAGCAATTATAATCCCTATTCATAAACAAGGCTCAAAAATTAACATTGAAAACTACCGCCCAATCTCGATACTCACGGTATTTAGTAAACTTTTTGAACGTGTTGTCTACGATCAAATTTACACAATAATTGTTCGCAATATACAAAACCAACAACACGGATTTCTTCAAAAGAGATCAGTACTAACAAACTTGGTAAATTTTACGGAATATTTAACGAGCAATATGGACAAAAGAAACCAAGTAGATGTAATCTACACTGATTACTCTAAGGCCTTCGATAAGGTAAACCATTTCATCCTTATTCAAAAATTAAAACAGTTAGGCATCCATGGTGACTTACTCCGGTGGCTCACTTCATACCTTTGGAGTAGACTTCAAAGTGTCTCAATTGGGGGAACAAAGTCCAGCTTCTTTTCTGTGACCTTCGGTGTACCTCAAGGTTCTCATTTAGGCCCATTATTATTTAATGTGTATATATATGATATTAACAAATGTTTTTTTACATGCTAATTACCTAGCATATGCAGATGATAAAAAAATATAATTAGTTATAAATCAATAAATGACTGCATTATACTCCAAGAAGACCTCAATCGTCTTTTTGTCTATTGCGAATTAAACAAATTTGTTATTAACATCTCAAAGTGCAATAAATTAACATTTACACGTAATAAAAATATAATTTCATTTGTATGCACACTGAACGGCACACATATCAATGAAGTAAAATATATCAGGGACCTTGGGGTAACGATGGATGTCAAATTAAACTTTATCCAACCCACTGATGAAATAATCAACAAAGCCAATAAAATGCTAGGATTTATAATTCGTATAGCAAAACCCTTCCACAACATAAACACTCTATATTCCCTTTACACCTCATATATTCGCCCGCACTTGGAACACTGTACACCGATCTGGACTCCTTTATACCAAGCCCATATTGAAAGAATAGAAAGAATTCAAAAATTTTTTTTAAACACTTAAATTATAAATTCAAATTACGCTTCTCAAATTATACCGAATCCATTAAATTTCACAATTTCAAATCCCTCCAAACACGACGTCTAATTTTTGATCAAATCCTATTGTTTAAAATTCTAAACAATGGCCTGGACTCACCAGAACTTACCAATTTAATAAATTTTCATATTCCGTCAAGATCAACCCGGCAATCCGATTTATTTTATTTACCCTCTTGTAGAACAAACATTAGAAAAAACTCCCCAATTCCTCCTGTATGTGCACAATATAATACAAAATTTCACAGCATTGACATTTTTAGTAAAAACCTTAAAAAATATCGATCTGAAGTAACGCGTACGATCGATTATTAATATGAGAATATATCGTGAGCATCTCCTATCCTTTTCCTATATTCCTCTTCCTCTCCTGTTCCTATAACCCAACATTAATTATAATATAATAAAACTTCATCTCCGATGTACTTTAGCATGAGAAACCTCTGTGGCTTGACTCCAGTTCAATTATATATTTATCACTGTATATGTATTATGTAAAAGCTGTTTGTTTCTTACAAATAAATAAATAAATAAATTTGGGAAAGATTTAACCCGGACATAAAATCTGGAGCACCGTGTTTAAAAATAAGATAATTTGTACAGCACCGTTTTAGAGTAAAATCATCCCAAGAACGCTGTACAATTATATTTATTAGAAAGTTAATATATGTATTATGTACATATATCGAGTGATCTTAAGCCACCAATTTTTTTTTATTAGAACAACTGATATTTTGCTTAATATACATTTATCGATATTTTTAAATGCGAATACCACACAGAAGACAATAAGGCTATGACGTCCCTATTTGGTGTATGTTGTGAGGCTGGAGGTAGTGGAGAGGGTAAGGTAAAGATGTGGAAGTACCTGGCTATTCAGATCTAGTCATCAAATAAAACTAAAGCCATTTAAAGCAATGTGTCAATTCTGAATATTGTTCTTACACCAGGATAATACTGAGACTATCTTCCACTCTGAAACGTGCCGCAAATACGCCTTATTTTATTTTAATAGTGAAAACACAAATCAGTCAAATGAAATGTATCTGCGTCCGCCAGGATTTGAATCCGCGACCTCTGGATCGCTAGTCGACAACTTTACCCCTCGACCATGCAGACCGTCATTGGTATTACTTTAATAATTTATGTATGATTCATTGTTTCTATATTACATCACCCATTGTTAATTATTACATCTGTTTTACTTAAGAAGATCATAAAAGATAATCACTTTCATACTGTTAATAATTTAGGAAACAATATATTTTCAATAATTTATTACTAATATTGTATACACACTGGCAGCGCCTATGTGGGTTTTTATTTTTTACAATTAGTTAATATGTTAATTATCCTATTTATTTCATAAAAAAAACTACGGGGAAAGAAAAAGCAATCAAAACGAAATCCTAATTCGTAATTGTTAAATTAAATGAGATCCTTCAGGCGAATGCGATACGAAATCCTATATCTAACCACTTTGTTAACGAGTAGGTAAAAAAAACAACATCTAATTTATCAAATATTTGAGACTGGTCATGTCTGGATTTGGAGAATAGCAAGAAAAAAAAGAATAATAGATGTGTGTCAAGTTACAGGTTCTATACCTTTTGATTACTTCTGAATGCTTAGTTGTGAAAAATGTCGATATTAAAAAGCTTAATTTAACTACATGACGTGTGTTGGCACACAATCATTTGCTAATTATTTTAATTCACATTTTGATTACAAAATTTTAAAACATGAACACAGGAAATGCAGAAAAACAATTTGCATGCGAAATAATGACCTGTAATGTATTTAATTTGTAGTTTTGGTTAGCTACTTGCATTCGACTCATAAGTAATAAGAAACCGTTTTTAAGACTTTATTTTTTTGTTTTACTGATAGCAATATGTTTTAGAATTCCAGACAATTTAATATAGCTATGGTTGACCTTTCATGAGGGTCCATTGTGGAAACATGGACACTCAGAGCCAGTGAAAGAAAGTGGATAAAGCCAGTCGCACAAATAATGCATCCATGGAAGAGCTAGGTATTCACAATAGGTTTTCTGCCGACGACGTGCCTTTAGATACTTTGGATATGTTGCTCGCCAAAGTAAGGACTCCAACTTGGAGAAACTCATAGTCACTGGCAAAGTGGAAGGCAGAAGAAGCAGAGGAAGGTCACCAATATCTTAAGATATTCCTCATCTATTGCGTATATTTCCATCGCCCGAGCTCCTATTACACGGCACTATCCGACTCTCTTAAAATTATATAATTTCGTGCTTTTGTAAAATGTTAATGGTAATAATAAAATGTGGTTGTAAATATTGATGTTCCATAAATATTAACGTTTTTTATTAAGCACCTTTGTGATTTAAAACTTGATGAAACGGAAGCGAGCGACACTAAAAAGAGACAAACACATACATAGGATTTATCGTTCAAGAGAATGAGATAGCAATAAAATATTAGAGTGATTGTACTGCCCTGAAAAAGCTACGGTTGTAGTGAAACCCGGTCGGCATAAAGTATAAAAAATAAAAGTGGTGTTTACAAAGTTATTGTTTTATTTTAAATTATAATGTCACATCACAAGGTAACTGCTTCATATGAACAAAAATAAAATATTTATTTAATTCACGGGTACTCGGATTCAATATAATACGATAAATCCACTGTCCCACGCAAGTCTCCTTTGGCTTAGTGGTAAAAGCGCCTGACGAACCTTAGCGGCCAGACATTCAGCGAGCCGAAGATCAAATCCTACGAAATTTAAAAGTTTTTTTTTTTTTGGAAAATCAATATCCATTCTTCAAACCACTCCAATATGAACAGGCATAGAAAACACAAAAAAGAGCGACATCTAACAACTCCAAAGATGAAAACACAAATACATACTAATAATATGGCCAAATGTATAGGAAAAGGTACATTGGAATTCTAGGACAAAAATATGGAAAAAATCATCTTTCACATTGATAAAAAAGTGCTTCATAGTCTCTCCACTCTTGCCAACTTTAGTTTTTTGAAGGTTTCACTTGTACCGAGTGTGAATTGCACATTCTGATTTTTTTTAAAAATCATTACATCCTAATTTCTATTCATTTACTTGCCCTGAAGATGTCGAAACCATGTAACGAAACTACCTAGTTGACAACAACGATTATGATTTTTACAAAGAAAAACAATAAATAACACTGAACAAAGAAATTTATTCAATTACCGAAAATTCATATTGTGACGTCATTTACAGTGAAAACAAATGTTGATATTTCTATCTAATGTAAAACATTTTAAGAAATTTCATTCGTTAGTGATATACTAATAATAAATAATTTCATCCCTTGCTAGCTACTAGGTACCATAGCTGAAATTCTGATGACGCCCTCCCCATTTCAAGTGTCGCTAGGTAACTACCCCATCTGGAGAGCCACCCTTTCAGGCAAAGGGAATAATTCAGCTTTCCGTCCGGTGGCTGAGATAAAAGTTTCTTTTACGATGCCCACTACAATATATCATGCTTTTTACTGCGCAGACATTTGATTTCAAGTCAATTTATGTAGTAATAACCCTCTACTGTAACGTCTGTCCTTTCTTGAATTATCGGAAGAAAAGTAACATTATTGAAATGAATATCTTTCGATTGTTTCGTGATCTTTTCCTTTTCTGTAAAGAGTTCCAATGCAATGAATCAAATTTTCAACGAACTAGAGTTAAGATTTCTTTCGGTAGCCTTCATCCAGTATGTAAACAACAATAAAATTGATGTTACCTGCATACATAAATAACATAGAAATACAATAATTGCAAATCAAGAGATACGGGAACATTTGTAAGACCGTACCGAATATATTTATTTTACATATTTTTAAAATTATATTGGCTTAGTTGTATCAATGTATCTGTCGGTGAATGTATATATGTTGTGTTCCGGTTCCCATCATGGTGATTGTGGTTGGATTAAGCTTAATCTTAAAGGAAGGGTGTAAAAATGTATTCAACTTAAATATTAAAAACGTATCTAAATATTAAAATATTATTTATTTATAAAGCATTTTTGTACTTCCTACGTCTGTCTCAACACGTATGTTTCCTAGTGAAGCGGACATAAAAAAAACATTTATAATCAAACTTTACTTAACACGAAGATAAATAAAATAATATTCATGATACCTCAACGTGTTAAGAACCTCAAATAATGCAAGAACACAACATTTTCATTACCCAAAAAATACTCAAATTTAAAATGATATTTTTAATCTTGCCCGCAAAATTACATCATAATTACTAATAAAATCCTGTTAATACTGCTACAAAATAAAAACACAATGCCTGCTCATCATGAAAGCCCACAGGCTTGCTTAGAAAGAGTGATGTTGCATGAGGGAGGCATATAAAAAATAATCACCCTCTAACTCTTTCAGCAAGAGAGCTCAAACTACATAAATAACTGAAAGACATGCACACTCGTGTGGAAATTACTTTTTTTTAGAAAAACCATTTACGTCCTCGAAAGATACTCACGACATTTACGCGAGACACAGAAGGAGTAAATTAAAAATATAAATTACTTAATTCCCTTGACCGCTCTCGACTAGCAATCCAAAGGTCACAGGTTCAAATCCCGATAATTTATGTTATTTCACAATTAAATAATAAAAAACAATATATTATAGAGTGGATGATTACCATACAGAATTGAAAAGTTGCTTGAAATGGCTAAATTCGTGTTTGGTGACCAGATTTGAGTAGACAGGTACTTCCCCACTTTCATCCTCCCATCTCCATCCCTCCCAACTACCTTCAGCCGCACAAATGGGGATCACCCCAATTGGGGATTATATAGTATCCATAGTCCCTTAAGGGCGTTTAACCAGCCAGCGACCGAAAATCCACATTTCGTCGAAAGATGTTCTTACGATACAATGAGAAAGATTAAATATTCGCCAGATAAGCTTTTTAAAATTATAACTCAATATCGATTCTATTTCATTCCAAATTTGCTTTAATTTATACCTACATCCAAAAATGCTGAAAGGCGTGATGATAAAACTATTAAAATTATGTACTTGTTGTAATTATTTTTTTAACATATGTATTTATAATTTTTTTATAATGTCTAAGCAAAATAAAAATGTTAAAAAATCTGAAATATATTAGTTTGTAAGTGCGCAAATAAATACACAATCGGACCAATTTTCGTCAAGAAACGCATGTACGTATGTATTTTTTATGATTTTATTTAAACTTAAATTAAAATTCTGAAACATAGGTTTACCAGATAATGCATTTATTTATTTTACTGCATGATTATATGATTTGAAATGGGTGCTGTATAATACAAAAACTTGTTTGAAAATTTAACAAATCTGCCAACGACCTATGGTAAAACCTTATTATACTAAAAAAAAAAAATCATAAAATTTAAAACATACGTTTACTGGATAAAAGAACAATTTTTCGAAATCAATTTATATTTTTTTGTGGAAAAGAGTCAATATGTCTAAAATCTGATTTAAAAATGAGATATTTCTGGTTTTCTCTGGTTAAACAACGTTTCCATTCCGAATTGTGGTCTTTCATCAAGACCATACTGGAAGCATATAATATCATTCTGGCTTGTATATCTCTGTATCTGTCTTGATGATGGTCGTTGGAAGGTTGTCTGAAACGTCACCACAAGAAAGATGAAGAAGTGTAATATGTCCCCATAAGTTCAACATTAAGTTTAATTTATAATCGTTATTTTTCCAATACTAATACCAATCTGATTTAATTCTGTCAAACAGTTTTGCTTCAAACTTATCAAAAAATGTACCTGTGGAAATTATCCTAATGGAAAAAAAGTATATTATGTATGATTAAATGACACAGGATATCCCTTATGAGACAGCTATACTAAAAAAATGTGTAATCTTTAGACGTGCCTCGTAAATATAGATATTGTCACCAATATATACCCTTGTTATAATTACTTTTGAGGATCATACCCATCAACGTAATTTCCATATCCATTGAAGATAAAAACAACAAATTTATATTCGTATAGACTTTTAGAAAAGATCAGTAGGTATCCCACGTAAATAAAATCGGATGTCAGATACGTTTTCAGATTTTCACTGCCAAAAGCATTTTCGTTATTTTTTTGGGGTGTTATGCCGTGTTGCGCTACCTCCTTCTTTAGCCGACGTTTCGGACAGCGTTGAAGTGTCCAAGAAGGAGGTAGCGCAACATGGCATAAAACCCCAAAAACAAATAACAAAAAGAAAAATCCAATGTGTTTATCCGAGTCAACATCGAGGTTTCAAACCAATAATAAAAAATGTAATATGCCCTTGTTCAATCTTTACTTATCTACGGAATTATAGGCTGGGGAGGATCTTACAAAAAAAATCTAAACTCTGTAAAAGTTTCGCAAAGAATCATCATAAAAGTAATATTTTAAAAAAAAATCTACCTTCTCATTAGAATCTCTTTTTAAATTTTTTCCAGTCCCAAATGTCGATGACATATCCAAGCAAGCTTCCATTATAAAAATCTGTAAAGAAAAAAATAATAAAGAATATCAAGAATTTTACAAACTAATGCGAAATGGAAATCAATTTATTACACCTTATTTTAAAACAACTCAAATACAAAATCATTGTATTTTCCAAGCCATAAAATACTATAATAACCTCCCTTCTGAATTGCGCTGTTTCATCAACCAATCAGAACAAATAAATAAAATTAAACGTATTTTTAAAAAATACTTACAGTAAAAAGTAAATATTTTGGTCTACATGACCAAAACGACCTAAATTATAATATTTTGTAAAATATATTTGTATATATGCAACTCAGATTTTATATTATAATTTAAAACAAAAAATCTTTAGAACTTTGTGATCATTTAAAATATGGGAAAAATTAGTTGAAGATAATATTGTTAATTCTGAATTTAAAATATGAGATTGACAAAAATTACTTCAAAATAAGAGGTCCAATGGCCGAATTAGTTATGGCGTTTGTCCTGGTACGAAAAGAAATCCTGGGTTCGAATCCCAATTGCAGCCGTTACCTTATTATTTTTCTGTGTCATATTCATTATCCTATTTTTCGTTTAGATTTTTTGTATTATCTTCTTCTTCAAAAATACAAATTGAAAAAAATAAATTACGATATTTCCCTTAAAACTTATTGATTTAATTTATATCCTTATGTTTCTGTATTGCATAATAAATTCAGTAGCACCACACTACATAAAGTGTGAATATTTTGAAGGTGCCTCAAATAAACATGCTGTATTTACTCTCGAATATTGTATAATTTCCAGCATATGATACAAAACCAGCCGACCTTCAAGTGTTCCTGTAAATGCCACAAAATGACAGTAACACGACACATATTCCCCATCAAAAAACTTTTAACACGATAAAGTTAATGCGGCATCATCAAGTCTGTTTAGTATTGCGAATCAGCTAAAGTTGTAACTCTGCTGAAAACATATATTATCACATGTTGGTAACCGGTAACTGGGTTATTGTAGAACGATTCATTAATTTTAATTAATTATAATACATAATAACGACCTTTGTTCACAATATGCTGACACAGATCCAGGGATGCTTAAAAAACACATGAAACTCTGGTATTTATTTGACACTAGCTGGGTTACCCGACTTTGTTCGGGACAATATTCGAGAGTGTCTGGAATGTTTCACATTCACATTCTCGATTCCCTATTCCCGAACATTCCAAAATTTTCCAGAATGTTCCGGGATGTTCTGGAACGTTGTGGAATGCTCTCAAAGACTGGGGTGTCCGACTTCGCTCAGGGAGTTGATGTGAGATTGGATTGATGTTCGAATCCATGACGGATCTTGCTTTATATACCCCATCATATGGGTAGCCCCATACAAAAAAGACATATATTCCAGATCATTCAATAACATTCAGGAGTGTTCTGGAATATTCCACAATGATCTGGGATGTTTCGGTATATTCCTGAACGCTCCATCCTATTCCCGAAGAATGTTCCGGGATGTTCTGGAATGTGGTGGAATGCTCAAGAATACTCTGGAATGTTTTGAACTGTTCTCGAAAAAAAGGGGGCAAAACTTCCAGCCCTTATATCTTTAAAAGCACACCCTTCCGGTAAAAACGGAAACTATCTTCATGGATGGGGACTAGAGGGCTACCAAACAATATAACTCCCGTTTCATACATGGCCTTGTCTTTGAGTTTTAGCGGCATGCACATTGTATACTCTTTTAATAATGTATATTGAAGATTAATATTATCCAAACATTTAGAACTTTCCAAAACCTTCTAGACTCACCGACACACTCCACCACTCATTTTTGAAAGCTTCTAGAGCTTTCTCCTTCCAAAACATCCTAGAGCATCAGGAAACCTTCCAGAACTATCTAGAACCTTTCAGACTCACCGACACACTCCATCACTCCTTCCAGAACTTTCTATAGCTTTATCGAACTTTCTAGAACTTTCCGGAATCTTCTAGACTCGCTGACATACTCCTTTATTCCTTCCAGAACTTTCCAGAGTTTTATCGAATCTTTTAGTAGTTTCTGGAAATTTTTAGAATTCTCGAAATTTCTAGAGTCTTCTTAGAACTTCCAGCCCTTATATCTTCAAAAACACGCCCTTTAGGTTAAAAACGGGTAACCTTATTCCCTAGGGGTGATAGAGATCTACCACAACATATAACTCCCTTGATCGAACTGGGACTCGTTTCTGAGTTTTTGCGGTCCACACGTTTTTTTGGACTTTCTATAATATATATTGATTATGACATTGTCATATTGTCCTTTTTATAGTGTAATTATCAGAGGTGTCAAAAACATTTATTATTTTGATGAGTACCTACTGCTGTTGGAATATGCTATTTTGAATTCATATTGTTGCCTCTTATGTCCTCCCTAGAGATATTAATTAGTTTTAAGTGTTTTGTTATATATTTATTATGGATGTGTAATAGAAAACACTGTTATTATAATTATTAAGACTTTCATTGACTAGGCGTTTACACCAGTGGCGTACCGTGGGGGGGGGGGGGGGGGGGCGGGGGGGGGGGCGGCCCGCCCCGGGCGGCACTTTTAGGGGGGCGGCAAAATTTCACAATCAATAATCATCTTGTAAAAATTTGGATTGGGGAAGTCGCGGGTTCTATTCTCGCGTCAGGACTTAAAAGTTTTTTCTAGTTTATAGTTTCTTAACATCTTTCTTAAGTTTTGTATACTGTTAAAATCAAAATATTAATGACAGACGTTTTGTTTTTATTTCTAACACATACATTATTTTAAAAAAAAAATGTAAATAGCAACAGTATCATTTTAGCTCTAATTGATAGTCGACTTGTGTTTTATATTCGTGAAGCTTTGTGCGCCCTGCTGAAAGCACACAAAAAATTACACTTATACGGTTTTCTTCCACGTATATATCACGGTGATATATTTTAAATTTATTATCACAGAAAAGTTTAATAGCTGACAGGTGTGTGCATACTTATTCGAATTGCAGTTATAAAATTCTAGATGCACACTATCTATGTGCTGCCAGAATCAAAGAAAAACCATTTTTATGTTCTGAGTGAAGTTTTAATTCACCGCATACATATTTAATTAAAAGCAGTTTTGTGTTCAAAATGTATAATTCCAGTTGTGGATTCATCTGACGACACATTTCGAAGGAAAACATTATATTATTTAAAGTGCTTTATAAAACTCTTGCAGACAATTTATGTGCCGCCAGAATCAAAGAAAAAACATTTTCATGTTCCGAGTGTAGTCTTAATTCACCGCTTAGAGATTTAATTAAAACTCTTTTTGCGTTCAAAATGTAAAATTCCAGTTGTGAATTCATCCGACGACACATTTCGAAGAAAAAACTTATTTGAAGTGCTTAATAAAATTCTTCCAGACAAGTTATGTGCCGCCAGAGTCAAATAAAAACCTTTTTCATGTTCTGAGTGTAGTTTGAATTCACCGCATACAGATAAAATTTAAGCCAGTTTTATTGTTCAGAATGTAAAATTCCAATTTTGTATTCATCTGCTGACATATTTCGAAGGAAAACATACCTTTTTTCGAAGTGCAAATATAAAATTCTAGTTGCAGACAATTTATGTGCTGCCAGAACCAAAGAAAAACCGTTTTCACGTTCTGAGTGTAGTTTTAATTCACCGCATACAGATTTAATTAATAAATATTTAAAAAAAAAAATTTTAAAAAAAGGATCACTACCCCCCCTCCCCCCTCCCTGAAGAAGTACCTATATAGGGGGGGGGGGGGCGGCAAAATTTTCCTCCGCCCCAGGCGGCTGATACCCACGGTACGCCACTGGTTTACACCATTGACATTACTTTCATAGTGACTATAGACGACAATAATTATAAGAAGTAGTTCATCACTAGTGATGTGCAATACATAATAATAGTGATGTGACAGTAAGTACTGGGACCAGTATTCTCCAGTACCACGAAATGCTTTTTGAATTTTTCTATGTTCATTGCTTCGATGATATATATATATATATACATATATATATATATATATATATATATATATGTAGGTATAATCTTACACATTTTATTTTGTAAAGAAAGACAATTTTTTTAACAATATTTGAAAATCTCCTGCTACCACTAGATGAACGATCCGAAGTAAAAATTGTTTTTCTTCCTCATTCTTTGTGAGCATGGTGTTGTAATCTTCAAATAGGTTCAAACCTCTATCCACTGTATCATTATAACACGGACATTTTTGACGCAGCTTGAAGGTAATCAAAATTGTAATTTAAAGTCTCAGTAGGTAATTGCAAGAAAGAGTACTTGATATAAAGAACTAAGAGTTTGTAACTTTTCAACGTTCTTTGTGTTGCAAAAACTTCTAATGTAACCTCTGAAGCAAGTAACAAATATTATAATCAATAATTATCAGCCTGAAACACTCATCTACATTGAAAAAATCTTTTCTCGGAAGATTTTTTCAATGTAGATGAGTGTTTCAGGCTGATAATTATTGATTATAATATTTATTATCTACCCTTTGTGCTATGCATAAAAATCTTGTTTAAACGTTAGTTTATCAATTAAAAAAAAAAAAAAAAACTCTGAAGCAAGCTTAGCAGAATCACCTCGTACTGAACGATTACCGCCATCAGAATTTATTTGTTTAACCATGGCCTGTTTCTCAGCATCAGACAGCTTGTCAAAAAACAAGGCAAATGCAACAAATTCATCTGATAAATACCATAAGTGACGCTCTAAGACATCCCTAGCTGCTATACTGATTTTGGAATCAATGGCTTCGTACAATTTTAGGTTCTTTCAAAGTAGTAAGTCATTTACTGGTGCATCTGCTGCCAAAGGCCCTTCGATCCAAACTTTGGTGTAGATGAGCTCACTAAAACTAATAAACCGAACAATTTGTTTTTCTTCTCTCTAGGTTAGTTTAAATGTTTGTAAATTATTTCGAAAGCAAAAAATCTTCAAAGCATTCAGTAATTTCAC
The DNA here is from genome assembly GCA_917563855.2 of Limnephilus lunatus. NCBI lineage: Eukaryota > Metazoa > Arthropoda > Insecta > Trichoptera > Limnephilidae > Limnephilus > Limnephilus lunatus. Next base: position 83,096,977 of record OU830594.1, read on the forward strand.
CAATCAACGAGCATGATAAATCGAACTAGGAGCACGCCAATGTATCTTCCCAGGTGGTTTGTTCAAAACAATCATGGTGAGCTTTATTAGCTCTTCTTAATCATCACCAATTTAATTCTCTCCAGATAGAGCGGTTGTAAGACTCTTAAGAGTATTTTCAGCGAACTGTTCTGCGTTCTTAACGAGGTCAATACAATCATAGTGCTCCTTCGGTAATGTTTCCCAAATACCGCTGAATATATTGAAAAGTGGGATTTGAGAAGAGCTTGATGGCCCAAAACACAGAGTAAATATTTTTGAAAGCATTATTACAATTACGTGATGACGACAAGCAAGATCACGTCCAGTATTTTTTTCTAAAAGAGTGCAAACTCCCTTTTTGGCACTGGTGTTAGAAGCAGTAGTGTCAATACTCATAGCCCAGACTTTATTTGTGACATTCTAATGTTGCATTGTGTCAAAAACAGCATCAGATATTTGTTCCCCCGTTCATGCAGTATCTCAATACAAAGTAGAAAAATTTCTTCTTTTTTTCCAGTAGATGAAATACATTTTATTACACTGAATCACTTCACGGTCTACTAAATAAGTATCAAAACTGTTTAAATTTGTATACAAAACTCATCACTACTTTATTTTAATATCTATTTAATAGTTTAACACACGAAACTGTCCAGTAACAAAAAGTAAAAATTAAGCATTTTACACAAAAAACTTCTTTCTAATGAGTCTAGTTTTTGCACTGTTAATTCGTGGTGGAATTCCATTGTATAAGAATTGAAATTTAAAAAAACTTTTTAACATTGTTATTTTTACCAGGACCGGTTTCATCCTACTACGGAGAATTTCAGACTGGTAGTTGAAACTCTTAATAATACCTAAATTATAAATGATGTTACATAATGCTTATGTGACATAATATCTTCACACTATGTAACATCATTCATAATTTACTAAACTTTATAATTACCTAATGTACCCTAAATTAACAACATAACTTATAATATCTTAAATTAACAAAATAGAAACATTAATTATACATGGACAATGTTGTGTACCCTTGCCTAAGTTTGTACAAATTCAGTAGCATAAGAGTTTCAACTACCAGTCTGAAAATATCCGTAGTAGGATGAAACCGGTCCTGGTAAAAATATATATGTGGAACAAAGTGAAAAAGTTTTTTAATTTCAATTCTTATCATTCTTTTCTACTTTAGTTATATCGTTGAAATTTTACTATGCTATTACTATAAATACATGTAACAAATTCACGGGGTGGCCTCATGAACAAAAAAATTTTTTTTGACCACCTTAATGCACAGTGCACATATACATTCGGTTAACTTCGACTTCTGCAGTGAGCAATGTGAGAACTAATCACAAACTAATTATGATACATTACACTTGTTTAAGTATTACAATAGGTTTTAGTTTTTTTTTTATCTGAATTATAAATATTAAAACTAGTTATATCAAAAGTGGTTGTTTTGTGGTATCTAAATGCTTTCAGGGATATTAAAATATATTTCATCCCTTTGAACTGCGAATAGACCACCACACTGTTGTCGTTGAAATGTGTTTTCAATACAAAATGTGAATTATGCAGAATGTTTTTGTAACATGAAAAAAAACGCAAGCTGTCTAATCATTGAAATTTGAATCATCATGAATTTTACTCTCTTCGGATCAACTAATCGGTGTCTGTTATAAAATATTATCAAATTGTGCACCATTTTCACGTGTGGAAAATAACCAAAAGTCCGCCTATGCACCAGACGATCGGTCTATAAGATTAGGTTAGGTGTACATTAAGATCTGCTGATTGCCATTCTGTCGATATATTTTTATCCGCGAGTAGATTCATTAATCAAATAATGTTTAGGTTTGTACTCCCAGCGAGTTACGGGTTATTTGCTCCAGGCTCAATACTTATAAAGGGAATTAATTGCCTTTTAATAAAAAACATTTTTTTAATATATTGATTTTTAAGCGTCTGACTAAGAAACTAATATGTTCCATAATCCTTTTTAAAGTTGAAAGGATGGTCGAAAGAGTGAATTATTTATTACAAGTTATCGATTATATATGTTAACTGGCCCATTTAATATTTGATAATGATTTCCTATGACATTATCAAATCGACAATAGAATCTACAAGAGCGATTAAAATTTGTCAATAACTTTAAGTGATACAAATGAATAAAAAACATTAAAACCGAGTATATTAATACTAATGACAAAATAAATATACGAAATGTTGACCGAATACTATTAAAAAAGGACACATTCAACAGAGACATAATAATATACCCAAAAAATTCACTATTGGGTTGTAGTATTCGGTAAACCATTTAGTTTCTTAAATACATTCTACCTATTAGAAATTATTGCATTTAGTTGCCCTGAACGCTATACCAGATCGAATGGGTACAATTTGGGAGGCAGATATGGGTACCGCCGGAGCCGCCCGGCAACCCTTTATTGGATAACCAACACCTCTGCCGTAGGTTTCCCCAAATGGTTCAGTACGTTCGGTAACTTAGCAGTGGTGCCAGGTTCATGGGGTGAGATTTGTCTAGGTCTTGGTGACGGGTGTATTTCCCACCTACTGCGTGGCAGGCAGGATCAGGAGAGACTGGTTTAAGGAGAATTTTTGACCTCTCCAGCCGGACTCTCTCGACCCACGCCTTGCGCCGCAGTGGTAGGGATGGGTTCATTATTATTTATTATTTAATACATTAGTTACATTTATACAGCAATATTACATAATAATAATATTTCAAATAACTGTAGATTTTAAAATGTGTACAAGTGTTATTATGTTTTGTAGGTCATTAGTTCCTAGCTAGGCAGATTGTCTGTTCTAAGGAACCAAATGCTGGTGAAAAATTCCAAAAATGTATTCTGTAAAAAGAAGAAAAAAAAATGTTTTTGTTTTTTGAAGATTAAATATATATTAAGTTTAAATATACTATACTAAGTTTTTAGTGATTGTACCATTAATAGTTAACCATATGTAATTTTAAGTTTTAAGTGACATTATTTAATAATTTTTCTGACTCAATCCTACCTAAGTCAATCAACCATTTAGATATTATTGTACCAATGCAAGCCATTTTGCATGTTTTAATATTTAATTATGGGGGATGTCCAATGTCCATATGTCATATGTCCGTCATTCTTGGACACTATTAACTAAAGAACTTCTCCTCTTCTTTCTTTCCATAAAAACTCTCCACATAGCATCCTCAAAGATGACATAGGCAAAGAGGGATTTTTTTTCCTCTGGGCCTTCTGTGTGGAGCTAATGTAATTTTTTTTTATTCAATATACAAAATTCATTAGTGGTAGGTTCATTACCCGCAAAACGTGCCATATCCTACGAGATGTAGAAATTTTCAGCTGTACCTTTAAAACATACAGAATCAAACTGTCCGAATTCGATTCGTAAACATAATAAAATAAATAATACAAAAAATAAAATCCGGAAAAAAGGTCGCCGTCAAAACGATTGACCCCTATTAAGTAATCCATGGTAGGTAAAAGCTGGCTACTTCGTTGCATATAACTATTAACTTTGTAAGTCTCGCACGTCTCAAGCCATAAACTAGAACACCATGAAAGAAAGCTCTTTAGCAAACTCAATAATGGATCCTTTTTTTGCATGTCAATACCCCTAAAAGTGTATTATAATAACCCCATGATTATGAAATAGCCCAGCTTTTAACGTATGAGCTTTTTGAGTTATTCAAACGGATCGAAGCATGCGATCTCCAAATTAGGAACCTGGCACTTTATATTGATTTCATTTGTAAATAACGTAATAAACCATTGATGTTTAACTGAGCATATATCTTGATGTTGTTCTAGGTGCCGGTGTTATTTGAGTTGTTTTGTTACACGATATGTGGCATATACAAGATGTTGAATGAAATTATAACTTTAATTTGAGAAATAGTATATACCAAAGTAGTATAAACATGCGGCGTGCTGTGTAAGTTGAAGTAATAAGTAAATGGGCGATTAGTATTTTAAAAAATACAAAGAAATGAGATGAAAATCAAACGCTCCTGGATAACGCTAAAAATTACAATATTTAAAAAATTTCTACTACCTTCATTGTAAGCGAAAAATGTTGTTTTTTTTGTTAGCTCCATACAAGAGGCCCTGAAGAAAACTATTTCCCTCGAGGCCTATGTCATCTTTGGGGATGCTGTGAGTATTCTTTTTAAGAAAAGGAAGGAGAGGAAGTTCTGGAAAAAAAAATGTTAAGAGGGTTGGGTTGGGGAGTGACGGAGGTATGAATCCAATCCTTCTACTGCGGTGCAAGGCTATGGGTCGGGAGGTCTGACCAGTCTCACCCGATCCGGCCCGCCCCGCAGTAACATGAATCTGTTACCTATGCAAAGATAGAGGACTAATGTCACTTGGAATTTTTTTTAGCAAAATACTATACAGCTATACAAATAATCCAATTGTTATTATTTTTATGATTAAGTAATTTTTTTTTCCTGTTAAGTAACAGGAAAAAATGAAGTTACTACGATGCCTGGATGGGAACCTAACGCATTTGTCCACTCATCTGGTCCACACTTCAGCTATCATATTTGCTGTACAAAAAATTATAATTGTTATTTACATACAAAGTATCGGATTTGAGAAAAGTTTTTCATACAGATGTTAAATTGAAGGTTTGACATAACCAGCAATATTTTGAAAATATGCTGCAGCCACGAGCAATGTTTGCTAAAATAAAATAAAAAATACATGACAATGGTATTGAAAGTTATGTAATTCAGTAAACGTGTATTTTTCACACGTATGCTGGGTGAGCACATAACCTACTGAACCGCCATATGTGTATTACTAAAAAAATGAGTATAATGTTCCCGAGAATTTTACGATAGCGCGCAGCACAGGACTTTTGTTGTTCCGAGATGCAGAACTAACCTATCATTGGTAACACCGCTTGGGAAAATAATTATACATATATTTTTTTTTTACCTAAGGAAAATAATTTCCCTCAGGGCCTATGTCATCTTTGGGGATGCTATTTGGAGGATTTTTTTTAAAGAAAGGAAGGAGAGGAGAGTTCTGGGAAGAAAAAGGATTAAAAGGGTGGGTAGGAATCTACGGTTCAGTGTGTCCTGGTCATCCGCCTTCAAGACCTAGACAAACCTCACCCTATGATCCCGGGCACCCCTGCTAAATCACCAAACGTAGCGAACCACTTGGGGTGACCTATGGTAGAGGTGTTGGTTATCCAATAAAGGTTCCCGGGTGGCGGTATTTATTACCGCCTCTCAAATTGTTAATTGATTTTACTGCTAACATGAAATGAATATTTTCAAGTGGAACGTTGAAAATGTAATGAAAGTACCCATTAGAACTCCACCAAAAGAAAATTTTAAAAAACTTAAATGTTTTCAGTATTATAAAACTCTACTTAAAATTGTTTTAACTCAAATTTAAAGAAAACGTGAACATCTTACTGATCAAGATGAAAAAAATACCACAAAGATGAAAACTTCGACTAAACTAAACCTCTACTAAACATTCCAAAATTAAATACATGTTGAGGCCAGAAAAATCATAATTTTCATGCAACTAAACTATATGATGCCCTTCCAAATGAAATTAAAAACACCACGGAGATAAAAAGTTTTAAAATGAAAAAAAATATATTTTTAACAAACATAAATATAAGGACATTATTAAAATTATGAATTAACACCAATACTACGTACAGTCAGTAAACGTAAAGATTTTCTTTAAAATTTATTTTGTGGAAATCAACATACATACTAAGAAACAGGAATTCCTAGTGAGGAGCAATGTGAATAAACTAAATTAATTTGTATTTTTTTAATAGCCATTATAAAATTAAATATAACAATAGCATGTTTAATACGTTCACTAATGTAATGGATTCATTACTAAAATAGAGATAAAAAGAAATGTACAAAAACATAATTACTTTTCTAAACCAAACAAAAAGCATTACAGTTAGACCCCGAAACCTCAAGAAATATTATTTTATATGAATAGACCAGTAGCAACTTTCTATCTTCCCACCGTTGCCCATTATAATACGATATTTAGCTTTACATAACAATAGTGATTCCTTGCGTTTTCACTACCCTCCCACAATCACTATCCAATGTGCCGGGGTGATTTGGCAGTGACTGTATATTATTGTTGGCCATTTCCTGGTTTAAAAAAACTCGTCTTGTCTTCTGGATGATTGATCTGTTCTCTTTTATCTTTCATCTCACTCCTTCGCGACCTCTCCTCTATTTGCCACATATCAATTCTCATCCATCAGATTTTTTGTTATGTTTCAATTGGGGCCAAATAATGCTGTAGGAAAAAGATGGCCTTGTTTATCTTCAACGTGTTTTTCTTATTATTTGTAGAATACTATATCACTATTCTGTATTACTTTAGTTTTTCTGGTCTAAAGAAAAATATATGAAGCAATCGGTGAATGTCCATAATATTATCTTATTTTTTTATTTAATTAACAAAATTTATAAGCAAAAGATTTGGTTGTGAATCTACGTCACCATCATAAATACTAATTTCTGCTGTATGTCCCGTGTGATTAAGACACCCGGATGACCCTGCGTAAAATTTGCTTTGAAATTGAGTGTCATTGTCAAAATTGGAACAGATTGCGTGAAGAACTCAGAAGAACGACAGAGTATTGTAATAAAATATTTTATCATTTTGTCATTTCAAAAATTGAAACTGATATGCAAGCTTATAGATACACTACATTTATTAAAACATATGTATTTATATTTTAATTGACATTCTGAAAATTAGAATTTTTGGAATTCGTAATATATTCGTAATAATGAGTATTACAACCAAAGATGTTGAAATATAACAGATGTGCTATCCGCAGTTTGTACTGGGTGGGACAGTGTTTCCTGCGTCGTCGCCGATATTGTTAACCAATAATACTGCACCCCTTCAAAAAATCAACTAAATGAACGAATTCTTTCCGTATGCAAACTATTTGGATGGTCGGCGGACATAATAGCATATCCCTTATATTTCAATTACTTTCGTTACAACATTCGTTGTGTTGAAATAAACATAATTGTTATTTTGTTTTGTTTTTTCTGTACATTTGTTGCTTTTTTTTTAAATTTTATCTAAATGTCTAGAAAATTATTAAATAGAATACTAAAGAAATACAAAAAAAAATATTGTAATAGTAAACCGGCTAAACAAAAAGCCAGCCACTATAAAACAATCTTTTATTACAAAAAAACAACCCTCCGTAAAGGATTGAAGATAAAATTACCTCTAGGAACTTATATAACGAAATACTACCTTAAAATAATTACTTTCACTCTATGTAAGAGAGAAGAAAACTCACCGGAAAACAGTATAAAGAATCCTTCATCAGTTTGCATTTTCGTTGCCATTTTGTTCTTTTTTATGGTTTAACATCCGGAAAAGTGTGTATTTTATTTTTAATTTTAAATTCTGACAGTACAATTCTGACAGTACTCGTACATTGCACTCCACAGTCTACAAGTAAGCTAATATTCCCAGAGGATTCTTGTATAGAGAGTAATCGGCAGCTGGGGGTATGAAACATCCTCACGTGGAATTCGTAACAAAAATTAAATTGTATCACCTAAACGTAATCTAACCTAACCTAAACTAAGCTAACCTAAATCACTTTATGATTTTAAAAACATTATAATATCTAATCTTTCAAATACAGGTTTTTCGCTTTATTAATGAATTAAAGAATTGCATAATTAAAGAATAAAGTTAAATTACTTTATCGAAGAAAGCAAACAAGCTTCACAATTATATTTATCTAAAAAACTTTTTTTGTTTAAAACCACTTTATTTTTTTAATAAACGTTGACCGGTTTCGGTTGCTCTCAACCTTCATCAGGACATGGATATAAACTAAATTACAGTACTTATGATCTTCCTCTGAACTGTAATTTAGTTTATATCTACGTTCTGATGAAGTTCGAGATCAACCGAAACCAATCGGCGTTTATAAAGATAAAGTGGTTTTAAATCAATAACTTTTTTCATCCGTCAAATTACTTTGTTCGCGCAACCTTATTAGAAAAAAATCTTCATTTTGATGGTCTCCGTGGTCACGGGGTAAGGCTCTCGACTAGCAATACGAACGTCGCAGTTTCAAATCTCAGCATGCGCGAATAAATTTCACCTTTAGAGTGGGAGATACTCTCAGTATAGCCTTGGCGTAACACCATCATTCAGAATTGAAACGTTGCTTGAAATGGCTTAAGCCGTATTAGGTGACCAGATATGAATAAAAAAGTACTTCCCCACATTCCTCCTTCCCATCTCCTTCCTCGTCCCACTTCCCACTACCTTCGGCCTCACAACATACCCCGATTGGGGATGCCATAGTCTCAATGGTTCCAGATGGGAGCAGTTGTGACTCTTCTTTTTTCGTTAACAATATTCTTTTCATTTGGTTGATTCGTATGCTAAAGTTAATATATACCTACATAAATGGAGCGGGGTAGGGACAAACCTAAATCGGCAGAAGTATTAGCCCTTCCACTTCAGATGATTTAGATTTTATCCTCCCCGCCCTCTAACCCCTCTCCAAAGATGTTAATCTATTTCTAACTTTACTATTTATATCACTCATCCTTATAAAGAGAACGTTTATATCGTCTCTAAACATTTACGGCCTTACTAAAAAACCCCGTGAAAAATTTATTCAATTGACAAACGGCCACGGATGTGAAAACATTAATTATTAAAAAATTGTTCTTGGAAAAAAATACACGCCGCTTACACAGCCTGAGGGGTAGTTTATCTCTGTTTTAGGGATGATGTCTGATCGAAATTTGGAAGTTTCCAAAGTATTTTGAATGTTCTATATACTTCTTATTTTTGAAGGTGCCGTAAAAACAAAAATACCATTTTAAAAACTAGATAAAATTACCTTTTAGATTTGTGCATTTGAAATACACTTAAGTTTTTAAAAACTGCCATATTTTAAGATTTAAAGACGGAAAAAAATGTAAAATAATTTCTTACCAAAACATTTTTGATGAAAGTGTACTGAAATATTTAAAAAATTTAAATTAAAAAAAATACAGACCTTTTATGTAATGAATTTGAAATAAAACTATTACCTCACTTTTTCCTCGTGCAAACAATAAAAAAATTATAAAAAATTTGTTGTTTTTAATGCCAAAAAAATAACCTTAAAAATATCTCTGACATTTCAACACATTTCTTGCATCACTGAAAATGTTAATTTCTTTGATAAGTTTACCAACACTTGAATTTGATATTAATATTTAAAAAAAAACACCACTTTTAAGAAATTCTCATAAAATAAAGATTTTGAAACGTAAATTTGAATTTTATGTAACCCAAAACCATATTTTGACAGTTCAACTTCTAAGTACTGTTTATTGTGCAATAACTTGATAAAACTGATGTAAAACCACACAAATAACACGGCAAATATATTAATTACATGAATAGATGAGTGAATTGGTCACTATAATAGAAATCATTCAGTAAAGTCTCAATATTTATTAAAAACATTCCCGTCATGCATGAAAACCAATAGCTGTTTTTTGCACGGGCAAGAGACTACAAATTTGCAGGCGTGACGCCACCACCACCATCTAGCGGCTATGAATGAAAACAAAATTTTGTATGAAAAATTTGAAAAATTGCAGTGTTGCCAAATTTAAAACGTGTTTTAGGGTGAAATTCTTTTTTAGTAATATTTCGTGTTTTAGTGTAAATTTGTTGTATCCATGATACTACAAAAACACAGGTAATCGGTCGTGCTGTGGTTTTTTTTTAGTAAGGCCGTTAGATTTTTTGACTAATAAAGTCGTGTAAAAAAGGTCATTTTAATTTTTCAGTAGCAGAAATAATGGAGAGATGGTTATTTTTATTTCTTTTAATATGTTTGCAGTTGACTGACTTCTGATTAATTATTTTTAATTCAATTGAAATAATGAAATCAAAGTAAATGAAAATTGAACCATGAAAATATGAATTTGTCTCTAAAATTGCCACTAATCATGGACAAGGGTTACGCCAAGATGACTAGATAAAACGAGTTTACAATTCCTATGAACAATGAGAGCAAGAAATTTAAATTATGCAGAAGTTGTAGCAAAAAGTGTCAAAAAGACACCACGGCTCTGTCACGTGAATAAAATAATGCAGACGGGATGTGGCATGTACCTAAGTTATGGGCGGTAGAGGAGACAGAAGTAAATTCCACTCCAGATATTTACGGTGTTTTCTTAGTTTTCCTTAACCAGCAGGATGAACAGCATCGGATAAACTAGATGCTTATAATTCTGAACTAGAGAAACCTAAAGAAGTCCAATACACCTAATGTTCAGGAGACCTGAATAGCTTTTTAAAAGCTGAAAGCTAAAATAATTAGTTATGAATATAACTGATGTGCATTATTTTTATAAAATGATATTTATTGTATTCTTATGAATTACATGTGTAAACTGATATTTTCGTAAATAATAATGTTTATACCTATTAAATTTCCAAAAGCCCTACGGGCGTTTAAACGATTTTTTTTAAAATAAAAATATCTCGTAACCCCCAAAAAGATTAAAATAGAAATGAAAAATAAATAAATTTAAAAAAAATATATGAATACCGTACAAGAGACTGATCCCGTCTGGAGCCATTTCAAAGAACGTCCAGGGCGATACTGGGAGTATTTTCCACTATGGAACGTGCCGCAAATATATCATTTATTTGAGTGAAATAATACAAATAAATCAAATTTATTTTGGCGCTCGCCGGGTTTGGAACCTGCGACTTTCGGATTCCTAGTCGAGAGACTTACTCTCTACCCCAGAGGTTGTTATCAGATCCACCGTATCTTCAGAGGTTATTTTATTTTTGAATATTGAATTTAATGAGTTTTCTTCAAGCTTGTTTAATTAAATGGTTACATTAAACTGTAATTTCTTCCTTCCCCTACCCAATAAAACTAGGTCACAAGTGGAACCAATTATTAAGAGTCATAAACAGGTTTCTTTAAGTCAACACAATATCACATACAAATATAAACGCAATCAGGTGTAAGGAAAGCGAATTAAAGCAAATAGTGCATTCGGCTAAAGCGATGACGGTTGCTGCAACCAATGAAATGAAACGACTTCCACTATAGAATTAAGGTTAATATCTCTTTATGGGAAATGCCGAGGGAGGAAGTATAAACATTTGATAGCCAGCAGTTATTGGGATGGCTAAACTACCCCTGGAACCTACTTCTACCCCATAAAGATGTGTTTAACCATTTTGCTAGACTTTTTGCCGTCAGAATATGTACGTAATAGGTAACTTAATTGAAGTCTAGCGGAGGAAAAGTTACGGGTCGGAGAGATTTTTATGGCTGTGCAAGGATATTAAAAGGACATTAAGCTCCGAGTGAAATATGGCTTTGTTTTACTCAGGCTGTTTGAGTTAGTAAATAAGAAAGTGGTATCGATTTTTAATTAAATAAAATAAACAATGGAATTACTTCAATTCAAGTACGGAAGCATCCGCATTGAATTTATTAAGACTCTTGACTCAAGATTCTTCAATCAAATCACAAGCCTGATCTCACAATCCCTTCTAATATTAGTATTTGAACAAAAGGAGGATTTGGCATGTTATCGATGACTTATTTTTGTCAGCCAACCTTCTTCGAAGACTTCAAATTTCCGCGAACCAGATTTTAATAATAATAATAAAGTATTTATTACGGTGTCTTGGGAGGTTAGTGCAGTTCTACATATTGCATGTGATTATACATAATGTATAGAGAATAAAAGACACAAAATTAAAAAAAAGCTTTTAGGAAGCTGTGGCATTTTGATTGTGAGGGGCCAGTATCTTTCTCCAGTATGCATTGATGCTGGAAGATGGACTGAGGCGGTCTTCCATGATGAGAATATTCCCGTCCTTAATCCTTCCCGTCCTTCCTCCCTAGATCTTATAAGGGCTGCAAAATCGGGAACTCTCCCCTCCATGAAAAAACCGGAAGCGCAGTGTTAGTGGAGGCCGAATATTACACATTATACGGAAGGCGTTATTGTATTGGACACAAAGTTAGTATTTTGTCCAAAGTTCACATAAACCTACGCAATGTTGGGCAAAAGGCAAGGTCTACAGTCCTCACAGTGGTATTGCAGAAGTGAATTCTAATAGAAAAAAAAACGACAATACATGCTCAAAGTGACCGTCAATTAAGTATGAATTTTATTTCTCAATTCTTATTTATATCTTATATCAGCTGAAGCCCCTGGCGTTGTCCAGGGCTTTCCACACAGTTTTTCGAAATCTTATCTAGACAGTAACCTTCCTTTTGTTTTGAAGGTCAAAGGTGCAAAGATTCATCATTTCCAGAATAAAACTGTAGATTGTAGATACTTCATTTTTATACGAATGTATAGATGAAATCCTAGTCACAAAACCAAGCATTAATTAATAAGGAAGAAAGTATTATTTTAATTATAGATACATAGACGCGTCTTCAAAACGTTTTTGACTAAGAAAGTTATGTCGTACCATCAAGAATTTAATTATTCAGAAGTAACATTATAAATACAACGAAGAAATTTCCAATATCCTAGGTAAGATTGGTTGAAGAAGTCGATTTTCACAGCATCTATAATGTAACTGATGCCAGTGCTATTCCGCAAATTTGTTCCGAGTTGTAGCCTGTAGGACGAAGATCTCCATGATCAATGATCATAGCCAACCTTAGAGGGCATATGGAGAGAAGATGTCCATGGACGTGTAGGATATTACGTGGCAAGGGGAAATGAATCAAGGAAAAAAGAGCAGCAGCCTTATCTTCATAAGTAGTGTTATTGAAGTGAATATTCTTGAGGCCCGTTGTGATTCTAACTTCGGATGAAACAGAAGTGCGTCACTAAAATGTACTATAAATGCGGTAAAAGTGGCGAGAAGCGCCTGACAAATCTCAGCGGCCAGAGAGACATACAGCAATGGAGGCTCGAATCTCACAAAATCCAAAAAAAATAAACATTTTTATTTTTTGTAAAATCAATATCCAATATTCAAACCACTTTAAAATAAACAGGCAACGGAAAAAAAGCGACATCTGGCGACTTTTTAGTTTCATTTCTACTACGTATGATTTGCACTTTCTTATCTTTTTAAGCTGCCTGAACCCTAATTTTACACGACGTCGTGTATCACCATTATATTAATGTAAAATTGCGTACGATAACACCACCTGGCTCTGCAAGGTCAAGAAATCGTCTCCAAGAAAATAGTTTATAGGAAGGTCACCATTGAGTAAGATTTTTTTTATTAAAGGCTGGAATTAAGGGTTGTGTTGTGTAGTTGGTACGAATGTTACAAGTTAAAGCCAATATGTTTTTGTCTCCGTTCAACTTGAGCAATGGACCCATCGGCAGAGCCGGGAAGCTGTACTCTTCTATACAGTCTATACTCGACTCTACTCTGTATGGCAAGTCCCGCATTTGCATATAAAGTAATACTATATCTCTGCCTGACGACTCGCTTCCATTGTGAGGCGGGATATTCCTGGGTATAGGGAACAGGGTATATGGGGTATAAGGTATACGGTATAGGGGATAGTGGGTATCCCACACAAGTCCCCGTTGAATGGGAAAATTTAATGACGCGGAGAATTGGATATTTTTTATTTTCTCCGTAAACGGTTTTTTTTGCCAGATCCGCAAATATAATTTTCATGCGTTGTTTTATTCTCAAGACTTGGAGTATTGGTGAACGTGTTCGATTTGAGGACTGATGGTTGGATGTATGATGAATATTGCTGTGAGTAGATATATATTTTGATATTCTAAATGGTAGTCAGTGAAAATGTTCAAATCATTGCTCAAAAAAACCTCCACGTCGAGGAGCAGCGTATTCAAGTCATCAACATTTTTTCAAGCGATTATGCGCGTTTTTGTACGTTTTTATACACGATTATAATAATAACACGCTTGAATATTGTCCGATAATACAGATGTTTCTTTTTTAAATAAGCAATTTACCCCAAATAGAGTGCTTTGTGCCGATAAAGTTAAGAAAGATAGTTATGATGATAATATATGGGGACAGGACAAATCAAATATTCAAGTCATTTACGAGTATGAACTTACATACATCTGAAAAAATTGCGAGAATTGTTGAGAGACAGCAAATACGCAATACTGAAGGGAGAATGGTGGGTGATTTCAATAAGCAAACGATATATATGCGTTTGAAGGAAAATTGATTTTTACAATTGAAGAAGACATGCATTTGTACCTTAAATTGTTGTTAAATATTTGATTACGGATTACTAAAAGAAATTGGTCGTAATGAAATTTCAATGCCTAATAATTAATTTTGCAAACACTGCACCATTATTTCTGACCCACCACCAGAGTGTACATACGTGATAATATGTTGATCATGTTCATAACTCATTTGTGTGTTGAGAGATATATTTTGAATGCCAATGAATCACAGCTGTATGGAGCAGAAAAAACGCAATTTTAGAATATACTGAGGCTTGATAAGGCTAAAAAAAGTGATGACAGGAAGATTGCTTTTTTAAATAGCCAGGTACTTCTCCACCTTTCCCTATCTATTCTATTTCCCCTCTTCACTACCTTTAGCCTCAAAACATGCCGCAATTAGGGATGCCATAATCTCACTGGCACCAGACGGTTGAGAGCAACTAGGGCTCTCGGTATTCAGATTTAAAAAAAAATTAAAAATGGAAACAATTTGTACGTAGGAGTATTTCAAACAACTCTCACAACTTCCACAGTAATAACAAAAATCCCCAAAAAACCTCATAAATTTTTCCGCTAGGCGTTCAATATTACTTAAACGTTTTATTAGTATTGTTAATCGGCCATTAAAGAAATCTCTTCTCGCACACTCCTGCGTGTTCCGCGTCAATACAGCCTTCGCGTGAAGCGAATCACATGCGTTTGTGATTTGCAATAAACGTTATTTAGACATTATTGCGTGTTTGGCTGTCGTGATACGGAGACATTTTGGATTCTACCTCGAGAATCACATTTTTCATAGAAAGGCGTTTGGTTTTATTATGTGTGATTTTATTTAGTTCAGCGGTGGAAGTGATTTGGATATATTTTTTTCAATTTTAATGCGTTTTTTATAATCTGGGTCATGCGTGTTTTTCTTTGAAACCCCACGATTAAATGGCTTATTGGCAGAAGAAAAAATATGTGGTGTGGTTATATAAATAAATAAATTGTAAAGGGATAGAAATTACAATGCATTCTCCTACAATGGAAAAAATCTTCCCAAATTAATCCTTCCATTTATATGTTTGGTGACTAAGTGACGGTACGGTACGGGATGGCTCCATAAAATTAGCCCCTCAGAAGCAGGACGTACTGTACACGGCCCGCAGACACTTTAATAGTATTCAACTGCTGACTCTGAACAAATAGCAAGTGAGCCCTACTGATGAATTTTGCGGTCGCCTCTGGTCTGGAGCCTCAAATTATCAAAATACCTATTGAATCTGTACGGAAACAGGCGATCCGTTTTATTGATTTCCCTATCTTAACAAGCGGGCTGCAATCTTCAGAGCAAATGCCTGGTAACCTGCACTAGTTCTACCATCAATATTACAAGGAAAGATGTTCCGAGGAACTAACGTCATGGATCCCTTCGGCACCGATGAGTAGTCGGAAAAAATGCCAAACCCCCGCCCAACATTTACATATATACACGGTTTTTACATTTGTCACACGAGAATGGATCGTTTTACGATTCGTTCTTAGTTTGTTCAACAGCTGGGTTGTGGAACGATTTGCCTCGGTATTTCCTCCCTCCCACAAATACTACGGTAACTTGAAGACCCATATTCACTCCTTCTTCTCCCCATGACGACCTTTCACACAGCTTCCCCAAAGATGACATAGGCCCTGAGGGAATTTTTTTTTTATTTTAAATTTAATGTAAAAAAAATAGTATACCAATGAATTACATACAGGTGAAATTGCATGTGGAGAATTTTCCACTTCCGTATTGCATAATAGTATGTGAAGTTCACGCCTGTGTAGGTAATTTCATCTTGACACCATTAGTCGTATCAATAGGGTGTGGAGGTATCGAAATTACGGAAGGAAAAGGTTTGAAGCTCTCAAGATGTGGAGTTAGCGATTAAATGGTCAGCATGCCAAGAACAGTGAACACTGTCAACAATCAGGTAATTTATGGATTCTGGATGTGCTAAGTAACCAAACAGACTGTTTTCCGAACGTTTAGTATCTGCATTTATTGTCCAGAGATGTTTCAGACACTCTTCATCATCATCAATAAATGACTTAACTTCTGGGAGTTCTGTCCTATTGAATCCAATTTGGGTGGCGGACCACCGCCCCGGGAACTATTTATTGGATAACCAACGATATTGCCACAGGTAACCCTAAGTGGTTAGCTTCGTTTCTTAGCTTAGCAGGAGTGCACGGGTTAATGGGGTGGGGTTTGGTTATGGCGGTAGGTGTGTGAGAGACTGTTTGAGAGATATCTTTTTACCTCTCCAGCCCGAACTTTTTAAAAACTTTATCCATTGCCTTGTTTCGCAGTGGGGGATGGATTCGTACGTCTGTCACTTCTGGACACATTGATCCCTAGATCCTACCCACCTCTCATAACTTTTTCCTTCCGTGAACTTCCTTTCCCTAAAATGTCCTTCCACACAGCATTCCCAAAGATGACTAACATAACAAATTCCTTTAAGTTTAAGCTTCACAACGAGGGAAAGGGGAACACTGAAAAATACCTGGCAACTCACTTCTGACCACTTTATACGTCTAAAGCCACTTTATACGCAAAAAATCTAGCTACCTACTGTTCACACTTGTCGTGTTCTGTCAAGCTGTTATTTATACTAAGAAAATACAAGTTCAAACAAATCCGCCGGAAGAAAAAAACTATTTATCGTAAAAAACAACGAATGTTCAACCTGTGGAAGTGTTATTCTTGTGAATTCTTCGATTTTAAGCATATTTTTGTAGTAATAAACTTATCATCCATAATAATTGTTTCTCATACAAAAGTACCACATTGATGTTTACGGCAGCAAGTGCGTTCATTGGCTGCGTTTGATTATGAGCTCACTGTTCCGGGCTCCAATTGGTTGTTAAGTGTTGTGAACTTTGAATACTTTCATCACAAATCGAAACTAATTGTATTTTGAAGAAAAATACTTTTTTAACATTGAACTGAAGTTACATATGTGAAATAATTATGGGGAAAAAAAAGAACTCCGTTAAAAGCCCTATTATTGCTTCCCCTTACACCTCCCAATCTGAAGAATTGGACTCAGATGCTGAGGAGATTGAAGCCGAAACCAACCCTGACCTTAGTCATGTATCAGGACACCAGACATTATCCGGTACCCAAATTGCCCTAAAAGCCCTACAGGACGCATTGGCTGAAAAACCATCCAAAGTCTCCAAAGAGCAGCAGCTCAAAGTATCAAGAAACGTGACAAATGTTCTCGGCTCCGTTGCACAACTTTTGCTAAAGAAGGAAGAACTTAGAGGAGACCTAAATTCGGCTCTAGCTAACATCAAGGTCTTGCAGGCTGAGAAGAAAATGGCGGAAAACTATGCAAAGCAGCTGCTGAATAAAATACAACAGCTTGAGTCAGATCTGAGTTCAGTAATGCGCCGAGTGGCTGATGCGACAGGGGCTAGCCTTTCTTTCGCTGAAGTCACAAAGAAAAAACTCCCAGTGCCCCCACCACTCACTCGTACCAGCATCAAAATAGGGAAACCAAGACCATCTGTATGTTTTTTTCCAAAACTACCGGGGGTTGATGATAGCGATGGCACAAAAAAAAATAATTAAGGACATCGTTAAGCCATCGCAGTTAGGAATAAGGATAACGGGAGTAAAAAATATCAAAAAGAAAGGAGTCGTTATCCACACTGCCAGCAGCCAGGAACAAGAAAGGCTTTTAAATGATCCTGTTATATGCAGCTCCGACTTGCTGAGTGCCCGTCTTCCAATTAAGAGGCAACCTAGAATGATATTCTTTAATGTGCCCCGTGAACTTACGGACGAAAACTTTTTAGAGAAGGCCCTCTCCGGAATCTCTGAATCTAATGACTTCAAAGAGTGTGCATCCAAGTGCAAACTAAGTCATATGGCTGGAGCTCGAACCGGACCGTCTTGCCACAGAGTGTACTTGGTGCCTGCTAACATTCGTCATGCATTGGTGGAACAAGGACGTGTATTTGTGGACTGGACCGTTTGCGGTGTGCGTGACTTTGTTGGACTTACAGTGTGCCTAAATTGCCAAATGGTCGGACATTCGCACAAGTATTGCAAAGATACAAAGAGATGCTCCCACTGCGGTGTAGAAGGACACGCGCGTGAGGCCTGCCCCGCTGCTGCTGCAGCACCCAGTTGCGCCACATGCGCACGTTTTGGAAAGCCTGCAGCTTCACGTGCCCACCCCACCGGAGATAAGGATTGCCCGGCCTACAAAGCAGCACTATTGAAGGACCTCTCCACCATTGACTATGGCATCTAATCATACCGAAATAGATGGCGAGGTACTTGCTGTTGATGCATTAAATATATTATATCAAAATGTGAGGGGTATTCGAACAAAGACCGTAAGTGTACGCAATAATATTTTAATCAATAATTATGACATTATTTGTTTTTCCAAAACATGGCTGAACTCAACGGTATTTAGTGAAGAATTGTTTGATGATAGATATGTAATATTTAGAAGAGATCGTGAGTTAACCAAATCTGTGTCTAAAGAAGGTGGCGGAATTCTAGCCGCCGTTTCTAAAAACTTCTTGTGTCAAGAAAAACGGAGTGGTAGAGTGACAATGAAGATTTGTGGCTTGTAATTAAGTCTCATTCCAACTCGCTCATCTTTATATGCATCCTATATATTCCTCCTAGTGTAACCGTTGATAATTACTGTAAACATATTGAAAAATTACAGGATCTGTATTTAAAGTATTCAATTTCCAATTCGCAGTTTATTTTGGTTGGTGATTTTAATTTGCCCGAAATTAAATGGTTACCTGACAATTCATTCAAAAATAATGTACTTTCCCCTTCTAATTATAAAAGCATGAAAGCACACAGTTTTGTCAATCTCTCATCAATTTGCAATTTGTATCAATTTAATTATGTACTAAATAGGAATGAAAATTTATTGGATCTTGTTTTTTCTGATAAAGTTAACATTGATATATGTACATATAGCACCAGGCTTAACCAAATTGGATCACCCCTTCATTTGAAATTATAGTGAAACTAAATAAAGATCAATTCCTAGAAATGAATAGAAGTGATTCAAAATATAACTTCAGGAAGGGAAACTTTGATGTGTGTCGACAGGATCTATTGTCTGTTAATTGGATAACTCTTTTTAAAAATAAAAATATGAATAACATGGTAATCTTATTTTATGAAAAATTGTGGGAAATAATTGACAAATACTTTAAAAAATATGGTACTAAAACAAAAAATCAATATCCTAACTAACTAACTAACCATCACGCCGTTTCCCCGCAGGGGTAGGCAGAGAGGACGGACCGCCAAACAACTCGGTCTTGGCACACACTCCTTGCCTCGTTCACATTCATACACCGTCTCATACATGCTCTTCTATTATTCCGACTCTTCACATGGCCCGACTCAAGTATCTGATTCACTTGGTCGTGCCATGTCTTTCTCGGACGTCCCCGACTTCTTCTACCATTCACATTTGCATCATATATTCTCCTTACACTCCTTTCCTCGTTCATTCTCTCTACATGCCCGAACCATCGGAGCGTTCCTTTCTTGATCTTACTCATTACGCTTACATCAGCCTTGCATTGTTTGCGGATCTCCTCGTTTCTCACACGATCATACATGGTTTTACCACACATACGCCTCAGGGATCTCATTTCTACAGCATTCAGTCTACTTTCATCCTTCCTCTGCCAGTTCCATGCCTCACTGCCATACATCAGGGTAGGTACCAGTACTCCATTATGGACGGCTAGTTTCGCGTCTTTGGACAGTTTTTTGTTGGTGCCAACGGCGTTCAGTCCTCCATTAATAGAGTTACCTGCATTCACCCTTCTTTCAATATCTCTTTCAGCCTTCCCATCTCTCGTAAACATACTTCCCAAATAAACAAACTCATCCACCTGCTCCAAGCATTCATCGTTCACAACTATATTGCATACTGTTTTCGTACTCTCTCTTTCAAACACCATGACTTTAGACTTACTTACATTCATCATTAACTCATTCTTCATACATACTTCGTTCATCCTTGACACGAGAGACTGTAGATCTTCCATACTGTTAGATATCAGCACCGCATCATCAGCATACAAAAGGCAACATACTTTCAGATTACTCAATTTCGCGCCCAATCCCATCTCTTTCAATTCTTGCATACAATTATCAATATCCTGTATGGTTTAATCAGCAATTGATTGCTCTTCTTAAGAAAAAAATCAAAGTTAGACTTAAGGTAAAAAAACATGGTTACGAGTCAGATTATAGGGAATTCTCTTATTTAAGGAAATTTACAAAAAAAATACAAAGCGAATGTTATAAATCATATATCAACTCTGTCGAAAGTGGTCTGCAAGATAACATAAAATTATTCTGGTCATACTCAAAATCATTACGAAAAACTAATTGTATACCTAAAGTAATGCATCTTGACGATATTTCCGCAAATGACGGTGAAAATAAAGCAAACATATTCTCTAAATATTTTTCATCTGTTTATACCAAGTCGGAATCATCTACTAATGATTCAATGCCAAACATAACTGAACACAATCAAAGCAATTTGGGTAAAATACATATTAGTGCAGATGAAATAAAATATTTTTTGAGTAAAATAGATCCCAATAAGGGCCCAGGACCAGATAATATTCCTCCTTTCTTTGTTAGTTGCTGTGCAGACTCTTTATGTTTACCGCTTTTTATCATTTTTAATGCATCCCTTACCACGGGAACTTTTCCCGATCTGTGGAAAAAAGCGCATGTGGTACCAGTATTAAAATCGGGAGACCAATCTTTAATTAAAAATTATAGGCCAATCAGTATACTATCCTGTTTTGCTAAGGTTTTTGAATCTCTGATATATAAAAATATTTTTTCACATTTTAAGCCCCTTCTCTGCACTAGACAACATGGGTTTGTTCCTCAAAGATCGATCAACTCAAATCTTTTGGAATTTTGTAATTATGTTTGTAATTCTTTTAATGATAGATTACAAGTAGATACAATTTATACTGATTTCCAAAAAGCTTTTGATAAAGTTAACCACTCCATCTTACTAAAAAAACTTGAACAAATTGGAATACATGGAGACCTATTACGCTGGGTGAAATCATATTTGTATAACAGAACTCAATTAGTTCTTAATAATGGATACAAAACATCCCCTATAGTTGCAACTTCTGGTGTACCACAGGGTTCAAATCTTGGCCCATTGCTTTTTCTTATATTCATAAATGACCTTGGCTCAAAATTAAACTGTGATTATGCTTTTTTCGCCGGTGATCTTAAAATTTTTCGTAAGATTAAGTCTGTTTCCGATCATCAGCTGCTTCAAAATGACCTCGACACACTCAATAACTGGTGTACTGTCAATGATATGCACTTAAATATTGAAAAATGTTACATTTTAAACTTTACTAGAAATAGAATTATAAAGGATTTTTAGTAGATGCTGGATATCTCTGCTTACCTCATCAGAGATATCCGGGTTCTCTAAATAAATGGTTACGGAATTTAGTTTATAAATCATAACACTGATTGCTCGGTAGAGTTATATTTTATTTGACACCAGAAGTGAGATATTACAAGGATTCTATCCGCGACAATAATTTGCGTAATTAAAAATAGCTCGCTGACAGGAGGAACGCTCAGACCGGAATGATCTGGAAGTTTTTTCCACTCGCGAGCTCCGTTCTGTCATCTGCGCATTTTGCTGCGCAGGCAAGTGTTGCTAGAGTCAAGATGACATTTTGCTCAAAATATAATAATAATCGCGGTGCCTATATACCTCCTCCCCAGCATTTTATGCGACAAACGCACATATGTAAAAAACTTAAAATTAAACAAAAATTACATATATAGTGTTCGATGCCCATTTGATTATTTTAAATTAACACAGTCGGACAAATTGGAATACTGGATCAACCAGTTTTATGTAAGATCGAGAAAAAAACCAAAAGTAATAAACTTTAACTATGTTTCTAAAAAAATAATTAAGTGGGCTTGACAAACAATGCTGACTAAAGCAACCTAGTTTGAGTGTAATAAACACTTACTGTAAAAGTGATAAGTGTTAATTAAATTATTAATTAATTAATTAATTTTTATAAGTCTCATAAGCTACGGAAAGGGGAAACCACGTCGTGCTAATACAAAAATGTAACCCGTTGGCTAAGTTAAATTACTTCAAATCTATTAAAGATGAGTGACGTGTGTCTTCATTATAATCATACAACTAGGGATAAAAATTAATAAGTGAAAATTTTACACAACTTATAAGTAAAGATTACTTCAAATCTATTTAAGATGAGTGACAAGTGTCTACATTATAAACATGTAACCAGAAATAAAAAATAAATATGTGAAAACTTCACACAACTTATAAGTCAAGAAAGAAAATACGTAATGAGTATCACACTTCGTAGAGATAAGGAAAGTCCTATCATATCTATAACCGCGTCATATCTATATGAGGTATGATATTCACTTCATAAGTAGAATGTATCATATACATACTTGAGTACTTAAAATTAATAAAGTTCATTTATGTATAGAACATCAGGAAACGTATATAAATATATAAAAATATTAAACGTATATAAAAATAAGGTGAACTATATTAAGAAATGTGTTTAGACATATGTCCCGTAGATCGTGGGATATCATAATGAAAAGTTGTAACCTATACAGATCAAAATTTATGTGTAACTAAAATTATATACATACATCATACATTAACTAGTATGGAATACTACAGGCAATAGTTGGTATTATAATTAGGTCCTGCATTTAAGTGCATCTAAAGTTACATCATGCCATTATTAGCATGGGAAAACGAATACAATATAGCTTGTATTATTTTCAAATCATACATCTAATATTATATACATCATGCTTTTATCAGCATGGAATAAAGAATACAATAGTTTGTAATATTTAATTAAATGAAGACAATATAAGCGAAACTCAATCGAAAATCTGAAAACAGAAAAATCAGAAAAAGATATTGACACATCTGGGACTCGACCCAGTCCCAGATGTGTAAATAAAAATAAAAATATTCATCCTAGACTTGCAGAAAAGTCAATAGATGTCGCATATTAAATAAAATGGATAAAAGATTTATCCAGACACTATCTAGAGAGCATTTAGTTCGGGTTTGAATCTTGCAATCATACATAAAGATAGCAGCCAATAGTATATGCGTTAAGAAAAATGAAGATAGTGTGGGTGGTTCTTAGTCGAAGTATGATACAGTTAAAAGTGACCGAATTGGATATCGACACGGTGGCGCAGTGGTTAGCGCGTTCGCCCGGTAAGCGAGAGGTCCTGGGTTCGAGTCCCAGATGTGTCAATATCTTTTTCTGATTTTTCTGTTTTCAGATTTTCGATTGAGTTTCGCTTATATTGTCTTCATTTAATTAAATATTACAATTTGAGGTTTTACTCATAAAGTTAAAATAAAAATAACAATAGTTTGTATTATTTTTAGATCATATTATTTATGTTCATCTAACGTTACATACTTCATGCATTCATTAGCATGGAATAAAGAATACACCTCAAGAAAAATCTTGGAAAGTTACTTCATGTTATAACATGGTATATCATCTTATGATAATAGTTGAAAAGATTTTTCCTATTTACATTTTGAAAAAAATTGAAAAGATTTTTCATGTTTTGACATTTTTATAAAAATAGATGAAAAAAAAAAAAAATTTTAATGCTTTAACAGGTGTACATGGGTGGTCTACGTCATACATTTATAAGTACGGAAAGAGCAGTACCAAATTTACCTATAAATACATGATAACAATATGCTTCACGTTTTGACAGGTGTGGGCAAGGTAAGCAGTCATCACACACCTCATGGTAATATAATAAGGAAATGGAGAAGGCAGTTCATTGTACCTTCGACACATATTTGAATTTTCATACTGAAAACGTATGGCAAAACTACATCATGTTTTCCCAGGTATTGTGGAATGATACATCACATACCTACAAAAACATGGAAAACACTCATCACACTTTTGTAAGTGTATGGAAAAGTACATCATGCACTTAAAAAAGCGTGGAAAAAACGAAACGACACATATTACATGGTATTTTGTTATGTATAAATATACATGTTGACATCATATTCTATGAACATGAGATTTTTTAAAAACAACCCTTCCTTAAGACAGGATTATTGAATATATCAATTATGACGATGGTTAAACAAACCTAGAGTTCAATTTCTATCAAAAATTGTAGTCTCTAATTATTTTCATTATATAGTGAAATCATGTTCTATGAACGTGGAGATTTAAAAATAACCCTTCCTTAAGACAAGGTTATCAAATATGTAAAAAAATAACATAGTTAAATAAACTTAGAGTTCCAACTTCTATCAAAAGTTGATGTCTCTAGTTATTTGTAGTTACAGTAATCTTTAAAAAAATACTACCAACATTTATGTCAATAATGTGGATTAACTAATGAGATATATATCTGTGAATCGAATTTGGGAGTATATAGTGATTTTATATCGGAAAAAAATTATATGGAAAAACTATGTCTCTGCATTATAAATATGTGAGCATGAGGTGTGTAAATTCCCCAAGCTCTCTGGGCTTAATACCCAATATACGATTAGGAAATCCTAAAATGAAATTCTACCTGCGCGAACAAATATATCACAAAGGAACAGAGCAGTCTTACACTCCAAGAAAAATAACAAATTCACCAACCTTGATTATGCAATTCTCTGCAGCTCGGGAGGCCTCCAAATTTCTGATCAATAAGTGTAATCCTTTTGTCTTGAATCGCGCAAGTAATTAGTTGTCCATTACAACATGTTCAATTTCACAATTAATCTGTTGTCAACATTTTATACAACAGAAATCAGTTTCTTGTCAATGTTACAAAGAGGAATTTTCCATAATGAAAAAAATAACAATCTTCAAACAAACGCACAATGACAGTTTCTTTTATTTGCTCTATTTTTGAAAATCAATCCATTTCAGGTTCCTTGTTAATTTCAAAGAGCGAGTAACTACCGTTCCCTGTGATAAAAATATATTTAAATATTTTTTCGAACAAACAATAAAAAACAAATTATAATGCTTAACCATGCTCCCCGCCTTGGAAGTTCGCAGAACTTTCAAAAAAAAAAAAAAAAAAAAAACTCATTGAATATGACAACAAATAAAGATCAAATCACTAAGTAGAAACATGTCTTGGCTAAGTCAGAAACAATTAGATTATAATAGAATATTAACATAAAATAAAATAAAATAAAGACAAAATTATTGCGTTGGGATGGGATATAATTTAACAACAGGACGTTTAAAGAGTCCATATCTAGTCTTTACCGTCGCAACGCGAATGATTTTATCAGTTCCAGGATGAACATCCGTGATTACGCCTAAAGGCCAATTTAACGGAGGCGAATCCTCCTGTCCCATAAGTACGACAGTTCCAACCTTAATAGGATGGTCAGTGGTAGCCCACTTCTGCCTGACTTGCAACGTATGCAGATATTCCAAACGCCACTTCTTCCAGAAGGATTGAACCATGCCGTCCAATAATTGCTTGCGCTGAGCAAAGTTTATTTTAGCGTCTGTCAAAACAGAAGCAGGTAAGTACTGTAAAGGAGTCGACATTAAAAAATGTGCAGGCGTAATAACTTCCGGATAGGGTTCGGAAGACGCGATTGTGAGTGGGCGCGAGTTCATTATACACTCTATTTGAACCAGAACGGTCTGTAGTTCTTCATAAGTGAGGAGCTGAGTTCCGATTACACGGTACAAATGAGTCTTCATACTTTTTACATTTGATTCCCATATACCCCCGAAATGGGGCGCGCGTGGTGGAATCATTTTCCACTCAACCCGGCGATTAGCGAGTTCACGCTTTAAAGCGGGCTCGAATTCCGACTCAACCAAAAACATATAGAGATCATCTAATTGTGCCTTGGCACCAACAAAATTGGTACCATTATCTGAATACAAGCATGACACAGGGCCACGCCGAGAAATAAAACGGCTGAAAGCAGCCAGGAAAGCATTTGAAGTTAGGTCAGAGACCAATTCAATATGAATGGCCTTGGTTACAAGACATACAAAAAGACAGACATATGCCTTTTGTGAATGTTGTCCTCTCCGACGAGCAAGCGTGATACGGAGGGGACCTGCATAGTCTACACCGGTATGAACGAAAGCCTTTGCTTCTACAACACGATAGGAAGGTAAATCTGCCATCTTCGGTATAGGATGCGACGGATTTAAGCGGAAGCAGAAATTGCATTTCCGTACCTTTGCCTTAATAACAGTCCTGGCATCTAATATCCAATAGCGCTGCCGTAAGATGGACATAAGAAGTCCAGGGCCTGTATGACAGTTCATGACATGGAAATGATCGATGATAAGATTCACAACACAGTCATTTTTAGGTAGTAAAACCGGATGTTTAACCTCAAATGGTAAATCCGATTTAGAAAGCCGCCCACCAATACGTAACAAATTATCCTCATCGAGAAAAACTGATAAATTCCTAAGCTTTTTTGAAGGCAATTTGCCTTTCTGGAGTGCAGCAATATCTTCTATAAAATGAATACTCTGCACGGAACGAATCACAGCCTTTTCAGCAGTCATAAGATTATTGACCGTTCCAGAAGAGGGTGATACCTTTTTTGCGAATTGGAGGACAAAAACGACAATCCTTAAAAGTTTATTCCATGTGGATATACGCTGAGCCAGTTCACTCAGGACCGATTGTTCACGCTGAACTATTGCAGTGAGCACATTAGTTTTGTGCTCAGGCATTTCACCGATATTTGAGAAATGAAACGGTCTTAATGGCCATCCCGAGGGTGGGCTGCGAATCCACAATGGTCCATTCCACCATAATTCGTGTGAAATAAGCTGGGAAGGAAGCATGCCACGAGAAAGGCAGTCACTAGGGTTTTCACTACCGGCGACATGATAAAAGTTTTCAGGAGATAAATTCTCCTGACATTGAGCCACGCGATTACTAACAAACACCGACCATCGATGAGGCGACGAATGTATCCATGAAAGCGCAATGGTAGAATCTGAAAACGCATAAGTCCCTGCAATAGTAAGACGCGAACGATAACTATTTTGAACCGTCCGAATTAGTTTGGACATCAAGACCGCGGCACACAGCTCCAAACGAGCGAGTGTTGTTACTTTGGTGGGAGAGACCTTTGATTTTGCACACAACAATCTCACGGTTATATTCCCAGACAGATCAGTTGTGTGTAAATATATCACACAGCCATAACCATTCAGGCTCGCATCGCAGAAAGCAACGATGAGCACTGTACTGTCTTTTAGGACACCTACATGACGCGGGATTTTTATCGTAGAAATTAAAGGAAATTCCTGTGTGAGTGCCGAGAACCTTTGAATAACGCTCTCAGGGGGAGTATCATCCCAACCAATGTTGCACAGCCATAGCTCCTTAATAAGCAATTTAGCGTACAGAATGGAGGGGGCGACCAGGCCGAGGACATCAAATAA
This sequence comes from Limnephilus lunatus, assembly GCA_917563855.2. Lineage (NCBI taxonomy): Eukaryota > Metazoa > Arthropoda > Insecta > Trichoptera > Limnephilidae > Limnephilus > Limnephilus lunatus. Next base: position 83,124,815 of record OU830594.1, read on the forward strand.
GCGGGCGACTATAGACAGTATATTCCGCTTTGTACACTTCTCCTGGACATAATAAGTCGTAAAGAAGAAGCTGTCATCAACTGGTTCCCACGAGAGGCCTAACACCTTAGAGGTATTGTTAGAACCAACAGTAAAGTCCACCGTACTGCGGTGAGAATCTGGAAGGTTTTCAAGTACAACTTGAGAATTACTAGTCCATTTGACCAAATCAAAGGCACCGGACTTGAATAACGAGATTAATTCTCGAGAAAGACGTACGGCGCTGGATTCATCTTCAATAGAATAGACCAGGTCGTCCATATACAACTTGGACTCTGCCACATTGGCAGCATCCGGTAAATGTGGTCTCATATCTTGGGCTAACTGACGAACAGTCCGCATTGATAAGTATGGACTTGCCGTTAGTCCGAAAGGGACCCGATTAAATTGAAAAGTCCGTATGAGATCGTTGTTGGAGAATCGAAATAAGATTCTCAAATATCTACGATGCTTGCTTGGAACTTCAATCTGTAAATACATTTGCTTTATGTCCGCAGTCATAGCAATGGGAAAAAGACGAAAGTTAAGTAAAAGCAAAAACAAATCAGCTTGTAGATTGGGACCAGTATGCAAGATGTCATTTAGTGAGAGCCCTGTATGTGTCTTAGCACTAGCGTCCAGCACAATCCGAGGCATAGGTTTATCAGAACGAATGACGGCGTGATGCGGGATATAATATCCATCATCTATAATATCAGACTCTGGGACTTCTGACAGGTAATTGTTTTCAATATATTCACTGATAACTTTATTATAATTCTCCTGTAAAGAAGGCGATTGTTTAAATTTCCGCTCCAAGGCCATAAATCGACGCTGAGCGGTAGTTCGAGAATTCCCCAATTGGTTCGGGTCTTTACAGAAAGGTAAAGCAACAGAATACCTCCCATCGTCAGCGCGAGAAATAGATGAAGTAAACAGATTCTCACATTCCGTCTCCTCTGGACTCAGAAATTGTATGTTAGGTATTTCTTCTAACAGCCAAAATTTTTGCACTAAATCATTTAGCGCGAGTGCGGAAAATGACATATTTGTATTGGTCACTTTATGAGGGTAGTCACCCATTAGAACGAAACCAAACGCGGTCGATAATGCGGGGGGTGCACTAGTCCCTGATTCAACCCTGTCCCCTAAATAGATATGTGGAAATAATTGTGCCCCTAAGACGACATCTATATTCCCAGGAATATTCCACGTTAAATCAGCGAGGGGTATGCCCTCTAAGTACCTCATATCACCATTTGCTATATAGTGATTAGGTAACTTATCGGTAATGCACTCGACAACGAGCGCATATATGTTATATTTATTATTTGGGTATACGCGAGACTCAATGTCCAAATAAACGTAACCAAAAATTGGTCGAGATGCTGAACCAATTCCTTTAACAAAAGAATTACTCAAAGGAATTATTGGCAAATTCAGCGCCTTGCAACAATCAACCGTGATCAAATGATTTTGTGAGCCATTATCAATTAGACACCGAACAACAATTTTATTTCCATTTTTAAGTTTTGCATACACTTGAGCTGTTGATAGTAAAATTGTAGTATTAGGTGCTACTTTAGCTGACAATGAACACGAAGAGTTAAATAGCGAGGACTCCTCTAGTATCGCATCACAATTATCCGTTCCACTGACGCTGGATGGTACCAAAGGGGGGGAAGACTGCTCCTCATTGGTAAGTACTTCTGACGTATGTACATGAGTATTGGTTTTCAAATTATTCCCACTACCAAAATGAAGTAAGGTATTGTGTGGTTTTTTGCACAAATCGCACATAAGCGACGATTTACAAGAGCTTACAGCATGTGATGCGCTAAAACAATTTATACACAAATGTTTTGATTTTATAAAATCAAAACGGGCTCGTGGAGAACTTAGCCCTTTGAACCGAGAGCAAGCAGTAATTGCATGATCAGTTTTTTTACAAAACATACAAGATTTCGGGGGCGGAGTTGGTACTCGAGGTACATTCTCATTACTCGCGACGAAAGATTTATAATTGTTCGAACGGGATGAAGTCGCTGCAGGCGGCTTATTCATGGCACTTGATGACCCCTTTAAACGCTCTAATATTTTCACTTGATCTTTCACAAATGAGATCAACTCATTGTATGCAGGGATTTCTTGAGTTCTAATTGCCATTTCAAAATTCTGTGACGTTTGGGAATCAATTTTCCTTAACGCACAGTGTAATAATATGAAGTCAGTTAAGTCTTCAATATCTAACTGTTTTAACGCCAAAACAGATGAAGAGTATCTTTCAACAAACGTATCAAGACTAGCAGATGTATTTGTACAACCCTTTATGTCCAGAATATTATTCAAATAAAATGTGCCTAGTGCACGCTTATCTTGATATTTAGATACCAACGAATCCCAAATAATCCTGTACGTCTCTCCAGTAGGTATAATACCCGCAGTAATCTGCAATGCGCTATGCGTTAATTTACCTACCAAATACTGCACACGTTGTGAGTCATTCAGCTGTGTATTATTATGGATGTTCGATTTGAATGACTCATAGAATTTCGCCCAGGTATCCATTTTACCGTTAAAAGAGGGAAGCTCTATAGGAGGAAGTTTGATGACCGGTTCGCGAGAATCGCGGACTTTATCCTGTGACATTATTGTTGTTGCATTTTTAATTTTGTCACGTACGCGTTTCACACTACCAAATAAATCCTCAAAAGCATCTAATTGTTGATAATCCGGTACAAATGTCGGGTTTGATATCAATTGGACATCATTGATATCATCAATGACTTTTTCAAAGTCGTTACGCAACTCTTCAATTCTCTCTGACTTAGACAAGAAGCTTTCATTTAGCCTTGATTCAAAGGACGATATGTTCTTCGCCAAATTAAACAAATCGTTTAACCTGGAAAAAAGCCTTTCCTTTTTAGCTGTCAAAATGACCAACCGTCTAACGGTTTGGTCACTCGACTCTTCCGTAGTCAAGGGCATTTTAAATAAAATTATTTAAAAAATGTTCGTCACTTAATTTTCACAAAACTATAGGGTATTTCGTAAATTACCAAAGAATACGTAATCACAAACCTTTATTTGAGTAATTATGAAAAATGAGCAACCAATAAAAATTTTTAAGTTCTGCTTCAAATTTACCAAAAATATACGTAAATGACGCTTTATAAATAATTCTATAAGAGGTAGGTATTTCGATATTTACCAAAAAATTACGTAAACCGAATTTCCCCTCTTATAAAATTTATGCTGTATAATCAGTCTAATTATAACCAGCAAAACAATAATATATGTAGGTATTTCGATATTACCAAAATTACGTAAACCGAATCTCCAAATTATAATATTATTTTGCCTATCCGGTTATCAGAAGGATCATAATTATGCCAGCAAACAATAAAATAGGTATTTCAAGAATATTACCAAAAAATTACGTAAATCTGAAACCTTTCAAATTATATTAACTTTGCTGGAACTTAATCTGGCGAACGAAGGACCATAACTATGCATTATAAATATGTGAGCATGAGGTGTGTAAATTCCCCAAGCTCTCTGGGCTTAATACCCAATATACGATTAGGAAATCCTAAAATGAAATTCTACCTGCGCGAACAAATATATCACAAAGGAACAGAGCAGTCTTACACTCCAAGAAAAATAACAAATTCACCAACCTTGATTATGCAATTCTCTGCAGCTCGGGAGGCCTCCAAATTTCTGATCAATAAGTGTAATCCTTTTGTCTTGAATCGCGCAAGTAATTAGTTGTCCATTACAACATGTTCAATTTCACAATTAATCTGTTGTCAACATTTTATACAACAGAAATCAGTTTCTTGTCAATGTTACAAAGAGGAATTTTCCATAATGAAAAAAATAACAATCTTCAAACAAACGCACAATGACAGTTTCTTTTATTTGCTCTATTTTTGAAAATCAATCCATTTCAGGTTCCTTGTTAATTTCAAAGAGCGAGTAACTACCGTTCCCTGTGATAAAAATATATTTAAATATTTTTTCGAACAAACAATAAAAAACAAATTATAATGCTTAACCAGTCTCTTTAAGCCTTTTTTCTAAAGGGCCTGGTACCTGTCTGGAAAATGCACTCTTCTACCGAACCTTGTAGTAGTAATTTTGTCCGGGGTCTGTTCTGCGACAGGTTCTTCGATAGTCAACTTCTCTTCGGAAGGAACGAAGGCTGGTTTCAAGCGATCAATAGAGACGCGCTTTGGTTTTCCATTGATGATAATGACATATGTCTTTTCGTTACGTTCTTCCACTTTGTAAGGTCCATCGTAAGGGAGTTGCAGCGATTTTCGTGCGGAATCAGTTCTCAGAAAAACGTGAGTAGAAGAAGGTAAATCCTTATGTATGAAAAACTTTCCTGAACCGTGATTACTGGCAGGAGTAGATTTTATATTTTCAAATCTTCTTTGTAGTCGATCGACGTAAGTATCTGGCTCTTCGCGAGGCGTAGGAGTGAAGAAATCACATGGTAACCTCAGCGTTCTACCATAGGTAAGTTCAGCAGGCGAGCATTTTAAATCATCACGAACTGTTGACCTCAATCCAAGTAGTATAATAGGGAGAGTCTCCAACCAGTTCGGGTCGCCGTTAGCCATAAGTGCCGACTTGAGGGTTCTATGCCACCTTTCTATCATGCCATTAGCTTGAGGGTGGTAGGCGGTTGTCCGCGTATGCTTGATTCCGAATTTTTCTGTGAGTTTCTTGAAAAGACATGACTCAAACTGACGTCCCTGGTCTGTCGTAATAGTTTCGGGGACACCATGCTTCGAAATCCAGTGAGTTGTCAGTGCTGTGGCGACTGTATCTGCTGACATATTCTTTAAGGGGACTGCTTCGGGCCAGCGAGTGAATCTGTCAATCATGGTGAGCAGATATTGATAATCACTACAAGCGGGCAGGGGTCCAACCAAGTCGATGTGGACGTTCCGGAAACGGTCTTCAGGCAGAACATACGTGGCTCTTGGCGCGACTGTATGTCTGGAGATTTTGGCCTTTTGACAATTTATGCAATGTTTGACAAAGAACTTTATATCATTCGCCATGTTGGGCCAAACAAATCTCAATTTAATACTGTTGACAGTCCCATTAATGCCTGGATGACAAACATTATGCACATTTTCTATGACCTCTTTTCTCATAATAGATGGTACGAAGGGTCTTACATGACCGGTAGAGATATCACACCACAATGAAGAATTAGTTCCAGGAATCACCATTTGACGTAGAGAGAGAGAGGAGTCCTCAAGTGCCTTAGTAATTTCGTCGTCGTGACTCTGCTCTTGTCTCATTCTCTCATAGTCAATTGCAGAAGGGCTATTTATCTCTTCAATGCGAGAAAGAGTATCTGCAACTGTATTCTGGTGTCCGGAAATATGTTTGATGTTGGTGGTAAATTGAGATATATAATCGAGTTGTCTCTCTTGACGAGGAGAACTTGAGGCTCGTTTCTTGTTGAAAGCGAAAGTGATGGGCTTGTGGTCCGTGTAAATAGTAAAATTTCGACCTTCTAAGTTGCTCCTAAAATACTTTACTGCCTCGTAAACACCGGTTAATTCACGGTCAAACGTACTGTATTTACGCTGTGCCGGGGTAAATTTTCTTGAAAAAAATCCTAAAGGTTGCCATGCTGTACCTTTATTTTGTTGCAATGATGCTCCCATAGCCAGGTTGGATGCGTCCACCATAACTGCTAATTCAGCGTTTGGGTCTGGGTGTGCTAACAATGCGGCAGAAGCGAGGTGTCGCTTGCATTGGTTAAAATCCTCCGTTAATTCCGGGGTCCAAGTAAGGATACGTTTGTCATTCTTTTTATATCCAGAAATGCAATCAAAAAGTGTTGTTTGGGCGCTGATAGTGTTGGGTAAAAATCTTCTATAATAATTGAGCATTCCCAAAAAACGTCTTAATCCTTTGGCTGTTTTGGGGAGAGGAAAATCAATAATACTTTTCACTTTCTCTTTAATTGGAGTCATCCCTTCCGGTGAAATGGTATGACCTAGAAAATTAACAGTCGGGAGTCCAAATTGACATTTTTTAATGTTAATTACCAATCCATTATCTGCTAATCTTTTAAATAGAATACCCAAATGTTTTTTATGCTCCTCTTCATTGCTGGAGGCTATAAGGATATCATCAAGATAAACAAAGCAAAAATCCAGATCTCTGGTTACGGCATGCATGAAACGCTGGAAGCTTTGGGCAGCGTTGGATAATCCAAATTGCATAGTCGTAAATTCAAAAAGGCCAAATGGTGTTATAATAGCCGTTTTGGGTATATCTTCTGGTTCCATAGGGATCTGGTAGTATGCCCTCAGCATATCTATTGTTGTGAAGATTTTTGCTTTTGCGAGTTTATGTGAGAAGTCCTGGAGCTGCGGAATGGGGTATTTGTCGGGAATCGTTTTGGCGTTGAGACGACGATAATCACCGCACGGTCGCCATTCACCATTAGGCTTCTTCACCATGTGTAAAGGGCTCGCCCAGTTACTCTTGGACGGCCTGCAAATGCCTTGCTCCATAAGGTAATTAAACTCATTTTTGGCTGCTTCTAACAGTTTTGGTGCGAGTCTGCGAGCTCGTTCAGTTACAGGTGGACCCTTGGTCTCTATGCAGTGCGTCACTGTATGTTTCTTGTTATTTAGAGCTTGCATATTCGGTCGCGTCAGGCCTGGATATTTATTTAAAATCTCCCTGTATTTTTGTGATGAGGAAATACTGGAGATACCGGATGAGGGTCCATTGGATGTTGCGCCTCGAATCCGTAAGCCTGTAGACTGGTCTGTAAGTGTACCCTTTTTTAGGTTGACCGACAAGTTAAAATGATGGAGAAAATCAGCACCAAGTATGGCTCTATTCACATCAGCCACTATGAAACGCCATTTCATTGTTCTCCGGAGGCCGAACTTAAGTTCAATCGTCCTTGTGCCGTAGGTTCGGATGGAATTCCCATTAGCTCCGTATAAAGTTGTGGGGCACTTGTCGGAAGTTATGTAATTCTTCGCTATTTTCGATGTCTTCGGGATCACAGAAATGTCTGCGCCTGTGTCTACTAAAAACTTTTGGCTTGTTTCTTGGTCATAAAGGAAGAGACGACGAGTCTGAGTAGGAATGTCACATGTCTCTACTGTGGAATTCCTCCGTCGTTTCCCGACCTCTTCGAGCGGAAGGTACACGGTTGTTGGCATCGGTAGGCATTTTCACCGAACTTGGCATGTAATTTGCAGTACCCATTCGGTGCTTTGTTGGGCGATCTACCGCGGGACCTGGAACGTGGTCTTCTAGCGGGATTCTGATAGTTATTCTGACGACTATTATTGCGACGTGGACTCTGGCTTCTGTGCTCGCTGTAGGTAGATGGGCGGTCACGATTATGGACCTGCGACATCTTCAAAAGTTTCACCTCGTGGGTAAGAGCTGCGACCTGCTCTAAAAGGCCTTGCATTGACGTATTCCGGTTTTGGTGTCGTGGTCTACCGCGCCACATTCTGTTGCCAGGTACACATCAACTATCTTATCGGCAGCTAGTGCTAGTTGGTTTAGGTTATTGTCTGGAAGTGCTGAAAGCATGGCTTGGACATGCTGAGGAAGCCGTTGGAGCCATAATGTTTTTACGATGGCGCTCTCCGCTAATGCGGGTCCAGCTAACTCCAGCATGTGTCGTAGAAGTCCTGTGGGTTTTTGGTCTTCTAATTGTAATCCCGTCAATAGTCGTGTTAAACGCTTCTCTTCGGAGTCTTGAAGTCTGTCTATCAGCGATGCCTTGAGTGTGCAATATTTGTCCTTCACTGGCGGGTTTATCACTATGTCGCTAACGCATTGTAATGTTTCAGCGTCCAAGGCGGCGACTATGATGTTGTATTTAGTAAAATCTTCCTTGATGCGGGAGTTAGTAAACTGAGCCTCGGCTTGAGCGAACCATAGACTAATGTTACTTCTCCAACAACTTGGTAACCTCACAGAAACGTGATGGATGGATGTTTCCGAAGAACAGCCCTCGTTGTTTGATTCCATGTTTGGTGTTGGATTTTCCTTGCGCAATATTTCTTCAGTTCTTTTAGCTATGTCGCTTGTAATTTTTTTTATTTTTTATTTTTTATTTTATTTTTTTATTTTTTTTTTTTTTTTTAATTGATAAACTAACGTTTAAACAAGATTTTTATGCATAGCACAAAGGGTATATAACAAATATTATAATCAATAATTATCAGCCTGAAACACTCATCTACATTGAAAAAATCTTCCGAGAAAAGATACTGGCCCGTTGGCGGCCAGTATCTTTTCTCGGAAGATTTTTTCAATGTAGATGAGTGTTTCAGGCTGATAATTATTGATTATAATATTTGTTCTATGTCGCTTGGTTCAATGGAGGGTGTCTCTCCGGTAGATGTCATTTAAGTGCAGACAATAAAGGCGAGACAAAAATATGGAATACCCGACAGTGAAATAAACTCCTTTGTGATAAAGCTAGTTAAAATTGAAATTCTCAATTTTTAAATTAAAAATAAAAATCCACACTAATGCCTTTTCTCTTTCAAAAATTTTCAACAATAATTCTGATAAAAATAAGTGGGAATTATATACCTCCACTATTTATTAGTTGATTCGATAGTTGCTTAAAAACTTTAAAAATCGTTAAAATTGTTAAAAATTTTTAAAATAGTTGAATATTTTCTAAAATTTTATTGTTAAAATTTATTAAAATTTTGTTAAAACTTTTTTTTTTTTTAATTTATTAAAAAAATTTTGTTGTTGTATAGATAAACTCGTTTTCGATGATATTATATAGTTTTAGATGATAAGAAAGGAACTTTAAAAATCGTTACAATTCAGAACATGTGCGATTTGCAACATTATTGTATTAATTTGACCTCAAGAAAAAATATGGCGTCATTGTCGTAAAAATATGTCGAACCAATTTTATCCGGCGACGATTCTCAGATGAATTCTGGATGCAGATGGAGTAGATGCTGGTCTCCCTGATGACGGATTCAGGATCCTGCGTTCTCTGGCGGAGATCTCAGGATTCACGTTCCCTGGTGATGAACTCGGGATGCCTCGTTCCCTGGTGATGATCACCTACGGTCATCGCTGCGCCAATCCGTTCTCACTGAAATAGAGGGTAAAACGCACTTATCATTCAGGAAGGAACAATTTATTTAACAAAACATAGCGGGATAATAATGTAAAACGCACTTATTATTCTGTAAAAAATGATTATGTTACTAAAACATTAGTGGGATGATGATGTTTTAATTCATAATTAGATGTAAAACATGTGTTTGACAAGAATGTGTGACAATGCTATCGAAATAACACGGTCGTGTATTTATTTTAAAAATTACTGGAACATTTATTTCAAAAGGGATTTTACTTTAAGTTATGCTATAAAACAATAGAATTTACTTACTTGCTGTCCAGGATTCCGTCTTGGAACGTTTCTCCCCTCCCGCCAGCAAGCTAGTTCTTTTAATCGAAAGGTCACCAGTTTTAGTAGATGCTGGATATCTCTGCTTACCTCATCAGAGATATCCGGGTTCTCTAAATAAATGGTCACGGAATTTAGTTTATAAATCATAACACTGATTGCTCGGTAGAGTTATATTTTATTTGACACCAGAAGTGAGATATTACAAGGATTCTATCCGCGACAATAATTTGCGTAATTAAAAATAGCTCGCTGACAGGAGGAACGCTCAGACCGGAATGATCTGGAAGTTTTTTCCACTCGCGAGCTCCGTTCTGTCATCTGCGCATTTTGCTGCGCAGGCAAGTGTTGCTAGAGTCAAGATGACATTATGCTCAAAATATAATAATAATCGCGGTGCCTACAGATTTTTCTTATGTTATCAATAATATTATTCTCAAAAAAGTTTCTTCAATAAGGGATCTAGGAATCACTCTTGATTCTAAATTCATATTTGATGTACATATTAACAACATTAACTGCAAATCATTAAAAATGATGGGATTTATTCACAGAATATGTAAACCTTTCAAAGATCCTCGATCAATTCTAACTCTTTACAATGCCTTAATTAGAAGTAAACTTGAATATGGAAGCACTATTTGGAATCCACATTACTGCAAATATGAAAACATTGTAGAATCGGTTCAAAAAAAATTACTAAGAATGTTATCCTTCAAATGTGGACTACACGACCATCTCAGATCATACGATGTACGTCGTGATTACTTCAAGATTGATACACTTAAAACTAGAAGGCAATTGACTGATCTAATATGTTTACATAAAATTATTCACGGCCATCTTGATACTAAATTATGTCTTAACAGTATTAAAATAAATGTCCCCAATTCCCATTGTTTAAGACGCCATAACATTTTTCATATTAATATATTTAAAAATAATATCGCCTACTTCAGCCCTCTGACCCAGATGTGTCGACTGTACAACAAGATAGAGTGCGCTGATGTGAATATTTTCATTGATAATTTGTACAGTTTTAAAAAAAAAGTTCTAGCGCTGTTAAAAAGTAGTAACTAATTATATTGTGTGAATTGTCCCTCTATGCATGCTCGCGTATTTCATATGTCTTTTACCACTCATTGTAATGTGTTACTTGAGTGACCTTGTATATAATTCTGTATTCTAATTTGTGATGTTTTTGTTTTTCTAATTGTATTTATTGGTATTTAATTGTACGTAATTGTAGATTTTTATAATTGTGTAATAACTGAGTTTTATAAGTGGATTGTTCTCATGTAAATGTAAACATCTGTAAAACCCAGTATAAATAAATAAATAAAAGCCATTTCGTTTCCGAATGATTTAAAGTGTTTCTCCGTATCAGAACTAAGAGTATTTACCATTCTGGTTCTGCATGCCCTGGAACCGTTACATATTCATCCGGATCGATCGGCCATAGAGCTCGTTTAATAATAAAATTAAAAAATTTATAAATTAACAATACATTTAAAATTCAATATCAATATAGGAAGCGGGTGTCGGCACCACCCCAAGATTCGTTAGATGACCAATAATTTACCGAAGATCACCCAAGGGTTCGTTACAATTGATGAATTAGCAGGGGTGCCCGAGTTCATAGGGTGAGGTTTTTCGGTTGGTCGGTCCGGTTGAGGGAGACCCTTTGATCTTTCCGAACAGACTCTTTCGCGTTGCACCGCAGTAGGAGGGATGGATTCGTCCGTCACTCCAGAACACACTATTCCCTACATTCCTACTAACTCTTCACACTTTTTTCTCTCATATGTTGTTGCACGATAAAGTAAAAAAAATATATACATAATATTATCAACCTAAGCAAGTCACAGCATTAATTATTATAGACACCGTCGACGATAAAGCCTAATCACGTACACAAAATATATCTCCGCATTTAGAGATAGGTATATTGTCGAATATATTGCAAAGGGACCTATTATAAAGTATGTTAGGAACTCGTAAATATAATATTTGAAAGCCACGCAGACTCGGCGCACAGCACACCTCAGCGATTTGTCATCCCCAAATAAATAAATACATCATTCACGACAAATAATTCAATATATTTACCTAAATCCAACGCCAAGTTTCTCGCCCACCACATGATGTATGGCGGCGAGTTTATGGGCAGGATTGGAGAGGGGAAGAGGAAGGGGAGGTGTTCGTGACCGGAACTGGCGCAGCTTCCGGCTTCTGCTTCCGGTCTACTCACCACTCGCTTCCGATTTCCATTCATTCCGGAAAATGAGGAGGAGTAGCAATTATCTGATGTTAAGCAGAAATGATGATGTCTCAATCAGCGGTAAATATTGATTTATAGACCACGCCAGAGTTCCACGTATCGAGTAAGTCATTTTGGATTAATTCATATCGAGTAACTAAGTCACTTTGGAGTAAGTCATATCGAGAAAGTCATTTTAGAGTAAGTCATTTTGGAGTAAGTCATATCGAGTAAGTCATATCGAGTAAATCATGTCGAGTAAGTCATATCAAGTAAGTCATATCGAGTAAGTCATTTTGGAGCACCATTTTTTAAAGTGAGCCACAACTGCTCCCAACCGTCTGGAGCCAGTGTGACTATGGCATCCCTAATTGGAGTTTGTTGTGGGGCTGAATGTAGTAGACAGGGGAAGCAGACGCGAAGTAGGAAGATGGGGAAGTACCTGACTATTCAGATCTAGTCACCAAATTCTACTAAAGCCATTTAAAGCAATATATTGATTCCGAATGGTAGTCTTACGCCAGTAAGATTTCAAATATTATATGAAGACCGTATGATAGATTCTCCTAACTTAAAAAATGAATTGTTCAAAAACAATCTTTAAAGCACAGGCATCGGGTGGGAATGCTACCCTTGTTCTACCAATATTTACATAGAATATGCTCTGAGGAACTAGCGTCATTGATCCCTTCGGCACCGGTGCATAGTCGGAAAACAAGGTAAACGCGCGCCCAACAGATGAACAAGTGTCCTAAAAAGAAACAAAGGACAAGCTATATCTTATAAGTATAAAAAATTATGAAATTCCACAACTAATTAGTTTATTATGAATATTTATAAGGAAAAATAGTTTATAATATTTCATGTACAAAAAGCATTAACAATGAAGATCAGTGACAAAGTGCAAACTTTTAAAATTTAAATTCTGATATGCAATTTTGTCTCCCAGTTGTCTTTGAATACAAGGTTTTGCAAATAACATTTCATACTAATGACCAAGTATTTCATTCCTGTTCAAAAGAAGTCTCAAGTACACACCATGTTTATAAATATGTTGATATCAAAAAGAATTTAAAAGCGTTGTATAATTTATTCGGCAATTTATCATTTTTCCAACCGAATAGAGCTTGACTAGTAGAACTCAGTGTAAATAAAATGCAACAAGCAATTTATTTAGAGTTAGTTTTGCTTCGGTCTGTCGGGATTGAAATAATGGATGTGTTAGAGACACGAAGGTAATAATCTTATTCCAAGTATTCTCCTAGCCATGGCCTCTTCCTCCTCTACCTCCCAACTACCTCCTTCTTGTGTCACTGCACCTTCTAAATTTTACATGAGAACTGATTAAATAAAAAGTGGATAGAACATTATATTTAAATGTCATTCACATTTCTTTCAACAACAATAACAAATAATTGTTGTAGACAATATAAGCGACACTCATATAATGTCTGAGGTTTGTAATTAAACACAAAAAGCCGATTCATAAATGAGACGTTTATTGACACTGTTAACAAGTTCAAGGTTATCTATCAAGTGAAGTGACAGACCTGCCAACTATCAGAATGTGACAGCTGATGCATACTATTACCAACATAACATCCTTTCCTCCTTCCATTTTTTTTAAATTTTATTTTTATATAAAACCAAATAACAATGACAAGGAAACTTAAGAGTAATCACTATGACTAAATCGTACAGGAGGTTTCACAACTCTGCCAGACCTAGTTATAACATCATTATTTCCACTAGTGCTGGGTAAAGGTTCAATAACAATTTTATTTTCCTGACTTCTAACGTCTTGCCATTTATCTTGATTCTCATAACTTGATTTTGACTTAAGACAACTTTTTTTATTTGGTTAACATGAACCTTTTTCACCTCTCCTCCGATTAATTGAATTAAATACACCCATGAACTTAATTTTAATTTAACAGTTCCCTGAAACCATTTCATAGGACCTTTCACATGTCTTAAATAGACCAAAACGTTATCATTTTCCTTAAACTCTTTCAATGTATTTTTTCTCGATTGTTTGACATTTTGTGATTGTTTACTTTTATTGACATGATTTTCTTCAGACAAAATATGTAATGGTGTACGTGGCTCATATGAAAATATTTTAGCCATTGGAGATACACCCGTAACAGAAGTAGGAGTGGAACGATAACTATACAGACAATCTATTAGACGTTGAGCTGGCGACAAAAATTTAGAATTTTTCGAAAACATAAATTTAATTAATATTTTTTTGAAAGTTTGAACAGACCGTTCTGCTAATCCATTTGATTCAGGATTATACGGTGGACTAAATAATAATTTAATTGATTTTTCTTTACAAAAAATAGAAAATTCCTTGCACGAAAATGGAGGACCATTATCACAAACAATAGTTTTCGGAAAAGCGAATCTGGAAAAAACTTCACTTAACTTAGATAACAAATCCGAATATTTAGTATTTTTCATGTAAAAACATTCTATCCACTTTGAATATGAGTCGCAAACTGTGGTATATGTCTATCGTTCGTTCGGAGACATTCGGGCGTAGCCGAATGCTGCCAAACTTACAGCCGCTGGGCGCTCGGGCGCTATCGTTAATTCATTCCTAACTGAGAGCTCCCACAATAATTACACGTTACCAACAATAATAATTCCGCTGTAATCCAATTAAATAAATAAGAATACAAGACGAACTTGCGTTGTAATTAACATAGAATATTAAAGAACATTACAACTGGCGCAGCCGTAGGATAAAAATTAATTGGATTGTGGGAGCATACACAAAAAATTTTTTTTTTTTGTTACACGAAGCAAGGAGGGCTAAGTCATCCCGATTTTTAAGGCTACCTACAGCCGAGGAAGGAAGTCCTAGTTATACTATCCCTGGAGCCACAGTCTGGGTTGTTGGGTTGTCGAGGAAAGGGCACCCGGAAAAAACACAAGGAGGCAGTGGTCGTTTTTGGGGCTTGGCAGATTGACCAGTCGAGCCTGTCCACGGAAGTTGAAGTCCGAGAGAAGCCGAGGAAAGGGCTCTCTCACATACGAGAAGGAAGTCAACAGCCGCAATATCAGAAGTTAAGGTTTTTTGATTCTTTCTTGTAGAGGATTTATCGAATTGTGTATTTTTTTTTGTTTGTTAAGTTATTGTTGTCGTTCGTGTACTTGTACGGATAGTGTCAATTTTTTTTCCTCTCGTGAGAATGGAATCCGGGAGAATTCCACCGTTTTCTCACATAAATGGAGATTGGAATGTATTTCGGCTCAGATTAGAACAGTTCCTCTTATTGCATGATGATATCACGGAGATTAAGAAAAAGGCTTATCTGATAAACTCGCTTGAAGCAGAATCCTTGACCCTTCTGACTAATTTATGTTTTCCATCTAAAATCACTGATGTTACATTTGATAAATTAATTGAGTTGCTCGAAAAACATTGTGTAAAATGCAGATCTATCTTTCGGGAGCGCGAATTGTTTTTTCTTGCTAAACAGGATCAAAACGAGTCGATTAAGGAGTTTGCAGCAAGACTTAGAGGGTTAAGTACTTATTGTCAATTTGGGGCTAGATTAGAAGCTAATCTGGTAGATGTTTTTGCGATTGGTTTACTTCCGGGTCCAGTGCATGTAAAATTGTTTATTGAAGGCCCTAAGTTAAATTTTAATCAGTTAGTTGAACTGGCAGTTACCGCGAAAGGTCCTGAAATAGAGTCAACTAAACTTAAATTGGAAGTAAATACTGTGAGAAAGTGTGCAAGATCACCTTCACCAGCTCGTACGCCGAATAAACGTTCATACAGTAGCGACGGGCGCGGATCGTTTAAACAGTTAAATACCGTTTCATCTCAAAAGAAATGCAGTATTTGCGGGAAATTAAATCATGACACGCGTAATTGTAGATTGAAGGATGCAAAGTGCTATAATTGTGGAAAAATAGGGCATTTAAGAAAAAATTGCAGGTACGGATCAGTGAAATCAGTTATGAACTGTAATGATAATAATATTGATACTGTAGCATTTATGAAAGCAATCACAGCTCAGTTGAAATTAAATGGTAAAAATTTCAATGCTATGATTGATTCGGGCTCATCAGTCTATGTTATTCCAGAAATTTTGTTTTGTAAACATTTCAGTAATTTAGAATTGTCACCCGAATCACGAAAGATTTCAGGTTATGATGGTAGTATATTGGATGTTGTAGGTAAGATAAATTTCAAGGTCGAGTACAAAAATATAGTTAGGTTTGTAACCTTTTTTATTGTAAACAACGGTTCAGAACTAATAGTTGGGAGAGATTTCATGGAAACCTTCAAACTCAATATTATTCCGGGACAAAATACTATTAATTCAGTTACGTTCGCGAATAAGAACAAATTTCAGAAAATGGGGAATGTAAAACCATATATTTCAGGGTATGGAAGTTCTAATCTTAGGGAACATAAAACCATGTTTACGGAGCATGGTAGTTCATGTGCAAATAATAGGAACGTAAAACCATATTTAAAGAATACGGTAGTTCAATTGCTAAGATTATTTTCTGGGGAACCGATGGTATCAAGGGGGAACCAGGCAGATTTTCTGTCTCGGTTACCGTTGAAGAACAGAGCTGAGAACTCTGTTAAAAATACGAAAGGTTTTCTTAAAAAACTAATGGTTGGAAATAAATTTCGGTTTGATTACAGGGATAAATTGTTACAATTTTTGTCAGATTATAGAAATACACCACATTGTACGACTGAAGTCGAGCCAGCAGTTTTGCTTTTTGGTAGAAAACTGAGATCTACATTTGACAGTCTCATTCCAAGAGATATTGAGCAATTTGTGTCTAAAAAACATGAATTGTCGAATAAAAATATTGAGACCAATCAACGTAAACAGGCAAAAAATTATGGTGGTGTCAAGTCTAGAAATTTTATTGTGGGACAAAAATGTTTTATTAAGGATTTCAGGCAAAATAATAAATTTACATGGGTAAAGGGAATAATTACACAGAAACTTGGGAAAAAATTGTATTTGATTAAAATTTGTGATTCACATTTTATATGGAAACGTCATGTTGACCAGATGAGGGGCTTGTCGGTTAGCTGGAGCGATAATGTCTCAGATTTGCCAAATTCCGCGTCTGATGATTCGAGGACTGAACAGTCTGAGAAGGAGTTGTCCAATCTGTGGAGTGAGCTAACGGTTTGTTCTCCTGATTTCAGCCTGGCGAGAGGAGAGGAGACAGCGCTGGAAAGTGCAGACACGACGAGACCAAGTACGGTGGATGAGGCAATTCCTAGTACATCGTGTCAACCAGTTTCATGGGCGGGAAGGCTCCGACCTAGATAAATCCTCTCCAGGAAAGAAACAAAAACTATTGAGTGTTTTAAATTGTGAATAAACAATATATAAATGTGTAATTAAAATAATATATAAATGTGTGTATAATATGTATTAGCATGTAAATAAGGAGACATATGATTTTGTAAATGAAATAATAATTAAGAATAATTGTATTTGTGTTGGTAGCGCTTAATTAGAGGGAGGAAGGTGTGGTATATGTCTATCGTTCGTTCGGAGACATTCGGGCGTAGCCGAATGCTGCCGAACTTACAGCCGCTGGGCGCTCGGGCGCTATCGTTAATTCATTCCTAACTGAGAGCTCCCACAATAATTACACGTTACCAACAATAATAATTCCGCTGTAATCCAATTAAATAAATAAGAATACAAGACGAACTTGCGTTGTAATAAACATAGAATATTAAAGAACATTACACAAACTAATAAGTATTTAGAACTTTTTAAATCAAAAAAATCCAAATGGACTCTTTCCCATGGACTTTTAGCAATAGGCCAACTATGGCGCACATTTTTGTTAGCATTTTGAACAGACTGACACATTTCACATCTAGAAATAACATCTTCAATATCTTGATTCATACCTAACCACCATACATATGAACGGGCAAGAATTTTTGATCTGACTATACCAGGATGACCATAATGTATTAAATTTAGGACTTTGGACTTAAGAGATTCTGGTATTACAATTCTGTCACCAAATAAAAGACATTTTCCTTTGACTGACAGTAAATTTTTAAACTTAAAATATTTTTTAATTTCTGGACTTGACAAGTTTTCAATCCAACCGATTGAAACATATATTATGATATTTCATCTTTTTCAGAATGACTTTCAACTTCTGAGAATGGAATTAAAGGTGTAGACATGTATACAAAATTACATTCCTCAGTATTGAATTGTTGTTTACTTGGTAAACGTGACATTACATCTGCTTGAGGAATTTTCAATCCTTTTTAATATTCCAATTTATAATTGTACGCAGACAATATTATAGACCATCTTATAAGACGTGATGCTGCTAAAACGGGGACTTTTTTGTTTTCAGCAAATAAAGACAACAATGGAGCATGATCAGTATATATCGTAAAATGACGACCAATTAAATACTTGTGAAATTTCTTTATTCCAAAAATAATTGCAAGGGCTTCCTTGTGCAATTGACTATAATTTCTTTGAGCTGAATTTAATGTTGCAGACTCAAAAGCTATAGGAAATTCTTGATTCTTTACGACATGACTTAAGACACAACCGACACCGTATGCACTGGAATCGACTGTTAGAGACAATGGTTTTGACGGATCAAATAAAACTAACATAGTTTTATCTGACAAAAGAGACTTACTATTTACAAATGCCTTTTCGCATTCATCAGACCAACACCATTTTACATTTTTTCTTAATAAATTATAAAGTGGTTCTAGCACTGTAGGACACATAGGAATAAAATTCCTGTAAAAATTCAACATTGACAAATATGACTTTAGTTGAGTAACATTTTCTGGACACCCAGTAGACTTAATTTTCTCAACTTTCGACAAAGACGGACTTTTGCCTTGACCTGACAAAGTGAAACCTAAAAATTCAAAAGAATTCACAAAAAACTCACTTTTAGACATATTAATTTTTATATTAAACTCATTTAATTTTGACAAAACTTTATCCAAAGTATCAGAACACTCCTTTTCGTCTTTACCCCCTACACAAATATCATCAATGTATGCAGCACAGTTTTTTATGCTACCCAAAACTGTATCAATTACCATTTGAAATACGGCAGGAGCCGATGATAATCCGTAAGGTAAACGATTATAGACATATAAACCATAACATGTATTAATTGTAAGTAATTCTTTACTAGAATCTGACACAGACAACTGTAAATATGCGTTTGTTAAATCTAATTTACAGAATACTTGACAACCTGAAAATTTATTAAAAATATCCTCTGGACGTGGAATAGGATATTTATTTATTATTGTTATACGCCCATAAGGGCTTTTACATAGATTATAAATAAGTTTTACAAAAGTAAGTTTTACAATATTGATCAATTCTCAATTGTGGATTGACTGTAGATTTCAAATCTGCACATAAACGTAATTTTCCATTTTGTTTAGGTACACAAACTATTGGGGAAGACCAATTACTATATTTTACTTTTGAAATAATGCCTTCGCTTTCAAGACGACTTAGCTCTTGGCAAACTTCAGCACGAAGTGCGTAAAGAACTTCATATGCTTTGTGGAAAACAGGAGTAGCATTATTTTTTAAACTTAAATTCACAGAAAATTCTTTAATTGGTAAATCGTTATTAGTAATCGAAAAAGAATTTAAATATTTTTGTGACAATTTTTTGATAATATTTGATTTATTTTTCTCGCTGACAGACACTGAATTTACAGTATTATTATTTATATTTGACACTAAAGAACTTATGAAAGTATTTTCCCAAGATGGATTAAACACTTTTAACCAATTTCTACCCAGAATAGCATCAGACGATAGATTTTTTATAACCAATATTGGTAAATCTATTATAACATTAGAATCAACAACATTTACTTTTGCCATAAAAAATCCAAAACACAATAAATTTTGACTATTTGCTGTAAACAAATTACCGTAGAATTGCTTTAACTGACAAGTTTTGAATAATTTTATGTACATTTTATGACTTATTAATGTCGATGAACTTCCTGTGTCAATCATGAAAGAAATTTGGATACCATTTACAATTAAATTAATTTCCGCTGAATCAGACACTGACATATTTAATACATTTATATTATTGACACATTTTACGTGATTGATGATTGATTTTGCACTTGGACAAAATTTCGACGTATGACCGTAAATATTACATTTGTAACATTTCCACTTTTTTTGACGGACATAACTCCGGTTGGTGAGTTATAAAACACCTCTCGCATCTTCTGGACCCTTGACGTGATGGAAATGACGGATGACTTGATGACCTTGAACTCCTTTGACCCAGATGAATTCGCCTACTCGGACTATGCTGACGTGAAGGGCGATCCTTTGAGACATGACATGTTTTTTTACGTGACATTTTTGACTTGACTTCACAAATTTCCGATGTATAATTTTCTTTGTGTAAAATTTGCTCTGAGCTGTGACTTAGTGTCTCAATATTCTTGACAATTAATTTTGCTTTTTCAAAAGTTAACGTTTCGTCTTCAGATAGTAATCTTCTAGTCATTGCATCGTTTTTTAAACCACACACCAATTTGTCTCTCAGAGCTTCGTCTAGAAAAGCACCAAAATTGCATGATATTGACAGACTTTTTATATCCGTAATATAATCATCGATTCCTTCGTTAGAATGTTGTTTCCGGTTATAAAATTTATATCTTTGGGCAATTGTACACTTTTTTTCTTCATATTTACTCTTCAGTGTTGTTACCATTTCGTTGAAGGTTAAATCTTCTAGATTTTTCGGATGCACTGTCTCTTTTAAAATTTAAAATTTTTCTGCACCGATCCACATACATAAGTAACCAATTTTTTCTTTCTCTGCGATATTAATAATCTTCAGATAAATTTGAATGCGTTCCAAAAACATATTGAAACTTTCGCAATCCGGTTCGAAATGAGGCACTGGCAAATTACTATTCGACATGTTGAAAAAAATGTTTTTTTCTGCGGCGAAATCACTGTTAATTACTGACAATATTATTAACACACGTTTTTTATTGTTTTACTGATTTTCTCGTCGCCAATTATAATGTCTGAGGTTTGTAATTAAACACAAAAAGCCGATTCATAAATGAGACGTTTATTGACACTGTTAACAAGTTCAAGGTTATCTATCAAGTGAAGTGACAGACCTGCCAACTATCAGAATGTGACAGCTGATGCATACTATTACCAACATAACAACTCAAAAGAAAATTTGAAACAGAAAAATCAGTAAAAGATACAGTCGCATCTAGGAATTGAACCCAGGACATTAGAATTTTCGGATGTACGAGATCTATAGGCCTGCACAAAAACTGTAAACAATAAGCGTCGGCACACAAAGACGCCCGAAAATCGCAATGTCTTGATAGAGATGTGTTCTCGCTTTGACAGCTGTTAAAGTTCCGTAGCATGGTCACAAGCGTCTATGCTGGACGGGCATTTACTGCGCATTGAGGTGGAGTGGTATTGCGTCTTCCACCGTGCATTGTGAGATTTTTTTTATTGATTATAAAAAAAGAAAGACAAACATTCCCGGGTTACGAATAACCCAGCAATATTTGAAAATCTCCTACTACCACCACAGAAAGCCGAAAATGTTGCTTGTGTTGTGACAGAGGACTTAGCCAGCGGAGGAATCGAACATGCGACGCCCGGGTGAGACCCAAGCGCTATGCCCACTCAACCACTGACCGGTCGTCATCATGGAATGCTCTTGCATCGCAGCATGTAGGCTGCGGTGGATGCTGGTTGCTGGTAATCGAGACGAGCTACGCCCCAGATGGTGTATGTTCTCGTGGTTTGCTGCATATCTGTCATCAGCATCATAGGGAGTGGTCGCAGCAACTCACATATTGATTGGCTTCAGGATAATCAGTCTACTTTCTATTGGGCGTGCTGCGGGTGTATAGCACGCCTCTCTAAATGTTGCCATCATTGACAAACGTGGCGTCATCATCAGGTAGATCTGCATTCTATTGGGCTTGGCGGGACTGCTGGGGCGGTCGCAGCCACTCACATGTTGTTTGGCTTCAGGGGTAATCGGTCTGCATTTTATTAGGCGTGGCGGGAGTCCTTATCATGTATCTTGCTCAGGCGTTATCATCAGGGCAGAGAGATGCAAGGCCCGATGCAAGGGGGCCCTAGGCTAGCAGCCCGGAGCAAGATGGCCAGGGGTAGCGCAGCGACTTCAAGGGCTTGGTAAGAATCAGCAAGTTCAAAGGAGCCCGAGGATGGCCATGGGGCTCAGGCGTCAGCGTTTTGTAGGTATTATTCAGACACACTGGCAGGCGATGTCGCTCCGACGAATTCTTGAGTTGGAAAGAGACTGCAGTTTTGAAGTTCCAACTGGTGACGGCGATACTGACATCTTGAATTGAGTAGGAAGTCTAAAGAGACTGCAGTCTTGAAGTTCCAACTGGTGACGGCGATACTGACGTCTTGAATCGAGTAAACGGTATGTAGAGATTTTGCTTCTTATACTGACGGCGAACGACTGAATGAAGCTGCCCCTTTGGTACCGGCTTTTATAGTAAGGTGGTAGGTCCGGTGTCAGGTGATTCACGGTTTTAAATGTTGTGACATCAATATTTAAACACGGCCACGTAATGCAGAAATAATAATGCAAGAAGGATTTGGCTGTGAGCCATCTAGATTGCATAACACGTTCGATACATCGGGGTTTCTGCCTCTTTGAAATTGTGTTAAGAAATTCAAGATAATGTTGGTAGTTCTTATATATGAGGTTTTACTCATTAAGTTATTTCAAAAATATAAAAATTAATAACAACTCAACCTCACTTACTCAAGTGATGCCTAGAGGAACTGATATTTTTAGCTCTTTCTGTAAAGCTTTTTTGCTCTTTCTATTTTTAGCTCTTTCTGTTTTGTTTCCGGTTAATTTTTCCAATTTTAAGTTAAGAATTTTTAATAAAGTGTTATTTTTGTTAGTATGCCCAGTTGTTTCGCGGAAATTCAAATTCAACACACCTAATCATCAAATAGCCATTCAGCGCCATTTTATTTTCTTGAAATTTGAATCGTCCCCTTTAAAATGCTATTCTAGGTGCGTTGCAGCTTTTTATCAAATTGTAATTTGCTACAATAGTAGTTGTCTTCTTCTGCAGATCACAATTTGTTCGAAGCTGAAATGGACTTAGAATCAGCTTGTCACGAAACTTTTCAAATAATAAAACAAAAAGGTACTGATTGGCTAATTGATGACCAACGAGATATTTGAATTTCTGCAAAACAGCTGAGGCTTCAAACAAAAAATAACAGTTTATAATTAACTTTTTCATTAACATTCAGAGTCCCGCTAAACATACGATAGAAATTATGTAATGAGTATAAAATTAGTGAATTGCACTAGATACACTCGAAATAAAATGTAATAACGATTAAAGACCCTGGATTCCGTTTTCTACCGATTTACAAAATACTTACCTTGAACACTTTAAGCTTTTAAATAATATACGTTATTTTTTAAGATAATCTCTTCATTTGCAGAGTTGAAAAATAAAATATATGAAATTACTCTGATGAATAAAAGACGCAAACCATGCTCCGGAAATTATTATTATCCCTGTTTTTCTGTTATTTTGCAAGATATGTGTGTTTCAATTCACAGTGTTTCTTTAAGTGATACTTAAAACATTTCCCACGCACTTTTTTCGCACCACGAGCAAATCGCTCGATATGATTTTAGATTTTCAAGGCCAGAAGTATTATCATGATTTGTTTTAGGGGTATTACGCCGTGTTGCACTGTTTTTTTTTATATATCTAACGTATCTGACAGCGTTTCGGTGTTCATCATCAGGGCAGTTGTGACCTGATGATTGAAAATTTCATTTGAAAATTCAAAGTGTTTCCTTAAGTACAACTTTAGACTTTTGTCGACAAATTTTTGATCTATTTGAAATATGTCATTTTTTTAAACATTTTCGCTTACTATTAATAATATATATATTTTTTTATTAACATCAGTATCACACTTGTATCTCGCATTCAAACCAATTATTTTTTAACGCTTTCAATGACGTAAAATCTACATGTTTGAGAGTTTTTAATTTAACAAACAGATTTTCTTGTAAGTCCTCTCTGCACACCCTTTCGGGAACACTTGGTTGTATTTTATCTAAGTAGGTATACTGTATTTTCCCTAAACCGCTTGGGTATTATATTTTTTTTTTTTTTTTTTTAAATAAAGACAAACATTCCCGGATTACGAATAAACCAACAATGTTTGAAAATCTCCTACTACCACCACAGAAAGCCGAAAATGTTGCTTGTGTTGTGATGGAGGACTTAGCCAGTCGAGGAATCGAACATGCGACGCCCGGGTGGGACCCAAGCGCTATGCCCACTCAACCACTGACCGGAAAGTATATAAGTATACTGGGGGGCCAACTATCGGGGAATCAACAGTCAATGAATATATTAAGGTGTTACTATTCGATTTCGATTCCCATTACAATATTTAAGTCTGAAAAGTGTACTTAACCAAAACAGTTCATTTTAAAAATAAATTATTACATTGAAGAGGGAAGTTAAACGAACAAACAGTAGAATAATGGTTTGGTTAGGAAAAGGTGGAGATTGGTTGGAAGTTAGACTAATATCCTGTGGAAATGTTGTAATAAGTGTAAATTGAGGAATATAAACATGAGAGAATTCTGGGAATTGTTATTTCAATCAAAAGAAACGTTTTCTGTAGACACGCAACCAAGTAGAAAAACAAAAGATTTTTTTATCAACGTACAGCACATCATTCTTCGCTTCCTCGAAGCAAGTGTAGCTAAGGCTTACTCATTTAAGGAGTGGTTTGAGAATGAATAATTTGAAACTTCTTTTGAAATGTTTTTATCCATGTTATTGACCCGATCGTAATAATTAATCAACCTCACAACATATCCGACCGCTCTGGTTGGTGGTTATTATCCTTGGTTACGAATCTGGAGGTTGCGAATTATAATTACGGCTTGCGCAAAAAAATGTTATTTGTTATTTGAGACCGGTCAGTGGTTGGTGGGCATAGCGCTCCCCGGTGTCGCATGTTCGATTTCTCGGCTGGCTAAGTCCTCCATCACAACACAAGCCACATTTTCGGCTTTCTGTGGTGGTAGTAGGAGATTTTCAAACAATGTTGGGTTATTCTTAACCCAGAAGGTTTTTCTTTCTTTAAAAAAAAAAAAAATTTAAATTATGTTATTTCACAGTGCGTGTTTTATCAAAAATAATATACGGTTTAATAAAGAGGCACGTTCCAGAGTGGTAGATACTTTCAGTATCGCTCAGATGAAAGACTAATATGCAGAATCGAAAAATTGCTTGAAATGGCTTTCGCAGTGTTTGATGACCAGATCTGAATAGTCTGACACTTCCCCACTTACCTTTTCACCATTTCCTTACAAGACTGTTTACCTTCCACCTCACAACATGCCCAAATTGGGCATGCATTTGTCTCTCTGGCTCTTGTCTAGCAATTGGAACTATTGTGTAGTACTCACATAAAATTAGCGATGCCATCGATCGACCGGCTTGCAGCTTTTGCACGGTATTCACATTATAAATAAAGGTAAAGAATCGAAATAAAGAAGTTAAGATGGTGTTTGAGCAGTACTTAGAAATGATGTAGTCACAAACCTCTATCCGTACTGAAATTCCAAATTAAAGATTAGTGTTACTTGATTATATTGTGTAGGTAACTACATAAGTATGTACCTATGATTGAAATGTAATGTTGAAAGGGTTTTTTTTATTGCTAAAGTTGTAAAATTTGTACAAAATTACTTTGATTTTATTTTATCCGCCAATTGACTTACATGACATGTAATATACATCTATTGTATTTTTCATCTTACTTTTCAGTCTGCTGGTCACTAAGGCAACACTTTAGGTAGAAACATTTAATAGTGATACTTGCGGTCAATTTCAGACACAATTCGTAACCCTCGAAGCGTTTAACACAGCGCCCACAGAATATAAACCATTTGGCCCTTTTCATTATTCATAAAGCTCAAGGAATAAAATAAGCATTTAAGAGAAAGTATTGTCTCAGAGGCTGTTTAGGGTGTTTAGTGCCATTCCCGCCGAGATGAATAAACACTGAAACCCCTTTCCTATTCCCACCCACCCACTCGCCCCGCGGCAGGACACGCCATAACGCTTTAGAAAATAAACTAAATTGTTGATGGAATTTCTTTTACGGTGGATTGTAACCCGAAATCTACTGGCTTCTGCGAGAAATGCTTTTGACAGTATGTCAAACTCTATAGAAAAAAAAGGATAAAAGATCTGATATTCCTACATTACAAATGAAAACGAATGCTTCGTAGCCCGTCTTTCCACGGCGTCGATATCGGAACCATATTGTCGACAAAAATCGAATTGCGCTTTTAAAGTTAAGTTCACTACGGTTTGCAACGCAACGATTGTGGGAATTTTATGCACAGTGTATTCGGGTTTTGTCGATCCAGTACAGTACTTACTCGTCAAACTTACATAAATTCCGACCTGAACTTGATACGATTCATTCTCACGCCACCGGTGCGTTCACTTTACTGACGTTTCGATTATCATAAGTGAAAGCGAAAGATGCCATAGGTCACCCCTAGTGTTTCACTACGTTTGGTGACTTAGCAGGGGTTCATGGAGTGAGGTTTATCCGGGTCTTGGAGGAGGATGCATATGTCCATCAGCGTGGCAGGACAGATCGGAAGAGACTGGTGTAAGGAGACCTTTTCACCTCTCCAGCAGGACTCTCTCGGAACATTGTCTTGCACCGCAGTAAAAGGGATGGATTCATACATCCGTCATTCCAGGATACACTGACCCCAATGTTCCTTCCCACCCCTCATACCTTTTTTTGTTCCGGAACTTCATCTACTTCTTTTCCTCAAAAGTCCCTCCACACAGCATACCCAAAGATGTCGTAGGCCCTGAGGGAAATTATTTTTCTCAGGGCCCTCTGTGTGAAGCTAGTGTAAAAAAAACTCTTGAACGAAGACTAAACATGAATTACCAGATTAAAAAAATAAGATATTTAAATTTTTTTTTAATATATTTTTAGCAAAACAGGCACACCTGCTAAATCACTAATTGAGGTGACCTATCGCAATGTTGGATATATATTAAATGGTTATATCCGATATTTTTTACGCTTCTCAGGTATTTCAATATCCGTTTTAATAATAACCCCCTTTCTCATGCTTACTTTCATGATAGTCCCATTGAGAACCTTCACGATATTTATTATTCCTGATTCCAGAAATAATCTCCGATTTCAATTGAACTTATTTCAATTTCATTGGAATGATCCTACTTGACTAAATCGGTCTATTTTTCATGTTGAAATATTTATTTCATCGAAATTTATTCCTAGAAACACTTATTAGATTTAAAAGCACTCATTCAATTGACTAAATTTACAAGAAAGGATCAATTTTAAATTTCCACAACAAGTTTTAACATTTCTGTAAATTGGAAAATATTTTTTGTACCTCTTAATAAATTCACTTTACGGAACGCAAAAATCCGCTGGTTCAAATATTTGTTTGTGTTAAAGATCGATGATATTTATTTAAAGTAAAAGCGTTGTGGAAAAAAAAATTATTTTAAATGTTAAATAACAAGAGGATTGAAAAATGATTTCAATTACTGAATATCATAAAGTACTTATCTTTATTATTGTAGGTATTGCAATTTAAGTAAATCCAGAATTATTATGCTGGATATGAAATTGATGATTTTTGTTTTACGTGAAACCTCATTTCTAATTACTTCCTTATCTTAACAGGGTAAAAACAGAACAATTATGTTGCCACCCAGTTGGGCAACGTTGTGAGAAGGGTTAAGGTAAGGGCTGTAGGAAGAGATTTATTAATTACCGTCTTGAAGAGGCAAGGATTACATGCAGGAAGAAAAACAGATGCCGGTTTACGAACCGACTTACACAAAATTTTTGTTAGGTTAAATTATTGTGTAAAACAATTAAAAAATCTTAATATATAAAACAAAGTCTGGTTAGTAACACCATGTATAACTCAGGATCAACTGGACCGATTTTTATGATCTTTAATTTGTTGGATTTGTCTCCGCCCCGAATAGCAGAATGGCTATTTAACATCGGAAAAATTGAGGAAATAAAAATTATGAAGAAAATTATTTTCCTCACACATTTTCTATGGAACGAATTCTCATATTTTGAAAGAAGTGCAGCTATATATATAAGTATAATATTGAATACTGAGTGAATTCCAAAAATTCAAAAGTGTCAAATGTCAATGCACTGATTGTTTTTATTTTGTTCTTAAACATATAATGCTGCCCCTCTTTCTTACACACTAAATGTCAATAGTCAAAAATGAGACAAACGGTGAACGTATGTCTGCACCCTTCCAAAGGAAAAATACAATAATTATAATAAATCTCTTAAGAAAATGTAACATTATTTAGCTAGCAGATATTAATCTAAATACAATAAAAAACTTTTTTTTGTAGCTGCTTCTTGAAAATCACGTTTTTTCCTTGAAAAGGCTTTGGATGTATTGGTTACAAGATCTGGATAGCCAGCAACCTTCCTCTCCCAAATATTTCGCCTCCATTGTCCTTCAACCTCAGATTTCATAGTACCACCAACTTTCTCAGGATTTGGAATTATTTTGCTGTATTCACTTAAAAAATAGACGCATTAAGAGTATGCCGAGCGGATAGAGTGCCAAACATTACAATATTTCTTGCTTTATTCAACATTAACACCAATCTCAAACAAAAGCCTGAATGCCAAGGACTTCCCTGCCATCCCATCGATCTATTAGCCACTCACTCTGGAATGTCCATGAAATAGCAAAGTGTCCACTCGTTCTTTCTGCAAGGGTTGAACGTCTTCCGCCTCCCGCCCACCGTCCCCTGCCACCACCCCCGCCCCTGCCCAAGGCCACTGGAGCCTGGGGCCGGGACGTGTGGTAATTCCGTTTTACAGCCTCTCTTACGCTGGATTTATGGACCGCAGAGCCGAGAAGGATGAGTTATCTCCGGGACTCGGAATAAAATATTCAGCCTGTGTTTTGTCCGTCTTTTTTCCACCCTGACTAATTATTGAAGGTTGTCAGGACGTCTTGAGCGAAGGGCAGGCGCTGGTTAATAAATAAAATGGGAGGGGGGGTTTTATGATGAATTAACTATTTGTCAAGAAGAATGTTGATCGCTGAATTTGTGTTTGTTTGTTATTTCACCTAATTTATTTAACACGTTTACTTTTACAACACTAATTCATTAAAATAAGTTTTACACCCTTAGCCCTCGAGCGTATTCTGCCAGAAAATGAGAGTATTTCCGCTTTGAAATAAAATCCGAATAAATTGATTATTTCTGAATGTATCTGAAAAACTAAAAATGTATTGGAAAAGTGATGAGATACGCCTTTTAATGTTATTATTATAATAAATACGTATCTTTTATAAATATATATTTATATTTTTACGCAAACATAAAAAGTTTTCAAAATGGCTCACCGTACGTTTTTCCTACTAAAATTACTGACAACGAAAACTGATATCAAACCACTGGAGCACTTTTTGCTACAATATGGCACTATAAAATACCTCGGATTGCTTTGCTGCCAATTTTGGAAAATTTTTCCCTTATTTGTAGGTAATTAAGTAGAAATTTACGATTTTATAATTTATTTTTTTTTATAATTCCTACGAATATGTGATAAGTGATAATCAACAAGAGATAGGTGAATACATTGGCTATATAGAACTAGTTTGTATGTCTCCATATTAAAATTCTGATTTTTTTTGTGGGCGGAAAAAAAACCACCATCGAGATAAAATAAAAACACTTACATTAATTATTGGACAAATGTATTATGAACCTTACTATCTTAATTTTTGGGACACATTGAATGTAGTTTTTTTTATAACAAAATATGTGCGCAATATAAAATAGGTAACAAAAATTATGATTGTGGTACATAAGTTGTAATGACAAATAATAGTAGAGAAAACACAATATAACAATGAAGGATTATTCCAGAAGTTTCAGATTTTTTTTTTTAATCTTTTGGATTCATGGGTATTTTCTATATTTTTAAGGATAAACGGAATGTTGAAAGTATGTTTTCCAAAGACAGAGTATTTTGAGAATGCTTAGTTTTTCTAAGGCTGCTGTCATTTGCAATATCCAGCAGTTGATCTTCTTCTTTCGTAGGCATGATAGATTCGCGTGGTTTATTGACAAACGGGTCCCGGATCCATTCCTTGCCAGTTCGTGGATCTTTTGTGGTTGGGAAGTAGCGCTCAAACTCCTTTAAAAGTAAAACAGGTGATCTTGCACCATCTGGGAGAACGAATGCTCTGTCTCACTCTCGCCTAAAATCCCCGCCAATGTCTGAAACATGTCCAAAATGCCTCTGTTCACGCGCCGTTCCCACAACTTCAGTTTGGCTTTAAATGCTGCTGCTTTGTCTGCCAACTTGAAAACAGTTGTCATTTTACCCTGAAGGGACAGATTAAGTTCATCGAGCAGGCTGAATATGTCCCACAGGTAGGCCAGTTTTGCAACCCATACCTTGTTGCTAAAATGTGCTGCCAGCGGTGACTTCTTTTCTGAGAGAAATCTTTGCAATGGCTCTTGTAATTCAAATACTCTGTTTAGCGATTTCCCTCTGGTTAACCATCTTATTTCCGTGTGTAAAAGAAGACATTTGTGCTCTGCGTCCATTTCCTTACACAGCTGTTAATAAGCGTAATTGTTTTAACTGAAACTCAAATGAAACAAGTAATTCCATATAACTTACCAGAATATACAACAATTTCATCTGCCTGTAAGCATACTGGTCATGATGGAGTTACTGTCTTCTGTCATAATACTATGAAAAATGTTGCCGCTGAATTTATTGAATTTAAAACAGCCAATGCAATAAAAGTAACCTTTTGTCAAAACAACTATAAATATCATATACTAGCCATATATAGATCCCCTTCATTAAATGATTTTTTATTTGTAAAAGAACTAAAATCTTTTGTTAGTAAACTTGACAGAAACAATTTCCTTTTTTCCATTGTGACAGGAGACATTAATATAAATATTAATGATAATAATACAAATGTGAATTGTAAAAATGAGTATCTTCATTGTTTATCAAGCTCTGGACATATGTCATATCATAACTCACCAACAAGAGTAACCTTAAGTCACTCGGCATGTTTAGACCACATATTTGTCAAGTCGCACAAGGCGGTTAATATCATCTCTTCAATTCTCGAAACAAATATCACAGATCATTACCCGACCTTTTATGGACACCATTTCAAAAATACTCCTCTAAACCAAAATTCTGAAAATCTAGAAAAAGTAGACATTGATTATGTAACTCTAAACTCTTTACTTCGGTCAGAAAACTGGGAAAATGTGATATCAATAGAAAATCCACATCTCGCACTAGAGAATTTTAATAAAACTCTGAGAGATCATACTCTAAAAAGTGAAAGTAAAATAGTTGTCACTAACAATAAATATAAAAAAATTAAGCCTTGGATAACAGTTGGATTAATTATATCAATTAAACAAAGAGATAAATTATACAGAGAAATGTTTAAATATCAAATAGATTGCCAAAAGAATAATCTCAGAACAACGCCTTATCTGAAAACAAAATATCTAATGTATCGTAACTTACTTAATAGGCTGATACGAAACTGCAAAAAGAAATAATATAGTATACAAATTGAAAATGCTAAAAATAATACTAAAAAAACTTGGAATATTATAAATGAAATTGCCAACAAAAAAAGTATGTCTTCAAATATTGTAAATGAGGTTATAATAAATAATGAAATAATAACTAAAAAATCGACCATTGCAGAAAGCTTTAATAACTATTTTACAAATGTAGTAGACGTAGTACTTGAATCATCTGGAATTAATGTTAATGATGCTCATATGGAGACTTCTCCTCAATTAGATTCAAATAATGATTCAATTAACTCTATAGAATATTTTTCTCCTGTTACATTTAATGAAATTGAAAAATATATTGATACTCTAAAACCATCCAACTCTAAGGGTAATGATGGATTATCTTGTGATACGTTAAAAAAAATAAAACAACATGTCCTAATTCCATTGCAACATATTTTAAATACATGCCTCAAAAATGGTCATTTTCCAGAGCAATTTAAAATCTCCACTATAATACCTATTCATAAATCTGGAGATAAGAATAAATTAGACAATTATAGACCAATATCTCTTGTTTCAAACCTCTCGAAAATATTCGAAAAATGCATCAAGTTTAGAGTCATTGAACACTTAGAAAAATATAAAATTCTATCGAAAAACCAATACGGCTTTCGTAAAGACCTAAGCACCGAGGATGCGATATATGAATTGACAAAAAAGATATACTCATCTATCGATAAAAAAAAGAAATGTCTTGCCATATTCCTAGATTTAAGAAAAGCTTTCGACACCGTAAATCATGATATACTCATTACAAAAATAAATCAACTAGGCTTCAAAAAAGACACACTAAAACTACTCTCTAACTATCTTAAAGACAGAACACAAAAAACAAAAATTGGGAATGATTATAGTACAGAGTCAAAGATAAAAAATGGAGTTCCACAGGGAACTGTGCTTGGCCCGATTTTTTTCTTAATTTATATTAATGATTTATGTAATTTTGTAATCCCTGGTAAAATTGTTTCTTACGCAGACGACACGGCAATAATAGTGGATGGTAATCATTGGAAAGAAACTTTTTCGAAAGCAACTGATTGTATTTCACTGGTTTCAACATGGCTAAAATACAACAAACTCGTTTTAAACTATAGCAAAACATATTACTTACCTTTTTATAAAACCATTAAAAATAAACCTAAAGACAACCTTAAAATTAGAATCCATAATACTAGTTGCAATCAAGAAATGTGCTTCATGTGCAACGAACTAACTTATGTCGAAAATATAAAATATTTAGGAGTATCAATAGATATAAATCTTAATTGGAAATCACATATTAATCAAATCAGTTCTAAATTAAGATATCTGACCTACATATTTTATAGACTTAAGGAAATTCTAAACATTGAGAAATTGAAAATGATCTACTTTTCCCTGGTGCAATCTTCAATCACTTATGGCATTATAGGATGGGGTGGTGCACTTGATACATTTATTAAGCCTCTACAAATAATTCAAAAACACATAATTAAAGTCATATTTAACAAAAATAAAACATTCTCGACAAACTTATTATACAAAGAAACTAAAATATTTAATATACGTAAATTATTTATATTACAAACTTTGAAATATGTATTTAAAAACAAATATAATTTCGAAATAAATGAAAACAGAACGAGCAAAAGAATAAATAATATATTTTACACCCCAGAAACCAATACTAAATTATTACAGACACATAGCAGTTTCATTGGTCCTCGTACATTTAACCTTCTACCACTACAAACTCAAATGATAAATAAAATGATAAAATATATAAAAGAGGTAAAATTATGGTTGAATAATGTAGATATTGAAACGCTTTTTCTATAAATTTATCCATCTTCATACAACTCACTTTCTGTAATTTTCTAAACTGTAGTACAATATGTTTTCTGTTTATTTTTTTTTAATAACTAAAAAAAAATATATATATTTAAAAAAATATTTAAAATCAGTATGTTTTTATTCATATTTTTATTTTACTTATATAATAGTCGAAAAAAACCTTTTTCACTTACTCTACCTATGAAATACTAACTTTATATTTTATATGTTTTTTTTTTTTAAGTCTATTTTATACTTTGTGTACTTAGAAATATAGTATTTTTTTCTAATATTGCCCACGCTCAGGCAGTGCCTTAGTGGGTTTTCATTTCTTGTTTATACTATATGTTAGTATGTTTTATGTTATAATATGCTATTAATAATAATACATAATATGTACAAAGAAATGAGAATAAATAAAGTTTAAAAAAAAAAAAAAAAAACTTTAACGACATCATTCAATACGCTGTTGAATTCCGGTGACATTTTTCGGCTTGCAAGCATTTCCCTGTGAATGATGCAATGCGTAGAGACACTTTCAGGTGCAACCTCCTTAATCCAAGCAGTTAAACCAGATAGTCATCCGGTCATAGCAGCAGCTCACAAAAGGACCATTTTAGTTTTCCTGATATATAACCATCCAGTGACTTGAACAGTTCTGCTCCTGTGGTTTTGGTTGACAAAGATAATGCACATAACACATCCTCATGCACATCTTCCTGATATAGATATCGCACAAAAACAAGTAGTATTACTTTGTTGTGGATATCAGTAGATTCGTCAACCTGGAGTGCGTACCACGGTGGTATGTTAATCCTCTCCAACAATTGTGTCTTAATATCTTCGGATATTTCCTCAATGCGCCATGCCATTGTGTCTCAATATCTTCGGATCTTTCTAACGACGAGAGGTTGCTGGTTCAACAAATCAGCGGTGATAAACGAGAGGGTAGATATCTTGGCCAGGTGGCTTTGATAGATTTCCTCAAATTTCGTCTCGTTTTCTTGTGAATGCGGTGGTTTTCAAATCGATCCGGTATCCAAAGAGCTAATTGCGAGGTCCAGGGAAAGGGCGAGGTCGAGAAATGCAGCACAGGAATCAATTGTAATCAAGGCGTGGTCCGGGCAGAGAGAAGAGGCTGTGGTGATTGGTGACGTCTGTAGTCTTAGGAACTTCGATGAGTTTTGACTAACACCGAACTCAGGGCTGATATTTATATTATTTAGTTTCCTTTGACTTGTACATATTTTTCCTAGCATACCCACTAATGAGTGTCAACATCTAATTTTAAACATATTAAATAATTTTCATTTGGATAAACCAATTATAGAGTCGTCCACGCTTCCTGAAAACCCAACATTTCTTATCATTTAACAATACTTAACAAGATTTTATGGGTAACCCCGCTTCACCTTTGTTTGCTGATATGTTTATGGGTTCTATTGAAAACAAACTTGTCGAAGTGGACTTTCCTTATTATCTAATGTTTTTGTTTTGATTAGATAGTTGAAAATATTTTCGTTATTCGGTTAGTTAGCAACAGACAATTAAAAAATTTTCTTATATTCATTCTTCGTCGGAATTATAAAATTTACATAAGAACAACGATAATTACAGCTTAAACCTTTTTTTTTCAAAATAATTTTTATTTTAAGGAAGTCCTTGCGCGGCCCATTATCATTATTATTACCATTATCCACGGCCCAGTATCGGGCCGCGACCCATGGGTTGGGGACCACTGGTCTAGATTATACCAATCATAACTTCCTTGGTGTGCCGACCAGCAGCCTGGCAGTTTTTTTGTGTACGATTTTTAATGTTTTTTAAATAAAAAAAATAAAAAAATTATTTTCATTATCTTTATTATTATTTTTATTTCGATATGGTTATAAAAAATTAGAATGCCAGATTTAAAAGATAATAAGTTTTTTTATTAAAAAATAAATTAGAACCTAAAAAAATCGTACACAAAAAAACTGCCAGGCTGCTGGTCAGCAGACCAAAGAAGTCATGAATGAGATGATCTAGAATCTAGACTCAAGACTATAGTTTTTCGTTAGTTTTGATCTTGTATTCGATGTGATCTGTGCTGCAAGGCAAGCGAAACTGATATAAAATGGACGGGGTTTCGGAAATTAAGTTTAATTAATTGAATAAATTCGTACAATAATATTGACACGCGACAGCGCGCTGTGAGAAGCACCGTGGCAGGTTTCGTAAGTGGTTTGGCGTCGAACGGCTCGCCCGACGGATGGGTACACTTGGAACACTCAATTTTTTTTTTTATGATTATTGTTTATTTTTTCAAAGAATGGCATTCTAAGTTTTTAAAGTTATATTGAAATAAAAATAATAATAAAGAAAAACGAAAAATTAAAAAAAAAACTTTAAATGATCGTACACAAAAATTTGCCAGGCTGCTGATCGGCAGACCAAGAAATTCTTAAATGGAATGATCTGGACTGTAGTTATTCATTGGTTTCATTCTCTATTTTAAAGAATGCCTGAAATCAACAAATTAAGTTAATTTGCTTTATTATTATTATTATTTTTAATTTTATTTTACATTCAAATTTAAAAAAAAAAACTTTTGACAATGATTATATTAATATTTATAGTTGGATGAATTATTTTCAATATTCAGAAGAGTTATTCATTTATTTATCTTTCTATCATGTATTTATGTACCTATTTTATTTAATCGAAAAAGCAGCCAACAATAAGAATGGTTTATTGCTTATGCTATCTACTTAATTGCGAAATCACTTAAAGAATTCGTTGTTATACAAAAATATTGTACCTTACTAAACTATGTATTAACCAATAACAATTCTTACATTTATATAATTATATATTCATAATTCGACTACCATAATACGGGCATGTGCCTAGCGTGGTAGTCGAATCACCTGTAAACTGTACACAAATTATATAAGGAATAAAGAAAAAGAAAAAAATCGTGTACTCGATGACGTCAAATTTACTATTTTTTACTCCACTTTGACGCCGGCTGCCTGCGAACTTGCCAGGCTGCCGGTTGGCAGACCTGCTTTTTTCTCATTTTCTAATCGACCTTTATCATATGAAACCATTTCCATCCACCAAATCACTGACTATTTCCATGACTGCGCGGCTCCTGCCAAGAGGCGCACCGACAGACCAGCTTTTTTAAGGTTTTCTAAATGTCCATTATCACAACAAAGTAACTCGTTCCTGTTTTTAACAACTCGGCTATAAAATAAAGTGTTTCCTTGTTCCTAACACATTGATTTCTTCAACATCAAAGTTTACTTGTTCCTTTGCATTTAAAAACCATCCAGGGAATAATTTTCCATAGGGCTTCATTTGACGCCTCCGTGGAGGAGGGGTCTCGAGTTCTAATCCGGAGGTTACGGGTTCTAATCCTTGCGTTAGAAAGAAAGTTGTTTCATTTCACATATTTAATTTACAAAAAAATAATGCATAGTACGATTCAGAGTTGTAGATATTTTTAGATAAACATTTGTTTAGGCTAATCTCCGGTACTGTACTAAATCCGCCTATGTTAAAAGAGATTAACTTATATGTCCCTATCGCGTATACCCGTGGGAGATCTCATGCACTTTTTTGTGCTCCAAAAAAGAAAACTTCTGCCTATCAGAATATACCATTGAACAGAGCGACTCAACTGCTTAACGATTCTGCATTGAGCATCGACATCTTTTAAATTTTGTAATCTCGTCCATAATATATTAGTATATAACTATTGGAGAACATGACAAAAAAACTTTCAGGATTGCCATGGTGAAAGACCATCTTGAAGTGGTTTTAGTCATATTTTTGTAACTAGATCTGAATACCCAGGTATTTTCTTATCTTTCTCTTCTCCATCTCGTTCCACTAATCATACTCTTCAACACACCCGACTTGAGGATGCCGCATTCTCACTGGTTCTAGTTAGCAGGGAGCAGTTGGGACTGTTGTGTGGTTTTCACATAAATATAAACAGTTTTGTTAGATATCCAAAAATACAATAGATTTGTAAAGAAACAACCGAATAAAACAATTTTCAAATTAAATAAAAAATGATTCATTAATGGCGATAACGTGTAATGCAATAATATTGTAGAAAACGGCAGTGCAATATCGAGCCTTCTCAAGATAGTGGGAAATTTGCAAGGTTCACCTCAAATGAAAAATTTATTTGGTGATCAATTCTTATTTGGAAAAATATACAAACACAAATGTTAATACCTTTTGCTACACGGTGAGAACGGTAATAGGTGAGAAAGAGAAAGAGAGAGAGAGAGAGAGAGAGAGAGAGAGCTTCACAAAAACTAACCGCAAATCCGGCGCGAGAACTTCTTGGACATCCTCCCATCCACGGGTGGGCAAGGCTCCTTCCCCAGGAAACCCTTAAGCATCCAGGTATATGGATTCAGCGACCGCGACCAGAAACCCCAATCCCAAACACTCCGTCATCTGGTAACACATAATCACACGTTCCAGCAGCATCCGAAGACCTCCGCAACCAGACAGTCTCCACCGAAACCCAAATCCGGACAAATCCAAACGTAACAAGTCACATTGACTTCAATATCGGGACCGCCATGTCTGGCACATTTCCTTTGATGCATCTGAGTCCAAATATGACTTCAATTAACATCACATTAATTTCACGTTAATCGGCACAAACGCCTCGATGCTACTGCATCACAAAAAAAAGACTTTACGTCAAAAATCAAACAAAACACAACCTTCTTCTTAAAATCATAACAAGTAACATAACAAGATAACAAGTTCACGTCTGCCGCCATGTTTTTCCCTTTCACCGCGCTTTCTTCGGCACGAGCCTACCAACTTGACCGTCGACAAACTAAATAATAAAATAAATTTAAAAAAAACAGTACCTTCTACCTATTAATACGTTACCTTCATCGGGCATCCTCGAAAACACATAATTAAGAAGGCAATTAAGTGGTCAATAAGCTATATTTCATGAAGGAACCGTATCTAATTACTTATCCAAACCTCACAAATTCATAAAACACAAGAAGCTAATAGGCCACTTGCATGGATTTCATAACGACTTGTAGATCCGTGTGGATAGATTTTTTTACTAAGATTACGTAAATGTTAGTAAAAATTTTAAGAAATGTATAGTTCTTCTTATTTTTAAATAAATAAATCCATTATTTGAGCTCGTGACGTCACTACAAGAAAATGTCCCGTCTCCGATTATGTTCCCTAAATTTTGTAAAATTCCACACTGATTATTTTTTTTATATGGCAACACTTTGATATCCGGCAAATTTTTAATTTTGCGTTTAACGTTCACTAGATTTATTGTTTGTTCTATGCGAACTTATCATTTGGTTTGATTTTTTGATAAAGATGGCGGTGTTTTTACAGACGTTACGAAGAGAACCCCGTACAATTTATTGCTATTCGTGTGGAAAACATTATTTTTAAAAAATGATTTTCGGCTATGTAATTATAGTTTTTTCGCACACATAAAATTATGTCCCGTATTTCCGGTTTATAAAAAATGGTCTGATTTTTCAGATTGAAATTTTCAAAAAATCGCCAGGGTTTCAATAATACGATAAACAAAATAAAAAATACGGAATGTCTTAGAATATTTGCCTTAACCGGTTTTTTTTTTAATGTGATGCAAGTGGCCTATTATAAACATGACATTACAATAGATTATTTTTTGTATCATAATACTAAGAAGGTGACCGTTTCTAGAAATATTGTAAACAAATTGAAAATTATACTAGTTTTCTGTGTCTTGTTCTTTTTCAGATTTTAGTTTATATTTATAAGCGTTATCTTCTTTTTCAATGATGTATTAAATTAACAGGTATAACAGGAGTTATTCCATTAAAAATTCAATATCTATTAAGACTTTCAGAAAATGTCACTGTCCAATGTAAATTAGCTATGTTTTAACGATATACTATATAGATTACAAACCAATTCTTTAGAACTCTGTGATCATTTAAAAACGTAGCAGCGAAAATATGGGAAATTAGTCGAAGATCATATTGTCACTTCTGAATTTGAAATACCTATGAGATCGAAGAGGTCCCATTGGCCGAGTTGCATAAGGCGTTTGTCCCGGTAAAATAAGAGATCTTGGGTTCGAATAGCAGTTGAAACCGTTACCTTTTTTATTTTTCTGTGTATTGTTCTTTTTCATATTTTAATTTAGATTTATTAGTATTATCTTATTCTTCTATGATATATTACATTGAATGATATATGTAGTCTACACGATAGTTTTATAAAAATTCTTAAACAAAATTAAGTTATTACAAACAATAATTTTATTTTTTTTATTAGTGGCTATTTAGTTACAGGTTTAATTAGAATTACAAGATTTGATAAGGTATATAAATATTTCATCTGTTTGTTCTTAGTCCTCCTCACTAGGTGGTCCTGTGCTGAGGTGGACTGGTTGATTTCTTTGATTTTCCGTTATTTAGTTTCTATGATGTTTTTAATACATTCTCTAGTGTGTCTGCATTAATTTCTTTCACCCATGATTTGATTTTTTCCTTAAACTTATTTATCTTTTCTATCTTTTTCAGACTTGGTGGAAGGATATTGTAAAGTTTAGTTGCCAGATATATTAAGTATATACAAACCTAATCCCCTTTTTTCTCTCTCAATTTTGACACTAGTACAAATATTTTAAAAATATATTGTAGATAGCAACCACTTGCGTGTATTTTTAAAAAAGCAAAACATACGCACACATATATATATATATATTTATATCATTTACTTCTATTTTTTTAATATGAATACCGCACAAGAGTTCCAACTGCTCCCATCTGAAGCCAGTGAGACTATGACATCCCTAATTAGGGTATGTTGTGAGGCTGAAGGTAGTGAGGAGGGGAAGGAGAAAGGGAAGAATAAGTTTGGGAAGTACCTGGCTTTTCAGATCTGGTCACCAAACACAGCTAATGCCATTTCAAGCAACGTTTCAATTCTGAATGGCGGTCCTAGACCAAGGCGATACTGAGAGTATCTTCCACTTTGGAACGTGCCGCAAATATACCATATATTATTTTAAATGAATAAATTGTTAAATCACACAAATTAATCGAATAAAAATTTATTTGCCACGTCGGGATTCGATACCCGCGACCTTGGGCGTGCGAGTCAAGAGCCTTACCGCTGGACTACGCCAGCCGTCATTTTTTGTTACTTCTAATACAGATAATAAAAAAAACCAATCCAATTTCGGTGAAGAAAAATAAGGAATAGAAAACCTCGATTTTGATGATTTTACTTAGGAATTATCATACTGAGGTTCTGTTGTCCCTTTCGCTCAGTATTCGGGGAGTAAGAGCGACAGTGACAGCAAAAGTTTGGTAAAATAGGTACCTATTGTTAAAATTTCTCGGCGACCAGGTCTTCTCGTAAGCGTACCATATCCTTTCTTCTATTTACAACAACAAAAACCTTCTTCCAGATATTTTAACCGTTATCGTCTTCAAATTGTTTAACATTCTATGTGATTAGCGATAAAAAAAATCATGTCATTATATTAAAACTGTTGCTAAATTGTTTTAATATTTTTCGCATAATATGTTTGTTATTTTTTACCAGCGAATTTTTGACTCCGTCAGGTTTATAATATGGGACGTTTTATGATTGCAAGGGGAGGCTTTATGAATTCGTATTTTTTACAGCCCTCCCATTCCCATTAGAAAAAGATTTATTTTTTATTTTGCAAAGGGCTGTTATGTTTTAAGTACGAAATAATACCTTCTTTACGAGGATATAATTTCAACGGAAAGTAATACAAGAGAACCTTTTTGCAAGTCATTTGCAAAACAGACGAATTTAATCATGCGTAATAATACAATTTTAGTAATAACACTGGTCCAGATCCGTGAAAAATCATGGGAATGCAGAATTGATAATTATTATTGTATGTTATCTAAAAATTTTAAATTTGCCATTTCTTGTCAAGTTCGACGCTAAGAAATGTATATAAAAGAAATACACATTTTACATACAGATTTGAAATATTTTATAATAAAAAATTATGTCATAGGCAGGGGCGTGCACAGAGTTTTTGATCAGGGTAGGCAGTAAGAAAATACAGCAAGTTTCATATTCTATCAGATAATTTCAGAATTAAAGTATGACAAACGTTTTTGAACCGACAATTAGCATCTATGAAAGACAACTATTTGATAGAAGTACCTACATAACAACAGATGTTTTTGTCGTCACTGATTGCCATTTGCTAATTTTTTTCTAGAAAGCACTGCTTAATACTAACAAAAAAACCTCATAGAAGCAAATTCAAAACGACAGTTCTACTCTATGCAAAAAAAAAAAAAAAAAAATGAACCTGGTAAAATAGCTAATTTTATTAACTCCCAATTTGCAAAAGTTGGATCTAACTTGGCTGAAAAAATTCTTTTAAAAAACGGCACAACAGAAGACTCTTTAACCAAACTATCCTCTACCATGCAACCAAATCATTCGTTTTATGCTCACAAAATAAGTACAAAGGAAATATCGGATTTAATTATTTCTCTCAAACCAAATTGCGCTGTGGGCCCAGATAACCTCTCCAATCATATACTGATTAGTCTCCGAGAACATATACTTATACCACTTCAACATATTTTCAACCAAAGTTTCAACCTCGGCTTTGTCCCCGATCACCTAAAAATAGGTTGTATTACTCCAATACATAAATCGGGAGACAAAACGCTGATCTTAAATTACAGACCAATCACTCTCCTAAATTCGCTATCGAAACTACTAGAAAAAACTATGAAAAAAAGACTGCTCGCATACCTTGACAAACACAAACTGATCTCCACCCGTCAATTCGGGTTTCGAGCGAAAATGGGAACAGAAGACGCCTTATCGGAACTAACCACCTACATAGTGAAAAACCTAGATGGCGGTTCAAAGGTGTTAGGAGTGTTCCTAGACCTAGCAAAAGCTTTCGACACCATCTCACACAAATTACTCCAACAAAAACTCAAAAACATTGGCATAACAGGTCCACCACTAAAATGGTTCATCAGCTACATTGAAAATAGACAACAAATTGTAAAAATCAATAATCAAGAAAGTGACAAAGTAGGCACCAGGTATGGAGTACCCCAAGGCAGCGTCTTAGGTCCCATACTGTTTCTCATCTACATTAACAGTCTAACGGAGATAAGCCTAGGGAACATAGAGTACAAAGTAATCAGTTATGCAGATGACACTGTAATCTTATTCAAAGCCCAATCATGGGAAAACGTCTTCAAAAACACGGAAGCAGGGATGACTGAAGTAAATAACTGGCTAATAAATAATCTACTGACACTAAATATTTCTAAAACAAAATACTTAACTTTCAGTAAAACATTAGCTGGTCAGCCAGATAGTCGCCCACAACTACATCTTCACCCCTGCACAGTTACCTCGTTAACTAACTCACGCTGTGTTTGTCACAAAATTGATTATGCGCAAAATATTAAATATCTCGGTTTAACTGTTGACAATAACTTAAAATGGGATCTCCAAATTAACCTAATTACAAAAAAAATACGGAAACTCTCTACATCTTCAAAACAATTCGAAATATTATGTCACTACCTCAGCTAAAAAATATATATTATGCACTCTGTCAAAGTATTCTAATGTATGGTATTTCAGTATGGGGAGCAGCAGCAGAGACTCACCTCAAATCACTTAAAATTAATCATAAAACAATAATCAGAATTATGTTTAGAAAGCCTTATCAACATCCGACAGAACAGCTAATGATCAACAATAACCTATTAGACATAAATAAACTATACATAAAGAAGATCATCTACAAAAACTGCATAAAAATATCACCACACTTCATAACTCACTCGCAAAACACAAGAGCAAACACACACAATCAATTACAAGTACCACATATCAAATCAAATTTTGCAAAAAAACATGAATCTTACTTGGCACCATATATATTCAATAAGTTTGTAGCCCAAACAAAGACCTACGTCGCATCTAATAATTTGAATTGGGTTTTCAAAAGATTTTTAAACTGGTTGAATGTCAAAGAAAGAAGAGAGATAAGTAATATTCTTAATATCTAATATTATATATTTTCTTTTATTCTACTCTGTTTTTAAATTCTGATATCCTCTTATTTTATTATTATTATTTTTACTACAATATATATATTTCTTTTTTTATTTTATTTTTACCACTTACTTGTTTTTATGTAATTAAAAATTGTTAGTTACCAGCCTCAGAACAGACTCTGTCTAGTGAGGAGGGTAAGGAAAAAAAACTGATGTACATAACTAATTATAAATAAACGCCCGGGTTGCCGGCACTGAAATTGAAAAATGCTTTGTGCATTTCGTAAACATTGAATTATGTCTTGTATGAAGTTAGCTCTAATCAGAAATAATTCCTGCTTAGACCGCATTTTAGTGAGGCAGTTGGAGGGCGCGTGTGTAGTTTCTAGTTACAGTTTATGCCGCGTTTGTAGTATGCCGTTTGATGTGTTGCTCGCGTAGTTTCGGTTGCTCAGCTTTTTCGCGCTTATTTTTGAAAGTGTGTATTTATTTTTAGCAATAATTTTATAAATTATAATATTATTTACATGCTTATATATATTTTACAAAACGGCAGGGTAGGCAGTGCTTATGTGCCTATATGGAGTGCACGCCCCTGGTCATAGGTAGGCACTTAGTCGGTTGTCTAAATTCTTGACACAATCAGTTCCAATTTTGAATTTCAATAACATTCAAAACAAATATGAGTTGATTAAACCAGATATACAATCTTTCATAATTTGGGATTTCAACATCCCTGCTATTAGTCATCCTAAGTGGTTCACTACTTCTGGTGACTTAGCATTGATGCCCGGGTTAATGGGTTGAGGTTTGTCGCATGCATTTATCCGCTTACTGTGTAGGGGGCCGGATCGGGAAAGACTGAATGAGGGATTGATTTG
Organism: Limnephilus lunatus; assembly: GCA_917563855.2. Lineage (NCBI taxonomy): Eukaryota > Metazoa > Arthropoda > Insecta > Trichoptera > Limnephilidae > Limnephilus > Limnephilus lunatus. The sequence goes on from OU830594.1 coordinate 83,169,126, forward strand.
CACCTCTCCAGCCGGATTCTCTCGACCCATGGCCTAGTATCGCTGTACACTCCTGGACCCAATGACCCCCTGCTTCCTACCCACCCCTCATAATGTTTTCCTTCCTACAACTTCATTTCCCTAAAAAGACCTTCCAAATAGTATCTCCAATGATGACATAGGCCCCGAGGGATTTTTTTTTCATCGAGCTATTGTAAAACAAACTCAGACAGATCCACAACCAAAATTAGTGTTTTTAATATTAATATAAAACTTTCACGTGAATATCGTAGAGTGTATAAAATTATCAGACCCGACTAGCGGTTCTGCGTTCGAGTTTCTTTTATTTATTTGACAATAATTGAAATGATTTTCTGATTATTGCCTTTCTCCTGCAACAATCGGGTTTTTAGAAAAATTACTTGCAGTTTTCCCAAGAAAGTCGGCCATACGTGATCATATACTGAGTCCAAAATAGTATTGTGTATATTTTTTAAGTACAGTCCTTTCCAAATAGTGTGCATGGGAAATTTTTAGTTGAAGCACTACGAAGTAATACAAAAACTTCGGTTTGAAATTTTTTTAGCTTAGAAATATTTTAAATGCTGTTATTAAGTACTGCAAGTAGACCAAAACTTGGCTTTTGATATAATCGTGTATTTTTATGAAATTTTTTTTTATAAACCCAGATAAAAACAAAATATCAGGTCTATAATAACTACTTTGAAGTTCTAAATTTTCTACTGAAGAATTCTTTTTCGGTTATGGTTTTATTGTATTATCAGGCAAATTAAGTTATTTAAAAAATGATCATAAACATATTTACATAAACACATATTCGCAACTTCGCAAAATAAAACTAGACACACTTTTCGGGTACCTATGTGATATTTCTTTCATAATTCAAAATAGGCAGCTGGTTTTAAGTGGAATTTTAAACCTTAACGCCATCTAAATAAGGAGTGTTATCGTTAGCAGGCCGAATCTAAATGTTACATGACGTAGTACTTAGCCTTCATACCAGCTATAAACATGTTTTAGTCATAAAAATATTCTATGAAAATGGTTTTCTACCTTTAATATATTATCAGATGCAAAAATTGATACAGTATTATTTATTTATTTATTATTTATTTTGATATAAAATCTTACATTTCAAATACAATTCAGCAATGTCGGCCTCACTGGGTAACTCACCTGTGAGGTTTTTTTTTCACGACCTGCTTCAGCAAAGCAATAAGATCTAAAATATTGTTTTTAAATTATGTAAAATAGTATTTTTGAACCTAACTCTTTCATCGTTTTATAATTTCAACAATATTTAATATATTCACACAGAACAGTTTTCATTAAAATATTCATGAAAAAAACTATCTATAATTAATATAAGGCTCGCAAAAAAAACATAAAACATGTTTCGGTGCAACGCGAAACCTGTCGCGTACCTAGCGAACGCTCTCTTCCAAATGCGCTACCGAAATCCTTTTCCCTACCGTTATTTTAATCAACCACAAAGTTTTAGCAAACAACATACCGCAAATAAATTGAATAATGTTTCGGTATAAAGTATTCCATTTAATAATTACAGGTTAATTCTACCTTTGTAATACTCACAAGTTAAATCGTATCTGTAACAAATAAATGTGTTGTTTTTTAATTTCAAAATATGACAAAGCATATTTAAACTGAATTTGGATAAATAAAGTAAAGCTGTATTAAGCTCTCGGTGAAAATACAGTACCATAAACGAATACGTGGAAATAAATAATCACAAAATAAAAAATAAAATAAAACATTTGAACAGCGTGCTTCAGGTTTGGTTGACCAATGGAACAAAACCATGGAAACGATTATCGAAAGACGTACTATTACAATATTTTATTAACCGTACATATTTCAAAATGGGAGCAAGGTAGTTTTAATCCTGTTTGGTCAAACCGGCTAGCAGCTGAGAGGTACAAAGCGTCGGGTTCTCACCCGGGGGTGTAGCGTTCTGTTTTCTACTAGGTTTGTCCTCCAATAGAACAGATTTCATCTCGCTACATGAGTTTCGCTAATACTGTCTTCATTTAATTAAATATTACAATTTGAGGTTTTACTCATAAAGTTTAAAAATATATATATATTTATATATGTTATTTAATTAAAAATTAAACAGAATATTTATGACAACTAAAAGATCTGACATTATTGTAACAGGCGATATTACATAATGTATGTCATTACACAATGTAATTACATTTTATGCAGCTGTAAATAAGTTCGGCTTCACAAATCTGACAATTATAATATTCCGTGATTTTTCAGGGATCGGTGATAGTATTAAGTAATAATTGTAAAAATAAAAAGACAAGTATAATAATTACAAAATACGGTATGCTTGAACTGTTCAGTTTTCGACAATTTTTTCCACTATTGATTTTATTTTATGATATGCCTCTGTGAATAAATTATTTGAATAAACACTCAGGGATTTATTTGCACGTGGATATTAAATAAAAACCCCTGTGGGCTTTACACATGAAAGCAATGGGTTTAAACTTCACAAAAACAGTGTTATTTTATTTCATAACTGTGGATTTTTACTCTTTGATCGTAATGAAATGCCACCTTTTCGAAAAAAGTTTTTAGATTTTCATTGAAACATTTAACACCACCAAACGTTATCTAGACTTTTAGATGAACTATTTGTTTTAAAACAAAGGTTCCAAAAGATGATAAGAGAATGCTTTGTATACATAATATGGTAAATCATTAAGTCGATTTGGCTTGCAAATGGTAAGTTATTTGTCCTGAAATTTCTAAAAAGTTGTACATGCACAGAATTTACATTAGCTCTACACAAGAGTAAAATAATTCGCTTGTTAAAATAATTTGTCATCTTTGTGGATGCTGTGTGAGGGGTATTTTTAGAAAATGTGTGAGAGGAAGTTCTGGGAAAGAAGAAGTTACGAGTCGAGGAGTAATATATATGATGCGGTGCAGTGTTCCGAGAGACCCCTAATAGAAAGATCTCAATCTCAGGTTCTCAACCATTCTCTTCCGATCCGGCCTGCCACACAGTTAGTGGGCAGAAGCATCACCCCGTGAACTCGGGCACCCATTCTAAGTTACCAAAATGGAATGTCAAATGTCGCTGGAATGTCATATATTATCTATGTAGTTACCGGCACACCATTGTAGACTGCTGGCTTCGTTTTTTTGGATAGTTTTTTGTTAGCGCCAACAAAACAACAACAAATCTACATATTAGGTATATGAATGACGCAAGAATAGAAAGAGGTGGGATTGGGTGCGAAATTGAGTAAACTGAAAGAATATTGCATTTTGAACCACTTTGAGTGACCAATGGCGGTGTAGCAAGTGTTGGTTATTCAATAAATGGTTCCCGGAGCAGCGATACCCATTAAAATATTTTCCTAAAAATACAATCTTTTTCTTTAAATGAGCTCCACACAGGAGGCCCTGAGGAAAATGATTTCCCTCAGGGCCTATGTCATCTTTGGGGGTGCTATGTGGAGGGTTTTTTAAGGGAAGGAGATGAGAGTTCTGGAAAGAAAAATTGTTAAAGGGTTTAAGGGGTGGGTAGGAATCTGAGGTTCTGTGTGTCCTGGTCATCAGCCTCCAAGATCTAGACAAATCTCAACAAGGGCACCTCTGCTAAATCACCAAACGGAGCGAACCACTTGGGGTGACCTATGGCAGAGGTGTTGGTTATCCAATAAAGGTTCCCGGGGCGGCGGTACGCATTCCCGCCTCCCAAATTGAAGATATTTTTAAATTAATCTTTTGTCTCGGTTCACGATATACAATCTGATCCAATGCTATTTGTTGAAAAAATATCGTCCGACTACATATTTTTCGGTAAGATATTTAAATTTTTAAGATTTATTAGTAAATTGTAAAAAAATCTTAGTAACTCAACCTTTTTGGTGCTTTTAAGAAGTCATCATCATAAAACTTGATTGATTGTAAGTTTCCCGTCGAGTTGGTCAGCAATATTAATAGTATCAAAACACAGCAAGACATTAAGAGGCCAATAGAAATTCCCATATTCAGTTAAGTTCTCTCTGTAAGCACCATTCGCATAGTGTTATACCCATTTAAACCCAAGGGTATTTCTACTTTGGGTAATAAAAATTACTGTCGCCTGGCGCCAGATCTCCTTTACGTATAATATCTCCACGACCTTTCTGTCTATCAAACTTCTGCAGACCTCCAACTATCAGTAATAGAAACGTTTGTTTCCACCCCCCAAAACTGAAATCAAGCGTACATGATAAATTTTCGCTTTTGATGTGTGAGCAATATTTTAAAACAAATATCATTTGAAAATAAAGAACAGGCGGATTCTGTTGCTAAAATTGCTCTTACAAAAGATGGGATCCAAGATTTTATTAAAGTTTTTCACATCCTGCGTAAAAGTGTAACTTCTTGTTTATGAAATTTGTTAGAGTAAAGATGGAGTGGAGGAAAAATATTATTATTGCGGAAGTCTTAAAAAATGTTTTGGAGTGCCTACTTAAGGATTTAATATTGGGAATGAAATATTGTTCTCATGTGAGTGATCAGATAACGGAAGCATGAAATAAATAACCGTATGGAATATTCGATAAACCGAGTAGTTGAGTTGGCATTATATTACCAAAACTTGGCCACTATTCTTGAGGTACTGATGTCATTGTGTTGATTCATTTAAAAATAATTTCGTTTAGAATCTGCTTGTTAGTGTCAAAAATCCAAAAATGAGATAAATATGTCATTTTCTCAATTTTTTTTGGCTTTTGATCTGCGTTGTTGAAATATTTCCAGGAAAATAAGTGTGTGCTTTACGACGTGCACTGAGGATTTTGCTGCAGTTTTGTTTTTTTTGTTTTTTTTAATTTTTTTTTCTTTCAGTTTTTTTTCTGCTCAATTTTTCATTTTTTCTTTCTTTTTTATTTATAAAAAAAAATCATAGTCATATGCCTTCAAAATCCGGATATTTTATTTTCTGAAAAAAAAAACTTTCTTTTCACTCTCCTGAACAATTATAGTTGTATCCTTACAGGCTTTCAAATTTTCGTTATCGAAGTCATCGTGTATTGCTTAATATTGTTGCTAAATGAATAAATTATTATTCAATTTTATATACCTGTTTGTAAATATGTAATTAGATTGTATATATAATTTACGGTTCGATTGTATACATAATTTACTTAGGCAGAGCTTTTTAGTCTTCGTGAAACTTCACGCTACTGCTAAAAAAGTCAGGTTCTTCCAAATCTTACTGTTTGCCAATTTTTCCTTTCCTATGTCCCCCTGTTGACTCCTAAGTTGGTAAGTGATGAAGAAAACTGTGAAACAGAAGTGAAAATTAGAATTTGTATGACTAAAGACGCCATGGGTAAAATGCAAAAGATATGGAGTGACACAGGTATAACGAAGACTACCAAGTTGAAACTCGTTCGGGCATTGATTTTCCCCATTTTTCTATACGATGTGAATGCATAAATACCTAGAACCAGCGAAAGAACACGGATAGACGCCCTCGAAATGTGGTGCTGGAGAAAAATTCTCAGGATTCCATGGATAGCCAGACCCTCAAACGTGTCCATCCTGGAAGAGCTAGGCATCCAAAATAGGCTATCGGCTCTCTGCCTATCTTAAGATATTTTTGACACGTTAATCGCTAACTTAAGGATCCAACTTAGAGAAAATCATAGTCGCTGACAAAGTGGAAGGCAGAAGAAACAAAGGAAGGTCACCAATGCGCTGAAGAGACCAAGTTTCACTGGCATCTGGTACGTCGGTGTCCGCAGGCCTCCTTGCAGTGCAGAATCGCGATGAGTGTAGGAGTCTTGCTATGAAAACTGGATTAGTGTCACGATCCTCAGCAATGAGAAACCGACTTGAGAAGAAGAGATTTCCACGAGTCGTATAAAAATTCACAATTTTGGAGATATCACCGGCTTAAAATGTGTAACTTGTGTGCATGAAACCAATAAAAAATCTGTAGTTGCCAACACTTCATGCAGAAAGAATCATTAGCGATGTTTCAAACTATTTCTAGGTTTATATAAATATGCCGTTTTATACCATTCAGTCAATGCATTTATAAAGATTTCTCGGAAAAAGTACCGCCACTTCCCTTAGAAGTATTGTTCTCTTATTGTTCTCTCAAGTATTGTTTATGCCCTCCGGCACAATACTTAAATCTCCGGAATGCTGAATACAATGAGCACTTGAAATAAATTACCATTGCTTTGTAAATACTCTACGAACTTACTAAGCACCTGAAACTAGGAAAGAGTGGTGCAAATCTCTGTGTTCTGGGTTCAGAGGTTTCTAGGTACACTTAGTATTCTGGGTATGCAGATGAATGGGAACTCTCACTATTGTGGTTACACATGACCATGGGATCTCGTAGCATTCTGGTAATATGGATTCTAAATTTTTAGGTTACGCAGGATGTTTGTAATTTCATATTATACCTATTGATGTCGTTAATTAATGTAATTTATTTAATTAATTTAATACGAATTAATTTTTTAATTTTGAACATAATATAATTCTGGATATAATTCTTAGATATGAGAGTTTTAGTTAATTTATTTTTTCAAGTAATTATAATTTATGCTTTCAATACGAATGTGAATAAAATGTATTGCCTTAAATTTTGAATTTACAGCGTTTGGCGTTATCGATAAAGCATTGCTTCACAGTTAGAATATAAACGTAAAAATCGTCAGATAATATTATACGATGGAAATGTAGAAGATAAAATAGAAAAACTAAGATGACGACATAACATCAGATTTTCACTTGGCCAAAAAAATTTTTTTTTTTGGAATACCTAAATCATAAAAGGAAATTGACTTAATAAACTTAAAAGTCATTTCTTTGTTATTACTGAGCAACAAAAGTATTTTATTAATCAATCAATTGAAAGGAATAATAATTTATTTATATTTATTTACGCCTTAGTGGGCTTTTACAAGCATAGAAGGAAAAGTATAATAACAATAATAATTATGTACTCATATGTTACTAAATCAATAAAACAGAATAAATAATAAAGCAATCATCATCACAAGGTATAGAACATCCTAACAGAAATTAAATACATAAAAAAATTAAACATCATAAAAGAAATGAAACAGTATGAGTAATAAGAAAAAATCAGTAATAAGACCTGAAATACAATAAAGTGCAATGTGTAAAAGCTAGTAAGTAGGTATAAACAAACAATTATATATGTATAATAATGTAGGATGATAAAACAGAACAAAATAGAATAACTAAATAAAATAAAATAAGGTTATAAATTACTGGTAAGATTGTAATGAGAGGAAGTTTTATGAAAAGAACAAAAATAAAAAAGTTAATTATTAGCAGATAAAATAGAGATGAGTTGTCTCTTAAAAATTGCAAAACTGTCAACACCAAATATATCTATAGATTCACAATGTTTATTTGCAAGGCTATGCATCCTAGGGATTGGTGAATTAATAGAATAGTTAGTATTGAGGGTATTGTTAAAATTGAAAATATCTTTATTGCGAGTTAGTCTAGCAGGTACATTAAAACAGATTAGTTCTAACAAATTTGGGCAGTCAACTAAAGATTTAGTTGACTGTATCTGTTGTATCTATATTATATCTATTCTGTTGATAGTATCTACATTTGTATTCATATGAGTGAATGCTGTTTCTAACATGAACGATGTAACAAAAATTCTCGCCTTTGCAATAGAAAACTCCGGTCCATTTTTTAAATATGTTGTAATGAATAGATGACCTTCTAACTTAAATATCTGCATTTTATTTTTTTATTTTTAGAGTAAGTTTTAAAAGCTAAAATAATTTACAAAGTTTTGATTTTTCAAGATCCCCCAAAAACCACCATATCTATGGTATATCGTTTTTTTTGGACAGTAGTTTTTAAAGATTTTCAATAATAGAGATATACTTATAAGAGATACCTTAATTTTTTAAACTGAATTATTTAGGCTCAAATATTGTTTCAATAAACACAACAACTTAATCTCCATAAACAGTATTTAAATAAATTAATAAGATGAAATATTGTTAATAAGATCGCTCGTGTCATACCTACATTCCCGTACAATGACTTGACGGTGATCAGTTACGTCACCACTTAACATTTTAGTAATACCAACATGACGGCGTGTTTCAACGACACTATTAAAAATAAACTTTTCAATATTTTTTTAAAACTGTCTTATATATTCAGAATCATCGTTTATTGGTGTATATGAACATATTTTTTTAAAGCCATAATATTTTTCACTGGAGTTCCTTATTACACAGCGGTGCACAAGCAGTGCACTGCCGCCTTTAATACTTGAATACAATTGCTTACCTCAATATAATTCAAGCACTACTTTATGTTATCACAGTGAATAGTGATGAGCGCTACGTGCGTAGTATGTTGCTGCCTTGAGTAATTGAACACAAATGCCTAACTCAATTTAGTGCAAGGTCTTTTTGGCGGTTATCGTTTAGCCAAGGTGATCAGATGACATTCAGAGATGGTGCGGTGCTTGCATTTTTAAAAGAGAAAATCGGAAATATGTCAAGTAGATCAATAATAGTTTTTTATTGTAACCAACAGAATGTACAACAATTCCCCTGAAGCCCCCCAACGGACCGATAATGCATGTTTCCTTTCAAAGGCAAACTATGCAGAAGAGAGAGAATTCATCCTATTTATAAACTCCGTTATAGGTTCGATGGAAGGGGACAAATATAGCCGCTCCTGACATCTATGTCAAAAAACCCAGGTTATAATTAATTCTGACATCTGTGCCAGGCGTAAAGAAACTTTAACCCTAAGCAAAGGCTTCATTTTCTAACAAGTATAAAAAGTTACTATTTTTAGTATGATAAGGTCGTTGGCAGATTTGTTAAATTTTCAAATAAAAATCTTATTTTACAAGACGTATTTCATACCATATAATCATAAATTATTGTAAATCAATACGTTATCTAGTGAACGCATGTTTCAAAATATTAATTATAATTCAAATAAAAACATTTACGAAAGATTTTTTAAATATTTATATTGAGGGATCAGTAGGATTTATCGGACCAGTTAGGATTTCATCAGAGCCAAACCCTCTGATATGAAAATATCTGGAGTCGGTGAAATATTTTCCCATTATGTTTCTGGTGGATTGACGTATTGTTCTTGTATTGTTTTATTCTTATATAGTGCACTTACATTGCGTTGATTTACTAGATATTCATTTGTGGAAAAGTGTGTGGAAGGGTTTAGTCTTTCATTTGGGAAAGATTCAACCCGGACGTAAAATCTGGAGCACCGTAATAATATCCGAACACTTATTTATGACGAAAATTTCTCTATTTTGTCTATCCTATTTACGGTCTTACAAATTAATATATTTAAAAAAATTTACATTCTTTTTGTGCTTACACATTATTAAAAATTATAAATACTTATGATAAAAAAATAATTACTTAAAGGACTTACATAATTTTAATAGTTTTATCACCACGCCATTTAGCATTTTTGGATGTAGATATAAATTAAAACAAATTTGGAATGAAATAAAATCGACGTTGAGTTATAATTTTAAAAAGCCGGTTCGAAGAATAATTAATCTTTCTCATTGGAACCGCCCTGTACGATCGTTAGAACATCTTTCGACGAAAAGTGGATTTTCGGCCGCTGGCTGGTTAAAGGCACTTAATGTTGATTCTTCTACATGCCTGTGCGATGGGTAGGAATGAAACAAATAAAATTTAATATACACGCTTAAGGTTTTTTTAATACGAGATATCTGATTCTGTATTCGGGTTGATAAAATATAGTACCCCATTTTGTGAGATATTCTAAGAAACTCCGTACAAAATACAAAATAAGAAGCGATCAAAATTTGAACAAATTGGTAAAAGAAAGAGTAAAATACTACCAATTAAATACGGTGTCACCCAGGGAAACATACTAGTTTATAGAAAGATTTTGATTCATATAAATGACCTTATGAATCTACCCATCAACGGAAACATAATGAATGAGCTTTGCAGATGACATTTTTACTATATTCCACGAACAAGACTGGACCAGCAACCATATGGAGGCGGAACATGACCTGGCTGTACTTCAAAACTGGCTAAAAGCAAACTCCCTTACATTAAATGCGAATAAAACTAAATATCTAACTTTCTCCAAAGACAAAAGAGGACAAGCAATGGATAAACATATACGCAAATTACACGAATGTCAAAAAAAAATCCTCAAGATTCCTGCACGCATATAATCCAAACCAAAAGTATTAAATATCTTGGGATCGAAATTGACGAAAAACTGCACTGGAATTCACATATTGAACGAACCTCAAAGATTCGAATTTTGAACATTTGGCTGTCATCAGTTGTTTTGTTTTCTCTCTTAAAAAAATAATCTTTTTTATTATTTTAACTAATATTTTTATGTTTTCTGGTCAATAAAGTGTAGTGTGTTGTTCCCTGAGGATTCTTCTCCCCTCTGATCTTCCAGGAGTCACTTTTCGTCGCTGATTTCCAGATATTTATAACCTTTTTTTCTCTACTGTCACTTTCCATACATATTTTTTTTTGTAATTTTGTGAACAATGGAGGAGGATTTCCCTCCTGGACATCCTAAAAAGCCCCCAGATCCTCCCCCTGACCCTCCAGATGGTGAAAATATTGTAATTTCTGACAGTGAATCTGTCATTCTAACTTCCACAAAAAAAAGGAAGTTTAGTCCCTCTTCCCCAGTAAAGCATGACTCTCCTTCTACTTCTCAGTCTCTACCAGATCTTCATCAACCTCCTCCAACCAATTTTTACTCTACTCATTCCTGTGGCCCCTACATTGTTTATGCGCAAAAAACTGAGCAAGGTAAAACCATACATCCTCTTGAATTTGGTAAATTCCTTTCAACCAACAAGAACCTTTCGATTAAGCCCGGAGGTGTAAAAGCCGAGGGTCGCTTCCGAATCTCTGTTGAATTCCTCTCAGGTTCAGCCGCCAACAACTTTATTAAAAACATTTTTATTACATCTAATTCTAAATTCAAGGCGTACATCCCAACTTTCAATGTCACTCGTATGGGCCTGGTCAGGGGTATCTCGACCGATCTGTCTATTCCAGAAATTCTGTCTTCTCTTTCAACCCCTCAACATATTGGCAATCCCATAAAAGCCAGGAGGCTAAATTATAAGGACACCTCTGAGGGCAATGTTTCCTGGAAGCCCTCCCAATCTGTTGTGATCACATTCGAAGGACAATCTCTTCCCTCCCATATCTATTTATTTTTCAACTCCTTACCAGTTGAAATTTATACTTACCCCACCACCCAATGCTACAATTGCTGCCGTTTTGGTCATACCAAAGCTGCATGCAGATCCCCTCCCAGATGCTTCAAATGTGGAGAAAACCACACGGCTGACCAATGTTCTTCTCTCTCTTCACCTAAATGTTTTAACTGCTCAGGCGCTCATTCCGCCATTCACTCTTCTTGTCCTGAACAAACTCGCCAAAAAAATATAAAAATTTCCATGGCCTCTGAAAACTTGTCTTTTCTGCAGGCTTCTAAACTATTCCCGCCTGTCAAAAAATCTTTTGCCGAGGTTTTATCCAGTAACTCTCCATCCAACCCTCTCCCCTTCTCCTCAACATCTTCTCGATCAACTAAATTTATGTACAAAAACCCTGTCTCTAAACCGGCTCCTGGATACGATCGGCAACAACACAACTCACTTCTCTTAAATCCCAATGGTTCTCCTCTTTCAAATGCCACAAATGGGTGCGCAAACAACTATAATTCGTCCTCAACAAACCATCAAAAGCTTTCTGAACAACTCTCGCAAGATAATTCTTCATTTATACAAACTCTTATTATGCTTCTAATTGACCTAATTTCTTCTCAAACTAATCTACCGTCCAACGCTGCTTCTATTATTTCCACGTTAAAATCATTTGTTCAAAATGGCACTTCAAGATGTCAGAATACTTCAGTGGAATAGCCGCAGTGCTATTTCTAACAAATCGAACCTTCTTAACCTATTAAATTCAAACCTTGTTTCTGTGGCTGCTGTCTCGGAGACATGGTTTACTCCATCCACCCACTTTAATGTGGGAGGGTACTCCTGTCTCCGTGATGATCGCCTGGAAGGTACGGGCGGCGGTGCTGCCCTTTTTATTAAAAAAATCCCTTCCGTTTTCCCCAATAAATAATATCAAACCCCCCAATGCTGACTTTCAAATGGTTGCAGCTAAAATAAAGGACACATCCTTTGTTTCTATCTATATTCCCCCATCTTTTCACTTCAATAAGCAAGCTTGGTTACAAATCGTCCATCAACTAAGCCCTCCATTCTTTTTATTGGGCGATTTTAATGCCCATTCCCCCGTCTGGGGTTCTGCTTTCTCTGATCGAGATGGTCGAAATGTTATAGATTTTTTAGATGAATCCAACCTTTTCCTTTTGAACGACGGATCTCCTACGAGAATCTCTCGCCCCAACACAAACCCCAGTGCAGTGGATCTCTCCATATGCTCTACAAATCTGGCACCTCTCTCCTCGTGGGTGGTGTCCCCCGATCCTTGCTCCAGTGATCATTTCCCGATCATCATCACTTATCAAACTTCTTTCCATTCAGGCAAGTCCCATATTTCGACGAAGATTAAAACAAAACACACCAAATGGGACGAATTTAACTCGCATATGGATAAGTTTATACAAAATTTACCCTCTTCCGATGTATTATCTGTCAAAGATGACTACGATAACTTCAAATCGATGCTCATAACTGCAATACATAAATCAAATCCTCCCCCTAAAACCAAATCTCTTAAAAAACTCCCTCCGACTCCCTGGTGGGATGAGGAATGTTCTAAGGTAGTGAGAATTCGGAAAGCTAAATCTCTTTCGTATCGTCACAATATGACTATGGAGAACTATCTTATATACAAAAATGCCGAAGCCAATGCCAAAAGGGTATTGAGGTCAAAAAAAAGATCCGGGTGGTACAACTTCTGCAGTTCAGTATCTCCGAATACTCCAATTTCGGAAGTTTGGTCTATGATTCGAAGATTTCGATCCTCCTTCAGTTCAACATCTCCTCGAGCGTCTCATTCTAAATGGATAGATGAGTTCTTGGACAAAATTGCCCCCCCTTCTGTACCTAACTTAGATGAAATAACTCCCATCCACAACACTCCTATGTCTGATCATTGGCTAGACTCTCCATTCACTTTAATTGAATTAAAAAATTGTTTATCAACAGTCAAAGACTCATCTCCAGGCAGAGATGGTATTCCTTATAGCATTATCAAAAATAGTAATGATAATGTTCTAAATCACTTCCTAAGCATCTTAAATAAAATCTTTCAGTCTGGCATAATGCCTGATGACTGGAGTTCTCAAATAATCATCCCAATCCTAAAATCAAACAAATCACCCAATTCTGGATCCAACTACAGGCCAATTGCTCTTTCATCCACCCTGAGTAAAATTTATGAAAAATTAATTAAAAACCGGTTAGAATTTTTTGTCGAAAGTAATCAGCTTCTCTCTCCATCTCAATTTGGATTTAGGAAAAAAAAATCTACGCAAGATAACCTTGCCATCATCAGCACTGATATTAATTTATCCATTTCTAACCATGATGTATGTCTTGCAGTCTTTATAGACATAGAAGGTGCCTTTGACAATGTTTTCATCCCAATCCTTAAAAAAAACTTTTAGGCCTTGGCCTTCCCCCCATGTTTGTCCAATCTATTATTAATCTGTTTCTTGATAGAAAAATTTTCATTGAACTACCAGATGTTACTCCTCAGAGTAGATCAATTTGGAAAGGTTTACCCCAAGGCGATGTATTATCCCCTATACTGTATAATATATACACGCACGATATGCATGTCTCTATTCCCCCTCAAGTAAAAGTTATTGAGTTCGCAGATGATTTAGCTTTCTACTTATCATCCAAAATCATCCCACTTGCCGTCAAATATCTTTATGAAGCCATGGATGCCCTTTGCACATGGCTCACTTTAAATGGTCTGGAACTTTCAGTCAAACCGTCATAAAAATCCTCCTGTTCAAATTTTATTTAAAAACTCTCCAATCCCCAACGCCTCTGAAGTAAAATTTTTGGGAGTAACATTTGATAGGAAACTTAAATGGTCTTCCCATATTCACAATATAGTTACTAAATGTGAAAAAAATTTAAATATCATCAGATCATTGACTGGCGTTTGGTGGGGTGCTCACCCTACCTGCATTAAGTTGCTTTACAATGCACTTATTCGAAGTCATCTCGACTATGCCTGCCCACTTTTTAGTACTGCCTCCAAAAATGCACTCAGTAAATTAGACAAAATTCAATCGAAGTCATTGCGAATAATAACTGGAGCGATGCAGTCGTCGCCCATCAATTCCCTTCAAGTGGAATGTTCTGATCCCCCACTTTATTTAAGGCGACAACTGTTTGCTGACAAATTTGTTCTTAAATGTTTAAATTCTAAATGTCATCAGGTTATTCCCAGAGTTTCGTTGTTCAAAGACTCAACACATTCATCTACAATCAGAGCTCGAACTAAACCTCTTCCTGCCATCTGTAAAAATTTTCGCTCTCTCTCAGAGCTTCAAATTATCCAAAATGATCTTCTTCCACTATACAAATTAAAATATAGTCACGTCACCCTATCCCCAACAATTTTGGAAGGGATCGGCATCCTTAAAAGTCATTCCAATCTCCCAGCCCGTACTGTTAATAATATGTTCAATGACATTATTTCTTCTAAATGGCCCAACTCTTCTCTTTTATTTACTGATGGCTCCAAATCTCCTGACTCTCCTAACTGTGGTATAGGTATTAACGTTTACCACAATAATTCTAATGATAGAATATTTTATTCAATTTCAAACCAATTTTCAATATTCTCTGCTGAGTGCATTGCAATAATTGAAGCACTAAAATATATAATCAAAAATAATTGTGAACATTCCCTTGTTCTCTCTGACTCTCTCAGTTCCCTCGAAAAACTTAAATCCTGTCCTCTTCTTCATCCTGATGATCACTTTGTATGCCTCATTAGAGTGCTGATAGCCTCCATTCAAAGCTCTGGAAAAACCGTAATTCTTGTTTGGATCCCTGGACACATTGGCATAGTGGGTAACGATATTGCAGATTCTTTGGCAAAACAAGGAGCGTCCAACCCTATTGTTACCCTCGTAAACCATATTCCCCTATCTGATATTTTTTCCATCATCAAAGATAGATCCCGCAATGTTTGGACAGAGTATTGGAACATTGCCAGTCAATCCAAGGGAGCTCGCTACGCCTCAATACAAAGGACTATCCCATCAAAACCGTGGTTTCAAAAATTTCCCCATTTTTCCAAAAAAGAAATTTCCTCACTTATTCGAATGCGAATCGGTCATTGTTCTGTTCCTTCTCACCTTTTTAAAATTCACATCCTTGACTCCCCAGATTGTACGTTCTGTGGTCTAGATGTGGGCTCTTTAGATCACATATTTTTTGGTTGTCCCTCTCTAAATAAATATCCTCTCTTCTATCAAGCGTTATCTAAAATTGCCTCCCCTCCATTCAACATTTCATCTCTTCTAAGTCTGAACTCGACTCCAATCTTCCATATAATTCTGAAATTTGTACATTTAAATAAAATTAATATATAAATTCACCTTTCCCTTTCTCTGTAATTTTAAATGATGGCCTAGAACACTCTTGAAGGGTGAAAGCCAGAAATAATTTAAAAAAAAAAAAAAACGAACCTCAAAACAGCTAAAAAAAATCATTTACTTTTTCAAAAAATTACGACACATTTTGTCAACTGTGTAGGTAGGTAATAAACAGCCAACTCAAATGGACAGATAACATAGAAAAGCTTGTAAATAAACTTAGATATATATATATTTTTTCAATTATTTATTTCTGGCTTTCACCCTTCAAGGGTGTTCTAGGCCATCATTTAAAATTACAGAGAAAGGAAAGGTGAATTTATATATTCATTTTATTTAAAGGTACAAATTTCAGAATTATATGGAAGATTGGAGTCGAGTTCAGACTTAGTAGAGATGAAATGTTGAATGGAGGGGAGGCAATTTTAGATAACGCTTGATAGAAGAGAGGATATTTATTTAGAGAGGGATAACCAAAAAATATGTGATCTAAAGTGCCCACATCTAGACCACAGAATGTACAATCGGGGGAGTCAAGGATGTGAATTTTAAAAAGGTGAGAAGGAACGGAACAGTGTCCGATTCTCATTCGAATAAGTGAGGAAACTTCTTTTTTTTTAAATTGTGAATTTTTGAAACCATGGTTTTGATGTGATAGTCCTTTGTATTGAGGGGTAGCGGGCTCCCTTGGATTGACTTGCAATGTTCCAATACTCTGTCCAAACATTGCGGGATCTATCTTTGATGATGGAAAAAATATCAGATAGGGGAATATGGTTTACGAGGGTAACAATAGGGTTAGACGCTCCTTGTTTTGCCAAATAATCCGCAATATCCTTATCAACTATGCCAACATGTCAGGGATCCAAACAAAAATTACCCTTTTTCCAGAGCTTTGAATGGAGGCTATCAGCACTCTAATAAGGCATATAGAGTGATCATCAGGATGAAAAAGAGGACAGGTTTGAAGTTTTTTGAGGGAACTGAGAGAGTCAGAGAGAACAAGGGAATGTTCACAATTATGTTTGATTATACATTTGAGTGCTTCAGTTATTGCAATGCACTCAGCAGAAAATATTGAAAATTGGTTTGAAATTGAATAAAATATTTTATCATTAGAATTATTATTGTAAACATTAATAAATATACCACAGTTTTCAGGAGAGTCTGGAGATTGAGAGCCACCAGTAAATTAAAGAGAAGAGTTGGGCTATTTAGAAGAAATAATGTCATTGAACATATTCTTAACAGTATGGGCTGGGAGATTGGAATGACTTTTAAGGATGCCGATCCCTTCTAAAATTGTTGGGGATAGGGTGACGTGACTATATTTTAATTTGTGTAGTGGAAGAAGATCATTTTGGATAATTTGAAGTTCTGAGAGAGAGCGATTTTTTATAGATGTCAGGAAGAGGTTTAGTTCGAGCTCTGATTGTAGATGAATGTGTTGAGTCTTTTAACAACGAAACTCTGGGAATAACCTGATGACATTTAGAATTTAAACATTTAAAAACAATTTTTTCAGCAAACAGTTGACGCCTTAAATAAAGTGGGGGATCAGAACATTCCACTTGAAGGGAATCGATGGGTGACGACTGCATCGCTCCGGTTATTATTCGCAATGATTTCGATTAAATTTTGTCTAATTTACTGGGTGCATTTTTAAATGCAGTACTAAAAATTCTCTCTTGTTTCAAATATACACTAACGATATCTGTCAGTTAAACCTAAATGGGGAAATTTTTTTATACGCGGATGATACTGCTATATTTTACTTTGGTAAAAACTTAGAAAACTTACTTGAAAAAGCCCAACTGGATCTTAATAAATTAAATAACTGGCTAATTAAAAATATATTAACTATTAACACAAAAAAATCAAATTACATGATCTTAAGTTCACAAAAAAGAAAAACGCCGTCTCATAAACCTTTGCAAATAGAAGGAAAAAACCCACAAATTTCAGATAGTGAAAAATACCTGGGACTTCATATCGATAAACACTTATCTTTTAAACACCACATACAAAAATTAAAAGAAAAAATTATCACACTAATTGGTGTATTTGGCAGAATAGCCCATCTTCTACCAATACAAGTAAAGAGGGGATTATACTTTAGTTTAATTCAATCCCATCTAAATTATCTCATAGAAATATGGGGAAACACAAACATCACATATCTAAACGAAATTCAAATAATACAAAATAAAGTTATAAAAAAACTTTTTAACTATATACCAGATACCCCCACCAAAAGAGTATACCAAGAAACTAACTTACTTAAAAATTAGAAAACTGTACGAATACAACATATGCCTATTAATTCACAAAATCCAAAATGGCTTCATAAACACAAATACTTCATTTATGAAAACATCACAAGTACATGACCACCACACAAGACAACATAATAAATTATATACAAATTCAGCAAAGACAGAGTGTGGTAAAAGAAACATAGGCCATGAGGGTGTACACATTTATAATCTCCTTCCTGATAGCCTGACAACCGTAAATAGAATAAATATATTTAAGAAAAAACTGTTTGCCCTCAAGATCAATGAGCAAAACCAAAATGCTCTTACTTAAGAAAAATATGTTACTTAGGTAGTAAACCATAATTATTAATATATATATTATTTTTGTTCCTATCAATGTACACCTTAGTTAACAAAGCGAAATTTGTATTTCTTTTAACTTAATTAATAACTAAAAAAAAAAAAAAAAAGTGGGCAGGCATAGTCGAGATGACTTCGAATAAGTGCATTGTAAAGCAACTTAATGCAGGTAGGGTGAGCACCCCACCAAACGCCAGTCAGTGATTTGATGATATTACATTTTTTTTCACATTTAGTAACTATATTATGAATATGGGAAGACCATTTTAGTTTCCTATCAAATGTTACTCCCAAAAATTTTACTTCAGAGGCGTTGGGGATTGGAGAGTTTTATAAAATAAAATTTGAACAGGACGATTTTTATGACGGTTTGAGAAGGTGACTCACTGACTCTTTTGGACTGAAAGTTCCAGACCATTTAAAAAGAGCCATGTGCAAAGGGCATCCATGGCTTCATTAAGATATTTGACGGCGAGTGGGATGATTTTGGAACATAAGAAGAAAGCTAAGTCATCTGCGAACTCAATAACGTTTACTTGAGGGGGAATAGAGACATGCATATCGTACGTGTATATATTATACGGTGACCTGACAATTCATCCTGCGACAATTCATCCTGCGACAGTTCATCCGGCGACAGTTCATCCTGCCGACAGTTCATCCTGCCGACAGTTCATCCTGCCGACAGTTCATCCTGCCGACAATTCATCCGGCGACAATTCATCCTTCCTGATCATTTAGAAGATTTTTTCTTCAAGTAAGTATGCAAAGAGGATATACGGCCGTACAACCAAAATCGATATACTTATATCTGAAGGCATCTTGAGTGGAAATCCGCTGTAAAAATATTTTACTAACAATAATTTCGACTCTCCGAAGAAGCATGCGTTAATAACAAAATACGACATACTTATACGTGCAGTCGGCTTAGCAAAAAACCGTAAAGATTCCTACTTGCATATAATATAACTTTTTTTATCTGAAATTAACGCCATCTTTTTAGGGTGAATTGACTAATTTAAAAAAAAACACAAGAGTCCCAACCGTCTCGAGCCAGTGAGTGCCAATGGCATCTCCAATTTTGGTATGGTGTGATGCTGAAGGCAGTGGGGAAGGGAAGGAGATGTGGAAAACGTATCTTCCTGGCTATTCAGATCTAGTCACCAAACACGGCTTAAGCCATTTCAAGTAATTAGACTAAACCAATATAGACTGTACAACAGCGAAAAAATTTAAACAAATCATATGAGTGGGGAGGGGAAGGAGATGTGAAAAATTCTGCTGATTTGAAAAAATGCTATTCAGATATAGTCACCAAACACGCCTAAAGCCATTTCAAGTAACGTTTCAATTCTGAATGAATACTGACGAATAGCAAAATACGATATACTTATATGTGCATCTACTTAAGACTTAGGAGGCGGACATGTTCACCGTCGCCCCGGGAACCATTTATTGGATAACCAACACCCCTGCCATTGGTCATCATAAGTGGTTCGCTACGTTTGGTGAATTATAGGGTTCTTTTTAAAAATTTTCTTTATTCATTACTTACAAAATATGGTTACATAATTAGTGGATTTTTCGAAGACCATGCTAGGCTGATGCCCGTGTTATGGTGGTCGATTATATGCCCGTGTTATGGTTGCCCGGGTTCTTGGAGTGATTTTTGTCAAGGTCTTGTTGGCGAATACTTTTCCTCACCTAATGCGTGGCGGTCCGGATCGGGAGAGATTACTTGAAGCAGACGTAATCAGGACATCTCTAGCCGTACTCTCTCGATCTTGCACCGCAATTTGTCTGACTAGTCAGATCTAGTCACCATACACGGCTAAAGCCAGTAAGTAATCAGACTAAGCCTACATACGCGGTACAATAGCGATTTTTTTTAAAGTCATATGATATAACTTTTTTTAAATTTTTTTTTTACTTTTTACTATAACACAAGAGCCCCAACTGCTCTCAACTATCTAGAGCCAGTGAGACTATGGCATTACTCATTTTGATATGTTGTGAGGCTGAAGATAGTGGGGAGGGGAAGGAGATGTGAAAAATTCTGCTGATGTGAAAAAAATGTTATTCAGATATAGTCACCAAACATGCCTAAAGCCATTTCAAGTAACTTTTCAAGTCACTCCAAGAACCCGGGCAACCCTTATAATTCACCAAACGTAACGAACCACTTGGGATGACCTATGGCAGGGGTATTGGTTATCCAATAAATGGTTCCCGGGGCGACGGTAAACATGCCCACCTCCTAAATGTTAAGTAGATGCACAAATAAGTATGTCGTATTTTAACATTCGTCAGTATTCATTCAGAATTGAAAAGTTACTTGAAATGGCTTTAGGCGTGTTTGGTGACTATATCTAAATAACATTTTTTTCACATCAGCAGAATTTTTCACATCTCCTTCCCCTCCCCACTATCTTCAGCCTCACAACATATCAAAATGAGGAATGCCATAGTCTCACTTGCTCTAGATGGTTGAGAGCAGTTGGGGCTCTTGTGTTATAGTAAAAAGTAAAAAAAAATATATAAAAAAAGTTATATCATATGACTTTAAAAAAAATCGCTATTGTACCGTGTATGTAGGCTTAGTCTGATTACTTACTGGCTTTAGCCGTGTATGGTGACTAGATCTGACTAGTCAGACAAATTGCGGTGCAAGATCGAGAGAGTACGGCTAGAGATGTCCTGATTACGTCTGCTTCAAGTAATCTCTCCCGATCCGGACCGCCACGCATAAGGTGAGTGTGGTATATGGCTATCGTTCGTTCGGAGACATTCGGGCGTAGCCGAATGCTGCCGAACTTACAGCGCTGGGCGCTCGGGCGCAATCGTTAATTCATTCCTAACTGAGAGCTCCCACAATAATTACACGTTATCAACAATACTAATTCCGCTGTAATCCAATTAAATAAATAAGATACAAGACGAACTTGCGTTGTAATTGACAATAGTTATTAAAGAACATTACAGTGAGGAAAAGTATTCGCCAACAAGACCTTGACAAAAATCACTCCAAGAACCCGGGCAACCATAACACGGGCATATAATCGACCACCATAACACGGGCATCAGCCTAGCATGGTCTTCGAAAAATCCACTAATTATGTAACCATATTTTGTAAGTAATGAATAAAGAAAATTTTTAAAAAGAACCCTATAATTCACCAAACGTAGCGAACCACTTATGATGACCAATGGCAGGGGTGTTGGTTATCCAATAAATGGTTCCCGGGGCGACGGTAAACATGTCCGCCTCCTAAGTCTTAAGTAGATGCACATATAAGTATATCGTATTTTGCTATTCGTCAGTATTCATTCAGAATTGAAACGTTACTTGAAATGGCTTTAGGCGTGTTTGGTGACTATATCTGAATAGCATTTTTTCAAATCAGCAGAATTTTTCACATCTCCTTCCCCTCCCCACTCATATGATTTGTTTAAATTTTTTCGCTGTTGTACAGTATATATTGGTTTAGTCTAATTACTTGAAATGGCTTAAGCCGTGTTTGGTGACTAGATCTGAATAGCCAGGAAGATACGTTTTCCACATCTCCTTCCCTTCCCCACTGCCTTCAGCATCACACCATACCAAAATTGGAGTTGCCATTGGCACTCACTGGCTCGAGACGGTTGGGACTCTTGTGTTTTTTTTTAAATTAGTCAATTCACCCTAAAAAGATGGCGTTAATTTCAGATAAAAAAAGTTATATTATATGCAAGTAGGAATCTTGACGGTTTTTTGCTAAGCCGACTGCACGTATAAGTATGTCGTATTTTGTTATTAACGCATGCTTCTTCGGAGAGTCGAAATTATTGTTAGTAAAAATATTTTTACAGCTGATTTCCACTCAAGATGCCTTCAGATATAAGTATATCGATTTTGGTTGTACGGCCGTATATCCTCTTTGCATACTTACTTGAAGAAAAAATCTTCTAAATGATCAGGAAGGATGAATTGTCGCCGGATGAATTGTCGGCAGGATGAACTGTCGGCAGGATGAACTGTCGGCAGGATGAACTGTCGGCAGGATGAACTGTCGCCGGATGAACTGTCGCAGGATGAATTGTCGCAGGATGAACTGTCATGGAACCATATTATACAGTATGGGAGATAATACATCGCCTTGGGGTAAACCCTTCCAAATTGATCTACTCTGAGGAGTAACATCTGGTAGCTCAACGAAAATTTTTCTGTCAAGAAATAGATTGGACAAACATGAGGGGTAGACCAAGGCCTAAATTTTTTTTTAAAGGATTGGAATGGAAACATTGTCAAAGGTGCCTTCTATGTCTATAAAGACTGCCAGACATACTTCATGGTTAGAAATGGATAAATTAATATCAGTGCTGATGATGGCAAGGTTATCTTGCGTAGATTTTTTTTCCTAAATCCAAATTGAGATGGAGAGAGAAGCTCAATAAAAAATTGTTAAAAATTCAAATTAGATGTTATAACAGTAATAATTAAACTATTTGTAGTTTGAGTAAAATCGTTTTCTAATATTCCGTGATGTGCTCAGGGTATCTGAAATTCCGGATATTAGTAGAATAATTGTATTAAGTAGGGGGATTTTAAAGGGGTTAAATGAAATAATAGATTGATGAAGTTATGTTCTACCGATTTCAATTATAGGATAAGTTTTTAAGAAAGAAAGCATAAAAAAAGCAATAAAAAATACTTTAGATACAATATTTTTTATTTTTAAAGAAAGACAAACATTCCCGGGTTACGAATAACCCAAAAATATTTGAAAATCTCCTACTACCACCACAGAAAGCCGAAAATGTTGCTTGTGTTGTGATGGAGGACTTAGCCAGCCGAGGAATCGAACACGCGACGCCCAGGTGAGATCCAAGCGCTATGCCCATTCAACCACTGACCGGTCATAAAAAGAATTATTCCTCTTCGAAGACCTAAAGTAACTTTTAGTGTATGACATCCATGAAGGGTTCCTTCTCGTGTAATATCTCGTCATAATAAAATTATTATAAATTATTTTTTATTATAATTTATTAATATTAAAATTATTATAAACCCTAAAATCAACAGATTAATATTGCATATATGGAATCCATTAATTATTCCTGTTAAAAATGAATGTTTTTCACAGCACTCAATGTACGTTGCTAATTATTATTGGTTTTTCAAAAATAATAATTACGTAGAATGTATAACTGATATTTTAAAACAATAAACACAAATATAGGCGGCACGAAATAAAATAAAGTTTTTATTCAATTATACAAAAAATCCATTCGTCGACTTTTTGCATTTGAAAACACTTCAATTATGCGGGTATTAAAATCAGGTAGAGAGGTTATCAGTAATAGTTCCTTTAATACGATTGCAATGTTAAATACCAATAACATTTAACTTGCATCTATATGGTTAACGGTCACTCTGCGAGGATATACTACATTTTGAACACAAGATGAGCAACATAAGGTGATGAATTATGTTAAATATTTCCTGTAAGTAAAAATTTACAAATACCATTTTGCCTAAAAAATAAAACCTATTCACATGTTACTATTATTCACGCTTAAATCTTTTTACCTACCTTACTCATTTTTTACATCTTTTATGTATCTCAGGAACGTTTTGAAATATAAAGGTTTTCTTAGGATCAAATTATTGATGGCGTTGTCCCGGTAAGACAAAGATTCTGAGTTCCATTCCCAGTTGCGACCGTTACCTTTTTATTTTTCTATGCCTTTTTCTATTTCATGTTTGGTTTAGATTTATTAGTATTATCTTTTTATTCAATGAATAACAATTATCTACTCTCGCCGGGTTTCCTCGAAACGAAATCAAAATGCACTAATCTCATTGTGGTTACTGTGTTTTAATTTGCAGGAGCAGAAATACTGCGTTTTTATTTACCATCAACGTCAATTTTTTATTTTTTTTTATTTTGGTACGTTAATATAAATTTTTTAGTATAATTGAATAAAGTTGGCCTCACTGGGTGGCTTTACCCGTGCTAAGGCCCCCATTACGATGAAAATCATGAAAAACCTTGTAGATTTTTTAAGTAAAACTTCTTTACGCACGCTTGGCTTGCGGAGTTAGCTGGTGAATGCATTACTAAAAGTGTGATATGCGTTACGAAAAGTGAGATGCGAACGGTAATCGGGCAAACGGTGATCGGGTGAAGCGAATGGTCGGGTCTTTACGCACGCTTGACTTGGGAAGTAAGCTGGTGAATGCGTGACACGAAGATAGAAAGAGAGACAGTTACTTTTCGTATATTACTGTAGCGGCAAGAGAGAGAGGTGCGAGCACAATGGATCATTTATTGAATAACCATGGCATAGGTCACCCCAAGTTCATAGGTCACCCCAAGGTCGTAGGTCACCCCAAGGTCATATGTCACCCCAGGGTCGTAGGTCACCCCAAGATCGTAGGTTACTCCAAGGTCGTAGGTCATCTCACGGTCTTAGATCATTCCAGGGTCGTAGGTCACCCCAGGGTCATAGGTCACCCCAATGTCATATGTTATTTTGTAAGTTATTGAAGTTTTAGGTACTTCAGTCGTGTGGTCTAATAATATTAAATTATGACCGTAAGTACGTAATAAATTCGATACTAGATAACTTTCCATATTCAATTCATTTTTTCCAATTTTGGTAAGTTCTGTGTTTTTATACAGTACCTACGGCAGTATTGTGCTGTAAGATTATGCTACAATTGTAGGTGTTCCGTAGAATTAGTCTTGGCAGGATGTAGTACTCCCTGAATGGCGCAGTTAAAAGATTTCCTCGTTAAGTATGCAAATTGTTCAGGTGAACAGATGTAGCATGACCCAAATTTTCATTACCGGCTGCGACTTTGCTCCTTGGGGGGAATTACCTTCCCTTATTGCAGATAAATATGAGAATTTGCCTAATGAAACTATGTTAAATACTTACGGTCGCGTTACCCATCGCTCAGTAATAATGTTTATTAACATTCATTTATTTATTTTTAGAGGCCCAATTAGTGCTTTTACATACGATAAAATTATAAATACATAGATATAATACAAACAAAGATATAACAACTAAAGTAAGTACCAAGTATAATTTTTTTTACTTCTTCAAACTTGGCAAAATTACTTTGTGGCATCATTAATTATATAATGAATAACATATCACTTTGTATAAACCACTATATTATAAACAATATCTACATGTTTCGATAACAATGTTATATGTTAATATAAAGAAAAATAAATGACAAACAAGTATAGACAAATTAGAATAAACTACAACATAGATAAATTATTAAAAAGTAGAGGTGATTAATTGCTTAAAAATCATAAAAATAGTTACACAGAATTAAATATAAAAATTATTTAAGGAAAAATAAAATTGCATTTAGATAATAAAAAAAACTTTAAAGAACAAATAATTAAAATAATTAGTCTTAATCAAAAATTAAATAATTATAATAATTGTAAGTATTAATAAGAAAATATATTTAAAAGATGGCTATCTTTAAAATTTTTTTGGTTATTTATAATATTTAATTTACTATTAATGCTTTTTCTAATTTCTAAATTATCCAAATGTATGCCCGTAGTGTTAGTATGTAAAATTTTAAGACCTGCATCAATATCAAAAGAATGACTTGTTTCCAAAATATGGTTGGCAAATTCAGAATAATAATTATTATTTAAATATCCAATGCTTTTGGCTTCTGAACCTCTCTCACCACCTAAAAGGAATATTACCACAAATAAAGGCGTGAGAATGGATGGAGAGGATTAGAAGTACATAAAACAAAAAGAAAAACCTTCTGCCATATTCAGCCTAAAACTTGATCTAGATTTAGAACTTAGTACCAACTAAGAATCTTCGGGTTCGGCTTACCTTTTGATTAAAAACTAACTAACAAACCATCATGCCGTTTTCTGCAGGGGTAGGCAGAGCAGACGAACCGCCAAAAACTCAGTATTGGCACACACTCTTTGCTAAATTATTAGTTTTTGATTAGATCAGTAAAATAAAATAAAGGACGAATGCTGTTTGGTTTGGAGTGAGTTTCATATAAATTAAAATATAACTTCGTAAATAATGCTTACTAACGATGTTGTTATGTGAACTGCTGCTAGGTACATATCCCACATATTTGTTAAATAGGTACTATAATTATTATAATGTATTTATTTAGTGAACAATAAATAAAGTTATATTTCGAAAATTATACTATTTAAAAATTTACGAATTTAACGTTTAATTGATCCCTCAGAATTTTTTTTTAATATAAGTGAACTAAGTACGATTCTAATGACTTAGATCTATGAAACTGCAAAAAATAAGAATTATTCCACATGTAACCGGAGTTATGATTTTTGCCATCTCCCCCATACAACTCAATGCACTGTGCATCGTTTTGAACCGCAGTGGAAGGGATGGATTTTATATTCCATCACTCCTGGACGCATTGACTCCCAGATTCTTGCCCACCTCTCATATTTTTTGCCTTCCCAGAACTTCCTCTCCTCCCTTTCCCTAAAATACCCTCCACACAGCAACCCCGAAGACGACATTGGATCTGTATGATTTTTTTCTCTGTGGGATGTCGAGTTTGTTTCATCTACTACCAGCTAAAGTTGCGATGTTTCCCGGACTCTGGGCAGTGTTTCGAAATTTTCATTTGTTAAAAAGGTCGTGTGAGCAAAACTTCATCAATCTCGAAATGAAACTGTAGATTTGTCAAGACAATTGAATCCACGCCGCCAACCCCATATCAACCACAAAAACAACATAATGTATATAGATTCTGTTTAAAACCATTCATTTGCCTTGCAACATCCAACATTGTGTGTACGCATATTTACAAAATGTTTATATTATTTAAAAATATAATGACAGAAAATTAAAATAGGGTAAATAGTATCGTGGGGTAATTGCTATAACCTGAAATCAGTGTTGTAAGAAAAATTGAATTGGAAGATGGTAATCAATCTGATCAATCGATTGTTGTGTATTTATACCGACAAGTATGGTCAAATCGTAGATCGATGTGTTGGGAACCGTAATGCCTACTTATTTTTGGAAAAAATAAAATGGCTAATCATTTTTTTATGTATTTGTACTTACTTTGACTTACCCCGTAGTTACATATAAAATACAACGAAATCAACGAGCAATTCCACAAATTTTAGTGCTTCAATTAGCTAAGTCCAGTTGCCAATTTCAAACATGGAAAAACACTTGTGGTAACTAGAGCTACCTAACTATAGAATTAAGCAATGTGTGTTTTGGAGAAACCCACAAAAAAAATTCAAATTACTTGATGATGACGAGGTATAGAGTTATGTTTTATCGTTGAACTCAAAAACGCTGAGTAACCTTGTAGGTACCCCACGATATTTAAATTTTATATGGTTAGAGAGTTATCTTAAGGAATATAAAGCTGCAAGATTTTTCATCTAATTTATTCCTGCTTAACAATTAAAGCAACCTTGCTAAACAACCTCATTGTAATTGGCATTTATTCTTAAGCAGGTAATATAACAAGAAGGGGTACGGGCGGCCCATGAGGGCGGCAGTTAAACATCAGTAAGCTTTTGCTTTAACCAGGGTTCAGAGGTGAACCTTTGTTAGGTTACGATTGTTCCGTTTATGCGCGTATTCGTTTTCATTAAGGAAAACAAGCAGGCGCTGTACATTGTGCTTAAGCCGTGCTTAGGAAACATCTGATTCAAACAGCATGAAAAAGCTCTATGACGGAGGAGTTCTGTCAAAATAGCAACTTAAATGTGAACAATAAAAGGTCTTTATGGACTTTACGAATAATTTATTTTATTTTATTTTAGGTTCTTAGTCATTAAGGAGTCTTAGGAGTTATGCAAGTTAATTGAAGAGCAAATCAGGGTTACTGTATGAATTATTGCGTCACATTCTAAATCAGATACTCGAGTCGTATAATGTATGTTGAAGATCATTTTCATTCAAATCATTTACGCGTAGAAGAAAGGAAACCTACGGTAAATGCTTGATTTTATTGATATTTTCGTTCTCTTCGTTAATGAGAATCTAAGAAAAAATGGTAATTCAAAATTAAAGTAATTTATAGAACAACTAAGCGATCGTGAAAAAATAGTATTTTTTATTAACGTGTGTTTGTTCGAACTTTTAGTAAGGCGCGAGAAAGTAATAAATTTATCATGTCGTTTTTTTGATAGATGACTGGTGGTTTCTAGCCGTAAAGAAAACTACAGTTTCTGGGTTGTCTTCGTTGCATGCATTCGTTCATCGATAAGTAATCGCTGATCAGGAACAACAGTTGGCCGTGGTCCAGGGGTAAGGTTTTTGACTCACAGTCCAAAGGCCGCGGGATCGAATCCCGGCGTGCGCAAATAAATTTTATTTGATTAATTACAATTAATTAATCACAATTAATTCGTTATAATTAATGAATCATAATTAATTCTATAATGAATAAGAGATCACTTTGTATAAACCACTATATTATAAACAATATTTACATGTTTCGATAACAATGTTATATTCATCAGGATATGTTAATATGATGAAGATAACATTGTTATCGAAACATGTAAATATTGTTTATAATATAGTAGTTTATACAAAGTGATCTGTTATTCATTATATAATTAATGATACCACAAAGTTATTTTGCGAAGTTTGAAGAACATAATTAATTCATTTAAAAATATATATTTAGTGTATTTGCGGCACGTTCTAGAGTAGAATATACTCACATCATCGCCCTGGTATAAGACCACCATTCGGAATCGACACGTTGCTTGAAATGACTTTAGCCGTGTTCGGTGGCCAGATCTGAGTAGCCAGGTAATTCCCCACCCTTCTGTTTCTCATCTCCTTCCCTTTCCCACTAACTTCAGCCTCACAACACACCCCAATTGGGGGTGCCATGGAATCACTGGCTCCAGACGGGAGCAGCTAGGACTTAGGCGAGGTATTCACATACAAAAAAAAATACTCCTTATATCGAAAAATGCGCTGTTGACTTTGTCAAAACTGTGTATGTGTAGCGTAATTATTTGTTTTAAGGGATTATCGGAATCGTTCTTTATCTTGTACCATTTTATTCAGAAAATTGAACCTATCGCTTTAAAAAATCGTATTATGTACTTTTGCTTTTGGGTACCAAAAATGCTTTGAGCTTGCGTACATGAATCTGCCCACTACCTATTTTGGCAGAAAGGCGGGTAAATTCATTGTGATATTATATTGTAAGCCCCGGGGTTAGTACAATATATCAGGACTTTTTTGTCACGTTTAGTATATAAACTTCACAAAATACACTGAAATTGTATGTCCAAATTTTAAAAGCGGCCTTATTTGTAATATGTAATTTGTGTTGGCTATTTTGTCGGATCTGTATTGTGTAGTGTGCCCGGTTCTCTCAGGGATGCCACCCTGTTGGCACCATACTAAACCAGAGATTACTCCGTCTTTCTTCACACCCTGTTGCTCAAGCTTTGTGCTTATAATTGAATGCCCTGTTCTACTGTTATATCTGAAGTTAACTCACAAGAGGGTTATAAAAATAAATTAATGAAACAATATTAAATATGTATTTTATTTTGAGAGTAAACATGGTACAAGAGCGGCGTTTTCACTCAAAACGTTATTATAATATGTATTTCTAAATATTTTATAAAAAAAAAAATATATTTTATTTCCAGGGTGAAGAAAGGATAGTGCAATCCCAAGTATGGATAGTTTAATAAATGTCAGACTAATAAGTATTAAGGAAAGCGAGTAAATTAATAAATAAACCATAATCAATTGTTGAGGGTGTGGTCTTGATTGAGCTCGGGGCCAGTGCTCACTCTGGAGTAGCGCTTGGTGGTGCAAGGCTGCATTCACCGCCGTGTTGTCGGAGGTCATTATTCGCATATTGACTCCAGTGACCCGGTGTCTCATCAGGCCTAGTTCCGTTTCTTTAAGAATTTCCGTTCATTTCCCGCTAAGCACTTGCATAGTGCTTACTAACAACGTATGCAGGGACATGGAGTTCTAAATTTGTTCTAAACTAAATGTAGTTTCGTTCTTTCAAAAACATTACAGTCCTTGCGAGAGCCTTGAAGGAGTAACCATCTGTTGCTTATACCAAGGCGGGTAAGTGGTGGATAACCTCCAGTGAGTCCTAGTTCCTTAATCGTCGTCATTGCGCTGCTGTTCCTTCTAAATCCAAATATAATTCTGAATGCGTTATTATATTGGATCCCGAGTCCTTCCATCGAGCTGATTTGGTAGGGCACCATGTTTCACACATCCTAATACAAATCGCATTGATCAATGTTTTTATTATTGATGCATTGGAAGAATCTTCGGGAAATCTTATTAAACAATACATACGCTGATAATGTTGCCATCGTCCGAAAGGTTTTTAGATGAACATATTTGTTTTTTTTAGTTTCGAACATCACGTCGTGGTAATATTTTGAAAGCTCGTTAAAGAATGATGATAAACATTTTTGTTAATAGTTCTACACACCATCGACAAAATTCACGTAAAAATGTTACAAGATCTATGATTTAATTTACAATGTTAGCAAAAAATTGCCATACGATGATATTGAAGCTTTTAGAAATATAATTTTTGAACGATTTCCTTTATCATAAAATACATTCACTAAATAATACCTCTTACCTATTGACAGTTTAATTTATATATCTACAATTAAAAAAATACAATTTTTCGTACCACTTTAAATATCAATGTTTATTTTGTTACGTGGAATAAACCGAGATAATCAATTTAATGCTAAAAATATAACATTTGGATTCTGTAACAAAATAAATGTTCTGGCATTAGAAGATATTTTTAAATTCCACAAAACATTCGTCGAAAACGTATTTACCAAGAAAATTATATCATTGTGAAAGTATTTGTACACTCCGAACACAATGTCAGTCAATCCATCTCATCACTTCGTCATTCAATTTTCTCACTTTCCAATAGGAGGCGGCCTTTATGCCTCACGCCCCCACTGTGCCCAACCTTTACTGCCACGAGGTTAAAGGCTACAAGAACCCAATCCAGTGGCGTGCCGATGTGGTTGTAAAAATTAGAAATTTCACAAAATAAATTTTGTGACGGTGAACTGCAGCATAGAAATGGGCTTTGTGAAGGTTAGAAAATACCCGATTTTTCAGCTCTGGTTACAATATAAACTTAATTAATATGATATGACTGACTTAATAATTATTTCAATCAAATGTCTCAAATTTCCAGAGAATATGATGAAATAGACATCTTCATATGACTATGTTAGCTAACATTATATCATTGTAAATAGTAGTACTTATATGTAATTGCTTTATTATACTTTATTATTATGCCTTTCTTTCTTTTTCCTCTTTATCTGTACTATTTAGGTACAGGGTGGCGCAAAATTAATCATCCAATTTTGTTTTTAAATAACTTTTTTACTAAATGAAAAAAAAAAGATTTTGAGTATAGAAATCTTTATTTGGACTTTTACAATTTTTTTTGTTAAGTGGAAAAGGTGATATCCATCAAGTGGCTGCCGCCAGTGTTGATACATTTTCCATGACTTTCCGCAAAATTTTCGGTGATAACTGTTCGCATTCTTGTCAAATATTCTCCTTAAGGGCTGCGATTGTCTGTAGCTTGTTGGCATAAACCCGCGACTTCAAGTAGCCCCAAAGAAAGAAGTCTGGGATGGTTAAACCGGGCGATGTTGCTGGCCATGTCAAATCGCCAAAACGGGAGTTTACGCGACCAGGAAACGCTTCCTTCACAATATCCATTGTGGCTCGTGCTGTGTGTGCAGTTGCACCGTTTTGTTGAAACCACATGTTCACCAAGCCCCGCTCATCCAATTCAGGCAGTAAGAAGTCGTTTATCATGGCCATACCAGTGACCGTAATGCCAATGGCGTCCTAAAAAATACGGCCCAATCACTCCTCCCGCGTGACCTCCGTACCACACAGTGGCTTTGAGTGGATGTAATGGCTCTTCGTGCATCACACGTAGATTTTCAGTGCCAGAAACGAAGATTTTTCTTATTGACGTAACCGCTTAAGTGGAAATGCGCCTCGTCGCTCATGATGACTTTCGATACAAAATCGCTTAAAGCGTTAAAGCTAAAATCGACACAATTATTCCACGCTCTTGTGGAGTAAAGCACTCCATAGCTTATCTGTTTATATTCTGCAGCTGTCTAGTTTACAAATGTCAAATATGATTGACGAACGACGCCATTTGCAAAAATTATAACATATTCCGATAGGGTGATTAATTTTGCATCACCTTGTACATACCTACCTACTTACTATGTTTTATATCTTATTTTGCTATTTTTCTATACGCGTGTCGTAAATATTTATAATTGGAGTCAAATATCGCATTTTTAACCTATGATCTATGCGCATTGCGCATCCCAATGGAAATTTCAGGTTAATGTAGTAATTAATGTTAGTTATAAATATTAACACTTTGTAAATATTTCAAACAATAAATAAAAATTGATATTGCAATACTCATCTTAATGTTTTGGTTCTGAAATATGGAAAAGATGGAAATAAATTATGGTACGGCATTACTGAACAGCGTATCAAGCTATCTCTTTTCTATTGACTCGAATAGTTAACTGTGGAGAAGCAAAACATCACAAATTAAAAAAAAAACCTTTTGATCCGTTGAAATAAATAACAATCTTATATATATTGTGAGAATGGTTTTTGACGGTACTCCTGCTTTCTAATATGCAGAGCGAGACGGCAGACGCTTGGTATAAAAAGATGTTTGTTACTGCCCGCTCTCCTTTAGCTCCTACACCTCCTTTAGATCCTACAGCTCCTTTAGCTAGCTCACAGCTATACAACTCGTGTCCTAATTTTACATTTATATATATCATACTCGTCCACGTGCGTTATTATTTAAGATCAGTAAAGATCACCATCCCCTACATCTACATCATAAAAAACCATATACATACATGTATGAATCAAAATATGCTTGCTTGTGTAAATGTATTTATATGAGTGTGTATGCGAGATGACTATGTTTTACATAAAGCATAGGAAATGTTTGAAACTTCAAAATAACTTTTTTAAACCACCTAATTTTCGGTTTCTGAATTATTACAACCACGAGACAATACATCTGAAAAATTTTGTAATCATTAAAAAAACTCTTGCGAAACTGTCAATATTTGAAAATGAAATTTTGCAACACAATGATTGTTTAATCAAAATTTAATTTTAACATACATCTTATAATATACAAAAATGAATATTTGTAATACCTACATGAAAAATGAAAATTTTAATAAAAAATTGTAATGAGACAGTCCAATTACAATTTTTTTGCCACCTGGTGGCACGGGAGCTGTTTGAAAATGGAAAGTACTTGGATTGAATACATGGAACGCGGGAGGGGGTTTGGCGGGACGGGTGAGCGATAGATGGGAGAGGGAGGCGGGGAAGGTGGAATGGGACCCGGGAGGGAAACGGAGACGCACGAGAAAGGACGTGCTGGGAGAAACAATTTATTTCTTTCAATATGCCATTGCAACGCATGCCGGGAAGCAGCTAGGTAAGAGTATTAATAAAAATAAATAGTTAAATTTAAATAATCTAGCCTAGTTACGGCACGCCCCTGCCCTATACAACCTTAACATACCTTAACCCACCCCATAGAACACTTAACCCTCCGCTCTAACGCTCAGTGTAAAAACATGGTCAGGGGTGTATTGCCACAGGCTCTATGGGAGGTGATAAAACCCTTACTTCATGGGTCTCCTCTAAAAACACTTCAAAGGGTGATAGTTAAATCAAAAAGTTGATTTATTTACGGCTGTGATCGAGTCGCTTCAGCCATGGGGGTTTTAATATTTGGACAAAGTGTTCACAAGTACGTTTGTAACATATATCTTAACCCGCCATTGGTGACGTATATGTCTATGAGACTGGGTAATTCGAAAAAGTGCAATATTTTTTTTACCATTCATCGAATCATACTGCGATTTCGAGTAGCTGCCTTATTCCACGCCCCCTACCGCCAGTCTGCCCCGCGACAGCGACGCGGGCGCACCTCATGGAGTTTTGGCGCCAACCCGGTGCGTGAGACCGGCATCACCAACGAAGTAAGTCAAATGGTTATTGTGTAATTTATAAGATAAAATAAAAGAAAACATAAGTATTGTCAATTATGTTTTTTATTTTATGTTTCAAATGTCATAAGACTAACGAAGACTGATTTTGTCGTTAAATATTTAAGATTGTTAAGTTTAAATAAATATTGTTAAAATATCTCATAATTTGAATACAACTAAAGATATTGTGTTATGCTAATAAAAGATAATTGATTTAGGGATATACATATGTTTTATTGTTAGAAAAAGATATAATTTTATACACTCTTCAACGAAAAGTAGCATGAACAGTAAATTATTGAAAAACTGGTAGTCAAAAACCCCGGTGCGTGAGACCGGGGTCACCAACGATGTACATAAGTCAAATTCACGTCACCAATGGCGGGTTAAAGTATCTTTGAAATGCAGCATATGTCACAACTAGGCTCCAATTAAAGTAGCGCGTGAATCACTATAGTATGGGAATTAAGCGTAGATCTAACCTGTTACTTTTTAATATCTGACATATTAAATATTGCAAAAATCGTGTTTTCTTTCTAAAACAATTGTGATAAAAATATTATGTAATTAACCCCTCAGAATAATTTATTCGGTTTAAACAATTCATATAGATCTCATAGAAATCAATGTGTCTCCCTTAATTTCATGGTTGGAAATATAATATAAAATGTGTTAGAAAGAGAAAATACCACGCTTTATTATCAAATCTAAAAATGTATACCTTTATGAATCCGAATGCAATTTGGGATTTTTTTATTAATTATATTTTCATAAAACGAAAAAAAAAGTGGATTGAAGATACCGTTTATACTAGATCGGTACATTTATAAACTATGTGAGTGTTTAAATTTTTTCCGTTATCAGTAATTTTAGTTAAAAAAACGTACGTGAGCCATTATTGAAATTTTTTATGTTTGCATTCAAAATAATATGTTTATTTCGAATTGCAAAATTTGAACGTGTATTTTGTCACCTTTCAATAGTTTTTAGTTTT
Source organism: Limnephilus lunatus (assembly GCA_917563855.2). Lineage (NCBI taxonomy): Eukaryota > Metazoa > Arthropoda > Insecta > Trichoptera > Limnephilidae > Limnephilus > Limnephilus lunatus. The sequence goes on from OU830594.1 coordinate 83,204,534, forward strand.
CGGAAGCATTCGGAAATATTCCAATTATTTGGATTCTAAAGCGAGCGGAAATATTTGCAATTTCCGATAAAACAGGTCCAAAGCCTGAAGGTCCCCCTTAAGATTCTCAATAAGGATACTGTATTTTTACTTACAACAAAATGATATCTTGAAACATGCGAATAACTCCAAGTAAGGGGTCCAAAAAACTCTTCTACGACCATCATATTTTCATACAGTTTCTGATTATTAATATTTTTGTATGGCTGGTAATTATCTTTATAATCTGTAATCCCGGGTGAAATAAATGTATGTATGAGAATAGAAATAAATAAAATTATGTAGATCAAATACTTCGGTGAGATCATGTAGAGAGTCTGAAAATGAAATGCAATTTTTAGACGATATTTGCACATGATGAGAGACTTGGGGAGCGTTATTTTATATCTGCCTACCCCTACTAAGAACCTATGTACATGATGGTTTGTTAGTTAGATTCGTGAGAGTATGGATGTACGCGTTGTAATGACATTCCGCTAAGCGCGTTTAAAACAAGTCGGCCATACTTTCACAATCACCGTTGCCAAACATTTTACATAAACTGAACAAAGTTTAGTCAAAATGGCGTAGCGATTCTGGCGAACTGGTCCCCGGGGGCAGCTGGCTATCCAACACCGGTCTATTGTCCACAGTAAAGTCATTACACCTCCCCTTCTCACCTCCTCCCGACCGACCGCAAGCCGGGGACCGATGACTCGCGCAGCAGACGGCCCCGCAGGGAGGCTTTAATGTAAATGTCCTGAAAAGTACTGCTTGAAAGATATTGTATTTTTATTCTACGGAAGTCTTTACGCTACCCATCGAACGACAACATAATACAGATCGTTAGGCTAAAGCACCAAACCGCCTCTCTCTTTGAATTTGTTTATCACATTCAACAGCCTCAGATGTGCTGAACAAAATGGTATTCGTGGGTATGTGTACCGAAGCCTCAAGAACCATTTAATGGATAACCAACCCCTCTGCAATGTGCCAGGTTTGATACATTTGGTGAGCAGGGGTGCCCGGGTGCATAAGGTGAGGTTTATGTGGGTCTCGGTAGTGGATGCATCTGCCCACCAGCTGCATAGCAGGCCGGATCGGGAGAGAATGGTTGAGGGAGTTCCTCTGACATCTCCAGATGATAGGAAAATCGCTTTGCACCGCAGTTGGAGGGATGGATTCATACATCCCTCCTGTCCACATTGACCCCCAGATTCCTATCCACCACTTTTTTCCTAATACCTTTTCCTTCCCAAAACTTTCTCTACTTCCTTTACTAAATATAAACTCCACACAGCATCACCAAAGATAACAGAGGCCATGAGGGGAATTAATTTCCTCAGGGCCTCCTGTGTAGAGCTGATGTAAAAAAAATTGTCGGATTCACTGTACAATAATAATATTTGTTGCAAAAGAGATGGGCTGACGTCAGATTTGCTGGTTTCGAATCGGTGAGGGCCTCAAATATATCAAAATTGATTCATTACTGCTACCAACCTTCTTCATAAAATTTATGAAAATTATCTGAACTTAGTTATTTGTGTTACGGGTTAGTTTAAAATTATTAATTCAATGTTTAATATCACTAAATTGCTCTATATGTACTTCCATAGTCCTAGCAGTACAGGTGCAAAACAGTACCTACCATATTATTGCAAACAATAATATAATTCTTTTTTTAAATTTTATTGAATTTCTTTGAATTCCGAAGTTGTTAATTATATATTTAGTTCATCAATATTGCAATACAAGCTGACTTTTTATCTCGCCCTATAGAAGAATAAATATAAATAAATTTTATTTGAATAGAAGTAGGAAGCTTGGTTACGTCTGATAGGGACTGGCAGTGCTCCAAGCGAAGAGAGAGATCGAGCGAAAAAAGTGTACAAGGTATGCAAGAAAAGAGTAAGTGTTTGAGTGAAAGAACGAAAGAAACGCCTGGAAGAGGAAGAGGGGATAAAAATGACAAACCACTTCCAAGAAAACATTAAATTGTTTTGGAAGGAGGTCAAAAGGTCCCGGAGTGGTCCAGAGAACGGAAGCATGAAAGTGATAAAATCGAAAGATGGGCAAATGTTGACGAATGAGAAAGAAATTAAAGAGAGATGGATGAAATATTTCGAAGAAGTCTTCGAAAGTAACCCGGGTGACTGTGATCCCAGCGGTGAATCGGGTGTGAACGATGATGTAGTGAATGTTACCTAAATCAGCATGGATGAAATAAAAAGATCTATTAAATGTATGAAAACTGGTAAGGCTGTGGGTTTCGACAATATTGCTGACGAATACTTTAAGGGAGATAGCCGTATTATTCTCACATGGTTGTGCAAACTTTTTAACCAATGTTTAGAGGAGGGTTATACGCCACTAGATTGGAGGAGGGCTGTAATCATGCAATTGTACAAAGGTAAAGGGTCACGTGTGGAATGTGGGAATCATAGGGCTATTAGCCTTCTTAGTTCAGTCAACAAGCTATATGGTAGAATATTGATTGAAAGTGTAAGAATGGAAACAAAAGATAAAATATGGGATGTGCAAGGTGCTTTTATGAGTGGAAGGGGGTGCATGGATCAGATTTTCTCATTGCGTATGCTCACTGAGAAGTTTCTTGCAAAAAACCAGAAACTCTTCTGTGCCTTTGTAGATCTACAAAAAGCATACGATCGAGTTGACAGGAAAAGGCTATGAAAGGTATTGTCCAAGTATGGAGTGAATACGAATCTCATACAGGCAATTGCGTCTCTATATGAGGGAAGCGTTGCATGTATTAGGGTGAACGGCGATTTTATGGGGTGGTTTGACATCACAAAAGGTGTTAAACAAGGCTTCGTAATGTCACCGTGGTTATTCAATTTATACGTGGATAATTGTACGCAAGAATTGAATGAGATGGGATTGGGTGCGAAATTGAGTAATCTGGAAGTATGTTGCCTGTTGTATGCTGATGATGCGGTGCTGATATCTAACAGTATGGAAGATCTACAGTCTCTCGTGTCAAGGATGAACGAAGTGTGTATGAATAATGAGTTAATGATGAATGTAAGTAAGTCTAAAGTCATGGTGTTTGAAAGAGAGAGTACGAAAACAGTATGCAATATAGTTGTGAACGATGAATACTTGGAGCAGGTGGATGAGTTTGTTTATTTGGGAAGTATATTTACGAGAGATGGGAAGGCTGAAAGAAGGATGAATGCAGGTAACTCTATTAATGGAGGACTGAACGCCGTTGGCATCAACAGAAAACTGTCCAAAGACGCGAAACTAGCCGTCCATAATGGAGTACTGGTACCTACCCTGATGTATGGCAGTGAGGCATGGAACTGGCAGAGGAAGGATGAAAGTAGACTGAATGCTGTAGAAGTGAGATCCCTGAGGCGTATGTGTGGTAAAACCATGTATGATCGTGTGAGAAACGCGGAGATCCGCAAAGAATGCAAGGCTGATGTAAGCATAATGAGTAAGATCAAGAAGGGAACGCTCCGATGGTTCGGGCATGTAAAGAGAATGAACGAGGAAAGGAGTGTAAGGAGAATATATGACGCAAATGTGAATGATAGAAGAAGTCGGGGACGCCTGAGAAAGACATCGCACGACTAAGTGAATCAGATACTTGAGTCGGGCCATGTCAAGAGTCATAATAATAGAAGAGCATGTATGGGACGATGTATGAATGTTAACGAGGCAAGGAGTGTGTGCCAGGACCGAGTTGTTTGGCGGTCCGTCCTCTCTGCCTACCCCTGCGGAGAAACGGCGTGATGGTTAGTTAGTTAGTTATACTAGAGATGCTAATTACTTACCATTGGTGATCAAACCGTTAATTATATGGACGAAATAATTCTAAAGTTGGCAGTTAATGAAAGTTGGAAAATTTCGGCATTAAATTAAATCAAGGTGAAAAGCATGGCAAACATTATTTGTAAAACATTCCAAAATCGTAATAGAAATATGATTTAGTATATTACCTACAGTTATTTTTCCTTTGAAGCTGAATTCCAACGGAACCCCATTCTATTAAGGTTTCAATTTTAAATTTCAAAACGAACCGCAGGTACACCTACTTCCGGTTGCCATGAAAAATGGAACAATCGCCAATGAGTTCATTGTGTAACCTTTGGTATTTTGTTTTTTTTTTTCAAAACGTGACATTCTGTGATTCCGAGAAATACGTCTGCTGCTCTAATTCAACCTGTTAGTTGCAATATGCTTACTTATGGATAATTGCCGATTTTTTTCCGTAATCCGCTTTTGTTACAACGCGCTGCTTTGTCTATGAAATAAATCAATTAATTAATATAATAAGGAATCAATGACAATTTGTTTCAAAGATTTTTATTCACGTTGTACATTCAAGTATGTTTATTTATGTTGACACATTGGTGACATTCACTAGCGTGCTTAAAACTTACTTAAAAATTTTAAAAGTGCAAAATATTATTAATATATACAGAATATTAATATATACAGAATATTAATAGTACATTAATTTCTAATACAAAAACATTTAGAAGTTTGCGCTTACATTTTTAATTAAGAAATTATCAATTATATTTTTATCCTACTCAAGTGAAATGATAGGAAAATTTTCATTTTATCCAAACATCTCTTTGATATTCATAACGTTAACCGATTTGCAGTCAAAATTGATCGAAATAATAACTTCCCAGAAAGCTTCATCTAATGTTAACCTTCAATCTAAAGAAGTGAGGTACGATTTCAAACAAAATATTTACCTGAAAACGCGGAATTTTAATATAAAATAAAATAAATTCTAACCAAATTCCAAAGAAAACTGTTCTTAAAAATACAAATTATACGCGGGTGGCAGGCGGTATAGCGGGTACTGACAAAGAGAATCCTTAACCCTCGTTTTAAGTAATATCGCCTTCGTTTCGGATCTCCCTTAGCGGGAATCCCTCCAATTTCACGTATCTCCAACTCTTTTATTCGGAGTCTTTTTCATTAAGTTTTCTGAACGGTTTCCTTAAATACCGTCGTGCTCGTTTTATCTGCCCGACTTTTCTTCGGCAGTAAATATTCTTAGATATGCGCAAGTATACAAACTCGCACCTGGTAGCATTTATATTGTATAAACTTGATAATAAGTAACATTATATTGAAATGATTTCATCGAAATAATAAGTTCTTATAATGACATGTACCATTTAATGATTTTTTGGGGTTAAGCGGAACACAAATATTATGTGGTAATGCAGTGTTTGTCCCGCCAGTGTTTAATTGAGATATGTTTTGATTAACCAGCGTTATTACTCGTAGTAGGTATGTTTGGCCCTAAGGAACCGTTAAAACGAAAAACAAACGTGTCAATGATCCTTGAATTCATTGGCACATTTGACGCTCATCGAATCGCCATCACAAGTGTTTTTATGCTAATCAGGTGATTGCATTTTGTTCAAATGCTGAAACGAACCGAGAATTAACATTTTAAGGGCACCGTTTAAATATAAAAAAGTAAAAGGGTGCTGATAGTTGTTTTGATCGTGACGCATTTTGGAATATTCTAGTCTAAATATTGACGGAACCTAATTGAGAAAATATTGAAATGTGGAGTGGTAAATGTGTAATTTCAACACACCTAGGATCTTTAAAACTATTTTCGTAATTATTACACTTTAGAAATTAAAGTTTTTTTTTTTTTTGGTTAACAAGTTTGATTTGTTGAACTCCATTTTAATTATAAATGTTTCTTTTACATAATTCAATAATATTATTATTCAAATTACACAAAACAGTATTAAATAGTTTGATAATGCCTTCACAAGGCGAAACAATCGTGCTTACTAATAGTAACACAGGAGAGCTTTTTTACAAATTTAATAAAAATACCGTTTAATAAAAAAAAAAAAATAAGGAGTGCATTAAAAAAAACTAATTTTATTTTATTTCTACACAGGAGGCCCTGAAAAAGTAAGTTCCCCAAGGCCTTTGTCTTCATTGGGAATGCTGTGTGGAAGGTCTTTTAAAAGGAAAGTAGGAGAGAAGGTTCTGAGAAGGAAAAAGGTATTAGAGGTAGGTAGAACTCTGAGGATCTGAGCCAAGACCTAGATAAACCTCACCCCACGAACCCGGATACCCCTTCTAAGTCAGCAACGCATCGAAAAACTTGGGGTGACCTATGGCAAAAGTGGCGGAACCCATACCCGCTTCCCACTTGAGTTTGTTTCTCTGCTAAACGAGGACTTAATGATGTTTTCAAGTGCTTTGTTTTGATAACAAACGCAGCAATTCCGAAAAATTAGTTTTTATAATATTCTTGAACCATTTCATTTTGTGCTTTATTTAAAAGTATATATATAATGTTGTATATTGAGTTCCTTTATGTCTCTAATGACATTAAGTCAGGCTAGATATCAAAACATGTCGGAAAAAGCTGTGGGGATAAGAAGAAACCTTATTCAAATGATTGCTAACTAAAAGTAAACGAATAATAAAATTATTTTACAGACATTTCAGATTCTTTGATGAAATCTGCTTTTTGTTTTTATTTATCTCTTTTTTAATTTTCTTGGATAAATTCATAGAAAATGAAAACTAACCGTACTTCTTTAATCAAAAAAATTTCTGTAAAAAATAAGAAAAATTTACTTTGATCAAGAAGCAAACTTATTTTTTGAAGTAAAACTTCTTTAGGCTCGCTTGACTTGGGGAGTAAGCTGGTGAATGCGTGACGAGAGCGTTACGAAAAGTATTATCTGGCGAGGTGAACGGAAGTTAAGAGGGAGATATAAGTTAGTGAAGATAGAAAGAGAGATAGTTACGTTTCGTATATTACTGTAATGGCAAGAGAGAGGTGCGAGCACACATTTTCTTTTTCTCTTTCTCTCATACACAGTTAAATTTCGCATTTATAAGACACAGTGCAGGCCTATTGTCTGTAGAGAGAGCAGTGCGCGCGCACATTTTATTTCTCTCTTCTTTTATAAGTTAGTGAAGTTTTACTTCAGTCGCGTAGTCTAAAGCACACTCGTTTGTTTTTGTTTTGAAGGGTTTTATTTCACATGTACATTTGTAACTTAATTTTCATTTATCTGTTACGGGTTTTGACACATGCATGTCATTCACTAGCAATGTTCAAGTTTTATGTTGGCTATTGAATGACACGGATGTGTCAAAACCGACGTCAGATAAATAAAAATTAGGTAACAAATGTACATGTGAAATAAAACTCCTAAAAACTAAATGTCTAGAATCTGTTAAGTAGATAGTTAATGCCCAAGAAATAAAAAAAAATCTTGATTATTTTCTTTAAAAAAACAAACGTTGATATAAATAATAATATTCAATGACTTTTCGGTAATAAAATTTAATAAACAGAACATAGAATTGCAATACACGTCAATTTGGAAGGCGGGTATGGATATCGCCGCCTCGGGAACCATTTATTGGCTAACCAACACCTCTGCCATAAGTCACCCCAAGTGGTTCGCTACGTTTGGTGACTTAGCAGGGTACCCGGATTCATGAGGTTCGGTTTGTCTAGATCTTGGTGGCGAATGCGTTAACCACGGACGTACAAAATATATGGACATGCCCTTACGTGTTAAAAAACGTGTTATTTCCCCCTCCCATTGGAACCATTTTTCGGAACCGGCTGGGCGTGTCCGGACCAATGTCGTGCTCTCGTCGTACATTTTACGCGCGGACGCTGTATGTCTATGAAACACATACATAGACAATGAAGAAGACTTGGCGAATCACAAGTCTCTTTCCTCTCTTCGCCCCGCCATAGTTGGTTTTTACCCCTCATCTGTAAGTTCTCGTCTAGTTATTTGTATGTCTATGGCGTTAACCCACCGAGAAAGAGACCTTTTTGAATGTCTGTGAGAATGTGTATGAGAGCAATCGAGATAGTATGCTTGCGAGACTCTATAAAAGGCGATGCGTCCTAGAAGTACGTTATCTTTTGCTACAAGCAGCTCCCCAATAAATACCAGTACTGAATACTATTACTCTCTTCATTCGCCGTTACTACCTACGCCGTATACTAAATACCTCAAAGTCCGTATACCACACCCATCATATACCACTTCAGCCGGACTCTCTTGAACCATCGCCTTGCACTGCAGTGGGAGGTTTTTATTCATACGTACGTCTCTCCTGGACACATTGACCCTCAGATTCCAACCCTTCCCTCAAAACTTTTTCCTCCCTCTCCTTCTATTCCATAAACAGACCCCCTTCACAGCATCCTCAAAGACAAAGGCCCTTTTTTCCTCAGGGCATCCTGTGTGGAGTTAATGTAAAAAATACTATCATTACACACGTTTTAAACATGTTTCCTAACTTAATTATTTTTAATGTTTTGATAAAATTGTAGGTCGAAATATTAATTATGATAGTTTTAAACGAGTAGTTCGTCATATCCGAAGTAATGCTTAAGTTTTAGAGTGCTTGTAATTAGATATAAAATAATGGTTAGGCTTAAAATCAACCATAAAAGAAAATTTCTCTCTTTTTGCTGTTTCTAAAGTTCAAATAAATAACACATTAATTAGTCGGCAGACCATGACTGATAGAATTTATAAAATGATTTTGATCCTTGATAGGTTTAAGTTTTGGATTATTCTACAAACTTTTAATATTAAAAGTGCTCGGCTTTGCTGAGAATTTTATGTACCTAAGTCCTCTATTTTACCATCCTCGCAAGTTCGTCGTCTTTCTCCTTTAAAATAATAAAAATGAGCAGGATTAAGGTTGTCAAACCAAGTATGCTAATTCTTAAACAGGAGCTGTGAAATATGCAGATTTTAGGATTTAAATAGCCAACGAAAAAAGGTTAAAACCACTTACATTCAGGTGAGGGCAAATTATAATATGAAGTCCCGAGTTATTATTTAAAACATTGTCTTTAACCGTGTTTGAACTATGGCTGGACATTTTCTTATTTGAGATTCTCTGAAGTAACTATTTTTGAGGTGAGTATGGGTAGGTGAGGATAGGTCATCTCAAGTTGGGTCGATGACTTAGCTCGGGTGAGGTATTCATGGGGTGGGGTTTGTCTAGGTCTTGGCAGCGTTTGCATTTTATCGCCTACTGCGTGGTGGGCCGGATCAGGAGAGACTGGTTGAGGGAGACCTAACCTACATAGTCCTCTCCAACTGGAATCTCTCAATCCATCGCCTTGCACCGCTGTGCGAGGTTGGATTCTTATGTCTGTCACACCTAGACACATTTATCCCTAGATTCCTACCCAAACCTCATACCTTTATTCCTTCTCTCCTTCTTGTCCCTAAAAGGTCTGAATATTTAGGGGGAATATACATGTAATATGTACGTCTAATAACATCAAAACATAATATATTTTTGAAAAAAATTTTGCAGTTTTAAAGCAAGATTGATGATTTTCGTTTCATACGAAGATTTTCCTAAATATTTTTTTTTTTCGTAAATGAGTTGTGTACAATTAAGAATGTTTTAACGGTAGGTACAAAACGATTTTCAATAAATAACCTTCATAATCCTGGGACAGAACAAACCATGCTTCTTTTATGACCAATGTAATGTTAGGAGTTGATACAATCCTACATCCACATAACCTTAATCACGAACGAACCGACATTAAAATGAAGTAAATAAATAAATTAAACAATTCAGAAGAAGAAGCACTACTTGTCGTACCCAGGCGATAAAATAGAGGTGGAAGTCAGTTGAACTAAACGAATATCTCATTCCATTAAGTGGGCAGAGGAGAGTGAATACTGTACAGATTAACAAGACCAGCTGGTCAATGGATAAAGAGATGGGAAGAGGAAGAAGGGGTATTAGCCCGAGACTGTTTTGTCAGGAACAACCCGTATTCCAACCAAATTATAACAGGAATTTGTCTACCAATTCTAATGCAGTGCAAAACGTTTCTGTTCTCGAGATCAATAATAATTACAACAATTAAAAATTAATCTAATACCTTTTTATTATTTACGAGCGAGTACCCGGCGTGCATTGCAACGCCACTCAAAGAATAAAAAAAATGAGTTTTAATTCTGTTGATTGAAGTGCATTTGGATACACAATTTTTTTTGTTTTTCTGACGAGTGAGCAGTCTGTGTGAGAAGGATGTAGGTATTTTCTAAATTCACCCCTACCTTCCCCTTTTAGGATTCCCTTTCCCATCCCTCCTTCCCCTCCCAAACACCACTAAACTATTTTAAATACACGCAATTATCACAGCTGTCGGTGTGAGTATCATGCATTTTTCAAATTTACTCTCTACTATCCCCTATCGCTAGATGGGCGCTTTTAAAATCCCCCCCTTTAAAACTTGATTAAATACATCCATTTTTTAAAACAACTCGTACGCTATCTTTAGTTAATTTTGTATGCAAAAATCATAATGCCAGAGCTCACCAATATACATAAAAACCTTCGCGGACGTACTAATAACAAATCACCAAAGTTTCATTGCAATCGTAAGAATGGTATGCGAAATAATTTCATTACGCCAGAGCTCACCATTTTACAAAGAAATAATTGCGAACATGCGCAGAACATATCACCAATGTTTTATCGCCATTGGATGAACGAATAGAGGATAAACAAAGTAACATTCAGTGTTATACATTAAAATAAGATTATCACACATGTATACACCATCTAGCTCTAGAATTCTAGAACATTTTCAAAGAAAAGGGAGAGAGTGGGAAGAAGTACAAGTGAAAGGACAGAAAAAAGCTGAAGCGAAAAGTATTTTACAGGGCGACGGTATTTTAAGGAAAGAGAGAAAGTTATGGGAAGGAAAAGATATGAAGGGTGGGTAGGAATCTGGCGGTCAATGTATTCAGGTTTGACAAACGTATGAATCCATACCTCCCGTTGCGGTCCAAGGGTATGGGGTTATTGGGGTCGAGAGAGTCCGGCTGGAGAGTTCAACCAGTCTCTCCCAATCAGGCAGGTAAGTGGGCAAAAGCATCTGCCGCCAAGATCTAGACAATCCTCACCCCATGAACCGGATATCCCTGCTTATACACCAAACGTAGCAAACTACTTTTGGTGACCTATGTCAGAAGTGTTGGTTATTCAATAAATGGTTCCGGGGGTGGCGGTACCCATAACGCCTCCCAAATTGCAATAAGAGTATTAATATGTTTTCATGGTCTGGTTATCTACGTGACTTGTACTAATGCAGTTTCGAATAGTTATTCACACTGCGGTTCCATGACAGTTTATCCTGCGACAATTCATCCGGCGACAGTTCATCCAGCGACAGTTCATCCTGCCGACAGTTCATCCTGCCGACAGTTCATCCTGCCGACAGTTCATCCTGCCGACAGTTCATCCGGCCGACAATTCATCCGGCGACAATTCATCCGGCCTGATAATTTAGAAGATTTTTTCTTCAAGTAAGTATGCAAAGAGGATATACGGCCGTACAACCAAAATCGATATACTTATATCTGAAGGCATCTTGAGTGGAAATCCGCTGTAACCTAACCTAACCTAACCTAACAAATTAGTCAATTCACCCTAAAAAGATGGTGTTAATTTCAGATAAAGTTATATTACGCAAGTCGGAATCTTTACGGTTTTTTGCTAAGCCGACTGCACGTATAAGTATGTCGTATTTTGTTTTTCACGCATGCTTCTTCGGAGAGTTGAAATTATTGTTGGTAAAAATATTTTTACAGCTGGATGAATTGTCGCCGGACATACCGGACGCATACCTGTAAGATACCCAACCTCTGATAAAAAAAAAAGATTAAAAACGTTTGAATATTTTCTTGAAAATAAATGAAAGGCAACTGTGCAATATACAGAAAATAAATTAATAATTTGAATCCCTGTTTCCCATTAGTACTAACAAATTCACTAGGACAGGTTTAAATGAAAACATCAGTAAAAAGCTGCAACACCATTAGCAAACTCCATTAGGATCAAGTTGTCCTGAAAAAGTCCTGGAAAGAAGGTTCCGTATTTGTGGAGGCTTTGAATGATGTGTTTAGAGACTCCGACTCCCCGTGAACCGTCACGTGAATGTCGTCTCGGTGCAAACACCTGTTGGCACTCTATTCATCGTAAAACTAAGCGTTTTATCGTTAATCTGACTATTATGTGCTCAAATGTTTTAAGTATGGATGCCAGACAGACAAGAAAATATCACGTAACCAGTAAAACTTTATTATACCGATTATATTCAAAATCATACAGCCTTAAAAAAAATTGTTTTTTTGATAAATATTATTAGGTATAGGTACGTATACAGGCTATTAAGATATTTGCTTGACGTATTTTAACCAGTGGCCTGACATTATTTGGAATATATAATGTAAACCAAATTTTGGTCTACGGTGAGATTTTATTAAATTTCTTTTCTTCCAAAAAATTTTTAAATATCAATAGTTATTTGAGAGTTAGGGGTGGAGTTTACTCGGCTGAGTGACCAATGACAACACGTGGAAGAAAAAAAATTGTTTGACATTGAAAAAAAATACTTCGCAAAAAAATTACATTGAAAAAGTCATCGGATCTAAGAACTCCATTTACATTTTTTATTCCAAATAATATCAGGAATAACCGGTTAAAGTAAGTCAAGTACGTCCCTTGTATAAGACTACATTTTTTTATACATAGGTGATCAATTGGACTGATTTGCAGATGGACTGATTTGATGCTCACAGTAACCGATTTAATATATTTTCAATACAAATACGTATTTTTTAAATTCCCTATTTTTTTATCTATCTGTGCACTTTCCATACATATACTTTTTTAGTAACTTAGTTACTTAATAATTTTAACACTCTTTTCTTGTAAATTTTGATAAACACCTTCGTATTATATTTTTACTTGTTCTACTTTTAAGATTTTTTTTATTTTTAACACTTTATACTTGTAACTTTATTCTTATGTTTCTGGCAAATGTTGTGCCGTGCGTATTAAAATAAATAAATTAATGTTTTTTTAATAAAACACTTTGTATTCAGTTTGGAGCCATCAATATATTCCATTACTAGAAATCAATTATTTATTGCAATCACTTTACAAACGATCACTTTATTTTATCCACCTTTTTTAATAATAAATATCTTCATGTTTCGAAACAATTATTCGTCCCCTCATCAGGATATAAAGTACTTATATAATAATATATAATTATGTAAGTTATCCTTAATAACAACATTGTTTGCCGTCATTTTATTTAATGTAATTATTTATTCAAATTTACCATAGTTATATTCAACTGCAATATAAACAATATAAAGATATTTGTTTACATTGGCTATAAACGATACCCTGAGAAAAATAATTCCCCTCAAGGCCTATGTCATTTTAAGGGTTGCAATGTATTGAGGGTATTTTTAAGGAAAGAAAGTAGAGGATGTTCTGCGAAGGGAAAAGATATGAAGGGTGGGTAGAATCTGGGGGTCAGTGTATCCAGGAGTAACGAATGTATCAGAATGCATTCCTCCAAACTGCTATACAAGGTGAAGTGTCCGGCTGGAGAGAGTCCGGCTAGAGAGGTCAAAAGGCCTCCCTCAACTAGTTCCCACCCGCCACGCAGTTGGCAGGTAGACGCACCTACAGCTAAGATCTAGAAAACTCACCCCATGAACATATTCATCACAAGTAAAGAGGGATGTCTTGTTGAGATTTTAGAAATCATTTGAATACAGTAAGATGACAAACCTATTTTGTGAAATCAAAAACATTTTCTCATTTGAGAGCGTAATAAAAATCTCAAAATAATCCCACACTATTATTAATGACACTTAGAGAACCAAATTAAAATAAAAGGACAGCTATTTTGACTGCTTTCAGACATTTGGATAATAAGGCTAGTAGAGTGTTTGCGGAAAGTGAAAGGGCTAACTGCTAATGGGCTGGGATTAGGGAGGGGAAGGGGGTAGAAGGAAGCCACTAAAGTAAAGATATTGCAGCCGTAAAACAATCAAGGCAATATAAAGGAGCCAAACTGCTATTAAAATATTTTATTCAAGTTTTTATTACGCGTTTAAAGTTATGCCACCATTATCGCCAGTTTTCACTTTCAATGAGATGTCTTACTTTATTCCAATTATAAAGGGAGTTTGCCTGCATTACATTGTATTGATGATAATTTTAAAATCACTCATGTTTATTTGATAATAATGTAAGGACAGTATCTGAACTGTTTCTTAAAAGAAAACGAAAAAAAAAATGTTGTTAATATGAAACAGAAATTTTGTAATGTGATATAATTGAATTAAATAATACAATAACTTTGTTAACTGTTTGCAAGGTAATTTTTTCATTTAAAAAAATATTTGTCAACATTTTAAATTCTTTACAATGACACCTGTTATACTAATTGTGACGTTTGAAAATTCGGTTTAAAGAAAATATTAAGAAAAGCATTCTATTAATTGTAATTTTTTTTCAAGAAACATAATTTGTTTAAATTAGTCGTATTTTCCCTAATTTCTAATTTTATCTTAATAATATCGCTTTGTAAAATATATGTCTCATTAGAACATATATATCATACAAAACAAGCATTGCATAATGTGAATTTCCACAATCAATAATATTATCATTGTTTTATTATAACCTTTCACGGGTTGCGAGGACAAACGAGGCATTTAAAAAATAACAAAAAAATATGGCAAAATAGGCCATTATTTTCAATATTTTCACAAAAATTTGCATTGCCTTAAACTAAATACTTTTTTTACTTAACCCCTTCGGCTAATATGTTTGCTTTTCGGGACAACTAATATATTTATGTAGGTTCGATAGAAATAGCTGTGTCTTCCTTACTATCATAGTGAGAAATGTTATTTAAACTTTGTTAAAAAGAGAAAACAACAAGCTTTGTATTAAAAAAATCTTTAGTTAACCACAAAATAAGTCATATGTACACCTTTTTTAAAACCCAAGTGTCGGATCGCAATTTGAAAAAAATTATGAATCTTTCAGAATTTTTGTTAAATATTTTTACCTGAACGACAAAATGTGAGGTGTCAGTAACGTTTATAAAAATTTTGATTAAGAAAATGTATGTGTTTTTTTTTGTTATCAGTAAGTTTAGTTAGAAAAAACATAAGGTGAGCCATTTTATGTTTGTATTAAAAAAAAATTAATACTTCAGAAATAATGTTTATTTCTAAATATAATATTTTAAAGCATATTCGATTACCTTTCAATAACAGTTTTTTAGCTCCGATACATTGATAAATATTACATTTATTAAGATTTTATTGCAAAACGGAAATTTTCTGACTTTCTGAAAGAATATGCCGAATCCTGGTAGGTTAAAATAGACAACATTTTAAGAGCTATATAAATTAATTTAAAACGAGAAATTTGGCAAAACATGTAAGATGGAGGATTCGATCAAAATCTTATTTTTAATTTCCTGAACAATTATAAAATTAACATATGTCCCCTTTTGTCATATTACTATCGAAATATTTCATTATCAATCCAATAACAGGTTTCCGAAAAAAATAAAACCAGTACCCACCTATTAAGTAAGGGCGAAAGTAGGTCATAATAAGTAGTATAAGGTTTAAATCTGTCCGGAGGAGTAGGGTAGAAAATGGAATCAGTTTCTGAAAGAAAACACGAATACCCTCGGGTCAAGATGTACCAACGTTTAGTTTTCCCAAATCTTCTCACCTGTGTGATCCTGACATGATTCTACGTCAGGTTATCCGTACCCTCGTGATGTCCAACCAGGCCTTTCCCTTCGTATTTAATATTTACCAACCCCTGTAAAATTTGACAGCCTTATTTTCAAAATCACCCTCTGGAGATGGGGCCTCCTCTGTTTCATGGCAAACGAATAAGATTTATATCTTCTTAAGAAAATTTATAATATCATCAATATACTTACATTATACTACTACCCCTCCCTGCAATTATTCCAAGAAGCTGAATTGTTAGAGATAAGAAAAATCTACTTTATACAATGTCTAAAATATATATTTTCTCGAAATATTCTTTTTACGAAAAATGAAAAACCGATTTAGTAATAGGTTAAATAATGTATTTGAAGTTCCACCGTGTAAAACTAGGCTTGCGCAAAGACATGCGTATTTTATTGCACCAAAATGCTCTCTTTAAGAGTACAGAAATTGAATGTATAAATATATCCACATTTAGCACATATAAAAATGTAATAAAGTCTTGGATGAATACCATTGATACAAACATTTAATTGCTATAACATCTGACCTGATGTAACTTAACAAATTTTTAATCTTTATTTACATATTGTTTGAATTTTCATTCAGTAAACACTAATTATAATTTTATTTTTTTTAAATTTTATTTTTTGTTTAATTAATTTTCTGCTTTAATATCTACAAAGATAATGTATGTATATGAGTCAAATTAAAACCGTTTTAAAAACACACAAGTATTTCCACGAACAGGCGATGCCTATGTGGGATTTTTCGGTTATCTAATAATTGTTTTATTCTTTAATTTTAGTTTATATATAAAAAAGCCTTTAATTATTGTAAAATTATACCAATGTATGTACCAAAATATTATTAATAAAAAATAAAAATAAAATTATTTTGTTCAAAAGAAAAGTAGGTACCTACAATATCAAAAAGCAGTGAAAATTTTAAATTATAAAATTTTTTATTGAAAGTCTTTGAGAAAAAAGAAAGAACTTTAAGAAAAACTTATCGAAACACAGTGAAGATTTACGTAGCACAATATTTTTTTCTCCATTGCTACGTGGCATTAAGGGTGTGTCAATTTATGTAGTTTTTGACTCGAATAAATGTGTTAAACGTCAAAGAATATACAATAATAATGTAGTGTCTCCAGTTAGACCCGAGAATATTTCTCTACTAATTGGGTAACCAAAAAAAGTGATGTCTGATATTAAATGCAATATATTATTATTTATTGTGAATATTTACTTTAAAAAAAAAAAAAAATTTCTACTGACGAAGGAAGAGTGTTTCCGAAACCGGTAAATTGTTTATAAAAGTCGTCTACAACAAATTAATATATTTTTATTATAAACTAGCTGGGTTACCCGGCTTCGCTCAGGACAATAAGATAGTGTTCTGGAATGTTGCACAATGATTTTCTTGATTCCCTATTCCTGATAATTACACGACATACTCCGCCACTCCTTCCACAACTTTCTACAGCTCTATGGAACCTTCTAGAACTTTACGGAAGACTGTTCTAGAAATGTCAAGAGGGCGAAACTTTCAGCCCTTATATCTTTAAAAAAACGCCCTTTAGGTAAAAACTGTGATAGAGATCTACCACACCATATAACTCCCTTGATCGAACCGGGACTCGTTTCTGAGTTTTTGCGAGCTGCACGTTTTTTTGGGCTTTCTTTTATAATATATGCCATATTCAAATAAATAAAATGTTACTCCTTACATGTCCTTTCCCGTGCGTTCCCCTCCAGCGTTCCACTTCCACCTTCCCCACCACCGCTCTATCCGACCCCCCGTCCCGCCAACCCCCCTGGCACTGCATTTCTTGACTCCTCTCCGCCCGGCCCGTAGCCGAAACTTTTTTCTAATACTAACAATTTTAAACTCGTGATATCTTTCTAATTAAACATCCGAATTGAAAAATTCAAAAAGTTAAATAAAGGTATTGAAGCTGTTTTCAATATAAAGTAATTTATTTTGATAAGGATTAAAACCAAGATACAAATAAAGAGCCTTTTCAAGCGGCGACATTTAAATTAAATTTTTAAAATAAAAGAATACTTATTGTGGCATAACCATAATAGTTAGACATATGCAGACGCGACCTTTTTTGTAAATAATGATGTGTTCTATAAAGTCGTAGTACATTATTTTATTCTATCATCAATAGTTTTCGCAGCGCACGCGATTTAAAGAATATTTTAGGTAATTTTTTTACACCCTGGGTTACATTATTGAAGTTTTAGTAAGGATGCCTATTTTTTAAAATATATAATATAGCCTATGTCACCCAGGGATAGTGTAGCTTCCCAACAGTGAAAGAATTTTTCAAATCGGTTCAGTAGTTTCGGAGCCTATTCGATGCAAACAAACACACAAACAAACAAACAAACAAATATTACCTCTTTATATAGTGTGTTAGATTAGATTATATCGAGCCACAAAGTTAATGCTTTTTACAAATATGGAATGCTTCTTTGTTTGTCTTATATGCGTTCCTACACCATTGATCCGATTGTGATGAAACTTTGGTGTTTTGTTGAGAGCATGCCCGCGACGGTATTTTTAGTTTTTATGTATAATGGTGAGCTCTGGCATTATGAAATTTGTTTAAAAAATTTACAATAGGTGGCGAGCGAGTTTTTTATAAAATGTGTGTATTGAGGAGAGAAGGCGGGGATGGTAAAAGGGGAACGCGGAAGGAGGAAGAGGAATGTGGGATTTTGGGGGAGTTCGTTGGACGGGGCTCGCGGGATGGAGGGTTGACTGGGAAGGTGGAAGGGGTACGTAAAGGGAAAGGGGTCGCATGGGGAACGCATGGCAAAGGACACGCAGGCGAGGGGTGATGGAAGGGTGGGGTACGAGACTGTAGCGGCAGGTGATACATTTGGAAATTCCGTGCTTCTCTCACGAATAGCTGTATATGGCCTGCTCACGCATCGGAAAACCTCCTGAAATTGTGTATCACTTCATTGAACAAAATTAAAACACTTTTTCTGAGTGGCATTGCAACGCACGCCTGGTATTTGATTGTTTTAATAAATATTTAATATTGTGGTTGTTTTAAAATCAATGTTTTTTTCAAAATTATAAACATTAATTAAAGCATTCCGAGGACAACTTTTTGAATTAATGAAAATAGTCACCGCAGTCATAAGCCGTCGAAATATTGATTTTTGCGACTGGCTGAAAAGTGTAAAACATCGTGTAATATGCGAGGCGGTAGTGCAGCACTGCCATTCAAATTATAAATTGTATTGAATCGTGTGAAACTTGTGTGACGTCTGTGATGAATCGCAGTGGATACGAAAAATATAGTAGCTTCCACCTTACGAATGAATAAATAATAATTCAGAATTATAACGAAATCAACACACTAGCGACACCTAGCTGATTAAGTTTGATTGGGCCATGGAGACTGCAGAGATCTATAATTATTAAATTAATGTCAAGTTTGATAAATAGAACACAGAGGGATCCAATTATAAACACTTAAGATTGATCTACCAATCAGAGAAGGGGGAGGTTACCTTTTTCAAGACAAAGAGATGGACTTTGGACTAGACCATTAGTCTGAGATTTATGGGGTAAAAATCATCATCAACCCGAGAGATCAATACGCTTTAAGATAAACACAATCCCACGTTCGGTGCATTTGGTACAATGACCCTAATTTTAAAGGTAAATATTGAGTGCAACAGAGGAATCGACAACCGCAGTTAACGAACAAATAAATCCATATTATGTTGAAAAAATGATGCAATAAAATAGCAAGGAAATATAATGAACGGAAGATTAAAGAAAAGACCTGGAAAACGTGGGAAAAGCTACTGTAGGGATACTCAATTGCATAACGAGAACGTGAAGAACAAAAGGAGGCCAGATTCAGAGGAAAACGTACGCTTGATATTTAAAAGAAAGAAAAACGATGGAAATTAGGAATGTCACTTTTAAATGAAGCAATACGGTCAGGGAAAACGATTTGAAAAGAAAATCTAATAAAAAAAACGGACATTTAAACGGAAGTATTTATTGAACAATATAAGATTTCGACTTAATTTTGCGTTTTCAGACGAGTTTAAATAGATATCGTTATATATTTGAAATAGGATGGTTATTCTAGTTATATTACGTTAGATTAATTCAAAGGAAGGGATCGTTTTTACGTCATTTGCTATGAGAAAATACTATAGACGATAGAACAAATTGCTGAGGCAATTGATGTAAAAAAAGGTTGTCGAGCTCACACACGATTTTGTTGTTTAAACAATAATATTTCCGACATGGTTTTGGGTGATTATGATAGTCTTTATTGCTTTTGGGGCAATAAAAGTTAACATGGAACTTATGCAATATTTGGATAAGATAAAAGAGATTAAATTTAACGAGTTAATATTAATTTATTATTTACGACCAAGTACGTAGAAATCGAAAACATCAACATATGTCAGCGATGATACTTTATGGGGTTTTGGGATGAAACGAGACACAATTTTATACGTTTTTATACGAAGCAATTAACCGGACACATATCCCAGAGTCAAATTGGAATTTTCTTCTATGAAAATTATGAAAAAATAGCAGATTGAATATTTATGACTAGAAGGTGAAGTTTTCTAAGAGAAGATAAGCATTGGAAATTATGCAAATGATGGTAAAGAATGAAGTAAAGACAGTTTAAAGACGATTCCGTAAGGAAAACTCATGAAAATTCAGAAGTATTGATGAAAACAGTAAATTTGGCTTGGAATATAACTAATCATATAGTTATGGACAATGACATAAGAATGAAGCAGAGAAATCATAAAAATAACGTCGTATATAAAATATAATTGAAGAAAATAAGAAAATTCAAGTCTACGACATAAGTAGAGACAATACAGCTTAAAATTGAATTGATTCATATAGGAAACATGAAAATGTGGGGAAATTTAGGGAAGTGAAAATTGGAAAATGCGTAATGAAGATTTCGACATGAGTTTGTTCGTGTTCTGGTAACGATAAACCAAATTGAGAATTACATACAGTTTATTGAAGACGTACCTATTATATATTGAGAGAAAAAAGGACACGAAAATCATGATATTTTAGTTAAATTTGTAAGACCTGAAGACAAAGGAACGACGGGGCAAAATTTGACATAATGGTAGGTTCGACACTGGAACAATTTACGTAAGAGACGGAAGATTTCTAAAATCAAAGGGGCCGGACTTAACACGTTGATACGAATATAACAGAATTGATATATGAAATCTCGAGTTGTTAGAGTTTGAATTAGAAAATCAATGAACGCGTAATTAAGATGTTCTAATCCTGGAGGTACATATAAAACTGAGGACTTAGGAGAATCGAGATCAGTTTTCGGTGTGAGTTGTCGGGAAGGAGTCGTCGGGGACCAATCGTCGGGTTAAAACGTGAAAGTTACGTGACGTAGCGTCTAAAACGGTTATTAGTTGAAAATTTCTTAAGTGTTGTAAAATTTTGAGACTTAGAAAAATTCGGAGTGGGAATTCTGGGACTTACAAAAATTACGGTCGTGATTAAATCTGTGGAGTGTTGAAAATTAAATAAAGTATTTATATAGTTTTACAATAAATTCAACTTGTCATTAAAATAAAAAGTTTATATAGTGTAGCGAATTTAAAGAAAATCAACAGTGTTTAAAGAATTTTATAACAGCAGTGAATAATAATATATTTATTTATAAATTCAACTTGTCATTAAAATAAAAGGTTTATATAGTGTAGCGAATTTAAAGAAAATCAACAGTGTTTAAAGAATTTTATAACAGCAGTGAATAATAATATATTTATTTATAAATTCAACTTGTCATTAAAATAAAAGGTTTATATAGTGTAGCGAATTTAAAAAGAAACAACAGTGTTTAAAGAATTTTATAACAGCATTGAATAATAATATATCTATTTATAAATTCAACTTATCATTAAAATAAAAAAGGGGTCCTTCGACAACTGGCAAGGTTGATTAAAACGTCGCGCATGTTGTGAGAATTACCCTGGTAATTAATTAATAGAATCTAGAATCAGTTTTTATACTTAAAAATTTCAGTGGTAAAATAGAGTCTACAATCAGTTTATACTTTGATAAAACAGGGAGTGAAGTGCCCGGATAGGGTTAATCGTGCAATTTAACGGAGTGTATGATCTTATAATAAATCTAAAATCAGTGTTTGCAATAATTTCCGATTCAATAAAATCTAATAATTAATTAATTAATTACAAATTCAATGCGGGAGGAGTCTAATATAGTGTGTTTGAATTGCTTTAAATTTGTTCTATGACGGTTAAAATAGAGTTATTTAGTCCGAGGTTATATAAAGAAAATTACAGTCTAATAAGTTTCATTAAATAAAAAATTTACGTTTAGGTCGAAAGTTGGAAATTTTATTACGAGATATTAATTATCGTTAGGTGACAACGCAATAAAAATAATTGATCCGAAATCTGGAAAATACTTAACGCATAATTAGATAGGATCGTTCTTCTTCAATAATAACGGCAGATATTAAAGGAAAACGTGAGGATTTTTTACATCAGAGATCTATTCAAAGGAGGAAGGAAGGAGATGAGTTCCGGATCTTGTAGGATTAAATCGTTAAAAGTGGGAAGTCGAAATAAAAGTGGTTACACAGGTAGTCTGGATGCTCTAATAAGTTTCTCGCCGATGATAGTAACCCGGTGGAGCTGAAATTAAGACATTAGAGCTTGGTGAGTCCTTACAATATTTAAGCTTTTACAGGTTCCTGTGGATATCCTGACACTGATGGACGTAACGCCAAGTAAGGGTAAATAAATAACTAACCAATTTATTAGCATTCGCATGCCACACCTCCCATACGGAATGAAATGTTGCTAAACAAATACTTAACACATAATTAGATAGAAACGCATCACTAAATCAATTTTGGTATCTTAGCGTATTTGTAAGATAAATACCTATCGTTTCTTTTCACTAGCACAATTAGGGTATGGTTATATGACCTTCGATAGTGTACCAAAATTTCGATTTGAGTTCAAGGCCATCCATTGACCCAGTCACCTAAATTCATTAACGAATAAACAAAACAAAACTTAACGTCAGGGACAAGTTTATCAATTATAGCTTGAGATGAAATCTGCGGTCAATATGTGAAGGCGACATTGACGTTTAAATTCACTCAATTCTAAACGACTTGATTTTACTAGAGCGATCGCCAATAGGTAGCATTGATTCAGCATGCAAAAATTTCGCAAAGTAAAGTACTGTGACTAGCTTCAAACTCTAAGAGAGCACATCACAATTATTCAGTAGGTCATTGATTCAATGTCGACTTGATTTATCTCATTTTTAAATCTTTCTTATAGGAAGTAGGTATCCAAGAACCCATAAATACCCATTATCCTAAATACCTAACACACGAGGAGCTAGTGACCTCATTTAAACAACACTGGTGTTCAAATATTCATACAGTCCTGAATCCTAACTTGTCTTCGAACGTAAACTTCAAGGCTTCTGTATGTAGGTATGAGCCATCTGGAAATGTAAGTGTCAACCTTTCTCGAACGGACGGCTTTGATCTTGTGGCGGTATTGTCGAGGTGGGCATGCGGGGAAGAGGAAGGACGTATGCGGACAGTACGCTGACGCGGCATTAAAGCCACAGGTTATTTGCATACCGTGAGTCTTGTCGAACCTGAAAGCAAACATAAGGTTCACGAGGTGAGTTTTATGTCAGCTAGTCAGAGGTGGAATGTAACGCTGGGTCGGTTACGTGGGAGGAAGGATCTGCCCGTCACAAGCTTACGCCACATTTAACGGATAGAGGCATGATAAGGGAAGACATGAAATACCCCTTCTAGACTCAGTAGAGTTAAATTCAATCCGGCGGAGATGGAAGTCGGAGTGAGGCAGAAAAACGGCATGAAGACTTGGTATTCCCCCATCTGGCGTGAAGAGCCCCTTTCGTAACAAGAGACGCTCGTCGAAGAGAGTAAAACTCGGACTTAAGGATAAGCTTAGCAAACGTACTTGGGAGAATCCGGTTTGAAATTGTTGTTCATCGGTTTTCACTTGGTTAGCGGAGGTGCCGACTTTTTAAGCAAACATATTATCCCCTCCCCATATCCCTCCATTCCTGCTCTTTCAACAATTTTGCGAATACTAACCAATAGCACTAACTATGACTACAAACACATTATGTTAGGAGAAGTTGCAGACATTTAAGCAAACATATTATCCCCTCCCCATATCCCTCCATTCCTGCTCTTTCAACAATTTTGCGAATACTAACCAATAGCACTAACTATGACTACAAACACATTATGTTAGGAGAAGTTGCAGACAAGGACTTCAATTGAGAAAACTGGACCTTCGAGTTCGATCATCCTAAGGTAAGGTTTGCTTTCTTGAAATGTTTAATTTATTAACTGTTGTTTATGTTATCGATGTATCAGCGGTGATAGGAAGAATTAAATAAACACACTAAATTCCTATGGAAATCAAATAGACACAAGGTTTAGGGCGGGGGTAGTTTATCAAACTCGGTTAAATATTCTAAAATAATAATAAATAAATTGATCGGAAAATTCTCACCCTTTCTCTAAAAGAATCTATGGGTTACCACACGTAATACATTATTTTCTCTACATATGTGTGCATATTAAATATGCAAACAGATGTAAAATCTAAAACAAAAAAAATTACACAACGCAGATTATAGAAATAATGTGAACAAAAATCTTAAATCTTGATTACTGTGAGAAAATCGCAGGGATTTAAGAAGATAGGGTAGGTTTAGCTAGATTATAAGGTATAGGGGTTTAGAAATCACGAGCCTGAGGTAGAAATAAACCGAAAGGAGGGTTGAGTCAGGCCATCATACCTAGTGGTGTGATCAGTAGGACATAAGGGTAGAATTATGAGCGTGGCTACGAGACAGGAGCTACGAGATTTAAACTACGAGGTAGAAGCTTAGAAAAGTAAACCAGCTAGGAAGGGTTCATCACAATTGGAGTTTAAAGCCAAGAGTGGCGGACCATTACACGTCACCAGACACCATTGCATACATTTTATCCAAGTTCACATTTAAATCTGATAACTTCGACATTATTAGATAATGAAAAATTATTTTTTATGTGTCTTGCTTATTAACTATGTAACAATTTCTGGCCATTTTGTTTAATTTTCCATGTAAATTTGTTACATTTTTTTTTTCATTTTTTGCTACCGGTTTCGACACATACTTGTCATTCACTTGCAAAGTTACAGTTTGTTTGTTTGCTTAATTTTTTTTAAAGTTTGCTAGTGAATGACACGGCTGTATCGAAATTGGTAGCAACAGTACAGAGAAAATTAAAAAAAAAATTCAAAACAAAACGAAAAATTAATTTTAATGACGTTATTAACTCTTTCATCAAAATGCAACAAAAATTTCCCTAATTATAGTTGTGGGGGGGTGAGGGTAAAATTATCGATTAGCCGATAACTTTTCTGGAGTGATTAAAGTACCCATAATCCAACCATTACCTGTGGGGATGCTAGGGTATTAAGTAGTCGAAGATAGTTGAACTTCTATCAGTACCTATGTAATTATTTTTATCAATGAAAGCGCAATCATGATTATAAAATTTATTCCTTGGAATTTTTGCAATCAGATGTAAGACTCAATGTTTATATATGCTACGTTAATATATGCTACGTTAATCCTACTGCTATTTTATTGGAAGATTATTTAAAGCATTATCGTGCATAATGTTTCACATCGGTATAGGTGTAAAAAAGTCAATTACGTGCTCATCATTTACATACAATTTATATTTACCGGATGAGAACAGGTATCCTCCTACCCCACCATTTTAATTGACTTTTTACGTTAATGCCCACTCAGCCACTGACCGGTCAGTGGCTGAGTAAGCAACGCGTTTGGGTCTCACCTGGGCGTCGCGTATTCGATTCCTCGGCTGGCCTCCATCATGACATAAGCAACATTTTACGCTTGGTGTAGTGGTAGTAAGAAATTTTTAAACATTATTAGGTTATTCGTAATCCGAAAATGTTTGTCTTTCTTAAAAAAAATAAAATATATATATATATATATATATATATATATATATATATATATATATATATATATATTGTACAAGAGTCTCAACTGCTTCCAACCGCCTGGAGTCAGTGAGACTATGGTATCCCAAATTGGGATATGCTGTAAGGCTGAAAGTAGTGGGGAAGGGAAAGAGATAGGGGAGAGGAAGGTGGAAAAGTACCTAGCTATTCAGATCGACGTTTGAAACTTATACAGTGTGCTCAAGCAAGTGATCTATCGATAATAACAAAACAATAACGTGCACAGGAAGTCAAGGTGAGTCAGATTTCCCTCCAGTGTGAAAAAAAACAACAGTTTTTTTTTAAAGTAGATATAAGTTAGTCATTTAGTCATGTCATCGTTAAATTACCATAGCATTTCACAGATAACAAACTCTGAGTGTTATCAAACGATACCTTCTACGCAACAGATACAAAATAAAACATTTACCTCCATTTCTAAATGCAGCTAACTTAAAAATATTTTTAACCTTTTTACTTTCTTAACCTTACTCAAATTTAAGCAAACTTTTGAAGAGATGAATGTTTTCCGAGGCTTTTCTTACCTCAACCTTCAAATTGCAATAAATTCCTTACCCTTAAACTTATGCCAAAAAAAACAACTCGATCAGGCGCTTTTCACTTTCTTCTAACTGCGGATATTTTTACGACGGTACTTAACAAGTGTATAAAAATAAAATTATCCCCAAAAAAATCCAAACATCCCAGAAATTCCCACAAACATCCCCAATCCGAGGATTTACAGCCAATAAACATGAAGAGACCACGATTGGTGTATGTATTTTTCATGCCAGGCAGCACAGGTGTGGGAATTTCTTATTCGGTGATATAATTCCGGGGAAATTCTCTTTCCTATTCGTTCGGAAGGACCATGAAAGTTTGATGTGCGAATTTATGCCTCGCGATAATCACTACAAATATCTGAAATAAACATGGGGTTGTAATAAAGTATGGCGGGCTGGCTGCGTTCAGAAAACGTGTTTTTTAAGATAAGTGATGAAGCAAGCCGCCCTAGAGATTTGAACGTTTTATGTAACTAGTCTCCTCTGCCGTAAGTGTTACGAAAGTAATAACTCTACATTTTTTTATACGTTTTAATAAACAAAAAAGATAAAGGATTGCGCGAAGAACATAATTTATCATTTTTTATACGATAAATATATAAAGCGTTCGTAATGTATCATTTTTTTAATAAAAATACCATTGCAGATAATAGGATTTAAGATTTTCACGAATACAAGTATTATCGAAGGAAGATTTTTTCAATGTTGATGAGTGTTTCAGGTTGATAATTATTGATTATAATATTTGTTATCTACCTTTATGCTATGCATAAAAATC
The DNA here is from genome assembly GCA_917563855.2 of Limnephilus lunatus. Classification (NCBI taxonomy): domain Eukaryota; kingdom Metazoa; phylum Arthropoda; class Insecta; order Trichoptera; family Limnephilidae; genus Limnephilus; species Limnephilus lunatus. Next base: position 83,231,625 of record OU830594.1, read on the forward strand.
TTGTTTAAACGTTAGTTTATCAATTAAAAATTATAATCAATATTTGACAAGTTAAAGTATTTCAGTAAAAAATGTAAACATAATTAGTCTCGACGCCACCTAGCGGGAGATTTAATATCTAACAATACCTCTCTCACAAAAATAAAAAGTTGGTTGTTTTCAGTTGGAAAAATGTAATAATAAGTAATTGTCGAATGAAACACTAGTACATATTGAATTATTTGGCGGGTATTAGATAAGCCGTCATAGCTCGATGGTGAGAGCTCCTGACCGGCAATAAGAGGGACACGGGTTCAATTCCCGTTGGCGGCCAGTATCTTTTCTCGGAATATTTTTTCAATGTTGATGAGTGTTTCAGGTTGATAATTATTGATTAAAATATTTGTTATATATTATTTACATTACGTGTCCTCAAAGATTACCTGTTTTATGGGCTATATCTTGCTAAAACTCCTGTGAGCTTTCCTGTTGTCTTCTTCTTCTTCCATCTACTTTCCACATTTCCTTACTCCGTCCTTTCGATTGCCTCCAAGGTTGAGGGGTAGGCCTCTTGACTTCTATATTCGGATGGTTCAAAAAGCTGGATGAATTTTGTATAATTATTTTTGTGTTGTTTCGCTCTTAATTAATTTAAAAATAACATACAATATATTTGCGGCACCTTTCAAAGTGTAGGAAAAGCTCAGTATCGCCCTGATGAATGACCAACATTCAGAATTAAAACGTTGCTCAAGATGGCATTAGCTGTATTGTGAATGGCCAGGTACTTTCCCGCGTTCCTCTCTCCCATCTTCTTCCCCTCCACAGAACCTTCACCTCACAACATACCCCAATTGGGAATGTTGTAGTCTCACTGGCTACAGACGATTGGGAGTATTTTGGACTATCGTGTGGTATTGATGGCTTTAATGGTGTTAATTTTTTAAAATTCTTTTGCATTATTTTTCCCATCAACCCCGTCAACCATTTATTGTTTATCCAACACCTCTACCATAGGTCACCCGAAATGGTTCGCTAAGTTTGGTGACATAGCAGGGTGCCCGAGTTCACGGGGAAAGGTTTTTCCTGATCTTTGCGGTGGATGCATCTACCTACCACCTAAGTGGCAGACAGGATCGGGAGAGACTGATTGAGGGAGACATTTTGACCTCTCTTGCAGGACTCTCTCATAGCATCACCTTGCTCCACAGTGGGAGGGACGGATTCAAATTTCTGTCTTTCCTGGAGTCTTGGAGACACTAACCCATAGATTCCTACTCACCCCTTATGCCTTTTTCATTTCCTAAAAAGTTTCTCCACACAGCATCTCCAAAGATGACATAAGCCCTAAGGGGAATTATTGTGAAATTAAATATTATTTCACATTTATTTTCAAATGTGAGCGATACATATATGTAAAAATGTGCCCACTAAATATTTAAAAAAAATGAATAAATAACATCTCCATATCAAATATTTCCAAGGAAATATCGTAAAAATTGTAAAAGCCTTCCGCTAAAGTCAACGCCGCGTGTGGTAATTATTTCCGTAGAAAGTCCCCGTATTCTCTTATAAAGGAAATGTTTAATTCAGTATTCCAGATTTGGATTGACATATGCATTATTTGTTTTATTTCTGAAAAAAAATAAAGAGTCATCAAAAAAAGTGTCTCGAGCCGGAAGACATTCCACTCACAATCTCTCCGTATTCGCATTTAAAAGTACTTGGAGGCATTATGACTGGAGTTCTCATTGACACTGAAACTTTATATGGCTGTTTTGTTCGCCAAAAAGGTGATGGCGTTGAAAAAAATGAAACATAAAGATAAAGGGAGGGCTTTATTTGATTTCGGCAACTCAACAACAAACGTTTCGATCTTAGTTAGATTTTTTAATAATGTATGACCAAGAACACTTAGGGCCTTCGCTTACAGAGAAACTGAAATGAAATCAGTTGTCGACGTAATCGTAATCAAACTCCCGAATTAAATCGATATTTTTCTTATCTGATATATAGCAGATTATTCGAAAACTTAACTGTTCTATTATATCGGATATTGGTTCCACTGGGACTCGAACCCAGGGCCCTTTGTTGACAAGACAAGAGCTCTACCAACTGAGCTATGGAACTCATTTCTATTTCGGTCACTTTTAACTGTATCATACTTCGACTAAGAACTACCAACATTATCTTCTTTTCTTAACGCACATATTATTTGGCCGCTATCTTTATTAATATTATTTTTTTAATTCATATTTTTTTTAGTACATACATTTGTAGATATAATTTTACTATACAAGCAAGTTTTTTTATATAAACATTTAAAAAGGAAAAAAATTATACAATTAGCAGATTAACCAAAAAAAACCCATATAGGCGTCGCCAGTTCATGGGTATACTTGTGTGTTTTTAAAACAGTTAAAATTTTACTCATGTACGCACATTATCTTATTGAATTGAAAATTAGTGTTTATTGAATCACAATTGAAATGAAATGTTCAATTGTATTGATTCCAAATATGTTACAATGCAGAAGCCATCTTGTCTTTGGATTCGAGTTCCATACTCCAAGAAATCATCCTGAAAAAGTACCGAAGGTTCTTTAACATTCTCCTACCTGGCAGGTTGCTAAAGCATCAAAGAAAAAATGTTAAAAAATAATGTCGAAAGTCGTAGTGATATGGAAAACTTTTTAATGGTCTCTATGAAAATAATAAAGTTTTATATCGACGCCGTTACGCAGAGCCATGAGCAAATGATATTTAAGGGCTGGAATTATGATACCCTTTTTAGGGCGAAAAGCGGAAAGTCCAACATTACGAAGTTGTCTTCAGAAGTGGGGCGTTATGACGAGGATGGCATACAAATCACTTGTGATCAGACAAACTATTAAAGAAATGCGACTTGAATTTTTAAGATTGTTATGGAAAAATGCGCGTTACCAAAAAGAAATGCTGAAATAAGAGGTCCAAGTTGTATTTAATATAAGAGGGTAAAAGGTAAGATGGAATAGTAGGAGAAGCAATTAACATTAACATTCATTTGATGTATAAAATTATGCAATTTTTGATTATTTTATATTTTATTAACCACAACAAAGGCTTATCCCAGGGGGATGAAAATTTAAATGTAGATAAATAATAACACTAATAGAAGCACTAAATTTTTGTTTTTTTATCACGCTGTTATTAGTCATCAGTATACTAAGAATAGATGTATTTTAAATTAAATTAAATAATCAATATATTTTTCTCCATTACTAAATGAAAATATCAATAGTTTCTCAATCGGGATACTATTTTTACTTCTTATTGATTTTGAACGTTGATATTTTTTTATTAAATTGTGTGTTAACGAAATTTGTTGTTTTATGTAATTACTAGCTGGGTTACCTGGCTTCGCTCAGGACAATAAGATAGTGTTCTGGAATGTTGCACAATGATGTTCCCGATTCCCTATTCCTGATCATTCCACAACATACTCCGCCACTCCTTCCACAACTTTCTACAGCTATTTCTGGTCATTCCACTCCTTCCACAACTTTCTACAGCTCTATGGATCCTTCTAGAACTTTCCGGAAGACTGTTCTAGAAATTTCAAGAGGGCGAAATTTTCAGCCCTTATATCTTTAAAAGCACGGCCTTTAGGTAAAAACAGATACCCTTATTCCCTAGGGGGGATAGAGATCTACCACACCATATAACTCCCTTGATCGAACCGGGACTCGTTTCTGAGTTTTTGCGAGCTGCACGTTTTTTGGACTTTCTTTTATAATACATGCCATATTCAAATAAATAAAATGTTACTCCTTACATGTCTTTTCCCGTGCGTTCCCCTCCAGCCATGGAACTTAATATCCATAATCTTAGCCTCCAGCGTTCCACTTCCACCTTCCCCGCCACCGCTCTCCCGCTCCCCCGTCCCGCCAATCCCCCTGGCACTGCATTTCTTGACTCCTCTCCCGCGCGGCCCGTAGCCGAAACTTTTTTCTAATACTAACATTTTTAAACTCGTGATATCTTTATAATTAAATATCCGAATTGAAAAATTCAAAAAGTTAAATAAAGGTATTGAAGCTGTCTTGAATATGAAGTAATTAATTTTGATAAGGATGAAAACCAAGATACAAATAATGAGCCTTTTCAAGCGGTGACATATTAATTAAAATTTTAAAATAAAAGAATACTTATTGTGGCATAACCATAATAGTTAGACATATGCTGTCGCGACCTTTTTTGTAAATAATAATGTGTTCTATAAAGTCGTAGTACATTATTTTATTCTATCATCAATAGTTTTCGCAGCGCACGCGATTTAAAGAATATTTTAGGTAATTTTTTTACACCCTGGGTTACATTATTGAAGTTTTAGTAAGGATGCCTATTTTTTAAAATATATAGCCTATGTCACCCAGGGATAGTGTAGCTTCCCAACAGCGAAAGAATTTTTCAAATCGGTTCAGCATTTTCGGAGCCTATTCGATGCAAACAAACACACAAACAAATAAACAAACAAACAAACAAATGTTACCTCTTTATATAGTGTGTGTTAGATGTGTTAGATGTTAGATGTTAGATGTTAGAAAACGACGCCTCGAAATGATTTTGCTCTTATCGACAATGATAAACAATATATTTTTTTTCATAAGAAGCAATTACTTTGTGGTTAGACATTATATTTTAAAAATAAATAAAACAAACACTTCGTATTAAAACACGAATTTATTATTTTATACATCGGCCGGTTTCGCTAAGATCAATATAATATAATAATAAGTTATTATTACTTATATCCTGAAGAAGCCTGATCTAAGTGAAACGGGTCGATATATAACATAATAAATTCTTGTTTAAATACAAAGTGTTTGTTTCATTTATTTTTATAATATTTTTTTTTGTTTTAACAACATTTTATTGAATATAAATATGCATATATAAACCAAACTGTTTCGGTTCATCCTTACCTTTCATTAATTTGTTAGTGTCTAAACAAAATTTTGAGAATTTTTTCGTATGTTAGGTGCACCGCTTTTTAAGATCTACATAAAAAATTACAATGGTTGAATAAAATCAAAAAATAGCGTGCTAGAGTGCTTACACTAAAAAAGTGGCGTTATTGTTGTTGTAGCCAAAGATTTTTTTTTTCGGTTTTTCGTTGAAGATTTTCTGGAAATCCAGTGCAGTGCAGAGCCAAACTAAAATTTCCAGAAAAATTTCATACAAATAATTGATTTCTAAAAAAATAATGGTTTCGGCTAAAATATCATAAATAACACCATTTATTAATTTTAGCACTGTAGCACACCCAAAAGCCACGAGTCGCCACTGTTCGCCACCGTCATACATAAAAAGAGAAAATGTTGATTGTACAATAATGGAGAAGACACCACAAATACCAAGCAATAAAAGCATTCAGCAATCGATAACAAAAAATGAGGGAAGCCAAAAATACTTCAAATACCCACAAACTTAATAGATCGAATAAAGAACAAAAACTTTAATTTTAAATAATAAAACACATAAAATGTATACATAACACGCAGTACCATCACAAAACACACTTTATTATATAATTCTCGCAATACTAGAACAAGACATGCCCACCAACTACAAATACCAAAAACAAACACATCCTTTGGACAAAAACACTACAGATACCAGGCTATTAAACTATACAATTCACTTCCAACACAATATAAAACAACTAATATTATTGAATACAAAAAAAACATATGGAACTGGCTACAATCCTTTTAACTTTTAATTTTATAATTTTGTCATATAGAAGTCGATTTTATATTTTAATTTTATTGTTTCTGTATAATTTGATTTTTTATTGTTTCTTCTTTATATTAACTAAGACTACTGTTTGTTTTTGTTTTACTACTTACATTTTATAATTTATAATTTACAACTGTAAAATGTCCTTTACTACTTACATTTAATAATTTACTGAATATAATAATTTGTTAGTATTAATATTAATAATAATATGATATATTTTACCTATAGAATAATTTACTGTAATTTACTATGTACTTACATTTTATAATTTACAACTGAAAAATGTCCTCTACAATACAGGTGAACTCCTAGTGTGGAGGACAATATACTATACCTTTGTAATGTAAATATACTAAGAATAAATAAATACAATAAATAAGACTGCACTTCAATATATTTGCCTTTTTTGTTGTTGCAGCCTTTACCACTTTATTTTATTTTATTCATCCCATTGTAGTGTCTTTTATTATACTTCAATTTACTGTTTCGTTAATTTTCCTTTGTTAGGTTTTATAAAATTGTTAAATGAGGGCCTCAGCTCCGGCAAAGCTCGTAGTTATGCCCACATTTTCAAATGATGTTTGAAAATTAGCTCTAATATTTTTGAATCAATATAAAATTTCTTTGAATACCTTAAAAAACATATGATTTAGTGGAAAAATAAATCTACTCCCTTTAACATTTTTTTCAGTATTATCGTGTTTTTACAAGCCACATCCTAGATTGCGTCATAAACATCCACGCGGTTTGGACATTTTCTATCGCGTGCAATTTATAAAGTGTTGACAATTTAAAATATGGTTAGAAAATATCCCATGTGGTTTGAGGGTGTACTGTAGTTATACCTATTTTATAGTTTGGATAAAACCAATTTTATTTTCGATTTAGTTTGCTATCAAACTTTGAAAGATCTTGTTGTAATGATAATTTTTTTTTACAATAACACTTTAATTTATATATTTTTCGTTAGTCGCTGAAGGAAACGTTGTCAGTGATGTTTCACAGGAACGTTACTGACAATGTTTTCAACTATATAATTTCGTTCAGAATCACATATTTCTTTACGTGAAGTCCCAACTGCTCAATTAAAATGGACTGCGGCACCTCCAAAATAATCGGTGAATTTTTTTAGGCTAAGGGTAAAGGGGAGAGGTAGGTGTTGGGGTAAGAAAAAGGGGGAGAGTACCTGGCTATTAGATCTAAGTTAACCTCTCAGAAGTTGGGCGTACTGTACCGGCCCGCAGATACTTTAATAGTACCCAACTGCAAACGTTGTACAAATAGCAATAGCGCCCGATGGTTTAAATTAGCAGCCACCTCTGGTCTAGAGCCCCATAATACCTGAAAACCCCTCGACTCTGTGCAGAAACTGGATGTCCGTTTAATAGATTTTCCTATAATAACAAACGTATTGCAATCTTTAGAGCTCAGGCGTCGGATAGGATTGCTGTCATTGTTCTACCGGTATTCAAATGGGAGATTCTCGGAGGAACTAGCGTCATTGATTCACACTGCACTGTTTTTTTTACATTAACTCCAACACAGAAGGCGTTAAGGAAAATAATTTACCTCAGAGCCTACGTCGGACGGTATTGGCTATGTTGTTTGGAGAGTCTTTTTGTGGACAGGAAGAAGTGAACCTTGGAGAAACTCATGCTATAAAAGGAAGGAATGGACGAAAAGAGAGCTGAAAATTCTTTCACAGCCGAGCTGCTGAACTCAAGAACGTGACAAATGTCAACTACGCGTTAATGTTAGGTGCGCTTTTCGCCTGTTTCCCGAGTGCGTAAAACGGTGCACAGTCGGGAAACAGGCCGAAGCGGAGAGATTATCTTTCATTCTGAAAATTGCAACAATAGACTATACTATAACATATAATTCTTATGGAATTGATTGCGAAATTCCCAAATCAACATAATATAATTTTCTTGCGCACGCCAGGTTTTTAACCAATCTCCTCTGGATTCGTAGCCGAGGACCTTACCCCTCGACTGCGAGCACGCACGAGCAATTACTAAAGTCATATTAAAATGTCATCTTTAATTCAAATGAAAATCAATATTATTTTTAATTTTTTATTTTTATTTATTTTTTTTTTTTTTCATAATGGTTACATGTTACATTTTTTGCCATTTTTTAACTGCCATACTAGGCTTATGCTCGTATTTATTATGGTATTACTTATCTTCCATTAAAAGCATTTGCTTGTGGACGGAAGAAGAATTTACATTTCATAAATGTACAATTTATACAACCAGGTGTTTCACATATATAGATACAGTCAGATATTGTCTGTCCTGGAACGGGAAACTTTCCTAGTTGGACAGGCAAAGCTTCCAAATATGTAATTTGTACTTTCCTTTGTATCTATAATAAAAAAATAAATAAAACAAAAGTTAATTCACATCGCAATCAAGACCCTTGTCCAATAACGGGAATTCTCCTAGTTTGGTAGTCAAATCATTTCATGAATTATGTATATAAATGTATAATCTTATACTAACTAAATAAATAAATAAAAGACACAAACATCCATGTATTCAATAAGAAGTAAAACAGGTATAATTTTTAGTGTGACATTCTTCTGGAAATAGGGGAAACAGCAGTTTTCCCGTTGATGATTTCTCTAAAATACTTTTTGATAGGGTTCAATATTTGATGGGAAAGAAATAGTACAAACAGTGGTTTACAAAAATAAATATTTTGATAGTTTTACCTGTAATAAAGATTAAGTTACGTAACGCTCTGTACTTTTTGCACACTCTTCCGGGAAAACGGCCATGGCGGTTAGTTAGTGATTAATAATTAAGTGTTTTTTTATAGGATAATAAAATATATAGTGTACCCTCCCACTGCGGTGCAAGGCAATGGGTCAAGAGAGAATGCTGGAGAGGTCAAAAGATCTCATTTAACCAGTCTCTTCCATCCCGACCCACCACGCAGTAGATTAGCAAACGCATCCGCCGCCAAGACCTAGACAAACTTCACCAGAACTTTCTCTTCTTTCTTTCCCTTAAAAGACCCTCTACACAGAATTCCCAAAGATGACATAGGCTTTAAGGATTTTTTTCCTCAGGGCCTCCTGTGTGGAGTTGTATAAAAATATTTGTATAAAAAAATAATGTATTTAAACATTTCATTAAGTTCTGTAAATATTTTAGTTTTTATTATTATAACAGCTCGTCGATTTGATAATGGCCTTGACACCAAAACAGCTGTTACAATAATAATTACTAAAATACTTGCGGAACCTAATAATAAAACTACTAAACTTGATTTACGTAACATAAATAAATAAATAAAAATATCTAAATTTCATTCTACGAAAGGAACACAAGAACAATAAAAATAATCCTTTACTCAACTATTATCGAACAAAATGTTCTTCACTGTTAATTAGAAGAATACGAAAAAACTTCTTTCATCAAATTATTTAATGAACTCGTTTTTTGTTTGTAATCACATCATCCACGTTCCGTAGTACTAATGCAGTTATCCGATATTCGTACATATAACGAATTGATTAGATATGGCAATGTTTGTTTACTCCCCATCCGTAATATTGACAGACCAACAAATCAAGTGAAAAATAAAATGAAGCAGCGCATTGGTGGCGTAGCCCGCCGATTCTTCGTTAGCCCGATCCGCTATCCGTTAGCCCGCTATACGTTATTCCGTTATGCGCGTAGCCGTTCCGAGTGCTACGGGGCCTTAGTTCGCCTACGACTGCCGGCAGTAACGGTCGTTACTCGTGACCCGTTGCGATTTACTTCATTCGCTGTGATATATCGGCGGATTAATTCGGTGCGAGATTTAAAAGCCGATATTGAAACATCTCATCAAACACTCAGTTTATATACTGAAAAACAGTGATTGTGAAATAAAAATAATTTTCATATATTTTAAAATAAACAGTGAAAAACAACTTTAAGAGCAATTACATTTTTAATTAATTATAATAGATGTATAGTGTTAATAATCATATTATTTTATAAAGTTTCAATTTTTAAAAAAATGTAATAATGTGTGTTGATTTTCAATCGAAAAACATTGATGAAACTTTGCGAAGAGTCTTTTCAATGTGTTTTATAAATCTGAATTGAAAAAAAAAACATTTTAGGGGAAATACGATCGAGCTTAAAAGGTAAGATTGAATTGAGCACTTAATTTTTTTGTTTGAAATGTTTTTACCACTCAAAATATCTGAGTACTGCGATCGATTATTTGAAAAAGAATATCACAACTGGCAAATATTAAAATCTTTTGCTACAGATGTAGTTCACATTCATTCTTTTGAATAGAAGAGGATTGGACCAAAATAAATTCCTTTATGTTTATAAATATATCTCAATGTATTTAAAAATAGTTTTTATCTAAATTATATTGCGTCATTTTATAAAGCACTTTTGTTTTACTACGATTAATGAAAAGAAGTCCCGTTGGGTATAACATTATTGATTGCACAATATGTATTATCGTTGTGAAAGTTTTGGAAAATGCACCGTCTATTTTCTTTTTCACTTTTATAAATAACTTATTTTATGGACCGTCATTAATTAACACAATATTAATTATTTTGAGAACTAACTTTTTTTAATTTAACTCAGAAGGTCCTGAGGAAAAAGGGCGTATGGGTCAATAATATGTCATCTTTGGGTATGCAGTACGGGATCTTGATGCAGTGGGGATTAGTGAGGGTCTTTTTATGGAAAGAAATGAAAGGAAATTCTAGGAATAAAGGAATGAGGGGTCTGGGGGTCAATACTTCCAGGAGTGACGGACATATGAAACCACCCTCCCACTGCGATGCAAGGCAATAGGTCGCGAGATTACGGCTAGATAAGTCAAACGGTCTCCATAAACCAGTCGATCTCGATCCGGCCCGACACCCAGTTTATGGGCAAATGCATCCGCCGCCAAGTCCCAGATAAACCTCACTCCGTGAGCCCAGGCACCCCTTCTAAGACACCAAACATATTGAACCACTTGGAGTGACCTTTATCGAGGGTTATCCAATAAATAGTTCACGGGGTGGCGGCACCCATCCACGCCTCCCAAATTTAAATAATTAAACTTGGATATATTGTAACAAAATAATTTTCCCACAGCATGTGGGCAATAAATAAATTTTAATCAAGCATTAATAAAATTTAAGCTCTTAGTTTCAATATTAAGAATATTTTATCTCATATTACCAATTAGCTGCTAAAAACCCAAAAACATGTTTTGGGGTAAATACTTTAAAATCAACTTACGTAAATGAATGACTAGTTAACCCAATTTTTTAAGAATGTTGTTAAATTGAATAATTTCTTGGAATTCTAAAAATATTAATAAGCAACGAAAACATAAACCCATAGATAAAAACAAAAAAAAGAAGTCAGATTTTATATTTTTAAGCGAGTTAAAAAATAAAAGCAACAATAAATCGCGTTTTATTTTTTATTTTTTGCGATTCACGCAGAGCTGGCTTTATGGCGACAATACATTTAAATTCAGCACGTAACTTTTGTATAAAATTTTAAAACCTCTCCATCGAAGGTCAAAAAACCCTCCAAAGCTCTCAGGTAGCGGAACCCGCGGGTCGAGTGCTGGAAGGCCAAATCCCGAGCCGCAGGTACCGGCACTGAGCGCCTTAATCTTGTATTCAATAGGTCTCAAATATGGTAATCGTATAGGAGCCTTATATAAAATGAGCATCAGGCCGAGAACGTAAGCCGGGTCTTATAAAATATTAAACCCCTGCCAAATACGTAACAGAGTTTCCATACATAATGTAGGTATAAATAGAAGAAAAATGTGGCAATTGAATTGGATGTATTGGCCTGTCAAACAAGCATCTCCCCTCCTGGATTTTCTATTACATCTGGTTTGTTATAATATTTCGATAACATAATATATGTAATAATGTATCATTTAAAACACAAGCGCAAAATTTTGGGTAACAGAATTGAATGACAGTTTTGCCAACAATGGACCACTAAAAATTTGAGAGGCGGGTATAGGTGCCGCCGCCTCGGAAACCATTTGTTAGATAACCAAGACCTTTCCATAGGTTCCTGTCATTTGACAAGGGGGCTTGGATTTAGAGAGTGATTGAGGGAGACCTTTTTACCTCTCCAGCCGGACTTTTCGACCCATTGCCTTGTACTGCAGTGGGAGGGATGGATTAATACGTCTGTCACTCCTGGACACACTGACCCCCAGATTTGCACCCACCCCTCAATAATTTTTTTAATCCATAACTTCCCCTCCTTCCTTTTCTCAAAATATCCTCCATAACCTCCACACAGCATCCACAAAGATAAAAAATGCCCCGAAGGGAATTATTTCCTCAGAACCTGCTGTACAGAATTTATGTAAAATAATATGACGGCCTCCGTGGTTGATTGGTAAGCTACGAACTAGGAAGCATGTTTCATCCCAAATAAATGGAAAAACTATGATATGAAACAGAACATGATTTTATTTAAAATATTAAATTGTTGTATATTCGCGGCGGGTTCCTGGTCGGTTAATACTTTCACTGTCGCCCTGGTGGTTGACTACCATTGACCATCGAAAGGTTGTTGCAATGGCTTTATACGTAATTATCTAGTGTCTAGTCCTTTTCCTTCTTCCTCTTCCCCATCTCCTTCCTTTACCGACTACATTCAGTCTCGCTGGTTCCAGGCGGTTGATAGCAGTTGTCTCTTGTGTGGTAACTTCTAAAATAGTAAAAAATTTCAAAAGACTTTCGGAAAAGAAACCACAATATTTGTGAAATAGACAGATACGAGGAAAAAATGCCTACTTTGCATAACGCCTAAGACTGCATAAAAATCACGTTGGTATGAATCGGTTTGTGGAAACAAACAATTAGTCAGAATCATAATTGAGCCCTTTACGTTGTGATCGAACTTAAAATTAGTATAGGTACAAACACTTGATTGATCATAATTTAATAGAATAGTTTCCAAGCTAGTTTAAGTTTGGCTCATAAACCCTTATAATTTATATAGTGCCGTTTAAATACAAAATCATTTGCTGTAATATTTTAATATTCTTCTGAAGGGTAGAGACGAGTTTAAAGTTTCACTCTAAATAATTTTTCGCTCAAAATTTTACGAGATGATTATTTCGAGAGATGAGTTTTAAGTTTCGTTCCGAATCCCGTCGGGCTTTTAATGCGTTCTGAAGGCAGCTCTAGGCTCTAGGGCCTGCCACTGGAAAGTGCGATCTCCAAACTTTGTATCTAGACTGCGTTTTGGTTCCCCAATCTGCTAAAAGCTGGGAACTTTGCTGATCTAAGTGTTGACTTTGGTAAATTGATATCTTTTATATGCAGGAATCTAAAGTTAAATAAGGATTCAAGGGATGAATTTGATAAGAACCTTGATAATTTTATAATGCTATGAATAATTTGAAAAAAGTTTAATAAATTATGTAGGAATCCCTTACAAAGGCGAACCTTAATTGAAAAGTTTATTACTTCTTTAATCTTTGCAAAATAACTTTGTGGCATTATTTATTATTTAATTAATAAGAGATAACTTTGTATAAACCACTTTTTAATAAACAATATCGACATGTTTCAATAACAATGTTATCTTCTTCAGGATAAAGAAAAATAAATGACAAACAAGGATAGGCAAATTAGAATAAACTATAACATAGACGAAATATTAAAAAGTAGAGGTGATTAATTGCTTAAAACTCATAAAAATAGTTATACAAAATTAAATATAAAAATTATTTAATGAAAAATAAAATTGCATTTAGATAATAAAAACTTTTAAGAACAAATAATTAGTCTAAATCAAAAATAAATAATTATTGTAAGTATTAAAAAGAAAATAAATTTAATAGATGGCTATTTTTCAAAAATGTTTGGTTATTTATAATATTTAAATTACTATTAATGCTTTCTCTAATTTCTAAAATTTCTAAATTATCCAAATGTATGCCCATAGTGTTAGTGTGCAAAATTTTAAGACCTGGATAATTTAGAAATTTTAGAAATTAGAGAAAGCATTAATAGTAATTTAAATATTATAAATAACCAAACATTTTTTTAAAATAGCCATCTATTAAATTTATTTTCTTTTTAATACTTACAATAATTATTTATTTTTTGATTTAGACTAATTATTTTAATTATTTGTTAGTAAAAGTTTTTATTATCTAAATGAATTTTTATTTTTCTTTAAATAATTTTTATATTTAATTTTGTATAACTATTTTTATGATTTTTAAGCGATTAATCACCTCGACTTTTTAATATTTCGTCAATGTTATAGTTTATTCTAATTTGTCTATACTTGTTTGTCATATATTTTTCTTTATATTAACATATCCCGAAGAAGATAACATTGTTATTGAAACATGTCGATATTGTTTATTTAAAAGTGGTTTATACAAAGTTATCTCTTATTAATTAAAAAATGAAAAATTTAATACTGACTGAATGAACTAAGGGTATTTATTTAATTATTTTTTTGTGCAGTGCATTTGAAGTAAATTATTAAAAATGATCTATTGCCACTAGGTAATATTTAAATACGTAACGAATAATTTATTTCACACGCACATTAAAAAAAAACGCATTTATGGTTAGTTTAGTATTTCAAATTAATGCATAAATGTAGGTAATGTAGATAATAAATCAGTCTTAAATTTGCTTTAAATATTAAGTATTAACAAAGATTCTTTACACAATTAGGTATATCTATGAATCGGTAATAACCGATGGAAGTGAGAAAAGAAAAGCAGAATCAAACAAAAATTATCTATTCTTATATGTGAAAAAAATTGGTTTTCAGCGATTTTCGGCTTCAATGTTATAATTTTTTTCCTATATGAAGTAGTATTTTTGTTACATATTCTACATGAAAAACAGTTTATGAATACAGCGTGAGGTTGAAAGAAATATGGCATATCGTTAGGCTTGGGGGAATAACGGGGGAAGAAAATTGGAAGATTGAGATGTTCCTGGCTTTTCAGACCTGGTCAACAAATACGATGTGAGCTACTTCAAGCAAAATTTCGATTTTGAATAGTGGTCTTTTACCAGGGTGATGCTTACAGTATTTTAAAAACTCTTTACCATTAATCCTTCAGGCTTACTTGTTCGTTTTTGGGAATAACTTATACAGGTCTCAGAAATCGTTGTCGCCCGTACTAACATGGTGAGAATTATGCTCTTAACGGTATTAAAATATAATACACAACATAGCATGCTTTATAATCAAATCTAAAAGATAACTACAAAATAATTAAAACGATCTTTATGAAACCAAAGTCTCCGACCGCAAATTGAAAAAAAAATTAAACATTGTGAATTTTTATTTATTGTTTCTACATGAAACATCAAAAAGCGAGACGACGACAACTTTTATAATACCTAGACTTTGCTAATCACTTTTTTAATTTTTTTTATTGTTATATAAATCATGAGTTACATTTATACATATATATTTTACAAAATTTTATAATAAAGGTCGTTATTGGTCATGTATACCTAATCAGAAAAGAGGGGCTCTTGTGCCTGATAAGGGAGCCACGATTTTTACTTAGGCTGTAAGTTATAATATGTTTTGTATAAAATTATTTACTTTTTAATGTAAATTTTTTTTGAAAAATTGTTTAATTTTATTTATTTGCTCTGATTGGTTAATGATACAGCGTAATTCAGAAAGAAAGTTATGAAAGTATTGTATGGCTTGGAAAAAATAATGATTTTGCATTTGAGTTGTTTTAAAATTAGGTGTAATAAATTGGTTTCCATTTCTCATTAGTTTGTAAAATTCTTGATATTCTTTGTTATTTTTTTCTTTGCACATTTTTATAACGGAAGCTTGCTTGAATATGTCATCGACATTTGGTACTGGAAACAATTTAAAAAGTGATTCTGTTGAGAAGGTAGATTTTTTTTTATATTACATGTTTGTGTATTTTTGTTTTTTCCCACTTGTGAACCACTTAGAAACTTTTTATGTTTTCTTTCTAAATTTAGCTGACTCGGCGAACGTTGTTCTACTATATTAATTATATCTAGTGAATATTTTGGTTGTTAAATAAAAAAATAACGAATTTATTGTAAGTGTGTGGGGATGGGATCTATGACAGAAGAATGTGGAGCGCTGTAGTCGATGACCACTGATGAAAACATAAAAACACCAACACAAAAGCATAAAAATGAAAACAGAAAAATATTTTTTATCCTAAAGTAGGAAAATGAATTAAAGAAAATCAATATTAATTTCGTTCTATTTAAAATACTTACGACGCGCAACGGTTACATTTGTTCATACAAAAATACTGAAGTCGCGATTGAAAAATGGGAGGGTGGGGGTAGGAGGGTGAAAATTTAGGGTTTTAGGTATTTTGTGATGAAAAAAATGAAAAAAAAGGTCAATAATATGGAAATATTTTTCTGATTAGGGACACCTAGCAGTATGAAATATACTTTACGACCTATTGTCATACCAAATATACATAAATAAACGAGTGTGATTTAGACCACACGACTGAAGTAAAACTTCACTAACTTATGCCGTCCATTAACAATATAACAATAACAGGAATAAAAATATCCTGATCCCCTCCATCCCCATCAACTCAACTCAACTCAACTCTCAGCTCTCAGCTCTCAGCTCTCAGCTCTCAGCTCTCAACTCAACTCAACTCAACTCAACTCAACTCAAATCAACTCGACTCAACTCAACTCATATCATTGATTAGCGTTTCACATTGATAACGTTTCATATTGATTAGCGTGTCACATTTTTTCGTAACGTTTCATATTTTTTCGTAACGTTTCATAACGTATTCATCATTTTACCCCCAAATGTCGAGCGTGCATAAAGAAGATTTACTTCAAAAATTCATAAACACCGTGACACGAGATTTTTATATTTATAGATATTAAAAATTGAATGTTTATCTGTATATCACCTTAAATTTTTTTTTTCAAATATGTTCTGAAATATTCCACTTATTTGGACTTTATTGTAAAGCGGAAATATTTAGGCCAATGTCCAAGGCCTGAGGAGTCAATCGCAGACGTAGGCAAAGAAAGACCGCTACACGGCTTTATATTAACGCACTATTTGCTTCATTTGCATTCATTCATACTCTTCCGTTATTCTAACTATTGACGTGATCCGGAACAAAACTTTGACTCGCTCGACAATCCTGTGTTATCTATGGGCATCCACGATAATGTCTAGCATTTACTTTCGCGTTTCTCAATCCATCTGCACTACTTGTCCAAACCATTTTAGCGCCACTTTCTTACTCTTATTTATTACGCTAATATCGGTCTAGCAGTCTTTCCGGAACTCCGCATTTGTAACACATTCGTGCATAACATGCAAAAATATCTAACAGTTAATGAAGGGTGAATCCAACCTAGAATTTTCAGGTAGATAAATGATTAACATTATTAACTGTGGCAAATATTTTCGGAGGTTATAGTCGTTAAGGGGTTCAGGTCCTAGCATTAATTTACTCTTTTAATAACGCACAGTATATATTTTAATCTCCCATTTCTGAGCACGTTTCCAGGTTTAATAATCCACTTAAACTAGAGCCTTAAAATTCAAAGTTCCTCAGTGGGGACAAAAATGTTAGTTATGTAACGCGTTACCAACAAAGCGAGTAATGCTCTGAACGTGCCACATTGTTTTTACCAAAAAATATAAATTATAGCCTTTTCACATGGGAATTTCCCGGGCATTTTCGCACGGATTCTTTTTCACCATATCCGCGAAACCTTATTCCTGCAATATTTTCCCGTGAAATTTTAGCGAAAGCTTCCAGAGTCAATATAAAAGGTTTTTAAAAATATGTGTTTGCGGTTTTATCAATGTTCGTTGTTGTGGGTGAATTTAAATGACCCGAATTTATGAACAAAGTTCATGAAATGAGGAGAGTTTTTATGAAATTTCGAGCGAAATATTTACAAAAATTTATTAAGTGGCCTGTTTTAGGTAAATAATCAATCACTCTTGGTCAATATTTTATGAATATAATTAAAAGTACATTCAATTAACTGTGAGACATGATGAGTAATAAGAAAAATCAATTTATTTGTGAAAAGCCATCTTTTTAAAAAGATTTCAAAAATGGCGAATTTTGACAAAATCCATATATTTAAAAATAAAAGTTTTCGCTCTACGAAATATCCCTTACATGTTATTGTAAATGAAAACAAGTTTTTATGTTATTTAAATTTTTTTTTGTTTATTTTTGTACTAGTACCTACAGCAAAAAAAATAAACCTAATGCCTACCGTCAATACGTAAATATAAGAAATGCATAAGTGATACACAGGCAAACATAGGGTAAGGAATGAGAAATAAAGATTTTTATTTATTTAACTAGAGGCCTACTCAGAAACTTTTAAATAAGATAATAATGGATCTTTTATATTATATACCTACCTGCTTATTTCACGTTTTTATAGATGTTGGTACTCCGATATTTCATTTTCAGTAAAAATTTATAACTCTCCATTTTATAAAAAAAGCACGTAAATCTATTGATTTTTGAACATCGGTTTTAGCTATCTCATAGAAAAACTATTTTAAGTAGATATCCATTAACAAAATATTTTTGTTTAAAAATACAATATGTTTTCCGTTTTATCTTATCCGTCAGTTACTGATCGCGTATATGATTTATGTGAAAAACATAAATAATATTGGAATAAGTTTTCCAGTAGTTAACTCGTAATGAGTAGGTAAATATATGTTTTTATTTGGAAAAATTCACCAACCGCAATAATATTCCAGAATTAATTCAGCAGCTTCCTGATTAAATGTTTGAAAAATGTTTGCAAAAATCAGTTAAAAGACGTATTATAAAACCACGAAATACCATAATGCATTAACATTTTGTAAAAAACTTTTTAATTTATATATTTTTATAATATGACTAATTGTGTAATCACACAAAACCAACTCAACAACCAACTCTCAGGGGAAAGTCGGTGGGACTGCATCATTCCCATTTTGGGTAGAAAAGGTGTTTATTAAGAGAAAGTGGATAAGCACCATAATATTTCATTGATTTTTTTGTTGTGGCGAGTTTATAATTATGCGTCTATTTATTTATAATGTGCACTAATCTGATAGGTACTTACCCGAATGCACATCAAATAGCAGTTAGTCTGTTTTGGATTTAAATAATTCATAATAAAACATGTTTTCTACCTATTTATCTGTATTCAATCATCATTTATTCTTAATTTTGAAAAATTGGTATTTCTGAGAGTTTTGGATTTCATGACATAATTAATTGAAGAAATGCAACAATTGATTGATGAATAATTCAGCCTGCTCATTTTACACGAATACGAGGGTGTATATTGTAGAAAGCAAACGCTTTGTAGCTCGACATTATAAAAATGAAGACTTTATTAATTTGATTACTTTGATGAGATTTGAACATGTATTTTGAAACACCCCTTGAAAATTTTTATAGGAATATAATTCAATGTATATTCGACATAGTGTTAGCTTTATTGGATTGGTGACACCCCAGAGTGTAGCGTAACAACCTCAGTGACTTTTGTATTTTCTACTCTATCCTTCTGTAGAACTTCTACTGTAACGAATAGTAGTCTTCTCAATATAAATTGTATTTCGCTGTTCATTTACTGCATTTCTACAGCTTTCAATTTACTTTCATCGCCTTTCTAGCTTCAACATTCCCTCACACGTATCAGATAAGAAGCTTCACTTTTCATAGAATATATTTTGTTGTGAATGCCGCACAAGTGTCTTAGCTGTCTGGAGCAAGTGGGATTTTGGCATCCCAAATTGGGTTGAGTTGTGAAACTGTTAGAATATGGATATTGGAAAGAGAAAGATTGGAAAGTACCCGGCTATTCAGATATAGTTACTAAATATGGAAAAATTAATCAATCAATGTTTTAATTCTGAATTTTACTCTTTCACCAGCACAATACAGTAGTACCAAGCACCCTGAAAAGTGCCACAAATACATTCTGTTATATATAAAAAAAAATTAAGAGTAGGTTCACGGAGGTGGTCATTTCTGTCAATTTATACCATCAACATCATCTTCTTCCCCTTATCCTATTTGGGTCGAGGACCCACTGCATTGACAAGGCTCCTCCATACGTCCCTGACTTATGCTGATTGTTCAGCCTCCGTCCATGGCAGTCCCATCCTCTCCTCACACAGTTTCTGGAATTGCCTCGCCCAACTGTGTCTAGGGCGGCCCACTGGACATCTACCCTCTGGAAAAACACTCAGTATTTTCCTCGGAATTCGGTCATCAAACATTCTTAGTACATGCCCAAGCCACCTCAGTTGCGATTTTTCTATGAAGAGAAGCAGAGGTTCAATGTTAAGATCATCTCGGATCGTCGAGTTTCTTATATGATCCCGTTTCGTAACTCCTGCCACTCCTCTCATTTCGGCAGCTTGGACTCAATTCATATATAATATATTTTTTGCAGATCTCTTAAAAGTCCACAAAACGATATAATTTGTCAGGGAGATCAGTGTTCAAACTAAGTTAAGAAATATTACTATCGAATTCATCAGATTACTTGTAAATTTCACGGGAAATTCTGTTTTACTTACTTCATTTTCTCCGAAAAAAATATCTGTACATATATTGATATATGTTTAATATGGACTCTGGGATATGGAAGAGTCCCATAGCTGTTTCAATAGTTAGTAAGCAATGTGAATACAATTTCCAACCCTTTAATTTTACGATAAAATAATATACATTTGATGGAAATAAAAAAAAAATAATTTGACATGTTCATTTTGAAAAACGGAAAAGAAATTGAAGTTTTGATAGGAAATTTATTTAATTACTTGCCGGCAACCCGGGGGTTCATTGAGAAAAAATATTCCGATAACCTTGTAGATGAGTTATTTTCCTCACTATACGATTTATATTGTGAAATGAGTATTGATTTAATCTTTGGAATTTAATCAAGAGTCGTATATAAAAGTTAGCCAGGAAAAAAATTGAGTACCTACCTCATTTATCTTCAGTTCAAGCACCTTTTTTCTTGAACCAAAATTATCTGTTTCAACTTGATTTTTTTGAATCCGTGCAAACTTATTATGATAAATTATTATCTTTGATATATCTTGTACGGGGTGTTTATTAAACCGCTTAAGGGTTGTTTTAAAGTTTGCCACTTTCGGAGCAAGACAGGAGTGTTCAACTGTTTATAGAGTTACTTTTATTATACTTTTCCCGTAGATATCAGCGTACAACAAGAAGCAGTTTTATTGTTAATAGTGTACAGAGTAAATGTTTTCATCAAAATAAAATAATCATGATGATACGCTTACCAAGAAACATTAGAAAGTTTCAACTAGAAATTTAATGAGACATGACACAGATATTTTTCTCGTAGAATCCCTAATGAGGAAAATATCAGACTCTTGGTATCAGGCTATTAAACATATTTAAAGATATTGGATTCTAGACTCTATAACCAAAGCAATCCTGACAAAGTGTTTTCCTGTAGGTATCTAATAGAAAAACACACTCTTAAAACGGGTTTCCACGTCATGTACCAACTTAAGGTATATTTATATTTAACATTCCTATGTTTTTTTTACAATAAATTTACAAATTATCCTTACATGTGATACAAGACAAATAATAATAGCTTTTTAAGAAAAGCTATTATGGCCAGGACCAGAAAGAGACAAATCCCTTGTGTTTAGCAAGGGGTTTCTTGCTCAAATAATAAGAAAACAAAATAGTAAAATAGAACAAGATTAGACCTGTACTTGTAATTTTTTAAGTCTTCCTTTCCTTAGCCAGTGTTTTTTTCATTCAGAATGAAAACATTTTCAAATTAAGGACAAAAAAATACCTTTTTAAGACTCTTGTGCGGTTCCACATAAAAAAAAAACAATAATGTAAAGAAAAAAAAAATTAAAACTCTCTTTGTGTATTTTTACTCCTACCAGGCGCGCATAAAGTTCCCAGTTAAACACTTCTGCAATATGTGGTTCGTGTTATCTTAACATCATCACGTCTTTGCAAGCTTTTGGGATATTACATGCGCTGATTTCCCAACATCTCCTCGCACACATGTTCTCCTGGCCGGTACTTCATTAAATATGTGTGTAAGTAGTTGGTTGGGGGATTAAACCGTACTGGTTATCTACTGCCGTGGACAACGGGGCCATTAAACACGTGTGCTGCGGGGAACTTACAGCCATATCATTAAAATGTAACGTTTATCTTAATAATGTGGGATCAACAACGTGTTGCGATAAAGAACTATGTTTCACAGAGATATTTTAGTGAAAGATAACCTCAAATTCTTATAAAAACTAGAAAAAATGAGATTTATCTTAAAAAAACTCTATTGGACGTCACAATCGTAAGCCTGAGCTTAAATCTATATTTCTTCAAACACAGCAAACTTATTTAGTGGCACCATTTCATTTAATTTCTAGCTGACCAAGAGAACTTTGTATCGCCTCAGAATCAATAACTGATGTGTTAACTTAATAAGTGTTTTTATTGTTAAAAATTACACAATGCAGAAATTATCGATGCGCAACTGTCCGTGTTTTATTTTTGTCAGAATCAGAGATGGCGTTGTGTACGAATTTATATTTTTTTGTGATTTGCTTACTTTTCCACTTACTTACGGGAATTGCGTTTCATTTTCTTTATATATGTGAGGGAGATTTACTATAATTATTGCGTGTTTCTTTTGGAGGGGTGCAGCCATACGTTCACTGTTTGTCTCATTTTCGACTGTTGACATTTAGTCTGTAAGAAAGAGGTACAGCATTATGTGTTTAAGAACAAAAGAAAAACAATCAGCGCATTTGACGTTTTTGAATTTTTGGAATTCACTTACTATTCAATATTATATGTATCACAATATTACTGCAGCTCTTTCAGAAGACGAGAATTCATTCCATATAGGATGTATGAGGTAAAGAATTTTCTTAATATTTTTTTTTTTCGTGAATTTTTCCGATGTTTTAATAGCTATTCTGCTATTCGGGGCGGAGACAAATCCAACAGTTCAAAGATCATTCAAATCGGTCCAGCCCTTCTTGAGTTATAAATGGTGTATCTACCCCGACTTTATTTTATATATTAAAGATGAATTAAATATGCAGGTATATAGTTTGTATTATATTATATACATTTAAAAAA
Source organism: Limnephilus lunatus (assembly GCA_917563855.2). Classification (NCBI taxonomy): domain Eukaryota; kingdom Metazoa; phylum Arthropoda; class Insecta; order Trichoptera; family Limnephilidae; genus Limnephilus; species Limnephilus lunatus. The sequence goes on from OU830594.1 coordinate 83,254,559, forward strand.
GCACCAATAAATGAAGAACAGACGACATAAACTTCACAAATTTCTAAAAATATTAAAAAAACAAAAGGTTTAAATTTTTTTTTTAAATATCTCACGTGTCTCAACTGTCTGTGTTCATTGGGACTATGACATCTCCAATTTGGGTATTTCGTAAGGCTAAAGGGAGTAAGGCGGCGAAGAACATAGAAAATATGAAGATTGGAAAGTACCTGGCTATTCAGATCTGGTTACCAAACTAGTTTAAAGTCAGCTCTAATAATGTTTTTTTTATACTCGTATGTGACTACCGCACAATAGTTCCATCAGCTCACATTCATCTGAAGCTAGTAAGGCTTTGGCATCTCCAATATGTGTATGTTGTGAGGCTAAAAATAGTACGGAGGGGAAGGAGATGGGAAAGAGGAAGGTGAGGTGACCTGGATATTCAGCTCTGGTCACAAAACACGGATAAGGCCATTTCAAGTAACATTTCAGTACTGAGAGTATCGTCCACTCTGTAACATGCCTTTAATTATACCCTTTATTACATAAAATCATGCCGACATTTATTACCCTTTTACTTCAATAATACCAGGACAACTAGCTTATCAAAATTCTCCGATTCCGAGACTTCACAGTCTCGGAAATAAATATTCTGATCTGGGCGATATGTTTCATCTCAAAACTAATCAGTAGGTATAAATGTTGTATATTATATCACTTTTATTCTTTAAGACACAAATAGACCAGAGCATAGAAGTTATTTGGTAGGCATATACTACCAAATAACTTCTATGCTGCTACTATTTTGTTTTGTAGAATCTTTTAAATTCAATTGTGAGGATTCTTAGTTTTTGTTTACATTTTTATCTATGTATTTTGTTTCAACGTTTTTTGTCATTATTTTCATATTTTTCTTTATTGTTTAAATATAATTTGTAGGGTTGAGAAGTTTATAGAAGTAGTTTTTACACACTGTTTTAATTCGTTCCTTATCGGATATAAATGAACCATCAACGTCTTTGCAAAGTGTTGTATTCGGTTTGAAACCCTTCTTGAAGAAGTTGACTCCCCTATATGCCTCTCTAGTATTATTATCAACAAAGTCCTGTTACATTTTCAGCAGTATATCATTCAAGAATTTTCTTTTATTTCCCCTTATCATCTTACCGAAGGTCAAATTGAGTGGCTATAATTATTAGCTACAAATTAAATTACAGCTGTAATATAATATTATAATATCACGAGTAAACAGTTCGTACCAAAATCAACATAATATTACCCTAATGAAGCTCGGCATAATCATTATCGAAGTTCATTCAACTTGGCAGAATTAGCATACTACTAGTACCTAAACCCGCAGCCTAACTCTGGCTAATGTGTAACTTGAGCTCATATCGCTTCGTCATGAACTGAATACGAAGATTGGAGCGAACACATCCATTTAAATTACTCTGAATGATCCAGGTAGACTCAGTCTTTTAGGTTATCTCAGACATCGTAAGGGTATCTCAGATGAACTTGGATTAATTATTGAAATAATTACCAACCTCATAAATTCAAAAGGGGTTTTCCAGGTTGTTTTCAGGTGAAAAAATGTAATAAGCAGTAATTGTTGAATGAAACACTAGAATATATTGAATTATTTGGCGGGTGGAAGATAAGCCGACGTAGCTCAGTTGGTAGAGTAGTTGACAGGATATCAGAACGACGCTGGTTCAAGTCCCGTCGGCGGCATTTATCTTTTCTCGGGAGATTTTTTCAATGTTGATGAGTGTTTCAGACAAATAATTATTGCTTATAATAATTGTTACCCTTTGTGCTATGCATAAAAATCTTGTCTTTAACATTAGTTTACCAAATAAAAATAATAATTAAACGTTGCATTGATGAGCTTTCATTGGGAAAATCAAACGTTCAACGGAAAACAAATTTCGATAATAATAGAGTAAACATTATTAGTTCAATTAATGGAAATATTTTTTTAATATCATTTGCACGCGTGACCACACGAATTTTACTCCCGTCAAATAATTATTACGAGAGTAATATTCAGTTTTGTGAATATATCTGCACCGTTTTCCACAGTGGTTTCACGGAACTAAAGCTATTTAACTATTTTGAAACGGTCATAATAATATTAATATTTCCATACTGCAGCGCGATATACCCCTGTACTTTAAATTAATCAATTTATATAAGAGATTAGATTATTCCAGGCATAAATATTAAATCAATGAGTATATTTATTTATTTATTTATTAACAGAAACAAACAGTACATTATTTACATTGGTGAAAAAAGTTTACAGTTAATAAGTATATTTCAAGTTAGGTACCTATGATATGTTTCATTGAAGTATCTTGTTTATATTAAATTTTTACCGGGTGATGTGCGTTGTGGGAGGGTGTGTGAGGGTGTGAGAGGGTGAGAGGGTATGTGTGTGTGTGTGTATGTATGTGTGTAAGTATGCGCATTAAACTATATGATTGACATGATGCTCTTTTTAAATTTGGGCAGTGAATCGGAGAAAATGTCGATGTTAAATAATCTGATTTTCACAAAATTATTCAGGAGTGCGAAACATGCCTAGCTACTTGGAGTGACCTATGGCAGAGTTATCCAAAAAATAGTTTCCCGGGTGGCGGTACCCTAATTGAGTATCCTCCACTCATACTTAATATACCACCTAATGTAAATATAACGTTTGCTCAATCTTGTTTAACCCCAACAAACGGTAGAATTTGTTAGGCAGATTTTATTTAATTTATTTAATACATGAATTATTGAAATTACATAATATAGTTTTTTTTTTTTATTATATTTCACCCTCCATGCTAGGGATGACCCTGTGTAATGGCGGGTGAAGTTTACAGTTTGCGGATATACATTCATTAGTATAGGTTGAAAAAGAGTTTATGTAGTTATATTGGATTACAAGAATAAGGTGATTCCGATCGTTCAGAAGAGCAGTTTAAAGCTAACAATTGCACTACATCCTTTTTTAAATGGAAATACCGCACAACAGTCCCAACTGCTCCCAACCACCTGGAGTCAATGAGTCTGTGGCATTCCCGATTGGAGTATATTGTAAGGCTGACTATAGTCAGGAGGGAAAGGATATTCAGAAGAATAAAGGTGGAGAATTACTTGGCTATCTAGTCAGCAAACACGATTAAAGCCTTTTCAAGCAACGTTTAATTTCTGACCACCAGTCTTACAACGGGGCGATACTGAATATTGTATTCACTCGGGCACGTGCAGAAAATATACCTTATATTATTTTTAGTTAGACAGTCGTATCGATAAAGTCAAAAACCTTTTACCTTTACCACTGTGTTAATAACTTTTTTTTTTAAAACGTAAAAAAACTTAATTTTTGTAAACTTTTTATAATTAAGATAATTTTATAAAAACTCTTCAGCCCTAAAGAGTCCTTAATTCTGCGGTCTTTCAAAATAAAAATAAACTCTAATTTTCGTTATTCGAGAGTCTAGAACCTAACCTCCTGACCACGGAGGCCGTCAAATTCCAATTATTAACTAAAGAAATTCAAATTTAGGATGAAAAAAAAGATGTTATCGTTTACGTAGGAGTAGTCAAATTAACGATGTAAATATCACAAAAAAACTATTTTTGAATAAAAGTAATATTCAAATATAATTCTATAAAATGTAGGTACTCAAAAATCTTGTTGTTGTAACGGATATTACAACCCACTTGTTTTATAATAGTTGCGCCCTCCTCCGTAACGAGTAACGAGACATAGCCTTAATCTTTGTCAATAGTTAGGTCATTAGCGGCGCACACGTAGTATCGTCCTTACGTGCGCCTCTCCAACGACGCGCCCTAGCCGTTAGAGCACCCCTAACGGAATAACGAATAACGGCAGGTCCTGTGTATAAAGTAGGCGGTGGTGTCCTCAGATGATTTATCATCGACGTCCTAAAATCGTGCCCCAATATTTCTGAATAAAATAATATATAATCATTATTTTCTGACATTATTTTCAGATTTTTTTTTGTATGATATACAAATGTATATATTTTATTTTCGACAAAATATTATGTTGTTTCTGTGTTTGCAATGAAGTTCTTGTATTTTTAATGTGTTTACCTCACAAGAGTCTCAGCTGATCCCGTCTGGAGCCAGTGAGACTATAGCGTCTTAAATGTTGTTTATTATGGAACGATGTCACACGATTGAGGGTGTGGCTTTTTTTACATTAGCTCCTCACAGGAGGCCCTGAGAAAAAAAATATCTTTCGTGGCCTATGCCGTCTTTGGGGTTACTCTGTGGAGGCTCTTTTTAGGGAAAGGAAGGAGACGAAGTTTTGGAAAGGTAAAAGGTATGAAGGGTGTGTAGGAATCTGTGGTTCAATGCGTCTAGGATGACGGACATATGAATCCATCCCTCCCACTGTGGTACAAATCAATGGGTCTGGAGAGTCCGTCCCTCACCAGTCTCTACCAATTCGGCCCACTACGCAGCAGGTGGGCAAACGCATGTGCTACCAAGATCTAAACAAACCTCACCCCAAGAACCAGGTCACCCCTGCTAAATCACCATACGAAGCGAACCACTTGGGGAGACCTATGGCAGGGTTGTTGGTTATCCAATAAATGGTTCCTGGGGCGGCGGTACCCACATCCGCCTCCCAAATTAAAAAGACATTGAAGGAATCTTAAAAAAATGAGTCGGCCGGACAATGACATCTCCAGTTGAGGATTGAAAAGTTAGGATTTGGAAAGAAGAAGGTTGGGAAGAACCACTCTATTTAGATCTGATCTCTAAACTTGCTAAAGCCATTTAAAAAAAAAACAGAGTGTGCAATTCACACGCGGTTGAAGTGAAACCTACAAAAAACTAAAGTAGACAAGACAAAGAGGAGACCGATACGCTTTGAAGCACCGTACCAAGAGGAGATAGATCTTATATCGCAGGCTAAATCCTATAGGTGTATGTGTGTGTCTCTTTTTAGGGTCTCTATTTTTCGTTTTTCTCGAGTTTCAACTTACAACGGTGCTAAAGAAATTTCACTTCAAAAATATATTTACTTAATAAGTAACTACTGAACCCATTTATTTGCGGTTTTTTTACAAATAATTATGTGAATCCTTCCTAGCAAAATTGATTTTTTTCGTTGCGTTGGCTGCATTGCGTACACACTATCGTAAACAAGAATCATTGATCACACCTTTTGAAAAGTTATGCGTTGAGCACACCTTTTGAATTGCAGTTTTAAAAAGGACAAGGTTTTTAAGTTTTTTCATATATTTTTCGTTTTCATTTACAGTCAAACATACATTCTTTCATATTATAATCAAAATACAACAAAAATTGATAATGTTTGTTTTTAGCATCCTAAAGTATCGTGTCATTTCAAAACGACACTGGTCGTTTGAGGTTATTCTATATGACTATTCTGTACGACTATTTTATCTGAAAATATATATATTTATTATGTGTGTTTTGATGAGAAGAACACATCAATAATACTTTCAAGTGATAAGCAGACATGATATTGTCTTTAATTGATGTACTTTTAGTTAATATTTTTCTCAGAACATGGTCCATTTTTATACTAATATGACATTTACCTCTCGGAACCACTGTCGTTCTAAAATGACGTTGAATATTTCCTAAGCTAACAGTAAAAAAAAAATTTAAAAACTTTAAAAAATATCTAATATTCCAAGTACACATAATCATATGTTATTTATTTTTTATATCTGTAGAAATAAATTTGGATGAGAAAGTGTTTAGGCTCTTAACGTAGGTAATATAACCTTTTATTGAAAGAATTAAAAATAAACAGCAGTAGTTTAGTAAAAGATCAAACAATGGATCAACATTTTATTTGCCATTTCCGTTAGATTCCTACCCTTATTATTTTTCCGAACTTTACCTGGAGGCGATAAAACTCCCCTAATAGTGTTTACACCGAACGGACACCCCTCTACACTTTGCTTGAATTCTTAATCCGATCCGCCTCCGACCTCACCTTTCTTCACCCTTCTGTTTATTTGATACCTTCTCACCCTCCCTTTCCCCTAACCTAATCGTACTTTTCCCACGAGAACGCCCTTAAAATATCTTTGGAAAACTTTTTGAATGGTGGGGAAGAAATTAAGACGTAAACTACTTTTCTTTTTGTTGTCTTCCTTTGAAAAGAGGTAAAATATTCTGCAATGTTGCTTATATCTTTTTTGATGTCGCAATAGTATAATTCCACTTAACACTAGAAAGACCGGGTACTTCTCCATACCTATAAAGACCACGACCGTCATTTTGACGGCTCATCACTTTTTGCCAATTGGTAGGCGAATATGAGTACCGCCGCCCAGGGAACCATTTATCGGATAACCAAGACCTCTGCTATAGGACACTCCAAGTGGTTCGCGATATTTTTGGTCACTTAGCAGGGGTGCCCGGGTTCATTGGGTGAGGTTTTTCTGATCTGGGTGGCGAATACGTTTGCCCACCTACTGCGTAGCCGACCGGATCAGGAGATGAGGGAGACCTAATCTAGACCTCTCCAGCAGGACCGTTCTCGAACCGTCGCCTTGCACCGCTGTGGGAGGGATCAATTCCTTCGTCTATCACTCCTAGATACATTTACCAATTTCTCCTATTCATCCCTAACACCTTCTTCATTCATCCGTTACTCCTAGATAAATTTACCAATTTTTCCTATTCACACCTCACACCTTCTTCCTTCTCAGAATTTCCTTTCCTTCCTTTCCCTAAAAACACCCTTCACACAGCATCCCCAAAGATGGCGTAGGGCCCGGTTTCTTTTCTTTTTCGTTTACATTAGCTATAAGGAAAATTATTCCCCACAGGGCATTGTCATCTTTGGGGATGCTGTGTGCAGGGTACCTGTAGAGAAAGAAAGAAGTATAAGTTATGGGAATTAAATGAGGTGTGACGGGTGGGTAGAAATCTGGGGATCAGTGTGGTGACAGACGTAAGAATCTATTCCTATCACCGCGGTGCAAGGCAATTTTCCGAGAGTCCTGCTGGCGAGGTCAAACGATCTCTCTCTACCAGTCATTCCCGCACACACCTTCCCCCTACAAATTCCCAATTTGGGAGGCGGATATGGGTAATACCACCCCGGGAACCATTTATTGGATAATCAACACCTTTTCCATAGGTCATATAAATTGGTTTGCTACGTTTGGTGACTTAGTAGGGGTGCCCGGGTTCATGGTATGAGGGTTATCCGGGTCTTGGCGGCAGATAATAATAATATTTGGCTAATTTATATAGCGCGATTTTTGTGAAAAATCACCTCAAGGACGGTGTACAAATAAATATGCGTCTGCCCATCAGCTGCATGGAAGGCCGGATCGGAAAAGATTGGATGAGGGAGTCCCTTTGACTTCTCCAGCCGTGCTCTCTCGGAATATCACGGATAGATGGATTCATACGTCCGTCACACCTGGACACACTAACCCTCAGATACCTACCCACCCCTAATATCCTTTTCCTTCCCGGAACTTCCTCTCCTTCCTTTCCTAAAAAGACTCTCTACACAGCATCCCCAAAGATTACATAAGCCCTGAGGGGAATTATTTTTCTCAGAGCCTCCTGTTAGCTAATGTAAAAAAATACCTAACCCCATGAACCTGGGTACCCCTGCTAAGTCACTAAACCTAGGGAACCTATGAGGGGGGCCTATGGCGGAGGTATTGGTTATCCAATAAATGATTCTGCCAGTTCTTCAGGAGCTAATCCAGCTGGACCAACTTTGGTATATGTATGCATACCCTGTCTTTAGTTCTCCGACGAGGCATAAAATAAATTTGGGCCAGAGATATATGTTTTGTGGTATTTTTATAAATTATATGATTCGCGATAGCGAAAGAAAGAGTCAGACATATTAGTACTGTCGTGGTACTATCATAAACGAGGAGGAATGGGTATGTTATAAACTTGGGTAAAGAAGGTTGTAAACAAACTCAGCATTATGGCCCAAACCGTCACATTGACGGCGGCGGTCTTTGTAGGTATAAGTCAATATATCTCAAAAACTAAATAAGACCCGTACCAGTTTTTTTCACCATAGTTGTAAAATCATAAATTATGAAATGTGAAAAAAAATCACACCAATACAATAATTATTAAGCATTATATCGTCACATTACTTCGGCCAGCCGTCAAAATGAAGGCTCCGGTCTTTCTAGTGTTAATAGACGCCCTCAAAATGTGGTGCTGGAGAAAAAAATGCTCTGGATTCCATAGACAGTCGGACACACAAATGTGTCCATTCTGAAAGAGCTACGAATTCACAACAGGCTTTCAACTGAACGTCTACAACGTTTTTGAAGATACTTTGAACACTGCCAGCTGAGGACTCTGAGCTGGAAGAACTCATAGTCACTGGAAAAGTGAAAGGCAGGAGAAGCAGATGAAGGTTAGATACCAATGACCGAGTATCACTGGCGTCCGGTACGCCGCGCCGGTGTCAATTATCCGCCATGGAAATTGGAGTTGTTTCCACAGCAATGAGGAACCATCTTAAGAATAAAGAATAATGTAGGGGACATCCCCAATCTTCCTAAAGAACAAGGAGATGGCTTATATTTAATATTTTGGTGCCTTTTGTAGTAGCGCTGTAATACAATCTGTTTGATCCATCAGAGATAAGTGAACTCATAACTTTTCTTTGAAACTGTTAATAATATTTTGAGATTAAGGATCAGTAGACAAAAGGTAATTTCTCATATTGATTTTAAATTTGATAGCCTTAACAAATTCTAAACAACACCATACCATTTACGAAAAGTGCCATGTACGAATGTTTAAGTACTCAAATTAAATTTGTGAAAAAAAATTATTTTAATTTCTATTATAAATCATTAAAAACGCTTATATAAACTTTCTTTGATGAAATCTTGTTGCTATACTATATTTGATAATTAAAGCATATTATTTTGTAAAATACTAGAAAAAAAAAGTTGACTTTAATGAATTAAGCAACTTACCTTTTTTAGTAATCTTTCTTCATGTATCTAATCCCAAATTTGATTAAAAGAAGTTTCAACGGGAGAACTCTTAACTTACAGCCTTTTACTACTGTTAATATCTGAAAAAGATGACAATCATCTGAGTTACAGCTAGTGACCTAACTAAAGTTTTATCGTTTAGCTTTGTTAATATTAATTGAACGAGTGTTTGAAACTATATGTAAACATTAATACAGCAAACAGTGTATTCAAGTGAATTCAACGTCCCCGCTATATACCAACAATGTTTTTTTCCATAACACCTCTTATACTCTGCTCCATCGATACTGCTATATTTTACATCAAACATAAATAAATCACTCGCCCTGTTTTTATCATAACTTTTTTCGTAACAGCTTTTTGAATACGTAAATATTTTACCCAATACAATATAATATTTTAACAAAAGAAAGGGGCATTTGGTTTCGCAGACAGCTTGCAATAAAACAAAACAATGATTAAGCTGGCATTTTAATTGCTAACTAACGGAAGTAGCGCTGTGTAACATAATTATTACCAGTTCGAATTAAAAACGATTTCAGAAATTCCCAGTTTTTTAGCGGTTAAGATCCTCGACTACGTATCCAAGGGTGGTAGATTCAAATCCATTCGATAAGCCTGATTTATTTCTAAATTAAAAATATTTAAATATAACATTTTGTTTATTTGCAGCACATTCTTCATTGAATAAATCAGTTTCTCTATGGTGAAAAACACACAATTTGAGAGGCAGGTATGGGTACCGCCGCCCCGGGAACCATTTATTGGATAACCAACACCTCTGCCAAAGGTTAGTCCAAGTGGTTCGCTATGTTTGGTGACTTAGCAGAGATGCTCTGGTTCATGGGGTGAGATTTATCTGGGTCTTGGCGGCGGATGCGTCTGCCCGCTAGCTGCATCGTGGGCCGGATTGAGAGAGAATGGTTGAGAGAGTCCCTTTGACTTATGCAGCCGTACTCTCTCGGTACATCACCTTACACCGCAGTGGGAGGGATGGATTCATAAGCTCGTCACCCCCAAATTCCTACCCACCCCTTATACCCTTTTCTTTTCCAGAACTTTCTCTCCTTCGTTTCGTAAAAAGGCTCTTCACACAGCATCCCTGAGGAAGAAAATGCATAAATCTTACTATTAAATTGCTTATTTATGACTAAATGGGTAATATCGCATTCCGGGACGAATACTTCCCCTTTTCCGTCGTATTTCCTTATCCATTTCCTACATCACGACATTATAGCCACAGCAGGTGGTACATGGACAAGAGTAGCTAATGATAGAGAGAAATGGCGACAGTTGGAGGAGGCCTTTGTCAACTACCGACATACAGACAGGGAGTCGATGCATGATAAGTGTTATAAATATTATAAATAACGTAATGTAATTTACTGTCTGAATAAAGGCTATTATTATAAAATATTTACAGTGCTCCAGATTTTATGTCCGGGTTAAATCTTTACCAAATAAAAGACTATACCCTTCCACACACTTTTCCACAAATGATTATCTAGTAAATTCACGCAATGTAAGTGAGTTATATAAGTATAATAAATACAAAACGATACAAGAACAATACGTCAATCCACCAGAAAACATAATGGGAAAATATTTCACCGACTCCAGATATTTTCATATCAGAGGGTTCGGCTATGATGAAATCCTAACTGCTCCGATAAATCCTACCGATCCCTCAATATAAATATTTAAAAAAACTTTCGTAATCCTACATGTATTTAAAATGACTGACTTTTTCATTTTTATGTATAAATTCTTTGACAAATCTAATACGCCTAAATTTTGAATGAGTGAGCTAGGTATAATGCCAGTAGCCGAAATAACTAATGGAAATATTTTTATAGTCTGACAATGCCAAATTCTTTTAATTTCATTTTCTAAATCCGTATACTTTCTTTCAGATACAGTTTTCTGAATATTACTATTATTATTAATAAAAACAAAAACTATTATTAAAGATTTGGAAATTCTTGGTCCTTCAAAAATATCGCCTCTTATTTTGAATTTAATGTCTCCTAATGGTTAATGGTTATTATTATTAGAAAAAGTTGGGTTTCATTAATTTCGATTACGATCGCTCCCACGCTTTCTCGATAAGCTGAGTAAGCATTTTTGGTAGGGGTTTCCCCCGCTCAGTCGCTGGCTGTTTCAATTAAATATCACTTAAGTGGGCCGCTTGAAACGCAAACTTGAATCTCTAAGAGACAATTATTATTATTGAGAAAATGGTCTGTTTTCTCAATCTTAGAGATACGCATTGTAAGCGATACACTAAGAGGACTTATAAGACAAACAAACGGTGTGAGAATAAATTGATCAATTATTGCGAGGAGGAACGATGATCAAAGTACCAATTTTTTAAAATAATATAGCGACGGAGGGAAAAATTTTGGAGGCGAGTATCGGTACCATTTATTGGATAACCAACACCTATGCCATAGATCACCCCAAATGTTATCTCAGTGACTTAGCAGGGGTGCCCGGGTTCATGGGATACGTCTGCTCTCCACCTGCCTGGTAGACCGGATCAGAAGAGAATGGTTGGAAGAGTCCCTTTGACTTCTACAGTCATACTCTCTCAGAACATCGCCTTGTACCGTAGTGGGAGGGATGGATTCATACGTCACTCCTGGAATTCATACCCACCTCTTATACCTTTTTTTTCTGACCAAAACTTCCATTCCTCCCTTTCTTTAAAAAAATCTTCACATAGCATCCCCTAAGATGACATAGGTCCCAAGGGAAATTATCTTCCTCAGGGCCTCCAGTGTGGAGCTAATTTAAAAAAAATGTAACTCGAAATAATTTGATGAAGGAAATATGTAGTTATAAAAAATTATGTATGTTGAACGATCACTACGCTTAAATACGATTAACTGTTAACAATATTTGATGAGAACGATGCTTATAAAAAAAAAATTATGCATATTTAATTTATTTTTAGAATTTCTTCTTTCAAAGAGGTACATGATTTATGGTCAAAGTTAGTGTAGCTCTAATATGGATTTTCACACAATAGTTTGTTCACATAATTATAATAAACTGTTATTATTTTATTGTTTTATGATGACAAATGTTTTTTATTTTTTTTTTTTTTTTCAATTCAATTCAATTTTTTTGTTTCAAAAACATTACAAAATTTTATATTTCAATGCGTTTTTAAAATACATTTGTACTACATTGAACACAAACTATATAAGCATTAATAGAGCTTGCCTTTTAAAGGCAGCTTCACTAATTAAATGCTAAATATGTCGATATCCGAATTAATCCTGTTTAACAGCAAGATTGCTCTCCCGACCGGCATGACCATTGGCAAATTAGTCCTGCAGGCCGAAAGATAGAACAGTCTATGCTGTCGGTGGCGAAGATACCCATCGGGTACATAGAAATGAATGCTCTCCATGATTGCTGAGTTTTCAAGCCATCCGCGAATCAATCTGAAGAAATGCGTAGCAATGTGCACATCTCTTCTGACCCGTAGATTATTCATTCCAAGCATACCCAAAAGAAAGTCTGTAGGATAGAGCCACGGGTAATAGCCGTACTCCCTCATGTACAGAAATCTCAGAAATTAATTATTGTAGCCTTGTAGGCAACGATTGCTATAGTTAGGGTGGCTTTGGGAATTTTTTTATGATTCAGTGTAAATAGGTACTATATAAAACAACACGATATATATTTATTTTTTTTTCGAAAGAAAGACAAACATTCCTGGGTTACGAATAACCCAACAATGTTTGAAAATCTCCTACTACCACCACAGAAAGCCGAAAATGTTGCGTGTGTTGTGATGGAGGACTGAGCCAGCCGAAGAAAGGAACACGCGACGCTCGGGTGGGACCCAAGCGCTTTGCCCACTCAACCACTGAAATGTTAAACATATGGGTGGTTTCTGTAGAAAAAAAGTGACGAATGGTCAAATGCAACCGTGATTTAATAAGCATATCAACGGTCGTTGTTCCCAATTTTTCGATTGATCAATCTGAGTCTCCGATGAGCTAAGTGATTTGTTTAATACTCGATTCGTATGTTGGTAAGAGAGTTGCGTTGGAAAGAGCGTATTTGTGCATTTAAGGACTATTGCGATCAGCAGGATCGGGAACAACGGTTGTTAGTGAGTTATTATGAGACGGTGGCATTATTTTATTATCAGTTTCAATTAAATGATGATGTCTCAGCATTGCTCATAAAATACGTTGGTTTTTAAACATTCAATGTGGTTACAACTAAATATGTGTTATTACTCGTATGTTAGTATGTAATCCGTGTTGAAAATTGATATTTTTAAAACACATTTTATTTACATTGTAAATGAAGTAGTGCAGTCACTGACCTACATATGTCGTTTCTTTTTTTTATCTAGTTTAATTATCGACAGGTTATATGTCAATAGTGCAGGTTGCTGTGGTACGACCATATAACGCTAGTGTCAGTTTTTTAAAACGACAGCGAATTTTGTTAAGAAGTTCATGTTTTGATATGAAAGGCTTGTTTCCTATGTATTTGCTATTTTTTTATCGCCAATTGTAAAACACTAAACAAGACTTGTTATAGCCTTTTAGTTAAAGAACGGGGGACTGGGCTGTACAAAATAATTGTACTTGGTGTTTTAACCGTGTCTAACCAGAAAGTCTGTAAATAAATTAACTCAGTTAAATCTGTCGGAGTGTTTTTTATCCACTGGAGTGCTTTTTGACACAGAATGGCACTATTTAAAATACCTCGGATTGCTTTGTTGCCAATTTTGGTAATTTTTCCCTTATTTCTAAGTAATAAAGTAGAAGTTTAGAATTTTATAATATGTTTTTGATAAATCTTACGAATATGTGGTAATCAACAAAAGATTGATGAATTTATTAGCTATATAGAATTATAATCAGTTTGGATGTCTCAATATTAAAATTCGGAGGTATGATTTTTTTTTAAATGGGCGGTAAATATTCACAATGATTACAAAAAAATTTTGGCAATTGGAGAAAAATGTTTTAAATTGCGCTGTCGCTCCAGTGGTTAATTAAAGATAGGACCTTATTACAATTCCTAACACATTAAAATAGCATAAAGTATAAAAAATGGCATATAATTACGGCATCAAGTATAAAAAATAAAAGTGGTGTTTACAAAATTATTGTATTATTTTTAATAATAATGTCACATCACAAAGTATCTGCTTCATATGAACAAACATTAAAAAAATGTGATATAAAGCTATCAGAATCCAAAAAATGCCCTTGTAGATATTGCTAAAAACACTAAACTTATGGTAAAAATGAGATGAAATATTAATTATTATTTTTAATTGATAAACTAACGTTTAAACAAGATTTTTATGCATAGCACAAAGGGTAGATAACAAATATTATAATCAATAATTATCAGCCTGAAACACTCATCTACATTGAAAAAATCTTCCGAGAAAAGATACTGGCCGCCAACGGGAATTGAACCCGTTGACCACTCTGACCGGCAATCAGAGGGACACGATCTCAATTTCCGTTGGCGGCCAGTATCTTTTCTCGGAAGATTTTTTCAATGTAGATGAGTGTTTCAGGCTGATAATTATTGATTATAATATTTGAGTTGAAATAGTTTGTTTTAATTTTCCATAGTTTTTGATGGCAGAAATCAGTTATGCAAGTCTCTCGCCACCGCTGTCGCTGGTCGGCGACACCCGCTGTATAATTTCTCCCTTAGCGTTCCGCCCCAACCCGCTATAATTTATCACCTCCCGAGATGCGCTAACGAACCAAAAATCTACCCTTTTTAACCCCTTTCCACTACTCCTAAAGTGTTCCAAATTAAATCTATCTCAACGATATTTTCAGCCTTTTTGTATTTCGGATCATTTTCCACTCGAAGAAAATATAAGGGTTGTTCGAAATATCTTCTAGTTTTTCAAAAATTGAAAAAAAAAATTAAAGCAAGGGATACTTTTGTTAAATTCCGTAAAGCGTAAAAAGATTCATGTGAGCTTGTTTAACACCAAAATCATAATATTAAAAAATTAATTGATATTTTGCATTTAATATTTATATTTTAATAAATGAATTAATTTTTATAATCTAATTTTTATATTATCTATTCTTAGAACGGGGTACCCCAGTAAGGACACATTTTTCTGTTTAAAAAAATGTAAAATAAAGAAAAATAAATAAATAAATCTAATCTACGCTGCCAACGACACCAAGCACCCTTGTGGTGATTTTTCACATAAATGGCGCTATACAAGACATTTTTTTTTTTTTTTTTTTTTCGTTTTTTTAAAAGAAAGACAAACATTCCCGGGTTACGAATAACCCAACAATATTTGAAAATCTCCTACTACCACCACAGAAAGCCGAAAATGTTGCTTGTGTTGTGATGGAGGACTTAGCCAGTCGAGAAATCGAACACGGGACGCCCGGGTGGAACCCAAACGCGATGCCCACTCAACCACTGACCATCCAAATGTTATTTTTATTATTAAGTTATATATAACAATGTAAGTCTATCGTAACTATGTATATGAATAAGGTTAAAAATAAAAGCAAAGCTTGATAATGTGAAAAGTAATCGTAAATTGAAAGATGATCGAATGGGATGATCGAAATGTGAGAATGAGTAAGGATAGACATTTTGTTTATCGATAGTCCGATAGATAACTCAGTCATCTCCAAAAACTTAGTTATGAGATAATGCGGAAAGAAATACTCAATCGCTCACCGTAAATCAGATATTATTTACTCGTCTCTATGTTTCACGTACTAAATATACTATAAAATAACATCGGGAAGCATAACGGTTCGGTATATTGGTTTGACATTATAAAATTTTCTACATATGTTTTTGATATTTCGTTTCATGTGTTCTACAATATAATTGATTTTGTGGTATTTATGCGTAATCTGAGTATTGTTTCAAATAGAGAGTATACTTTTACATATAACTGCTTACTCAACTCATTTTTGATGAATATTGTTTATAATTTCTTGTCGTATAAACCCTTTAATCGAAAATTTGACTGCTACGTTAGATAGGCCACAACTTCATCAATATAGAGCACCTGACATAGGTATTCATAGCATTAAAAAAAATGAGATTTTAGAGTTTTTTCTGGTACCTACATGAATCAAATTACTAAAATTGACATGGACATTTCTAGCATTAATTCTAGGATTAAATCACTTAGGAGTAGGTATAATAGCTTATCATGATTAAGCTTAGCCATTTTTAGTGATTAGATCGGAATAGCCAGTTTTTTTTTTACAATTTCCACATAGGAGGCCCTGAGGAAAATAATTTACAGCAGGGACTATGAAGATGCTGGGTGGAGGGTCTTTTTGAGGAAAGGAAGGAGTGAATATGGGTCTTGAAGAGACGACCCGTTCTCATGTGACTAATGTCAATCATGTACAAATGTTGGGCGCGTGTTTGGCGTGTTTCCCGACTATGCACCGGTGCTGAGGGGATCAATGATGCTAGTTCCTCGAAGCATCTTCCATTGTAATACCGGTAGAACAATGACAGCATTCCCACCTGACGCCTATGCTCTAAAGGTTACAATCCGTCTTTTAAGATGGGAGAATCTATCAAACGGTCCGTTTCTGCACAGAGTTAAAGTTTTTTTAATAGTATTTTGGAGCTTCAAACCAGAGGTGGCTGCCAAATTCAACCTTGGGGCGCACTTTGTGCAGGGTTAGCAGTTGTGTACTATTATCTACTAGTATCTGCGGGCCCTGTACAGTACGCTCAGTTTCTGAGAGGCTAACTTATCTCTGGTTTCGATGGAGCCCCCGTACCAGAGTTGGTCACTTAGAGTTACACCAAGCATATTGATGGAGGTCCTGTTCGGAAGATTGCTTCCGTTGAAGGAGACTAGATTATTATTTCGATCCCTTTTAGCCGTTACTTCTCAACCGTTCTCTTCAATGTTTCCATTCCCTCCCCACGCCTTTCACACATCATTTCCAAAATTGGGAATACCATAATGCAACTTGCAAAAAAATAAATTGTTAAAAATAAGAAATAAAAAAAAATACTTACATAGCATAATTTGAGAATTTTAAAGTTACAATTATATAATTAAAAGGAATTGGGGGTTAGTAATGATTGTTCAAAGAGTGAAATCAAATGTGAAAAGTTTTATTATACTCTTATTCGCGTCGTTTGAACATTTCTTTGAAGTGAATCAATATTTGCCCAACTTTTTTCACGGCGTAAAAACCTTTTTGCGAAACGGGGAACCATAAAGCACCTTATGATAACGTATTCAGGAAGTATTATTTTATATTTTAGTATGAGATAATATTTTGCGCATAAAATAGAACCCTTTCGTCTAGTCCTAGTGGATCGCTAAAGTAACCGTAAAAACAGAAAACTTATCCAAGAATGAAATTTTTTTTCTGTGAAACAATACAGTCAAAAAAATTAAAAAAACAATAACTACTCTATTGGGTACGGGATGAATGGGAAAAGAATCGCAGTGAGAAACAATTACTTTAGAAATATAATTAATTATTAGTGCAGTACTTACCTTCCCGAACATATAAATAAATTTTGATTTTTCAGTAGGGTGAAACTATAAGAATATTTCCCTCTGGATCGCTGCGAAAATACAGTCGATAAGATTTTATTAAACTTACTATTACGCAATACGTGAAATAACCCCAATTACGAGAGATGGGAAGGCTGATAGAGATATCGAAGGAAGGGTAAATGCAGGCAACTCTATTAATGGAGGACTGAACGCCGTTGGCGCCAACAAAAAACTGTCCAAAGGAGCAAAGTTAGCCGTCCATAATGGAGTGCTGGTACCTACCCTGATGTATGGCAGTGAGGCATGGAACAGGCAGAGGAAGGATGAAAGTAGACTGAATGCTGTAGAAATGAGATCCCTGAGGCGTATGTGTCGAAAAACCATGTACGATCGGGTGAGAAATGTGGAGATCCGCGAAGAATGCAAGGCTGATGTAAGCGTAATGAGTAAGATTAAGAAAGGGACGCTCAGATGGTTTGGGCATGTACAGCGAATGAACGAGGAAAGGAATGTAAGGAGAATGAATATATGACGCAAATGTGAATGGTAGAAGAAGCCGGGGACGCCCGAGGAAGACATGGCATGACCAAGTAAATCAGATACTTGAGTCGGGCCATGTGAAAAGTCGGAATAATAGAAGAGCATGCATGAGACGATGTATGAATGTGAACGAGGCAAGGAGTGTGTGCCAAGATCGAGTCGTTTGGCGGTTCGTCCTCTCTGCCTACTCCTGTGGGGAAACGGCGTGATGGTTGGTTAGTTAGTTAGTTAGTTACCTCAATTATGCTAATTTTGTATAATTACCGCACAAGAGTCCAAGCTACAAAACATTGTTTAAATAAAAGGTTTGAAGCCATGATTCCAAAATATTTATTCAGTAATTATACAATTAATTGTATAATAAAATTATTAAATGTCTCCGTTTTCCTCTCTGATTTATCAACAATACTATCTGACCTGGCTAACTTCGTACCGCATCAGAATCAATAACTGGTGTTTTAACTTATAATTTGAATTAAATTCTGTTTTTTTATTACCGCATCACAGAATCAGTAACTGGTGTTTTAACTTATTAGTTAATTAAATTCAGTTTCTTTTATTAAGTTAAAAATTAGATAATGAAGTTATCGATGAGCAACTATCCGTGTTTTGTTATTGCTAGTATCAGAGATGGCGTTGTGTAAGGATTTATATTTTTGTGATTTTCTTACTTTTCCACTGACTTACGGGAATCGCGTTCCATTTTATTCATGCGTGTGAGGGAGATGTATTATAATTATTATATTTTTCCTTTTGAGGGGTGCAGACATACCTTCACCGTTTGTCTCATTTTCAACTATTGACATTTAGTATGTACGAAAGAGGGGCAGCATTATATGTTTAAGAACAAAAGCAAAACAATCAGCGCGTTGAAACTTGACTTTTTTGAATTTTTGGAATACACTCACTATTCAATATTATATTTATCACAATATTCCTGCAGCTCTTTCAAACGAAAATTCGTTCCATACAAAATGTATGAGGAAAAGAATTTTTTTGATATTTTCTTTCGTGCATTTTTCCGATGTTTTAATAGCTATTCCGCTATTATGGGCGGAGAAAAATCCAACAAACCAAGGATCATAAAAATCGGTCCAGCCGTTCTTGAATTGTAACTGGTGTAACAGGTAGGTATTGGTAGAGCACTTGCCATGTAAGAAAAGGATCCTGGTTTCGAGTCCTAGAGGTGCCAATATCTTTTTCTGATTTTTCTGTCTCCAGATTTTCGATTGATTTTCTCTAATATCGTCTTCATTTAATTAGATATTATAAATTGAGATTTGACTCATAGAGTTAAAAATTAAAATAAATAACCCAAGTCTGTTTTATGTATTAAGATTTATGTAACAATGGGCAGTAACTTCCTGTTTTATCAAGGGAACCATTTCCTATATCATAAAAATATATGTTCATATGTCAGTCAATACAAGATAAAATTTTTCCTCTTCTTTTTCAAACTCTTATAAAAGTATCATTGTAGGGTTAAGGCTTCTCAAGCCTCCATCAGTACCGAGTACTTACCAGGACCAATAAAACTGATCCACTTTACGAATCAAATGATTTTTCTAATCATTATCTTTTACTAACCTAGGCGATATGCGATAGTGAGAATATCTACCACTTTGTAATTAACTATGAAAAAAAATTCATAGCATAGAAGTGGCAGTCATGAATATCAATCATCTCTGACGACCCATTGAAGCCACGGTCTGTGTGATTAACGTACATATTTAAGTGCAATTTGGACAATGTAACTAACAGCATAACGCATATGACGTAATAATACCGAGGTAACCCATTTTCGTTGCCCCCGTGAATATTTCCTTAAAATTAATGTTTACTCAACTAAAATATTTATCAGGCATTCACTTAACTGGGGAAAATACCCCCGGGCTCAAACTTTTTCAATTACATCTTTCATTAAAACGTTACTTTTGCAATTGTTTGACCGCCGACTCAGAGAAACCCTTTCGGATACTTTCAAATTCATATTTCTAAGGGCGCTATTTAATTTAGGCGTGTCCCAAATTTCAGGAAGTCTTTTGTTCGGGAGTTTATCCTGCCGTCTTTCTCAAGGACTCATTAAAACCCAGATCGGGGAATCGAGCCTAAGATTTTAATCTCGAAAATAGGCTAAAGCATT
Source organism: Limnephilus lunatus (assembly GCA_917563855.2). Lineage (NCBI taxonomy): Eukaryota > Metazoa > Arthropoda > Insecta > Trichoptera > Limnephilidae > Limnephilus > Limnephilus lunatus. The sequence goes on from OU830594.1 coordinate 83,274,765, forward strand.
TGGACTGGGATAATAATTTTTTTTATGTATCGTTTTAATCAAAATTCTTTTATTCTTTTATTATTATTTTGATAACTAAGTAAAATAATTTCAGGTCACAAAAATTACCTTGGTTCGTTTTATACCGGCTGTGCCAGTTTGTTATGGTTTATTCTGTGGAATATATCTTCGGCTTAAAGCTTGTATACAAGTATACTTGTATACCAACTCGTAGAAGAATTAGCGACAGAAACTAAAATCTAAAAATTATATCGTATAGGTTAGTAGTTTTGAAGTACGAATTAGCACTTGTTTCATTATAAATCTTGATTTTTTTTACATAGCTCCAAATAGGAGGCCCTGAGGCAAAATTTTTTCTTCAGGGCCTTTGTCATCCGTGTGGAGAGTATTTTTAGGGAAAAGATGGAGAGGAAGTTCTCAAAAGGAAAAGGGTATAAAGGGTCGATAGGAATCTAAGATTCAGTGTGTACAAGAGTGACGAAAGTATGATTCCAAGCAATGGGTCGAAAGTCCGGCTGGAGTAGTCAAAAGGTCTCCCTCGACCATTCTCTTCCGATCCATCCCGCCACGCAGTAGGTGAATTTTGCAACCAAAGTTATGTTATCTTTCTTTTTTATGACAGTGTAACACCATTGAAAAAGACGTCTGAAGAACATATTTTTTAAATATTAGGGACTATCTTATTATAAATACCAGAATGTACCGAACATTTGTGTTGTATACCGAAATATATAAAAATGCAAAAAATTGCATTATTTGCGCAAAAATGACGAAATTCTTATCGCAAGCGTGAAATTTTCAGCTCTCCATATTTACATAATGTATCCATATGCTAGTATTATTGTTAAGTGAACAATGCTGTTTACAACATGCAAACTTTCACAAACTCGTTTGAAAAACAACTCCAGTGATAACATCAAACTTCTTACTATGCAATGTTCATTCCCTTGCATTTCACCCGTCAAATAAAACAGATCTTTATTTTAAGATTCAGTAACATGGAAGCAGGAATGAGCAATGAGTTTGGAGTAACAACGAGAAGCTGGGAATTAAGTTAAAGGTACAATGCTCCTTATTTGAAACAAAGCAGGTTTACTAAAACATGGATTTAGTCTCAGGGTAAAGGATGCGGTGGCTAAGATATGTTTTTACGATCTTAAGGGTATGTTTTATTCTTGAGAATTATTTGAGAATAAACAGAACGAACGAGAATGCTGCGAGCGGTATAATAACATGCATACATGGAATTTTATTCAACGTTCACAACATACTTTCTTACGAAGCATGGTAATTATTTTTACTACTGCAAATAAAAAAAAATTCCTTCAAAAAGCAAAATGTCGCATTATCTGATTTTTTGAGTTGTGAAAACTCACTCCATAAACCGGAAAATCATCAAAAAAAGGTGATTGGCGTTGGTTGTTTTAACCGACTCCAAGCACATTTATTTTTGCAATGAGCCTTCCGATTTGTATTTTCACATAGTTGATCTCTTGATAATGGAGATTAATGAACATTTTTTAATAATTTTTTTGAGATTATAACAGTTGCACATCTTTTTTTCTGTTAAAAAATAACCGCTAAGGCGGATGCGTGTACTGCCGCCCCGGGAAACATTATTGGATAACCAACACTTCTGCCATTTTTCATTTTGTGACAAAGTTATAGCTTATATTTTTAGCTTGCCCGGGTTCAACGGTGATCGCAGACTGGATCGGGAGAGGCCGGTTCAGGGAGATCTTTTGACCTTTCTAGCTGGTCATTGTCTTGCACAGCAGTGGAAGGAATGGATTTATACTCTGCCACTTCTGACTCCTAGATCACCACCCACACCTCATACCTTTTCCTTCCCTGAACTTTATCTCTTTCCTTTCATTTAAAAGACCCTCCAAACTGCAACCCCAAACATGACATAGGGAAATTATTTCAGGCCATGAGGGAAATTATTTTGCTCGTGGCCTCCGTACGTGGGGTTAGTATAAAAAAAATAATGAGTGAAGTTCACATTTTCGGCAGAATTCAATGACTTTAACTTATTTCTTTCATATAAACATATTATTCAGCATGAATCATGAACCAATTTATTTACCTTAAACCTTAACCCAACTCTGTGATTTATTGTCATATTTATTTAATGGGATAGCTAAGTCATATCCAACATGATAATAATTTCATAAAAAATACATGTCACTTGAACTCAAATACTCTACTCTACTTTTTTTAAAATTAATTATATATGTCCGTTATATATTAATCCAAATGCAATTCAATTTTATTGAGAGATTCGTAAACGAAAAGCAGATCAGCCACGCTTTCAGCGCTGAGTATTTTTGGTAAAGAATTTCTTTTCTGTAGTATTTATGAATCTACGTGATTCAGCACTGCGTCGAAACAAAAAAGAACATACGGAAAAAATACCGTAAACGTATTCAAGTCGGCGGCTTATTCAAATTTTATTTCCAAAGGAGAAAAGGCTATACTATTACGTTATGGTTTGAAAATTGTTATAACTTGGGACACAAGACAGAATTCAAATAATACTCTGACGCTTCAAACTCCCTTAGCCTCAAGGGGAATTAACGTTTTTTCTTCATCTTTGCTTACACGGGTGTTAACAAATATACAGCAAAGTTTTTTATTGCGATGTCATTTTGGGGGTTTACTTTAGGTTAGCTCGGGAATTTTTTGAATATGTTTAAAATTACAAAATGGTCACATAAATATTTAAACAATGAAGGAATATTTGAACAATGAAAAATTTACCAGCTGATGGGATATTTTTTCACTTTTTTTAATGTGTCTGGGGCATTTCAATTTTTTTTAAATAATTTATTGTGTATCCAATATTGGAATAACTTTGTAAGGTTATAGCCATCGATGTTATATTAATAATCGAATAACACGATAATACCAAAAAAAATCGAAATGCAACAATTAACAGAAAATAAAACTCAGAAACTCAAATAGAACTCAGGATATCAATCTTACTGGGACAACGCAAAGCCATTCGGTAAATAAAAATATATTTATTAAATCAAATAAGTTTATCCGAGACACTATCTAAGTTACAAATAAATATCTTTAGAACTTTGTAATCATTGAAAAATATGGGAACATTAGCTGAAGATAATATTGTTGACACAGAATATGACAAACTGCTCCGGTGCATAGTCGAGAAACACGCTAATCGCGTGCCGTTCTTGTGTTCAACAGCTCTGCTGTGGAACGATTTGCCGGCCTCTGTGTTTCCTCCTTCCTACAACATGGGTCTCGTCAAGACCAATGTTCATTCTTTCCTCTCCTCAAAAAGACCCTCCACAATTCCACATAGCATCTCAGATGACATAGGCCCTGAGGGAAATTATTTTTCTCAAGGCCTCCTGCATGGAGTGAATGTAAAAAAAAAGAAAAATGGGATCGAAATAAACGTCGTAAAAAATTAGGTCTCAATGACCTACTGGATAGATGCATTTTTACCGTTTTTTATTAATAACTCTGTGACAAGTTAATTTTCGTTTTTACTTTAGATTAAGTACTAATATTAATTTTTATTACCTACAGAGAGAAATTATTTCTTAACAAAAAAGTTTTGCTGGAAGTGCCTTTGTTAAATTAGTCAATAGCTTAGGAATGAAGATTACTATTTATCGAATTATAGACTCAAGTAATATTTTGAACTCTACATTAGATAGGCAACAAGTTCAACAATCTAATGCACCTTACGTAGGTTAGTATTCAAAGTATTTAGGGTCATAAGTCATAACTATTCCAATTTTACTAAATCTTAGCAATGATGTTAGACATCCCCTTCGATGGTTTCCCAAATCCTTGAATTATTTTTTTTTCAATTTAACGGTAGACAATTGAACAAAAATGACGTTAATTTTCGTATAAAATGGCTCAGTGGTAGAGCAGCGCTCGGCCAGATCCTTAGATCCTGGGTTCAATTCCTAGAAGCGACCGTATCTTTTCCGATTATTCTTTTCAAATTTTTGATTGAGAGACTCTAATATTGTCTTCAGTGATTAAAAAATTAAATATCGTTTGCATGATTATGAATTTCTTGTACTTCAATGTTCTACAAAAAAAAAAAATGGAAGTTTTCACTTAAAGATTTAATTCATAACGTAGTATTATTACAAAAAAATACGTTTTCTTCCCACCTTTTCATTAGCAGTCGTAAAAGATCTCAAAAAATAAACTTACCATTGCTTAAAATAAATAAAATCTCACAAGTGACGATTTATGTAAACGTATTCGTTGGTTCATACATACATCAAAGGCCCGGAATAAATTGTGTTTTCCAGGATTTCTGTTAACTTGATTTGCGAAAACGCTCTCATCCTAAGGAATAATCATAGCATTTCGGAGAATTTGCGTAAAAGAATATTTTTTTTTAAAAAACGTTCCACTTCCTTTGTTTTTTCTTGGATTGTAAAACTGTGAAACATCATGTCGAATTATGGGAAAATATATAAAAAAAATTAATTAAAATTTAACTTATTCCCTTCATTCCTCCTTCAGATGTTTGCTCTATTGTGTCTATCGCATTTAACATGTTTTCTCTCCATGTAGATCTAAAACACTGAAAGACTCTTCGGTAACCCAATGAAAAAACCTATGTTTTTACTAATAATAACGTCTATCGCTAATTTTTTTGACTCCCGATGTATTGCATAATTAGTGAATTTTCCAGTATAGTTTTTAGAGCCCTTTTCCTCCCATCATTGACTTGATTTACTGAGGGAGTATGTGATTTTCCTTTACTGCTTTTGCCTTCTGCTTCGATCTTCTTCTCAACGATCACGCTCACGCCAATTTAAAATATTTTTAGGATACGTCAGGGATGCCACTTAGAGCCTCTTTTAGATGACTATTTTCAAAAACCTGAGATCTGTCCACATAAACATAAAATGCTGATTTTTCCACCCCGAAGAAAATAAAACGATTCAGTTAAAAAATATATGATCAGTAGTTACCTTCAAAAAAGGTTTACAGACCATATAGAGTAAAAAACTGTTTGAGTATATTCAAATAATTCTTGTCACTATTTTCGATTAGAATGTATGGGGCGTGGTAATCCCTTTCACTCTTCTTGTATTTGAACTTATATTAGCGTGATGAAAAAGATTTGCTTTCCGTAACCACCCATCCCTTTAATCTTTCGCGATGTATATTTTGGGGTAAAAATAAGATAGAATATGTTTGTCCCAATAATATATAGATCTTTCATCTTCGCGATCTTTGTTTATACAACAAAAATAGGAGAGGAAGGCGGAGGAAAGGGTCGTTGGAAAAATACGAAAACGCCTGAAATGAAAAAGCTGTCAAAACAAAAATTTACGTCAGTACATTTTCACAGAGATTCAATTTACATAACCTTGTATAGAAGTATATACTATGTTAGAATTTTTGTTTCCCTAGAGCTAGTTAGAAATTTCTTCTAACGTATGTTTATTTAAAGCACTTTTTACACATCAAATTGACCAGAAAAAAGAGCTTTGTCGTACTGATACAACTTGCCTCTTCAAATCCTGAATAAAAATGAATCGCCAATATGTATGTACGCCCATAACTTCCGAACAACTGCACCAAAATAGGATAATTCTTTTTTTTGTGTTCGTTATTGTCAAAATAAAATATATTTCTAATTCGATTTCTCAATCTTAAAAGAATTATTTCATAGGCCCAAAGGCGAGACCATCACAACCGGTGCGTAGTTCGTTAGGTGTTATCTTCAGGTCTGTCAGCTTCTGGATTAGGGGACACACGTGAGCTGTTTGAAAACAGATTGCACCGTGACTGAATGTATGGAATGCAGAAGGGGGGAGGGGAACTCGAGTAGGGGGTTCGCGAGAGGGGGGATTCCGGGAGAGGGGAGGGAACCTGGGAGGGGGGAATCCGGGAAAGGGGAGGGAACCTAAGTGGGGGGAGGGGAACTTGAGAGGGCGAGTTCACGGGACGGGGGAAGGGGGGGAGTGGAGTGTGGAGAGGTAAGGTGGAGGAGGCAGAGTGGGAACACGAGAGGGGAAGGGGTGGCGGAAGTGGAACGGGACGAATGGGAAAGGACACGTAGGGAGAAATATTATTTTATTAAATGGCATAGCAACGCATGCCTGGGACCAGCTCAGAATAAAGAGATTCTTGCTTGGGTATTTATGTACTCCATCGTAGGACTACTGCGGGGTAATAGGGGATTGTCTGAAGGAGTTCCAAACTAGTTCGAACCCGTTTTATGCATACTTGAGGAGCACATTCAAACGTGCGCTCTTCAAAATGATTTGCTTATAAATGATGAAGTTTTAATATAATTAATTCGCAACGGGAATATCATCCACTCTTGAAAAATATCGCTAAAACCATATAAATTAATTAATATGTAGAACAATTATATTACTAAAATACAACCCTAATCGTGTTTAAAGCACTCGACCCGTGGTTCAAAATCCAAGAAGATTATTGCTCTACTATAGAGGTTGGTTGTCAATGTATTTATTTGGTGCTAATATTTGAACCAAGTGAAAAATTCAATTATTTTGTCTGTCGGATGAAAAACAGAGATCTCAGTTTTCAATTTCATGTTCAAATTTCAGTATACAGTAACAAAACAAAGCAAAAAAGTCAGTCTGTTTAGAAAGTCCGTGTGTTGGTACCTACATATTTTAGTGCAGTTATATTCAAGTTTGCACATACAAACCAGCCAATAGCGCCAATAACTTCTTTCATGCATGTACAGGATGTCCCAAAAGCCAACGTTAACCCTTGGATGACTGGAGAATTAACACAATAAACCCAAGATGGACCAGAAAAACATAATACGATTAGAAATTCAGATATCGTTAGTTTTCACAGTAAAATAGTAATACCTTTTTTTCCAAAGTAACATAGGACGAACATCAAACCATTTCAAAAATTACATTAAGTGAACAATTTTTTTTAAATAATTGTCAGGATAGTGTGGTACATTTTTTAACAGTATAAGTATTAGCAGTTAACTAATTAACCCCTCAGGCTATTTTGTTCACTTACCGGAACAACTCATATAGGTCTCACAGAAGTCGATGTATCTCCCTTACTATCATGGTTAGAAATATGATCTAAATGTTTTTAGAAATAGATTTTTTAATTCACGTCTAAAAGTTAATAAAAAAAACGATTTAAATGAACACCCTTAGGAAACAAAGTTTTGGATAGCAATTTGAAAAAAAATATGAAACTTTGGGAATCGTTTACTAATTATTTTTACATGAAATGACAAAAAGTGAGTTGACAATAACGTTAATAATATATATTTTTTGTTATCAGTAGTTTTATTTAGAATAAATGTAAGGTGAGTCATTTTAAAACTTTTTTATTTTTGCATTCAAATTTTTAATATTTCAAAAATTATATGTTTACTTCGAATTAAAAAATTTGAAAGCATATTTCTTCACCTTTCCAAAGCGCAGTTAGGTTTCTGGTGCGTTCAGTAATTTTCCATTTATTGTGATTTTTTTGCAAACAGGCACGAGGTCTAGGGCCAAAATTAACATACGAATCGATTAAATTATTTGTGCTTGGAAAACTAATCGAATCCATTTTCTAGTGATTCATAAAAGGGACAATATTTTTAAAACAAACGAAAATTTACTATTAGTATTTTAATATTCTGGTTCGTCGTGAGTTTGGCCTATTAGATCTCCAAAGGATAACATTTTTTTAGAACACCCTGTATATATTATGCAGACTAGTAAGTATGTACGTGAAAATCTGTAGATCTGTGCATATGTGTGGGTGTAAGCACTATGTGCGGGACTAGGTGCTGCCAGCATTCAATTTTGAATAAATTGATTCCCGACGAGATGAAAAGTGTTGCCAGATTTCGCCGGCGCCACACTATCCATACGAGAGGAGATTGTGTGTAGTGTGGTTGTATGAAAGATTCAGGCTTTTGGATAAAGAACGGCTTAGTTTTTCGAAAAAGGTTTACTTAAATATTAAAATTTTAGGAAGAAATTGTGTGAAAATACGTTACCTTACATTTTTTGCACAATTAAATAAATTCTCAGTCTGGTTTTTTAAATACTTCAGTAAGATAGGAATTAAAAACAAATACTTATATAATGGTACTCGTATATGATTATGAACGTACATAATTTTGATACGTTTTCACCACTAACAATTACACATCTGCCCTGATGATGGACACTATAACGCTGTCCGAAACGTTGGCTAAAGAAGAAGGTAGCGCAACACGGCATAACACCCTAAAAACTAATAACGAAAAAACTACATAATTTTAATTAAAAATCTTACCACATCTCCATGAAAGAATTACAATAGTTTACTTAAAAAAATCAGAGTGTGCAATTTACACGTGGTAGAAGTGAAACCTTCAGAAAACTAAAGTAGACAAGAATGGGGAGACTACGAAGCACTTTTTTTATCAACCTGTTATGATGATTTTTTCCATATTTTTGCGGAATTCCGGTGCACCATTTGTCCAATTCCATTGCACTTTTTCCCATACATTTATACTTGTGTGTTATTCTTCAGAATTGCTAGATGTCGCTTTCTTTTATTTTACCTTTTCATTAAGTGGTTTGAAGATTGGATATTGATTTTATATCAATGGGCGCTTTATATCACTACATTAATGAAGGCTCACGTGGAATCGTGGATTTATTGTGTTATGTTGGAAAAGGGTACCCATGAATAAATAAATATTTTATGTATGTATGTATGTTTTTGGTGTTTGCTTCCATTTCATCGAGTTTCAAATCACAACTTTGATAAAGAAATTTTCACTTCAAAAATATACCCACTTTTGTTGACCAATTTTTTGAAGTGAAAATTCTATAGCCCTTTTGCGGAATTCGTATGAAATGAAAATGACGCATTACAGCACCTGCGAAGCATCATACTCCTATCAAGGCGAAGAAATATAAATCGGAAATGATACAAGGTTTGCGCTCATTGGTCGTTTTGATTGTGACCTCACTTTTCAAGGCTCCTTTTTTTTTCATTGGTAAAGATTATTTTGGTCTTCTATCGCGTGTTAACTACACTGGATTTTTTTTCTTTAGCCAACTTTTAATAACGTTTCAGTGTCCATCATCAGCGTAATTAGATTGTAGTGAAGTGTGTTTATGTAGGAACTTATGTATAGAAGTGATACCGTGTTGCAAACGTTAATTTTCTTGGGTCAGGTATTTAAGTATAATGTTTTCTCTCCTTCATGATCAAGAACAGCATTAACTTATCTCATCCTACAGCCCCTACTTTAACTCGCCTCCCAACGCTACCCAACCGGGAGTCGATATAGTTCTCCTGTCTTTAGCACCGCACATACAAGGGAGGTCTTGTGAAGTGTAAAAAATATACGCGATTTTGTGAAATTAATGTGGTTTTCGACCTTTTGGTAATGGTCAAGTACCGGATACCTAAGCAATTTACTATCAGGATATTACTTTTGGTTGTGAAGATCTCAAATTATATCGTACAAAGACACGTTTTTTCATAAAGTACAAAAGTTCTTTAGATATGAATGTGACTTCATTACTGTATACATAGGCATTGTACCTATGGGATGGGTTGAAAGGTTCAAATGCCGCAAAAGGAAAAATTGATAAATAGTTTTTCGCAAACAAAATGTGGGCCAATTATTATTTAGTAGGTATATTCGCATTTGGTTCCAGAATAGAAGAAACTATCAGCATCGTCTTGTTTGAGACCACCATTCAAATTTAAATATTATTTTTTTTTGTAAGAACGACTCTTTTTTATATCTTTTCATAGGCACTACCGTTTTCTTTGGAAACAATCAATTGATTTTGATATAGAAAAATTAATTGAAAACAAAAATATATGTTTCAAATATCTTTGGTTGAGGCACTGCTGAAAACCAGATGCTTTCTAGGAGAAATCCTGAATTGTAGTGACCTTTTCACGAATAGAATCAATGATAAAAAAAATATGTTCATTGTAAAAAAAAAATCTATTGATGAATAAACGTTTTTATTTATAAAATTCGAAAATATTATATCGACTATTATAACGGTTTTTATAGAAGGTGGCAATGACTGAATTGGTAAAAGCGCACGTCCCGATTAAAGGAGGGGTTCTGGGTTCAAATCTCAGTTGCGACCATTATCTTTTTTTTATTTTTCTGTGACTTGTTCTATTTCATATTTTAGTAAAGATTATTAGTGTTATCTTCTTCTTCAATCAAATAGGTATTATAGCTTGAAATTGCATGTGCTTTGTTGAGTAAGCAGATCTGACTTGACAGATCCTTCTTAATTACCCCTCTCTTTTTCCTCACCCATTTCCATCAGCATAATATTTCCCAACAAAAATGGTCATGTCTGGGTAGGTATTCGGAAATCTTGCGACGTAACTTATCAAAATTTGATTTTAAAATGCTGTTAATTGTGTCAGAATACTACATGACTGAATATAAAAGAAATTATCAATGAAAGCAAACACTTCATGGCTTGACATTAATTTACACAAAATAAAATAAGTTATTAGTTTAAAACCGCTTTATTTTATTTACACCGGTTGATCTCGATGTTCTGATATTCTCTCCCTCTCTTATGTGTTTTCTCTTTTGTATGCCTTTTAATCTTCCTCTATACTGTAATTTAGTCCATGTGTATTGTCCTGATTAAGGTTGAGATCAACTGAAACCGGTCACGTGTAACTAACTAACTAACTAACCATCACGCCGTTTCCCCGCAGGGGTAGGCAGAGAGGACGGACCGCCACACAACTCGATCTTGGCACACACTCTTTGCCTCGTTCACATTCATACATCGTCTCATACATGCTTTTCTATTATTCCGACTCTTCACATGGCCCGACTTAAGTATCTGATTCACTTGGTCGTGCCATGTCTTCCTCGGGCGTCCCCGACTTCTTCTACCATTCACATTTGCATCATATATTCTCCTTACACTCCTTTCCTCGTTCATTCGCTCTACATGCCCAAACCATCGGAGAGTCCCTTTCTTAATCTTACACATCACGCTTACATCAGCATTGCATTCTTTGCGGATATCCACGTTTCTCTCACGATCGTACATGGTTTTACCACACATTCGCCTCAGGGATCTCATTTCTACAGCATTCAGTCTGCTTTCATCCTTCCTCTGCCAGTTCCATGCCTCATTGCCATACATCAGGGTAGGTACCAGCACTCCATTATGGACGGCTAGTTTCGCGTCTTTGGACAGTTTTTTATTACCGCCAACGGCATTCAGTCCTCCATTTATGGAGTTACCGGCATTCACCCTTCTTTCAATATCTCTATCAGCCTTCCCATCTTTCGTAAACATACTACCCAGATACACAAACTCATCCACCTGCTCCAAGTATTCATCATTCACAACTATATTGCATACTGTTTTCGTACTCTCTCTTTCAAACACCATGTCACGTGTATAAATATAATAAAGTGGTTTTAAACAAAGAACGTTATTTCATTTGTTTCAATGTTCCGATGTTCTCTCCTCCTGGTATGTGCTTTCTCTCTCTCTTTTTTTGAATATTCCTCTATACTGTAATTAAGTTTACATTTATGTTTATTGTCCTGATGAAGGTTGAGATCAACTGAAACCCGTCGACGTGTGTAAATAAAATAAAGTGGTTTTAAACAAAGGACTTCTTCCTTTGTATAAAATAAATTTACTGTGCGCAATTATGTAGATACCGTGATTCTTTAATAAAACGTACAAAATCAACAATGATATAAAAAGTATCAATTTACAATCACCCGTAAAATGCCAACGTCAAAGGGCTTTAACTAACACTAGAAAAAACATTAAACCAAAAACCTCCATTTGCGTTTATATATTTACGAAGTTAAGTTCCAGGTCCCTTTTTCTTACACGTTGTTAGAATTTAAAAACGCGACACGTAGTCTGAACTTTATTCCTTTGGCCTGCAAGTTTTACGCCTGTGACAAAACGCCATCTTTAGGTTTATTGTCAACGTTTGGGTGAATTTATTTTTTTATCAGACCCGCAAATAGAATTGAATTTGCGGCTGGTTGTTCCATCAGTGGAGTAGTACGTGTCGCGGTGTCGAGACTCCTGTTTTCTATCCGATAATTCAATTATTCTTCGTCCTTTATTTATCGTTCGTCTCAATGTTCGCACAATCGATACCGGCATTATTCTGGGAGATGAATTTAAGATCTGAAGTAACAGATGATGCCTTCCTTCAAAATATTAAGGTGAAAATATTATTTCTTGTAAGAGTAACAGTATTCCTGGGGGAAATACAACATTATCTGTCACGTTTAATTTTATTTTAAGAAAATATAAAACCTTTCTCTCAAGGAAGATGGACAATGGATCGATGGTATACTTGTTTGGCAGACCGAAGGATAGTGTTTGAATTTCATCCGTAGGTACTGACCAATTTTTTGCTTTTTAGATTTTTAAAAATAATTTAAGCACGTTAAAAATAGATCTCAATGAAATGTATAACCGAAAAAAATATTGAAATGGTAACGGTCATAAATGGGAATCGAATCTAGAACCTCTGTCTTACCGAGAACATACTTTACCAATTGAGCTATTCATACCTAATTCTTATTTTCTTATTAACACAATTTAAATCTAACTTTATATCATTTTCTTATTATAGAAGATCTGTGTGCATAGTATTAAGAGCAGGCAAAACATGATATATTTTTATTTATTATCTAAGCAGCATTGTTTCTATGTATAAGACTGATTACTGTGATTTATATACCAATAATTCCTTAATATATTAATAATAACTTCTCTTTTCCATTAATTCTTTAACTTCTTCAACTTATTCTTGTAATCCAATATAAATACATAAACTCTCTTATTGTAGAAGAATCTGTGTGCATAGTATTAATTAGTGAAAATTTTTAACCCATACAAATAAATGTATATATTTGCAAACTGTAAACTTCACCCGCCGCGCAGTAACACAGGGTCATCTCTGGCATGGAGGGCGAAATATCATTAAAAAAACTATATGTACTTTCGATAATTCATGTATTAAATAAATAAATAAAATCATTTTCAGAAAGAAATCGCAAAGGACACATTTATTTTTCTAGATTCAAGAGGAAAAAAACTGAGAAAAATTACTTTTTAACCCATTTTAAGAATTTTGTCCCTAACTTACAACATTTCAAATTTCTGCTATCAAACCTTACGACTTTATGCTAAAAATGAGATTACACACAAATAAAGTCTGAGTAAAAAGAGCGAGGTTAATAAAAATCTTCTTTGGGGAGTAGGCGGTCCTGATTACGTTGTTGTATGATGTCTCTTCAATCATCTGTCAGCCTGTGAATGATGTTTCCTCAGAAGGCGTTGGACCCTTCAATCCACCCACCCCCTTTCCCACATTGCTGACAACATGTGTGTTACGCCACTAGGCAAGACCAGGCAAACGCGTTATATGCGTTCAGAGAAGTTCTGTGTATATAATTAGTAATCTAAGGGAAACAAACTTTATATTATTCTACAATCCCTTCTAAGAAGAGATAATCAAGTATTAATAATCTGGAAAAATAAAGACAATATACGATTTTACAGATTTTTTACTATTTATTTCGCTTTTTAATTTCAGTTAACATTTTTATCAATGACCCATTTTTTAATTCATTTAGGTATTTCAGATATGTATAAGGTAACGCCACAAAACAGATGTTCTAGTACAGATTTATTTAGAGGCGGAAATGGGTACCGCCGCCCCGATAACCATGTTTTGGATAAACAACACAAATGCCAAAGATCAACCCAAGTGGTTCGCAACGTTGATGAGACGAGGTTTGTCTGGGTCTTGGCGGCGGATGCTTTTGCCCACCTACTGCGTGGCAGAACAGATCGGTAAGATACTGAGTGAGGGAAAACCGTCTGGAGCCAGTGAAACCATGGCATTCCCAATTGGGGCATGTATCGAAGGTAGTGGAGAGGGGAAAGAGATGGGGAAGAGAAAGGTGGAGGAGTACCTGCCTATTAATATCCGGTCAAAAATACTGCTAAAGCCATTTATTTAGAAAAGTGCCAAAATATAATACGTATTATTTTTATGAATACATTGTGAAAGAACACAAATTAATAATTGAAAATTTACTTGCAGTCGTCGGGGTTTGAACCTGCGTCCTCTGGATTGAGTATTTGATTGGCCATCAATTTAGAATATTCAAAAGTCATCACGGTAGGCGAGTATATGGTCTTCCAATGTTAAAGTCACCGAGTCTGCATTATTTGTGTGCAAAACAAGATCCAGCGATAAAATCAGTTTGCGATAAAGCTCATCCCTTTGAAAAAAGTGCCTCGAACGAAAATCCTTGCCAACATTGTAAAACCTACGCTTACAATATGGCAGATTCATCGATATAACGATGGGCAATTTATAACAAGGATCTTGGCCCAATATAGGTACCCCAATTTCGAAGCATCGAAAGCTTGAGAAAGCTCACCCGGCATCGTTGATCCCATCAGCCCTGGTTGACCTGAGCTTAAAGCTGACGCTAATATTACTCGTAGTAAACAACCCGTTAAATAGTGCCTTCTATTTCTTGATTTCCTAGAATTATTTATTTATCGCTAATCGAGGAGCTTTTACCTAATTAATAGTATTGGTATAGGTACAATATTTATCTAAGAACAATAGATATAGATTTATAATTAATAGCGAAGTTCAGATCGCATAATAAAACGTCTGAGTAAACACAATAAGATATATACATTACAACCCCCCTAAAGGCTTAATTTATTAACCAATTAAATTAATCCCCTGGAAGCAATGACTAAGTGTGAAGTTCACGAATTCAGTCCGACTATTTGCGAATCATAAGTCTGTGGTGTAAAGTAATATGTTTATTTCGTTGACACCGCAAATGATGTGTTCAATTTTAACGGCATGTTGTCTGTAATCCTCGTATCAGTTGTTGGCGTAAGTGAGTTGGCGGTCATCCTATATGTCAATCTTTATTTATTCCTATCCAATAACATTTTTTTTTTATAAAAGCTTATCTACAACTATATTCTTTATTTATCTATGTTTATTTATTTATTTATCTATAAAAAGTATTTTTAAATAGGGTTTTTTTGATGCATGTATCCCTAGGGTATACCTGTGTCGAGACAGGCGAACAGATACATTAATGAATATTGTAGTTACAAGAATATTTAAGGTAAAATTTATATCAATTTGAATAGAATTAAAACAGAAAGGTGATTGGAAGGGTTGGTAAATCTTTTAAATAGAGTTATCTTAAAATGTTGGAGATGAAGTAAAGTAATAAATTCTGTCTAATCTATTTATGGAGTTAAATTTGACAGGATTCTATGTAAATGTAATGATTATATTTGAATAAATTGCCAGCGATATTGTACTAACATATTAATTTTACAATTGTGGAGTGTAGCTAGCAAGCTAGTTTTGTAGAAAAAATATCAATTAAGCACTAAGTAAGGTTAAAACACCCAGTGAAGTTCACATTATCGAAAAATTGTTTAAAATATTTTTAAAAAACAACAGAAATTTAGTAATCAAATCGATTAACTTTTATTAGGAACTCAAATTTTAAAAAGCTCAGTTACCAGCAAAGGTTGGAGACAAGTAGTATCTAAGTATGATGTTATTACGACCGACACTCGAGACAGAATGGCGTTTGGCGGTTTACGCTCTCTCGTTCAGAAGCGCAGTTCAACGCACGCGTTTTAGTATGGCAACTAAATGAATATTGCCAGAATTTAAAATCAAATTACTATGTATACTATTGAAAGTTTTGACATTGTAGGCAAGAGAACTAGCAAACTGAGTGTGATACAATAATATTGATCGGGGTATAATAATAATTTCAATGTTTATTTGATTTTCTATCACAAAGATATCGTTCAGCCGCTGTGCTAAGGGGTTTGTATTGTAAACAATTTCACTAACTCGATTCCCGCTCAGTCCTTTTGTGTGATACAGAAACTTGCATCTCAAAGGGAAACTTCAGTTTGGGGACAAAGACTCATAATCCGATTCTTCCGCCAATCCATCCCGGGAAGAACCTTGCAAGGATATCAATATTGGTTGTCGACAACAGACAACTTATTAACACCGTTAATTGAATTGATAAGGAAATTACTTTTGAATGGTGTTACTTTGAAACAAGGATAATAATGTGATAAAGATTTGGCAGATAAATTAAACTTTTATCCACTCGGGTCACGTTCTGCTATTACGAGTATATCTCTCACTAGATGACACGTCATCATAAAACTTATAGAATTTATTATTTTTTAATGAAAACTTCCTTAGCACCGTTGTAATTTGAAATTTGGCGAAACGAAAAATAGCAACACCAAAAAGAGACAAATACGTACATCTGTAGGATTTAGCCTGCGAAAGAATGAGATTGTTTCGTAACGCTTAATTGGATCTCGATGGGTTTGTTCTGTTTCACATACGAAGGCCAGAATTCAAACCTATTGGTGAATTCACACTTGGGTGCCTACCCTAGATGATATCGGTCCGATAACAAACGTTGTCAAGGAGACTAAAAAGTATATTCAGTATACTTATCGTCAAGCTTATGTCAACACCTAAACGTTTTTATCGAGACAAGCCAACAAACTCAAAAAGTAAAATTACCGCCGGTAATTAAGCTATCGCTATATAAACTGACTTGCAACTGCCTGTGGTCATCTAGACAAAAGCCAATCGACCACGAGGGACCCCAAACTGGGCATGATCGCCAACTAACTATCGTAAGTGCCCTTGTGAATTACCTTTGCTAGTTGTTTCAGTTGACATACTATATCGAGATCCACAGGCAGAGCACGCATAGAGTGAACATTTCGCTTCACTCTAACCCACGTAAGGTTGTGCCGTCAACGGGTTAAATGTTACACAGAGATAGTCTAATCGATTTTGTCTTTGTGGGGTGCTTCATAGCGTATCTGTCTCCTATTTGTGCGATGCCTTGTAGTCTCCCCACTCTTGCCTTCCGCACTTTAGTTTTCTGAAGGTTTCACTTCTACTACGTGTGAATCGCAAACTCTGATTTGTTATGTTAATACTGCATAAGAGTCCCAACTGCTCCCATCTGGAGCCAGTGAGAGTATATACCCAATGGGCCACTTACATCAGATTTTTTTTTTTAAATCCGGTTTAGGTAAATATTCTAAGACATTCTGTATTTTTTTTTAAATCGTATTTTTGAGACACTGGCGATTTTTTGAAAATTTCAATCCAAAAAATTAGACCATTTTTTATAAACCGGAAAGACGGGACATAATTTTATGGGTGCGAAAAAACGATAATTACATAGCCGAAAATCATTTAAAAAAAATGAACGTTTTCCACACGAATAGCAATAAATTGTACGGGGTTCTCTTCGTAACATCTGTAAAAAAACCGCCATCTTTATCAAAAAATCAAACCAAAGGATAAGTTCGCATAAAACAAACAATAAATCTAGTGAACGTTAAACGAAAATTCAAAAATTCGCCGGAAATCAAAGTGTTGCCATATAAAAAAATGAATCAGTGTGAAATTTTACAAAATTAAGGAAACATAACCGGAGACGGGACATTTTCATGTAGTGACGTCACGAGCTCAAATAATGGATTTATTCATTCAAAAATAAAAATAAAACTAAATTTTTACTAACATTTTCGTAATCTTAGTAAAAAAATCTATCCACACAATTTTTTCCAGGTCGTTATGAAATGCATGAAAGTGGCCTATTGAGGAATGTTGTGAGGCTGAATATAGTAGGGAGGGGAAGGAGATGGCGAAAAGGAAGGTGAGAAGATATCTGGCCATTCGGATCTGGGTACCTAACATGATCGATCGATATAGGATTTATTGAAAATGTCGGTAACTTGTCATCGCTCCCGAGTACGTTGCAGGTCGCTAACGAAAAAAAAGTTTACGCCAAATAAATTAGGAACCCATAGTCGTTGTCAACTGTTGTTTGTTCGTAAGCGGCCTGAAGTCGTGCTCGGGAGCGATGACAAGTTACCAACATTTTCGATAAAATCTATTTCGATCGACCATGCCAGGTGCCCTGGTAACCAAGAAATTTCAAGCAACGTTTCAATTGAGAATGGTAGTTTTATACCAGAGGGATATTGCGAGTATCTTCCACTATGGAGCATATCTATGGAGAAAAACAGATTTCGATGATTCTTTTTTTGAAGTAAAGCTTCTTTACGCACGCTAATCACTAAAAATCAAAAAATAAACAAAAATTTTAACAAAACAAAAAACGACTTCAAAAAATGCACTAAAAAGTAAAAAAATAATTTCGTACGATGGTTATTTTTGGAGTCGGTGTCAGCCAAGATCCAAGGTAACTACATACATAGGTAGTTATAGGTGAGATGTGGAGATCTTGGCTGACACCGACTCCAAAAATAACAATCGTACGAAATTATGTTTTTACTTTTTAGTGCATTTTTTTAAGTCGTTTTTTGTTTTGTTAAAATTTTTGTTTATTTAGAATATGGAACGAAAAAAAGTGAAGTCCCAATACGTTTATAATTAAATCAGTTTTTAGTTTCGTATAAAGTAGTGAATTTACCACGACAACAAAAAATATCCGCCAAAGATTTTAAAAGCTTTTGCCATCGTTGATTAAAATTCTAATATTTTTAATTTTACACGTCCATCAAAATCTGAATGTCTTTCATCTGCACTAAAAATAGTATTTTATGTTGACATGCGTTCAAAATTTCCGAAGAAATTTGAAATAAAATTAACTTGAAGATTTTATTTTTTTGCAATGCTTTCAGAAGGTGAAACGGCTGTCACACGATATATAAATTAGACAGCAGAACTTATTTATAAATAAACTTTTTTTTCGTTTAATAATATTATTGACTTATAAAAAAACGACATTTTCGGATTCACAGCCAAAATTTAAAAAGAGCATCTTTTCAATTATGTAAAACGTACTGTTTTGTTTCTATAATATAAATTAAAAAATATATCTGAAGCTTTAAATGAAGATCTTCGGGAAACATTGCGAGTTGCAAAAACGTTTGCATTTCCTGCCCCATCAAACGCCAGGTGAATTGATGGATGGTACGAGCCATAAAACATAAAGATCTTAACATCGCGGACACGTTGATTCGTATATTTTATTCACATTCAGCTCAGAACGACGAAACGATGGCAAGGAAAATGGATATAGCTTGATCCTCGGAACGTTTTGCAGCATCCCTTAACGGTGAAAGGAAATGGGAAAATCGATTGATGATGCTGAGAGCGTATTAGTATGCAGAGATTCATCCCGAGCAAATGGTCCAGGACTCTCAAACGATCCGGGAATTATTCTCCGAAGACTGCAGCAGTTGTTTAAAACGTAATGAGATTTTTGATTGTCTCCGGGCGTGATCAGAAGTATTTTAGATCCAATAAGTGGAAATTGAATTGGATTCAGTGGAAATTAAACACTTATATAAAAGTTCAGAGAGAATTAAAGATATAAAAGTGATATTAAAAGTAACGCTGCCACAAAATGCTACAAAATCAACATCAATCGTTCGTCCAGTTGATTAGTCAGACATCTTTGAAAAAGATAAATGTCTGTTGAGTATATATGTAAACGTGGACCCTATATCTGGTGAAATGCTCATAAAAATAATAAAATTAATTACAATGAAGAAAAATTTGTAGCGAATTAAACAAATTGTTGATGTCTTCTGTGTCACTAGTGGCATATTTCAAAATGTTTCAAAGTGTACCGGAACGTTATGCTTCCCAGTGTTATTTTATGGTATATTCATATGAAATACACAGCCAAGTGTAAATAACATTTGATTTTTAGTGCAAATTCGAATACTGCTTTCCTCATTATCTCAAAACGTAGTATTTGGAGATGTCTGACTAATTAATTGGACAATTGATATGTACATTCGGAAATAACTGCCTTTTTACTATTTTTTATGTGAATACCACACAAGAGTCCTAACAACTGCTCCTTACCGTCAGGAACCTATGAGATTATGGCGTCCTCAATTAAGGCATGTTCTAAAGCTGAATGTAGTGGAGAGGGGAAGAAGATATTGAAGAGGGAGATTCAGATGTGGTCACCGAATGCGGCTAAAGCCATTTTAAGCAAAGTTTCAATTCTGAATGGTGGTCTTACATCAGGACAAAACTGAGAGTATGTTCCACTCTGGAACATGCCGCAAATATATTATTTATATTTTTAAATTAATAAATTGTGAAATAATACGTCATCAATAAAATTTATTTGCGCAAGCCGGGATTTTGAACACGCGATCTACGGATCGCTAGTCGAGAGCCTGAGCCCTCGACCACGGGGGCCGTTTTCTAATGTAATTTAAAACGTGTAATTTTACGTTTTTAAAACCGATTTATTATTTTATAAGTACTCGTAATACAGAGCTTATTAGAGTGACGAAAAGCTTTCAATTGGAAAACTTTAAAAACCTGTATCAATTTGAAAAGAAATATTCGTATAAATCGTTAAATTTATAAATTAACAAATTTTTCAAACCGCCATCTCCTTTTGAGCTCAAATAAATGAAGTCGGAAAAAGCTGTAAAATTGTGAGGATTACATTTTTAAAACACGAACACAAATTATATTTCCAAAGTTGTTACTGTCAGACCCACTTCCAAATAATTTTCGGAACAGATGTGTGTTATCATTTGTATATCTTTTTGTAATGTTACTTTATACGGGGTGTCCCATAACCGAGTACTACAAATCCAGTGACACAATATCAGTAGCGTGCCGTGAATTTTTCCACCAATTTTCATTATTTTCCAAAACAAATATTTTGTAGGTGACATTATGTACACTTTCTTAGTATCTTTGGATTTTAGTTTTATCTACCGTGCCTTCATTAATACTAATAACATACATACACATTTTCAGTGTATTAGATTCGTATGCACGTGATTAAAATGTGATTTGGTTATTTTTTATTTTATTTTAAATACATAAACGGCTATACTGCCTTTTATAATTAAACATATACTAGAGTACAACAGTAAGAAAAATAATATCATTTCAGAATAGTAGTTTTAAATTTTAAAATAACATACAATCATTTTGTGTATCACAACAAAAAATAACAAAAAAGAACAATGAGAAATATCATCATTTCATTTCAACATGTCCATATTGCGTATATAAAGTTACATTTTGGAAAAATAATTTAGTTAGTTATAAGTGAGACAAAATTAACAGCTATAATGGAGATAGGCTGTAGGTGTATATAAGTTTTTAAATCTAAAATGTGTTAAATATTCATGTTGATTCAATTGATAAATTAAATGAAAATAAAGAGTTTTTTCAGTTTATTCACTAAATTATGGAGCTATGCTATGCGTGTACATAAGTTTTTAAATGTAAAATGTGTTGAATATTCAAGTTGTTTCAATTGATTCATAAATTGCATTGTGAAAATAAAGAGTTTTTTCAGTTTATAGACTAAATTATAGAGATAGGCTATGGGTGTATATAAGTTTTTAAATGTAAAATGTGTTGAATATTCAAATTGATTCGATTAAAATATTGAGATATGCTGTGGGTGTATTTTTTTAATGTAAACTGTGGTAAACATTTATATGGATTCAATTGATTGGTAAATTGCATTGCAAAAATAAAAAGTTTTTTTCAGTTAATTGACGGCCTCCATGGTTGAGTATTCATTATCCTTGGTTTCGAATCCAGAGGTCGTTAGTTCAAATCACAGTATGTGCAAAGTACATTTTATATAACCAAAGTTTTGGATTTATGTTTAAGATTAATGATATTTTAATTTTTATTTTTATTTTAAATACATAAACGGCTATACTGCCTTTTATAAATAAACATATAATAGAGTACAACAGTAAGAAAAATAATATCATTTCATAATAGTAGTTTTAAATTTTAAAATAACATACAATCATTTTGTGTATCATAACAAATAATAACAAAAAAGAATAATAAGAAATATCATCATTTCATTTCAACATGTCCATATTGCGTATATAAAGTTACATTTTGAAAAATAATTTTTGAGTGCATGTTTATATTGCGCTAATTTTAAGAAATAAATGTCCCCGATGTTAGCATGTTCGTTTCCCAAAATGTGTAATCGACTGATTGGTGAGTAATAATGTGATAATGTATGTATGTTATTATAGTAGAACCGTAGAGTGAGTCTATTGTTAGCGCGACCAGGGCAATGAAATCGTATTAGTATGTTATATATTTCACAACTTAACCATTTAAATAAAACAAAGTATATCTGCAGCTCGTTTCAGAATGATAGACCTGCTAGCAGACCTCCAATCAATATCAACACGTTCCTTGAAATGGCTTTATCCGTATTTGGTGGCAAGATTGGAATAGCCAGACACTTTCCTACCTTTCTATTCCACATCTTTATTTCCATACATACATTTGGGATGCCAGTTGCGAACAGTTAGAACCCTTGTGTTGTAACCTATCAAATAAATATTTTATTTACATTTTAGTTAAATTTTTTAAATTCCGATTGATAAAAAAAGTTTTACTTAATTTACGTCAAACACAGGAGTCAGGTTTTCCCTCAAGGCCTATGCCATGTTTGGAGGTGCTGTGTGGAGAGTCATTTTTAAGGAAAGAAAGGTGTGAACTTGGATCTTGAAGAGAATCATATTGTAGGAGAAAGAAAATACATAGGAAGGCAAATCGAATCAAATTGAACTCAAAAACGAGTCGTAGAAACGACCGGTTCTCATGCGTCAAATGTCAATCGTGTACAAATGTTAGGCACGCATTTGGCGGGTTTCCGGCTATGCACCGGTTCCAAAAGGATCAATGACGCCAGCTCCTCGGGGCATCTTCATTTGAAACATCGGTAGAACAAGGACAGCATCCCCACCTGTCGTCTGTGCTCTAAATATTTCAGTCGGTTATTTTAAGATAAGGTCAAACGCACCGCCCGTTTCTGCACAGAATCAGGGAATTCTTTTGAAGTGTGTTATACTATACTTTTTTGTTCCTTTCGCTTACTTAGGCAATGAACAAAGAGCACCTATACATTTTAATAAACATTTTTTGTTGAAGTCTGGAAATACAATAATACATCGCAATAGATTGCTTCGCAGAGTTCATTCCAAGTATATTTATTATCTATTTATATAACGATAACGGCACAAAGTAAGGAATGTTCGCTCAAGCATTCCTGTCACAGTCGCTGACAGGAGCGGATTTTAAATTTGCAGGCACGATGGAACTGTCAAATTCCACGTTATTCGAGTATCTGTCACACGTACTCTGAAGAGAACGCAGACATCGTGGAAACATCGCATCGTAAAGGTATGATCTGTAAGATGGATGTTTGAATTTGTATTTATTTTGAATACATCAAAATAAAACAAATTTTTTTCAAGTACGAAACACTCATATGTTTCCAATGAGTTCTTCATTCAGACGTTGTTCATGACATGGATAGGCATAAAATAAAATAAACGATAGAACCGGGCAGCGTTTTCATATTAAACCATATGTGGCGTATTCTTACTACTTCAGGGCCGACTAAACTATGAGCCTGAGGCACCTGATGGATTTACAGGTGTCAAGTGATCAAGTCAGTGCCGTGCTTTAATTGAGCAACACCATCTTGCAAATGGCAGCGATTACACTCATTCTTACTACTAATTTGTGTGGTGTTATATAATTTTATACACTGAATTTTAATTAAGCCTGTAATGACTTCGTAATTTGTGGTTAGCGACCCCAGACCTGTACTATAGTCGGCATTGCATTTTCTTCATGTAATACATACAACTCTTCGTTCGGGAAACAAAAACTTTAATTATTTATAATAATCGCTAGTAATATTATGCTATTTTCCAACTAGGAAGATTCCCGTTTTAGAACTGTCAAATTAGGATGGGTATGAACATATATGGAACATGATTTGTACAAAAAAGAAGGAAATACAAAGAAAAGCAAGAATACAAAATAAAATAAAAAAAATTGAAAACATAGTAACTGTTACTTGCTTAGTAATATTAAAAAAGGTATAAAGGTACTAATTAACGGTTCCATGCCAACTCAGAATGAAACCAACTCAGATATACCTCAGAAAGGTCATTAAAAGCTAGTAAATAATTTTAAAATAGCCGGTTACCCTAACCTATCTTAACCTATTTAACCAACAATTTTTAATATTTTTTTATCTCTACTCTTAATGACCTTTCTGAGGTGGTTCTGAGTTGGCCGGTCTCCCTAATTAACATATAGGTAACTTAAGAGGAATTAAGAGGATTAAAGTATATAACTTGTGTATGCATTGCATATTATAGTCCTACATCCATGTGTTGTAGAAAAAAAAGAAAAAAACCGAAGAGAAATAATAAAATAAAAATAAAATTACCAATTAAAAAATAAAATTACCAATTAAAACATAAAATAGCATAATATTATTAGCGATTATTATGTTTTACCGGCTGTTTTAAAATTATTTTTAAGCTTTTAATGACCTTTCTGAGGTGTATCTGAGTTGGTCGCATTCTGAGTTGGCATGGAACCGTTAGTACCTATATACATTTTTTAATAACTAAGCAAATAACACTTACTATGTTTTCAACATTTTTTATTTTATATTAGAATAAGTTAACAATAATAATCTAAACGAAAATATGAAAGAGAACAAGACACTGAAAAACAGAAAAAAGACAATGGTCGCAACTGGGACTCGAACCCAGACCTCTCCGTCTAACCGGGACGAGCGCGATATCCAATTTCGCTATTGCCACCTTCTGTAAAACCTGTCATATTTGTCAATCTCATATTTTCAAATTTTAGAATTACATTATTATCAACTAATATTTTTTCTCCATATTACGGGCAACGGCAAAGAGTGTGTGAGCGGCATGCCAATACCAAATAGTTTAGCGATCCATTCTCTCTGCCTACCCCTGCAGAGAATCGGCTTGATCGTTAGTAAGTTAATTAGTCAGTGTCGTATTCACAATAAAAAGAGATTTTCCCGTTTCACAGCTAATATGTTTTTGAAAGTTAGTAAATGTGGGCAGAACATTATTGAACTGTTTGTAATTTTTTTATTCGTGTTAGACGTTATAATTAAAAATAAGTTTCTTTTTTATTTATGTAATGGCAATATATTCCATTTAAATTTGAATCCTGTAGTGTCAGTTGGAATACTTGGAATGTAATTATCAATTGTCACTTGTTTTATTTTCTATTATTTTATTATAAATAAACATAAATGTCGTTTCTTTGTTAAACTTTGCAACACAAGTGTTTTATTTATAAATCAATAGAAAAGAATTAAATCATATTATATTTATTTATTTTACTGTTAAAATAGTAGGTAACTTATTCTAATACACCGTTTTATTAAACAAAATAATTGCCCTACAAATAAACGAAATTTACAAGAATAAAGTTAGTAAGCATTTACCTCTTCGGGTTTGCTTTGTTTTTCTCCAATCCTTAAAAATACTTGTATTTAATTTAATTGAACCATTAGGACGGTTTGCTTCGGCCAAGAAACTCCAACAATTAAAAAATCAGACCAATTTAAGAAAGTCGTATCAAATGCTAATTGATCATTAGAACTGGGAAGATTTTTTAAAAAGAATTTTATGATCGTTATTAAAAAAATAATGGGCACTTTCAGAAAAACCCGGCATTTAAAAATAAACACATTATTTTGTGTATTAATATTCATGACAAGTCCGGGGAAATGAAAAAACCAAATCGTTTCGAGATTAATATTAATATCCGACAGCAGGTACCTTTAGAAATTGTTCGTAGATACAGAATATTTTTTATTTTATAAACTCTGTAATAAATATTTAACTGTTTTAGAAACGTTCTTTTGTATATCATTTTATGTACGTTGTGTGAACGCGGAATGAAACAAAAATTAACATTCATTCGAGTCTCATTCACCCGAGTGTACCATGTGATTATTTCATTAGACACAATCTTCAATTTGGGAGGCGGAAATGGGAACCGCCGCCCCGGGAACCTTTATTGGATAACGAAAACCTCTGCCATAGGTCACTCCAAGTGGTTCGCTACGATTTAGCAGGGGTGCCCGGGTTCATGGGGTGAGGTTTGTCTAGATCTTAGAGGCGTATGACCTGGACACACTGAACCCCAGATTCCTACCCACCCCTTAAATTCTCTTGATGATGGATAGTTCAATGCTGTGCAAAACGTTGGCTAAAGAAGGAGGTAGCGCAACACGGCGTAACATCCCAAAAACAAATAACGAATATTGAATGTGTGAATGCGGATGAAAAGTGCGGATGTCGAAGGACCTTGCGTGTGTTTGTTAGGATGTGTGTTTAGACCACTGCACAAGTAAAATTGAAAGCACAAAGGAGAAGGTAAGGAAGGGACTTACGGTGGAATCTTGACTCCTGGACTTGACTCCTTCACTTCCTTGAACCTGGGTTTTGTTCATGAACTTGTACAGTGATTAATCGCGGGATGCGGATTCAGTTAGCGGATGCGGGATATATTATAGGATGCGGGGTGCGTAATATTATACTTGTTCACGCGGCGAGTTCATTAGCGACACTGATTGTTATGGTAACGATGACAACATAGGGATGGGATAGGTTGGGGAAAAGGAACATAATAGGGATGGGATATGTGACAATCAAGCTACAAGCACAGGGTCTATGATATATGTAGATGTGTGTAGGTAAGTGTAGCTATGTATTGTGTAAACGCCCAACCATGCCCCCCGCCTGGAAGGGGATGAAAGAATCCACTTCCATAAACCATAAGAGTGCATTAAGCTTCACTTTATAAACAAAATTTAAAAAATTGGTGAAACTTAAAGCTAAAAGATGGGCCATAGATGCAATATCTGATGGCCAAGTCAACGGACTATGATATTGCAAAGGTAAGGGGTAAAGTTTTACCCTGCGGTATATGATATGCGGTATGCGGAATGCGAAATGCGGTATGCGGAATGCGGTATGCGGTATGCGGTATGCGTTATGCGTTATGCGGTATGCGGAATGCGGTTTGCGGTATGCGGTATGCGGTATGCGGTATGCGGTATGCGGTATGCGGTATGCGGTATGCGGTATGCGGTATGCGGTATGCGGTATGCGGTCTGCGGTAT
This sequence comes from Limnephilus lunatus, assembly GCA_917563855.2. Classification (NCBI taxonomy): domain Eukaryota; kingdom Metazoa; phylum Arthropoda; class Insecta; order Trichoptera; family Limnephilidae; genus Limnephilus; species Limnephilus lunatus. The sequence goes on from OU830594.1 coordinate 83,301,868, forward strand.
GCGGTATGCGGTATGCGGTATAAGGTATGCGGTATGTGTTATGCGGTTTATCTCCCATTATTGGGAATTGCGGTTGGGATTAATCTCGAAGCACGTATTGAATTAATTTTTGCCAAGAATTGACACAAGAAGCTTGTGCGACCGTGCTGTCATAAAAGGCTAAAGTCGTATGAATTATCGAATTTAATGCATAGGTGTTACTGACCGTACGCATTAATCGTACAAGTACCAGAGCTCCATATAATTCTAGACGCGCAAGTGAAATCGTCTTCGCAGGAGCGACCTTAGGTTTGGCGCTTAATAAGCTAATTGTGATTTTATTAGTATTTTGACAGTAAACATGTAAGTATACAATACTTCCAAATGCGCGTTTGTTTACGTCAGAAAACCCGATAAGTGTTAATACATATTGGTATTCGACACCTAAAAAGCGAGGAATTTTAATAGATTGCAATAATGGCAATTCCTTTTCAAGCTGACGCCAAAGCGTGACAACGATGTAAGGAGGAGTATCGTCCCAATCCAGATTATACTCCCATAGAGATTTAATTATAAGTTTAGCTAATAAAACAACTAGCGCGACGAATCCCATCAAATCCCAAAGACGAGTAATCGTCGATAGGATGTTTCGTTTGGTGCGAGTTCTTTCGTTAGAGTTTACATCAAATATAAAATTATCAGAAGCGGGTATCCAATGAAACCTTAGTATTTTTAGGTTTTCATCGGGATTAAATTCCACATGTTCCTTGACACGGCGATCTGAAGGAATCGTGGACAAAAAGTTTGGAGAATTACTAGAGAATTTTATAAGATCGAATCCTCTCGCGGCGAATAGATAAAAATTGAGGATAATGAGAAACAGATCACCTTGTAAAGTATTACCGGTGTGTAGAATATCATTGAGCGAGTAAACAGAATCAGATTTCATACTCGCGTTCAGCACCATCCGGTTTTTGGTGGTCAGTTTATCTTTGCGAACTACGATATGATGCGGGATTACGTAATGCGGTAAATCAGAATTGTCAACTGGGGAAATGTACCCTTTCTGAAGGTATTCGCGCAATATTTTGTCATATTCGATTTTTATGGCGGGTTGGGATTTTAAGCGGCGTTCGAGAGATCGGTACCTCTGTTCGGCAGCCGGCAACGACGCGCCAAGGACAGATGGACCTTTTCGAAACGGTAACGCGACGATATAACGACCTGTCGTGTCACGAGAAGTTGTGATTTTGAATTGTTCCTCACACTCTTGTTCAACAGGCGTTAAAATCGTCTCGGCCGGAATGTCTTCCAATTCAAAGAAGCGTGCAAGAGAAAAATCCTTGTTTTCTGCGAACGTACAAAATGATTGCGTGACGTAGTTACTTGGGGTTTCAATCATCGTCGGAGCAGTGCCTAAGATTAAATACCCTAAAGTAGTTTCAATTGCAAATGGCTGACCAGGGGGACCTGATATTTTGCTAGCCTTTAAAATGCGAGCAAACATGTCACATCCCAAAATAATATCAATGTCACCAGGCATACAGAAAGTTTTGTCTGCTAAAGGTAAATTGTCGAGATACGATAATGAGGCGCGATTTATGTTAACGGTAGGCAGTTCACTAGCGATACTTTCTACCACATACGGTTGAATCGTATACGTGTGAGCATCATCATAATGGGAGAACAGTTTGAGACAAGTCATTCCTTTTGTTAGATTTCTTACGTCACCTATTCCCGTGACATAAGTGTTGGGAGATGATTGTACCGTAAGATTCAAACGTGAACAGCATTTACGCGTAATAATGTCCCTTTGGGAGCCGCTATCGATTAGCGCACGTATTGTCTGTACCTGACCCTTAAGATCTCGAGTTAAACAAACGGCGGTTCCCAAAAGTACTGTTGTATTTTCACGAGAGTACGAATTTGTCACACACAGCGATACTGGATTCGGAGACTTTGAATTATTATTATCGCTATCTGTTTGTGACGTGGAAGATGGTATTGGGTCTGACTGTGGGTTTTGCATATCAGTTTGCTTGAAATGCAATAAAGTATGGTGATTGAGAGCGCATGATTTACACGTATTTTTCGATTTGCATGATCTTGTGTTGTGCCTAGTACTTAGGCAGTTCCCACAAACTTGAGTATTAGATGACTTAATAAAATTAAATCGATCGCGTGGTTCTAGACTAATAAATTTAGAACATTGATATAAAAGGTGCGATCCATTTTGACAACAAAAACAAATGTCAATGGAGTGATTGTCACTTTTTTCGACATTTATAAATGTCTTTGCGGAGTTTGTCTTTTGCGGTTTAGCGGAAATATTATTATTTGAACCGAGGCGGCTGGATGTTGCTTGCGTAACTTGCGCACGAGTGAGTATCCTTTGCTGTACTCTTATAAATTCAATTAATTCTGAGCTCGACGGAAAGTTTTCATCGTCTCGAATAGACGATTCGAAAGCCTTTACTGTCTCTATATCAAGGCGTTTAAGACCCAGATGTAGCAACATAAATTCTGCAAGATCTTTAATCTGCAACTGTTTCAGCGCGGCAATGTTTGTAGCATATGTGTCTGCAAAATGCTCTAAGGAAGCGGGTGTGACCGAATTTACCACAGGCATTTTCAATAACCGGTCAAAGTATGATTCTGCGAGAATGCGATGATCGTTATATTTACTACATAAGGCATTCCAGATCACCTGGTAATTTGCACCGATGGGTGTGATTGTCCTACAAATAGTCAATGCATTTCCCGTCAACTTGGACATGAGATATTGCATCTTTTCAGAATTGTCCAATGAACTATTTAAATGTATAACAGAGACATAGGTCTCATAGAAGAGAGGCCAATTTTCGAGATTTCCGTCAAAGCATAAAATTTCTAAGGGCGGTAATTTGATTTGACGACGCGGTTTCTCTACTGGATTTGATTGCATGCTTGCCTCGGTAAATTTAATGACACCGTACATTTCTTCAAATGCATTCAGTTGAGTGTACTCGACGACTGCTTCTGGGTTAATTTCCAATTCACAATCGACTTTTTCGTCTAGAATCGCGATGAATTCTGAACGAATTCTTTCTACGGTTCCAGCGCCCGATAAAAACGCTTGACGATTTATAGCGCTGTCAGACGATGTCTTTATTTTGTCAAAAACTGACTGTAATGTTGCAAAACTAGAAGCTAGCTTCGCGTTCAATCGTTTCAGACGTCTGTCATCCCGTGACGATGAACCAGACGGTGCGGTTGTAGACATTTTCTTGTTCCGGTTAATTTATTAAATGTAATAATAAATACAACCCAAGAATATGCTTAAAATGTTTATTTGAAACGAATAAATTAAATATTTAAATTTACGCGCAATACTGAATATAAATTAAATATTTATATTTACGCGCAATGTTAAGTGAGGTCAACTTTGACCCCAACAACCGTAAGGGGTTAACAGTGGGGCTAAATTTGCCCCGACACCCGTGCGGGGTTAACAGAACTGAATTTTGTATACAATTTATTCGTAATCAATGTGAAGATCGCATTGGATCAAACTATAAAGTGTGTAGGTACTAACCTTACTACGTACAATGCTTGTACCTGAGTAGGTACCCACTTACTGCGGTTTGTGTAAAATGCAATATAATTTGAAAATAAATTCTAAAATTCAAATAAAAAATTCACTTGTTGATGTTGATTGACAGGGAATTTAACCGTTGGTAACGTAATACAAAATGGCTTAACTGCGGGTGATCTTAATGCACTTTTAGAGTTTTTAAGATATGTTTAAAGGGTTATATATCCGGCTCGTTCGGGCCATAAAATGAATGTGTGAATGCGGATGAAAAGTGCGGATGTCGAAGGACCTTGCGTGTGTTTGTTAGGATGTGTGTTTAGACCACTGCACAAGTAAAATTGAAAGCACAAAGGAGAAGGTAAGGAAGGGACTTACGGTGGAATCTTGACTCCTGGACTTGACTCCTTCACTTCCTTGAACCTGGGTTTTGTTCATGAACTTGTACAGTGATTAATCGCGGGATGCGGATTCAGTTAGCGGATGCGGGATATATTATAGGATGCGGGGTGCGTAATATTATACTTGTTCACGCGGCGAGTTCATTAGCGACACTGATTGTTATGGTAACGATGACAACATAGGGATGGGATAGGTTGGGGAAAAGGAACATAATAGGGATGGGATATGTGACAATCAAGCTACAAGCACAGGGTCTATGATGTATGTAGATGTGTGTAGGTAAGTGTAGCTATGTATTGTGTAAACGCCCAACCAAATATACTTTTGGCCGTGAAAATCTAAAACGTATGTGTGCGTCTGATTTTATTATTCGCATCGCTTTATTTTGCGGTATTTGCATTTCTCTCTTCATTGCAAAGAAAAAAAGTTCTACAATAGTAATTAAATGAACACTGATTTGATTTAAACTAGAGTATTATTTTGAAAATTAGAACCCATTGATCTGTGTATAAATTGACATTACCAGGCATATCGTCGCCTCAGTTCTTAATTTTCCAATCGACCATTTGAAAATTATGTAGGATGAGAAAGTTTTCTTTCATTATTTCAATGAAAAATTATGATAGGTGTTTAAGATAAAGCTATTTCCGTAAACGTAAAGGTTTGATAAGTTTAAATAATTCTTAGTTAAGTAATAAACTATCATTTTTTATGCTTTATTTTTAGTTTTAAAGTCGGGATTGAACAAAAACTAAAATGGTCGTTTGGACAATTAAGAACTGAGGCGACGATATGTATGACGTATGAGGCGTACCTGACTTATTAAACTACAAATAATATATATTTTTAAAATTATATTAACTGTAATTGTACATAAAACATAAAATATCTAAATAAAATACGTAAATGCCCTGCAATACAATAAATTTAACAAGAGAATATTTTACTTGTCAGTATCAAAACTTGAATTGATCTGCAAGAACTCAGATCTTACTGTGATTTTTCATTGGTCTGCGCTATTCCAGGGCTACGAAATTGCTTATTGGTTGCAGGACATTCTTATATTCCAAGTATATAATAGGACAGTTTTCAGGGATCAGCTTTGTAAAACTAATGTTTATAACAATAATGTGTAATAATATAATAATTATTGATATTCGCTTGAAGCTTCATTCGTCTGTTTCATATTTCTTAAGAAATTTCTAGATATATGTATATATATATATAAATGTATTTTTAAAGCCTCAACATATTGTTTTTATTACTTGCTAGAGAAATTCTGATGAGTTATTTCACTTTTTTTTTTAAATGTCGTAATTGATTCTGTTGATTCTTCCATCTTTAAAAGCGGTTAACTATAACACGTTGGCATATTAGAGGCAAAGGATCCATACTGCCTAACTTCCCCTACTCTCCCTGCTGTAATTCCCCTGCCTGGGATGGCTTTGTTTTAAGTAATTGGATTCTACGAGGGGAAGTGAGGTGACATAGGACGCACTCGTATACCGCCTTTACATGGAGGCTTGATTTTAGATTTCAACATGTAATATTTATTGCCTAAGTTAATATTATTAACATTAAACAAAAAACACAAAAATTTTAGACATTTGTATTTTTAAAAGTACCCATATTGGGATTTAGAGTGCTAATGAGTACACAAAAAACAATTATAATTATTTGTTGTCAATATTGATTTAACTTAATTAAGTATTAAGGAGAGCACAAAACATTTATTTGTAATAAATCATTTTAAAGGACCTTTGCTTTCAGAGGATTCCTTGATGCTAAAACTTTTTTGTAGCGACACGCTACTTACTGCATGGGCTGCACGCATCGAGCACAGCTTCAAATTGCGGGATTTGCGACGAGAACACGCCGGTTCTTCCTACAACTCTCCGGCCGGATCTACTAAGTCATCGTGTGCCTATATAAACGCCGCCGCTGCGCCCACACTCAGTTGACTCAGTATAGTACTGAATCAGCCGCAAGAACTGAGCTTTTTACAACGGGTACTCATGCCACTACCAGTCGTCCGAGATCGACTCGCGTCTCCGGCCACGATCTTCTACTAATACTTACATTCTACAAGAATGCGTTGAGCATCGGCCTGGGGAATTCGCCATAGTTCATCTCCACCACCTATGGTAAAGAGCATTGGCCTGAAGGAATTCGTCATCCATCTATATCCACCAGCCATGGTGTCATGAGCTTTTCTCAGCACAAAACCGCTTCACGACGTTATGTGATTTACTCGTACCTGCCATTACCCACAGTGTTTCGATAGCTCTTGGAAACCTATGGTGAATTGGGCCGCGTGAATTTTGCGCTGAAGAAAATAGGGAACAGAAATGAAACTGGGAGAGGATGCCATCAGAATAATGAATGTCCTACCTTAGTATAGTCTGGAATCCTCTCTAGTTCTCTCTTGAAATTGCACAAAAACGCACGGCGAATTATTACTGTGACCATGAAAACACTTGCCAGTTGCATATGACAATGTGCTTCTCAGCGAGGTAGAAATTGTACTAAATCTGTAGGAACAATCCTTCTCCTGGTGACAGATAGTGGGTAGGGTAATATTGGTAGGTAGGTCGGACAGTATGGAAGTAGGGAATATGAAATGTGTAGGTACTATTTATGAGTATGTGCCCGAACACACAGTTCTATTAAACATTCGATAGGGGGTATTTTATTTATGTTTCATGGATCATACATACAATAGACAATTTTTAAATCTTCCGCCCAATCCTTGGAAAGGAATTGGTAACAAGCATCTTAACATATTTGATATATATAATATAGTGGTAATTACATTATCCGCAATAAGTTTATCAAATTTGAATAGATAAGAAATAAGTACATAGAGCATTTAACGCAATCTAGTGGTTCTTATTGCAGGATGTATTGACTTTGTATTAGTAATTCATTGACTCAGGGCCTCCTGCGTGGAGCTAAAAAAACTATTGGGGTGTGATGTGAGACTGAAGAATGTGGGGAGGGGAAGGAAATTAAGAAGGAAATACTGATAGTATCATCCACTCTTTATTTTAAAATAATTTATTGGCGATATTTTTTGTAAAGGGATAACTGATTTTGTCGACGTAAAATTTCTAACTGGAACTTCTTTCACAAATTGACAACTAAAAATGTTGTGCAGGGTGCTGTGATATGGATTGATAGAAAGGGATATGTTTTTGTCATTCTAAAAATCCCCAATAAAAATTTTATTATGAAAAAATAAAAGAAACATTGAAAATCAACGAAAATTACAAGTAAAGCACAGAAATTTAATCTGTCAGCTATCTTCATAGCCCTGTAGAAATCACTTTTGACAATCTAATTTAGAATTTCAAAAAACCAAGCATATAACCACTTTGTTCAGAAGTTAAAAACATTACATTACACGGATAAAAATCTTTAAGTCTGATTTTAAAATATCTGACGCGAAACAGCGAGATGAATAATACATTTAAACTTTTTATATAACGCTACATCTAGCGACAAGTTGACAAAGTAATAGTAGCGGTGTCACCACCAGCGATGTTATCCCGACAAGTCCCCCTGGAATAAGGAGCCGTGTTAAAGTAGACAAGTTCCCAACCCGATCCTTGTTCTCCGTGTTATGTAGGGGAGGAATAGCAAGGTTCTAAACCATCAAGAATCCAGACTGTAGATCGATCCTCGTATTATATCCCCGGGGTGGCAATCACATACGCGATAAGTTATGTTAGGTTAGGAAGGAATAAGGAATACTCACTGTGAGTGGGTCTAGGAAAATTTTGTACGGTTTTCTCTTAGGAGGTCACTCGGTGAACACATCAGGTAAACCTTAACAGTGAGGACGGGACACATGTCCGATTTTGCTCTCAAATTGTCTGGTCCGACTAAAAACTAAATTCACGTACGATCCTCGTGTCCCATTTTTTGTGGTTTTGTTTATTTCAGATACGTCTAGCGAAACACTACGACCAGCACAAAATATAATAGATGGCGATATTTATTTATGTATGGACTTCATCCCACGCCAAGTCCTTTATTTTCCTAGTATGGTACTTATTTATTGTTACTAAGTTTAATATGAAGAACTCCATTTAAATTTTATGTTTTAAGATTAAGAAATCAATTATTTTTTTGGAAATTCTGTAGTGTTAGTGCTAGCATTATTTGGAAAGTGGCCTATAAGCGTAATTGACATAATTTTCCATACTTAAAATATGTGTATTAGCAAGTTAGGGAGATTATGATTTTGTTAGAATGGAAGGAGACCATATTTGTCCCAACGCACATAGGTCTCGTATAAAACGCTGTAACTCCCTTATTATCATAGTGATAAATATGTTCTAAACGGTGATAGAAAGAAAAAATACCGCGCTTTATATTCCAGTCTAAAAAATAGCTACCAAAAAAGTAAAATTTACACTTTTATGTATACAAAGTTTTGAATCGCAAATTGAAAAAAAATTTTAAACTTCGGGAATTTTTTATAAATTATTTTTACATAGAGCGACAAAAGGTGAGATAAAAATATGTGTTTGTTATACGTTTGTCTAATAAAATATGTATGTGTTTTTTTTATTTATTTTTATTATCTGTGACTTTAGTTAAAAAAAACGTAAGATGAGCAATTTTTAAAACTTTTTTATGTTTGTGTGCAAAAATTTTATAATTAAAAAAATATATGTTTATTTCGAATAATATAATTTGAAAGCGTATTTCATCACTCATCACCTTTCTAAAACAGTTTTTAGTTTTTGAATGTGCTCAGAAATATTCCAAATATTTGCATTTTATTGTACAGCGAAAATATTTTGATCAACCGAAAAAAATGCCAATTTTTTGAAGGGTTAAAACTTTTTCTTTTTACGTCTCATTAGCTTGTCATTATTTTTTTAACAATAGCTCTAAGCAAAAAATATGAAAAGGAACTGATTTCTGTGATCCTTTACTGAAATAATAACCATTCACCAAGTAACGGCTAGTCTATCACCAATTACCACATGTCATCAGGTGGATTATATTAAACCAAAGCGAACTAAATCACTTTTTGCAATTTCTGAGTAATAGAGCTTGAAATGAGGGCTTCAAATCATAATCTAGCCCTGCTAGAGAAAACCTATCAGAGAAAAATTGTCTATTAATGGTCATTGTTTTATTCGTTCTCTCTGACAGAGCTGGATTATGATTTGGAGCCTTCATTTTTGGCTCTAAATCATAAAGCACAAGTGAATTATGTCACTACGGTTTAAGATGATGCAGGTTACCTACCTCAGGTTTGACCTGCATTTTCATTTTAATCTTCAAACAAGCTGTATACTAACACAAGATATTTCATGAATTTAAGAAAGAAAAGTAATTGGTTTTCACATTCTCTTTACGGAAGGAAGAATCGTTGAAATTTATTTGTAATTAAATAAAACCTACCCTACATGCTCCTTCTCAACAATATTTAAGACTTAAAAATCCGAGCTGCAATTTACTATTGCAACCAAAAAAATAAAACAAATATAATATATGAGCGAGTATCCGTTGCAACAACACATAAAGAAAGAAATTGTTTCTCCCTGCATGTCTCCCTGTTCCCCTCCTACCTATCCCGTCTTCCACCCTTCATGTCCCTACGACCCGCGAACCCCCCCCTCCCCGCGTTTCCCTACTACATTCCTCTTCCACCTTCACTGCCTTTCCCTCTTCCTCATTCCCCCTCCCTCGAACTCCCCTCCTTCGTTCCCCTCCCCCTCCAAGATTCAACTCCCCTCCCTGTCGCTAAACTATATGAAACACAGACATATTTCAAACAACTCGCGCACCACCAGAGCTCACCAGTATACAAAGAAACCTTCGTGGGGACGCGTACAATAACTAACTAAAGTTTATCGCTACATGTAGAATGGTTTAGGAACGCATAAGGGACAAACAAAGAAACATTGATGTTAAAATATGTAGGCTAGCTGGGGTACTAGGCTTCGTTCAGGGAGTTGATATGAGATTGGACTGACGTTCAAACCCACGACGGATCTTTCTTTACATACCATTACCAATGGGTAGCCCCACCCACACAAAAGAAGACTTCGAATGGTCCAAAACCTTCAATTTGGGAGGCAGGAATGGGTACCGCTGCCACGGGAACCTTTATTGGATAACCAACACCTCCGCCATAGGCCACCCCAAGTGGTTCGCTACGTTTGGTGATTTTGCAGGGGTGCCTGGGTTCATGGGGTGAGGTATGTCTAGATTTTGGAGGTGGATGACCAGGACACACTGAACCCCAGATTCCTACCCACCCCTTAAACTTTTTTCCTTCGCAATACTCTTTTCTCTTTCCTTAATTTAAAAAAATCCTCCACACATCCTCAACGATGACATAGGCCCTGAAGGAAATTATTTTCCTAACATTCCAGAATGTTCCGGGATGTTCGGGAATGTTGTGGAATGCTCTCTATTTTAGAAATATCGAAACTTCCAGCCCTTATATCTTCAAAAGCACGCCATTCAGGTAAAAACGGGAAACTTTTTTATGGATGGGCGATAGTGGGCTATCACACCATATAACTTCCTTAATCCTACCGGGACTCGTGTATGAGTTTTAGCGGCACGCACATTGTAGTACCTACACTTTATTTTATAATATATATTGATTATTATGTATTTCAACACCAGACTACCAGATAATGCTATATTTGTTTTGAAATCCACTCTTAATCCACCTTCGAAAATTAATTATGTACTAATTGCTCAATTAACGTACACAAACAGAGTCAACTAACAAATGCCATACTTATCGTCTGTAAATCCCCCGTTAAGTGGATTCCGCTCACTACATCGACAGCCAACATTAATAATTAATCATTGTAATTAAACTCGGCTTTCTTCGTCAATAAGTAACACAATATGTCAATGTGTCATATTTCACGAATGATTCAAGGTACATAGAAATTGTAATAATATTAATTCGATAGTTAATTGGAGATTTATTATAAATAACGAGCAATTCGAAGCTTGAGGATGTATTAATTATTGTTGTTTTGGGACAAGTAAATTTGAATACATTATGAAAATACAATAAATAAGCACATTCCTACTAGTTCATCATCATGTATGTCTCTGAACAGTATTATACTTATTAAATAATAGTGAAATCACTATTTGGTGACATTTTAATGAGATGAAATAACATACTTGGTTGACAACACTACTTCATGAAAATTAATAATATGTTTCAAAACCAATATTTTTTTTATCGGAATACAAAGTACAAAAACAATAACGAATAAAATTTTCAACAACCCCCGATACAAAAAAAGCTGATGGCCTTGAAAACACCTAAACAGATTTTCATGAATTGTAGCTAAGAACAACAAACAAAAAAACCGCATCACGTGGGTTAAAAATAATGCAAAGTTTTAATAAGAAATACATTTAAATATAAGCCGCTTCGTGAATTAACGCACCCTCCATAGGTTATCATAAATATTCCACCGAGTTTGGTGTTTGGTGACTTAGCAGAGGTGCTTTGGTTCATAAGGTGTGGTTTGTCTAAGCCTTGGCGGCACATTTGTTTATCCGCCTGCTGGGTGGCGGGCCGGATTGGGAGAGACTGGTTGACTTTTGACCACTCCAACTGAAGTCTCTCGACCAATTGCCTTGCACTCCAGTAGGAGGGATGGATTCATACGTCTCTCACTCCTGAAGTCACACATTGACTGCAAGATTCCTACTAACCCCTCATACCCTTTTCCTTCCCACAGCTTCCTTTCCTTCCTTCCCCTAAAAAGACTCTCCACACAGCATCCACAAAAATAACATAGGCTTTTTTTCCTCAGGACTTCGTGTGTTTTATGATATCGTCAATTAATTAATCTCTACTATTTTTACTCTTTTTAGTCTAAATGTACTTATTTGTCTATATTTGTTTGTCTTTTGTTAATTTTCGAATCATTGATTTTGAAACATGTTGACAATTTTGATTTAGTAAGTGATGCGTATAAAATGATTTATTTTCATTCAATTTCACAATAAATATTTTAAATTGAGAAGAATGATTAATTCTTTTCCACCGACGATAAAATCACAAGTAGGAAAAAAAACTTTTATGATGAATGGATCCGCCGCGTCGGTCAGATCCGTCCTTCAAGGGCTCTAATAGAGTTTAATTAACAAAGAAATCCTCCCTTCACTTTTTTATGCCATTTATGCAATAAAAATTTTAAAATATTTTTTTTAACTTTCAACTGTCAACCAAATAATCCCGCCAATTTGTAATCAAAGCTTTCACAGTTTTTTTTTAAAATTTTCTCCATGGACTTAGGTATAAATATATGAGCCAAAATGAGAATAATGTTTATTTCTATTTCGAACGACGAAAAAAGCAAAAATCAATCTATGGCCGCCCCGGTTAAATCTGTTTGTGGCTATTAATGTCCTTCTGAGACTTGAGGGTTAAGAGAGTTCAAACGACGGCGACTTTGTGACTCCACGGTTGACATCTTATGTGCTGGCATATTTTTATGAGGAAGTTTGGCGTATCGATAACCACCATATTCCCAGTTTGATAACTCCCAGCAATCTTGCCTTATCCAATTTGGGACCTCGGATAAAGTATGCTGCGACCCGCATAACTCCGGTCACCTTATTCCCGGGTCTCGGCATTCTTCCGCTCTTTGCTCCCCGCGGAACAAATAAAAGAAATATATATGTATTTTTCATATCTATATCAGGGCAATAAATTCTCCTCTACGATTCTGCTGCGTTGTGTGTATGAACACCCTTATAAATTTATCATACAAATGGTCCTTGATGATTCGGACGTGAAGGCATTTGAGATGAATGAGCATTTTCTAAGCATAACATGGATTTACAAAGGGTGCTTTTTGTGGTTTTAAAGAAAAAAATCATAATAATACCTCAACATCTTAAAATTTATAATAACTGAAGGGTTCTATCTTCAATTTATTTTTCAACCAGTTTCACTGAATTATTTTATTTACAGACTTTCAGGTTAAAACATGATTAAAACACTTCAACAAACGACAATAATTTGTACAGCCCGGTTCCCCGTTCTTTAACTAAAGGCTAAAAAAGACTTGAATATTGTTCTACAATTAACGATAAAAAAGAGGCAGAATACACAAGAAACCAGCTTTTAATATCACAATTGCCTTGGAAGTCACTATCATCTGATAGACCTGACTTATGCATCATCTGGACGCACAACGGAAACCTGAATTATCGACACAAACCTGTCGGCAATTAAACCATATAAAAAACTGCAGAAGGCATAATTAACTGCACTAATTAAAATTATAGTCTAAACTAGTATATAAATATTTTATATTAAAATGCATATTTTCTATCTACCCAAAGAACTTTATGTTATTTTTCAAGAGTCAATCAATATGCTAGCTTAGCCACCTAAACAATTTCAACATTGACACGACAAGTGTTCTTATCTACATTTTCGGTGAGTAGTCAACTTTCGCTAGGACGCCCGCATTCAGCAACTGAAGTTTGTTACACGACGTCGACAAAAACACGCTTTTAAGGTTAGAGAGACCTTCGCACCTCAATCAAAGTTGGATTCTAAAAAGATTCGGTATGATGTTCTTCCATCCCATTTATTGAGATTTTTTTAATCATGAGTAGGTGCGTTCGGAAAAACTCTAATAAAGATTTAGTTTCGTCGATATTAGAGAGTTGCCTTATTTTCGTTATTGTAAGGTTTATAGTGAATTTTTAACAGGATCAGACGACAATATTACAGGAAGTTCTGAGTTATTCTCAAGCTGGGGAACTAAACACTGCGGGAGCCAAACTATCAATTACATATCATCGGCTATTTCCGTAACCGTTTGTGCATTAGAGGCGAATGACGATAGTCCACACTCGTCTAAGGTAACTTATTATTTATTTTCTTTCTCTCTTCCTATCATATAGAAGGAGCATAAGTTTAACTTCAGTTGTGTGGTCTAAAACTTTTTTTTTAACAAAAAAACAAACATTTCCGGGTTACGAGCAACCTGTTAATATTAAAAAATCTCCTACTACCACCACAGTATACGGAATATGTTGCTTGTTTCGTGATGGATAGGTATACCACATTCTGATTAGATATTTTATAATTTCTTCGAATATTACGATTTCTTTGAGGGTTGTCATCGCAAGATTATAACATTAATTCGTACGTTAATAAATGAAACAAGAACAACGCAAGAGTTTTCGGAAGTTATGAACGAAATGATAGTAAATTTAAAGTGAAGAAGAAAGGGATACTTTGTTTTGAACGACAACATTTATTTTCATCGTCCACCGGTTTCAGAAGAACATTTCCTTCGTCAGGAAGAAAGTTATATTACAAATACAGAGGGATATTATTGTGTCTAGTCTTCATAGTTTAATGGAGTTTCACAGTTCATAGTTATAAAGTTTTACTTCATGATTTCTAGTTTCCAGAGTTTAATTTGCGGCAAAGATAATATTGTTATTATTATGATAAAACAGTTGTGTTTACTGTTTCCTTTGCTGTTATCATTTATACAATAATGTAGAAAATAAATTACAAGTACTCGAAAATGTATATAAAATCATTAATACACTCAGTTTAAATTAATTAGCCTTTTTAACTTCATTTTTACTCTTCCACTAACATATTATTTATATCGCATTTTTGTAAAATTCCATACAGGCGTACATTAATGTAAATAAAATTATTTTTAATAATTAAATCATATTTTAGCATTAATCACGACTTCATAAGGGCCTATCGACTTGCAATGAACAGGAATAAAACATCATAACCTTTCGCTGAAGGGTAAAATATGCTGTGGGTAGCCAATGCATTGGGAGGCGGGTATGGATACTGCCGGTCTGGGAAACATTTTTGGGATAACAAACACCCTGCCACGGGTTATTCCAAATAGTTCGCTGCGTTTGGTGACTTAGCAGGGTGCGGCGGATACGTCTGCCTACCATTTGCGAGGCAGGCCGGATCGAGAGAGATTGGTTTAGTGAGTCCTATTATTCTCTACAGCAGGAATTTCTTGGAACATCATCTTGCCTCGCAGTGGGAGGGTTGGATTCGTATGTTGGTTACTCATGGACACACTGATCCACAGACTCCTACCAACCCGTCATTACATTTTTCCTTCCCAGAACTTCCACTCCTTCCTGTTTTTAAAATTACTCTCCACGTATCATCTCCAAATATGACATAGGCTCTGAGGGGAATTATTTTGTGTGGAGCAAATGTAAAAAAAATATTCACTGTTCACACGCGGTAGAAGTTAAACCTTCAGAATACTAAGGTCAAGAGTGAGGAGGCTACGATGCACCCCACAAAGAGGAGAACGATTATTCCATCTCATTCTCTCGCAGGCTAAATCCTTTAGATGTAGGTGTTTTTTAGTTCGGGTTGAATCTTGCAATCATATATAAAGATAGCAGCCAATAATATGTGCGTTAAGAAAATGAAGATAATGTTGATAGTTCTTAGTCGAAGTATGATACAGTTATAAATGACCGAATTAGAAATGGGTTCCATAGCTCAGTTGGTAGAGCTCTTGTCATGTCAACAAAGGGCCCTGGGTTGGAGTCCCAGTGGAACCAATATCTTTTTCTGATTTTTCTGTCTCTACATTTTCGATTGAGTCTCGCTAATATTGTCTTAATTTAATTAAATATTATAATTTGAGATTTACTCATAAAGTAAAAAAAAATGTATATATATATATACTTTTCGTCTATCCGAACAAACTCCCTGTATTTGTTCGAGAATGCTATAAATATATTAATGTGTTTGTGTGGTCGGACCACCGCAAGAACATGAATGGGTCAAGGGCATTAATTTTTACGGTCAGTATAACAGCATATTACCAGAAATCATGCAGTGCTTTTGTTTAATTCTCCCTTTCGAGGAACCAGTAACGCAAAACGACCAATCAGTAGCAAGAACGATGTTTCGTGGAAATAATACTAACAAGGAAACATCTTCTTTTTTATGCGTAAGAATTCTAACTGCTCTCAACCATTTTGAGCTAGTGATAGCGATAGAGTTTTGGGGTTGAAGGCAATGGGGGAGAGAAAGGAGATGGGGAATAGGTGTAAAAGTGCCTGACTATTCAGATCTAGTAACAAAACACGCCTGAAGCCATTTCAAGCAAAGTTTCAATTCTGAATGGTGGTCTTTCACAAGGGGGATAAAGTTAAAAAAAACATGTCGTAAATATCGTTACTGTATTTCATTTTAAACTAGCGAGAACCCAGCATGTATTGATGGCACTGCTGTTGTGTTTTAATTTTTGTTAATTTAAGTACTTTTAGAGACCTTCATAGGCGTGCGCATAACCAATCACCAAAGTTTCATCACAACCTCAATTTTGGATACGGGTATGGATACCACCGCCTCGGGAACCATTTATTTAATAAAATCTGCCGTAGCTCACCAAATTGGTTCGCTACGTTTGGTGACTTGGCAGGGGTTGTGAAATGAAACAAATTAATCAATAAAATTTAGTTACGTACCCCGGGGTATTACCTCCGCTACCTCCGGATTCGTAGTCAAGGACAGTAACCAGACCGTGGTTGATTGATTAGAATATTATGTATTTACTCTATATGTTCTTTGGTTCAATTGATTATTTTGATGATTATTTACCCGAATTCAATTTAAACATTATCCGCGTGATTTTTTTAACACTTCCATGAAAGTTTTGTTTTAAATAACGTAAATGCCTTATGCATATGTAGGATAATACAAATTCAAGAAATCTACGTTTATATTGCTCAACAACGAATAAAAAGACAGATTTTTTGTTTATTGTCTTTTTTAATCCTACGAACGAGACAAAAATGCAGTGATTAAAAATAATTGTGGTGAGCTTTTTTAACTTTCTTCAGGTTTGAAATTAAATAATTACAATTTTAAAGAATAAATTTATTTCAAG
Source organism: Limnephilus lunatus (assembly GCA_917563855.2). Lineage (NCBI taxonomy): Eukaryota > Metazoa > Arthropoda > Insecta > Trichoptera > Limnephilidae > Limnephilus > Limnephilus lunatus. The sequence continues at coordinate 83,318,755 of OU830594.1, forward strand.
ATCATAAACTAAAAGATAGTTTCATTTAGTTCCTAAAATGGGATTTATTTATGACATATTCAAAAATAAGAAATACATAGCACTTGCATAAATACCTTGGAAAAATTTCGACAAGATATGTGTATATCTTTTCGTGATCTGTTTTATGTCAGTTTCTGTATTAATAAGGTTTTAACATTCAAGGTTGTTTATCAATTGCATAAAATTTTCCCCTTGTTTATTAGTACGGCTGTTAATGTGTAATTCTTAGTTTTTATAAACAATTATATAAATTGGAAAACAACCTTCCACGGCTTACCAATAAGGTCTAAAAGCTAAAAAAATAATAAAAGAAAATACGGTAAAATTTCTTTAAGAAAATATTTTTGCAAACGTTCACTGTTTTTTCACGAACATTTTCTATTATTTCGGTGAGTTTTATTTTTGTAAACATCTTACCAAACATGTTCCAATAACCCAGACAATACGCCAGCAATAAAAAAGCCAGCAGATACAGTAGGTTTTATCAAATCGCTTATTCGTATTAGTAATTTGTGATTTTATTTCGAAAACATCTTTGTTTCATATCTTACGGCAATACAATCACGGACGCGTACAAGAAAATAAAATTTATTAACAATACTATATATTAATTTTCTTTGTCTCTTATTAAATAATATTTTTGCACTATTTGTCAAACATAATCATCAACTACAGAAAAGCTAGACATATAAGCGATCAGTTCTCAAAAAATGCCTTTGTTTTCCTATAAATGTTTGTAGTTTGCGAAAATCGATTCGGCTACCTTTTGACTGAAAGTCAAATATTCAGACCACTGCTTTATGGAAGTAGTAAGCAGTTACCCTATCTTTTAAAACTTACGTTGGAAAGGCTAGGTCTTTCTCAAAGGACACTCTAGTATCGGAGTACAAAAATGAGGGCACGCTTAAAGAGGTTGGAGGATTTTTTAAACTTTGGTTGGTATTTATTACATAATAATATACAAATTGTATCGTTGTTGATACTACTTTGCGTGTACAACTTAGAAGGTTCTAGTTAATTACACGATGGAAAAAGTCGGTTCTCTGAATAGAATACTTATAAAACCACATAATCAAGGCAACTTTCTGCAACAGCCACCGCAAGTTAGTGTTCCTGAAAGCGCTGCCGATGCAATAGTCTGAAAGCGAACTTTTACTATATATTTTGCAACGTTCATGTTTTTATACAGTTATTTTGGTAGGTAATTAATTTCGTTGATAAGCACTTAAAACTCTTAAATAGCTATCACGGATATTATATATCTTTCAGTTTAGTGTACATTGCCCAATCCGAAATAACATTTTTCATAAAGACAAATAATGTGTCATTATACAAACTTTAAAATATTTATCACACTATACAATTGCTGCGGATATTCTACAGAAAATTTGATTTAAAAAATATTTAATTTTTACTATAATTAGGATCCGTGTTAGGGGTAATTTATTATTACGTATCTCCGCCATTTCACACAAACACAATCTTTAATTTTTTTTCTGCCGACTTAGTATAAGATAATGTGAAATTGATATCGTCTTAATTAAATCACTTATTTTAACGTATAAGCTTGCATTACTGTAAATAATTAGAAGTTAAAAGCAGGTGGTCTTACTTACTAATAAAATAAAATTGTCGAAACTGAAGTTTAACAGATATAAAATTAATACACATTGTTTATACAGCAGGCGAGGGTAGTTTTATTTATTTAAAATTTGAAATACTCTAAATTTCTAAACGATTTTCCATGGTATTTTAAACGTGCTATATATTTCTTCATTTTGAAGAAGTCGAAAAAACAAATACCATTTATAAACTAGATCAAAGTACCTTTTACATTTTGTATGTGAACATGAGCACTTAAATGTTTATAATTTGGTACATTTTAATTTCAAACACGAATAAAAATGATAAAACCACTTTTATTTTTCTCCAAACTAATCTGCAAGAAAACTGTAACCATTTTTAATCTTGTTTATGCAATTAAAAAAATATCATAATAATTCCCAGAGTATAATCAAAAAGTATCATAATAATTAAAAGTATCATCAATCGAGTACCATAATACGGGCATGTGCCTAGCGTGGTAGTCGAATCACCTGTAAAACTGTATAAAAAAATATATGATGAATAAAAAAAATAAAAAAATCACAGAGAATAATAAAAAATGATATTTTGCATTTATCGTTTGCGCAATATAATTGTTGATTTCTACGATTTGTGTTTACCTATGCTTGCACAAGACATTAAAATCATTAAAAAAAACATCACTTTCATACAATTATTATTAAATTCATGAGGCAATAGCCAATTAAAAAATAATTTGTCCGAAATAACCTCCTCTTTCAAGTAGGGAATTTAAGGTGTCAGTCTGCTGAAATACAACGTTGCCATCTCTTTTGGTGAACAGATTAAGACATTTTTTATCAGTACCAACACGTGTCTGTGATTGAATAGTCTTTATTAAATGCGTAACTAACAAACCGTCCAATGGTTGAGATTTTTTTTTATTTCATTATAAAAGCAAAAAGAGTATATAATTTAATAATACGAGTAGGTTTGTCACACATATTGGTTGATTACGAAAACATAAAATAATGTAATAGATGGTACTTCCGATATATAACTATTTGAAACAATTCTTAGGTTTCTTTTCGCCATGTCCTCCATTTGGGGCATTATAAATTAAAAGTTTTTTTTTTTTTTTAATTCTACCCCTTCTTCGATAAAATAAATTTTTCATGGATACAGGCAAACGCACTAGCACGTACGTTTTCATTGCCCGTAGTTTTCAGGCCCGGTATATTTCCTTGGAATTTTTCAGTCGTCAGCGTAAAAAAAATTTGTACCGCACGACATATGACTATAAAAATGTCTAATATCACAAAAACACGCTTCTTTCAGAAAATAATTTTGTTTTGGTAGAACGCAATAATAAAAAAATAATTTCAATATGTTTTTTTATGTAATAAAGATCAACCACGAAGAAAAACTTTAGTAATGATTACAATAATTATAATATTTCTGTCGAGTGAATGATTTGCAAATAAAAAGACATTTAAACTTAGACAGTAAAATCAAACTACATAATGAGTAAAATATAATGAAATCTCGAACCTACTTAACCTAACAAACTAAACTTACCGATATGCCTTGGTATTGACTTTTGTTAACCTCCATGGCCGAGTCGTTAAGATCCTTATCCTTGTAACCAGAGGTCCCCAGGTTCGGGACCCGGCTGAAGTGTCTTTTTCTTCTTATTTTAACATTACAGTTTCGAAGGGGGTAATTACATTTCGTGTAATAACACATCCCCAAACAAGAGTTTTGTACGATGTGTATATTGTTTTATTTTTATTCCAAAGCAATGCAGGTAATCTTAGAAAAAAATATTAATATTCGGTAAACATACTGCATTAAAAAATCCGATAACAAATCATATTATCAAATTTTGATAAAATTACTCTTCCCTCCTCCCCGGGATTTCCAATGCTTTAAAAAAGTCCCAGTACTGCAAAAAAGTAGCAAGTAAAATAGGGATTTTACCGGGAAGGACTACAATGTTAATAAAACTACATAATTGGGTCACGCTCACGAGTATTCAGTCGACTATACATATAACATCCACTGTAGAGGCAAGATGCCGGACACATTTAGTGATAACCCTCAGAACTTTACTAAATTTCTCGAATCTCCTGTTTTCACTTGACTTCACTTGACCCAAACTTTATTGTCTCTTGTTTTTGTTGTTGTTTTACGTGCTTGTTGTTTTATTCTGACGCTTGATGGTTGGTATTTATTCTTTATTATTTCTAGTAATTTTTATTTTTTTTATTTTACCCTCTGTCTATTTAAATATATAAAAATGATAGTTTCTTATGCACAACCTTCCCTTTCAGCAAGCATTCATCCGATTGCGGTGAAAATGTTGGTGATTTGATGAGCGCATGCCCGCAAAGATTTCTACATATGTATACTAGCGTTAAAAATTTTGCTTAAAAAAATTGGTGGCGCGAATTGTTTGAAAAAATTTGATTCAGTCCAGCCGTTCTTGAGTTATAAATGGTGTTACTAACCCGACTTTGTTTTATATATTATTATAATAAGAATAAGTTGAATTGAAGAGTTAAATAAATATTCGTATTAAGCGTGTCCAGTGATCCTTAAATTTTACCGAAACATATTCAACTTGACCAGCCCAAAGTAGTAAACGTGGATATTTCTACCTCTTGGCAGCACTTCCAGTACTCGAATAACAAAGCCGAGAATTTTTCCGCCAGCAGAAGTCCTTTGTGGTAGGGGTCCATTGAGACGCTGGGAGCAGATGTGGGGAATGGTGTGAGTCTTATTGAAGTGAGAAGTCGCGAGCGGCCGGAAGGGGCAGCGATAAAAGTAAATAGAAACTTTATACGCTTCGTGTATTTTTTGGCGCGGCATTAAAAGTTAAATAATAGAAAGCAGAAGATCACAATTAATTATTTATAAAAATTGAAATGCAATTGTCTGTGCTTTGCAAAATCCTGTTTTATGTCGACCGTTTTGCATTTTATCTATCTGTAAATTTGTTTATCTGGGGGGTATGTACTGAGGCTGAAGGTAGAAAACGTCTAATGCCATTTCAAGTAATGTTTCAATTTTTAATGCTGATCTTGCAACAGAGCGATACTAAGAATATCCTCAAATCTTAAGACTGTCTAAAATATGCTATATATTGTGAAATAAAACAAAATACACCCAACAAAAAGTCCAACAGAAGATTGATGCAAGAGGTAGATGAGGTAAATACTGCACTTCGTGGCTTCAAACCGTACAATAGTCTTGTACGAGAGACTTGTACGAGAGACTTTTGTGAGAGTCTTGTACGAGAGTCTTTACGATAGTCTTGTACGAGAGTTGTGTATAAGAGTTTTCTACGAGAGTCCTGTATGAGAGTCTTGTATGAGAGTCTTGTACGAGAGTCTTGTACAAGAGTCTCATACGATAGACTAAAACTTGCACGAAAGTCGTGTACGAGAGTCTTATACGAGAGTCTTGTACGAGAGTCTTACACGAGAGACTTACACGAGAGTCTTTTACGAGAGTATTGTATGAGAGACTAGTACGAGTATAGGTCTGCTGATTTTATTCGGGCTGATGTCGTTGGGTCCCCCCCCTACATAGGAATACGGATAAAAATACATAAGTTCCCATACACATCAGCGATGTTAATATTATAATATATTATGTAAAATGAGATTACTGGGGTAGAAGTACTAATCTTGGATGCAATAGAAAAACAACTCAGTAAGTCAAGATCTAGTCTTGGATGCACTAGAAAAACAAGTCATTAAGTCGAGATTAATAAGATAGATAAGATTAAGTCAGTAACATAGATTCGACTTTTTGCGAGCGTAGATAACAATAATATGACGTATTTGAAATATATGCTTATTTAAAACTTTTTTTCACTTCTTTTTAACACTTATAAATAATGTTTTCTCGTGGATAGAGCAAGAATCGTGTCCCAAATATAATCTGCTATTAGAATAATATATTGTATTATAGTCGTCGAACGCTAAATAGATGTTTTACTGGAATAGATAGGGAAAATGACCCTCCGAACTTTCAAGGTTAATAATTTCTTGAATGAAATTTAGTTTGATCTTGTAATTTATCTTTGCTACGTAACTTGTATCATTAACAATTCAGAATGAGAAGTCGGTAATAAATAATGATTGAACCCATGTTTCCTATTAGATTTGTCAACTCCGCCAAAATAATCAAGCAATCTATTTGGGAATGGGCGCCAGCCGAGCCAGGTTGTCAGATTCGCCGCTAGATGGCAGTGGATGTATCAAATAATTAATTTGGGTAAACAAAACTAATTTATTAAACATGTCCCAAACTATTCCAAACCATTATGTATGTTAATGTACCGAATTCCATGACCTAGATGAGAGGCCCTTGGCAGAACGTAGTACTCGTATTTAGGAACGAAAATAGGTTTTTCTTGTTTTTAACCCTCGACGCAAGAAGCGGTATTATAAGTTTGAATTTCTGTGTGTCTGTCTGTGGCATCGTAACTCCTAAACGAATGGACCGATTATGATTCGGTTTTTTGTGTGTTTGAAAGCTGACGTGATCGATGGTTCTTAGCTACAATTCATGAAAATCTGTTCATGTGTTTCAAAGTCATCAGCTCTTTTTGAGTCGGGGGTTGCTTAAAATTTTGAAAATATTACCTATTTATAATTTGGTGTAAAACGAATACTTCGTCCTTGTGAAAATAAATATTACATATTTTTAAAAATTCATAATTTTATTTAATTTTTTTTAAGAAAGAAAGGCAAACTTTTCTGGGTAACGAATAACCTTACAATATTTGAAAATCTTCTACTACCACCACAGTAAGCGGAAAATAAAGAAGAAAGGCGATCTAAGTGAAACGTAAAACAGAACAAGAAGCCGTAAAGAAAAAAATAAGAAACGGTCGCAACTGCGAATCGAACCCAAAATACCTTTCTTACCTGGACAGCACCTCAACCAACTCCGCCATTGGGACCAACACTGAGAAATTTCAACCTCAATTAGACAAACACGTCCACTAAACATTTATTGTCTTCATTAACCTTTGACTAAAATGATTCCTATAATTATTAATTTCACCATGTTTTTTTATAATTACTATTTATTATTTCATTTTTGACAAAAATATTTAAAGTATGATTAGTTTATAAAAAGATTCTGTCTGACAAATGTGCTCATTAACTTTAATTTCCATTTCGATTAACAAATAATATACTTTGTAAAAATCGATTTATTACGGCCATGAATTCATGACGTCTTTCTCTACTACGTCTCCTGAAAAAATATCATTTAATACAAAATAGGTTGTTTAAATGGTGACCCGATAATTCGTCCGGCGACAATTCATCCGGCGACAGTTCATCCGGCGACAGTTCATCCTGCCGACAGTTCATCCTGCCGACAGTTCATCCTGCCGACAGTTCATCCGGCCGACAATTCATCCGGCGACAATTCATCCGGCCTGATCATTTAGAAGATTTTTTCTTCAAGTAAGTATGCAAAGAGGATATACGGCCGTACAACCAAAATCGATAAACTAATATCTGAAGGCATCTTGAGTGGAAATCCGCTGCAAAAATATTTTTACTAACAATAATTTCGACTCTCCGAAGAAACATGCGTGAATAACAAAATACGACATACTTATATGTGCAGTCGGCTTAGCAAAAAACCGTAAAGATTCCTACTTGCATATAATATAACTTTTTTATCTGAAATTGACACCATCTTTTTAGGTTGAATTGACTAATTTTTTAGATTAGGTTAGGTTAGGTTAGGTAAGGTTACAGCGGATTTCCACTCGAGATGCCTTCAGATAAAAGTATATCAATTTTGGTTGTACGGCCGTATATCCTCTTTGCATACTTACTTGAAGAAAAAATCTTCTAAATGATCAGGCCGGATGAATTGTCGCCGGACGAATTGTTGGCCGGGTGAACTGTCGCCAGGATGAACTGTCGGCAGGATGAACTGTCGGCCGGATGAACTGTTGCCGGATGAACTGTCGCTGGATGAATTGTCGCAGGATGAACTGTCATGGTACCATAATATTATTAAGATAGGTAGAACACTTAGCATAATACCTTTTTTTTTTTTAAGTGTTCGAACTCAGGATTTAAGCTTTGCTGCGTTGGTAAACTTTTTACTTTTTGACCGTATTTCAACATTGTCAACATTGAGATATTCGAAACAACCAACGGGTGGGATTATAAGGCTTACTATGGTTATTTAAAATCTTTTCTTCTGATGAAGGAAACATTTTTCTGATATCAATGCAACGGCTATAAAAAATTTGATATTAATTTTTTTTTCGATTTTAATGATTACAACAGTAAAGTTGCGCATGAGGTTTTGCAATTCCACCAAAAGCCCATCGTTTTGTGGTACCATTATGGGCGGAAAATTCAGTCGTTGGTATCAATTCATCCCCAAGACTTATTATTGGAGTTACTCCGGGAGATTCACATCCTGCGGAGTACGCAGAAAGCTAAGTAATGCCATTTGAAAAATTCGTTTCACTTTATTTTTGTAAATGAAATCAACCTAAGTAACATTCATATTTCAGTATAATATTATCTTGTTTTTGTACAGCAATAGGAAAAGTTATTTAAATCAAAAGAGTTACAGTAAGTCCCAACACATTTAAAATGGAGAAACGTCACTGTTAAGAAAATAATGAGGGAAGTTAGTAAAACTTGCCTTTCCAGTAGTCGTTAATAAACATAAATTGACACTTTTGAAGCAATGATCGAATAATGAAGGAAAATTTCTCACTAAAACTCGAACTTTTCCACGGTGTCCGAAAACTCGTATTATAAACAGGAACCTGGTGAATCTGCTTTACATTTGGAGTCGATTGTGTGGTATAATTTTTTTTTAAATTTGAGCTTTTGTTTTCGGGTAAATCGTGTCCGAAGTTGAAATTTTTTATGATTAAATTTGAAAAAATAATCGTTCGCCAGGGCTTTACATCCGATGTAAAATGCGTCGAAGCATAGACCTTCAACTCTTTTTTCCTTTGGTTGTTAAAATTTTTTTTTTAAAAAGGGTTCTTTTAGCCGCCGCAACCCGAATTTCCACCCATTTCTTACATATCTCCCTTAAACAATTTAAGTTTTAAAGATCTTAAAAAAATATATGTTTTTCTTGAAGATAATATCAAGACATTCTCTTTGCCGAAATGCAAAGTATATAAAATTCCCTAGATAGAAAAAAAATCACAAAGTAAGCTCCAAAAATGTTTATAAACACGTTTTTTTCAGTTATTTTACAAGTTATATGTATGAGAAAATTTACAGTGTTTCTTTAAATGCTGTTTAAGATAATTCTTTCGAGATTTCTGCTCTATTTTAAACGAGTTTTGCTTTATTAAACATTTTAACAATTTTCTCATCGATGTCATCGCTTTAAATATAAGCGCGCTCCTCTAACATTTGTAATAACATATCTCTCCTTCTTCTTCTTTATGAGGCTGGTTACGGCACCTTAAGAGCGCGATTTCATTAAAGCTACCTTTGCTCCGGTTTTTCCCTTTTATAAAATGGAATTAAATTAATATAAACAAATTCAATATTTCAACAACAACCGACGTAAGACGTTTTCTTAGGTCTACGTCCGAGGAAACCCATTCACGCGGAACAAATGTCTGTTTGTTATAACAGTTGGTTGCCCTTCACATATCGAGGGTCCTCGGTGTTCATATTTCCTGTATTTTGACGGCAAACAAAGGCCAGCGAAGGGGAGTGGAAAGGGGAAGCGCGTCCTTTTCCTTATAAATCAGGCGCACAAAGGCTGAGAAAGAGTGTTCCAGAAAGTGATTTAAGGACCTTTTTTAAGTATCCTACCTTGTTATCAGTGGCGGAGCATTTAATTTTAGGCACCACCAAAAATATTTTTTTAAGGCCCTTAACCTAAAAAGAAGAAAAAAATTAATATTCCAACAAAAATATTTTTTGTTGTGATAATGTAAAAAGAAAACGAAACATCTTAAATCTAACTTTTATGAGGCTTAGGAAATGGGGGGTGTAAAAGAAAGGTTAGAAAGTATCAGATTATCAGATGTGACCATTAAACACGGCTAAAACCACTTCAAGCAAATTTAAATTTTCATTCTGAAAGTTTTTTTTTACATTAGATCCACACTGGAGACCCTGCGGAAAATAATTCCCCTCAGGACTCATGTCATCTTTGGGGATGCTTTATGGAGGGTATTTTGTAGGAAAGGAACGAGAAGAAGTTCTGGAAGGAAAAAGGCATAAAGGGTGGCTCGGAATCAGGGGGACACTGTATTCAGAGGTGACGGACGTGCAAACCTATCCCTGGCTGGAGAGGTCAAAAGGTATCCCACAACCAGTTTCTACCGATCCGACCTGCCACGCATCCGCTGCCAAATCCAGACAAATCTGATCCCACCAACACGGGCACCCCTGCTAAGTCACCAAACGTAGCGAACCTTTTGAGGTCAGTAAATGTTTTCTGGGGCGGCGGTACCCATGCCCTCCTCCCGAATTGACGGAGGTCTCTCACCGGGACAATATTGGAGTATATATTTAGTTAGTGAATAGATCTGAATTGCCGGGGATATCCAAACATTTCTTTTACCGTGCGGTTCTCTTCGCCAATCTCTTAAGCTCCTTAAAATAACCCAATCAAGGATGCCACAGTCTCACTGGGTTGGGGTAGTTGAGACTCTGATGCAGTACAAAATTTAAAAAAATAGTGTCCTTGCATCACGTAGATAGTTCCACCACTGTTTGTCACGTTATCAGGCTCTGCTGTTGCGTCGTAAAAACGAGATAAACTGTTTTCAATTTAATAGAAAGTAATGTGAGAGCCTGCCAGCCCCTCTCGGAGGCACATTTAAGAGGTTTTTAAGGTATTTTATCATCGACTAATAGTACATAAATCTCTCCAAATTATAACAAAGGGCTTAATTCTGAAGCAGTTGGGGGTAATTGTATTTGAGTTAGGAACACAACGAATTAATTAATTGTCGTCTTTAAAAATACTATTTTAGGTATATTCAAAAGACATTGATTTTTGTAAGTGAAATTTATATCAAGCCAGTTGTTTGAGAGCCGAAATTTTTACGAGTGTGCATTTGGTGTTTATTATTAGTGTTTTGTGAATATGGTCTAGTTTAAAATTAATAGAACGTCACAAACTCTTTATAATTTTAAAAAAATCACCATAAATATAATATGTAATTTTATTTTGAAAATTTGCACATTATTATTGAGTAAGAAATAAAAATAAACATTCACAAATTAACATTACAAATATGAAGAAAAGATAATCCAAAGAATTCAGAGGATTTCCCTTTTGGATCTCTCCTTACTGACGTAAAATACATTTATTATAACTAGCGTTTAGAGAGTTTTGTCAAAGCCTAAGAAAGTTAACATTAGTGGGGTACTACGTGTACAACAACAACGAAAAAATATCCCCGACAAAATATCCTACGAACAAAAAATCCTTCAACAAAATATCTACTGAAACCTAACCTAACCTAACCTAACCAATCCTTATTTTAAATTTCACTTTTTTTAACAATAATTTATTATCTTTACAGGATGTATGCATTATGTTTGTCCTATTTTACTATAATTAAAAAATAATGTATTGTCTTTACAGGATGTTTGTATTATTTTTATCCCATTGTTTTAGGTTAGGTCAGGTTATGTTTTAGTTGGTACATTTTGTCACGGAATGAAAAGTCGCGGAACCCGTTAATGGTTTTCTCGGTTTAATCCATTATTAAATAAGGTCATAAAGTAAACACGCTAAAAAAGTCGCAAAGCTTTCAAGAAAAATATCATTATGAATACTTAGCATAATACCTTTTCTTATTACCCGTCCTCAGAATTTAAAGAACCTCTTTGGTATTATGTGACAACTCTTCTAGAGATGCAATAGAGAAAGACGTCGCAGTTCGTTACCTTAAGATGAAGCCATACTAAATAATGAAAAATCATACAAAATCGTATGTGTTTTTTTTTTTGAAAATTTGACTGCTTAGAAGTATTATAGATGCTTCAATTAAATACCCTTGGCCCAATGGCCCTTAAAAATATCGGTCATTTTTTTTCTTAGAATCTTTCAGTCTTTTAATAAGCTTAGAAAAAAATAAAGTTTTAGGTCTATAAAAAACATTTTCAACTGAAAACTCTCCTACTTAAAAACACTTTTTCGGATATTGTTTTATTGCATAATGTGGCAAATTCAGTTTCTTATATAATTATTAGAACCTCACAAAATAAAATATAATATGCATTTTCGCGTTGGTATTTTTGACATCACGGCGACAATACGGCAGTCGACGAATTTGTTATATCAAAGTGAACCTTATACCGTCCACCGAAGAACGACTGGCAGCCGCCCCATTCATCCGTCATTACTCCTCCGAACGGAGCGGAGAAACAACGTGTTAGGGTCCGCGCTGCTTGTTTTCTTGAAATCAATTTAAAAATTCCGTTTTATTACAATAAACAATGAATAAAAAAGGAATTAATACTTTTTACAGGCCTTTACGAAATCAACATGTAAAATAAAATTCTCAAATATCTTTTCCAACCTTTCCAAAAGCTCAAGCTCAAGTATTTTTAAACTCCTCCCATAAAAGGGCGTGAATTCCGATTTCGATTTTTTTCTGTACTAGTGGATCGCCTCAAAACTTACTTGATTGTTACGGAAGTAGTTTGGGACAGACAAAATAATATATCCAACTTCTAATTGGAGAAGGAACTGAAGAAAATATCCAGGTTATAATAACAATAATTGGGTAATTTTTAGAGCGTTTTTGTTAAAATCACAAGGGTGCTGTACCACGTATTTTGAGAGCCTATAGAGAGAAGCTAACAGGTACAGAAAACGTACTTACTTGGCAGGTCACTTCCGATGAACACATTTTTATGCGTGTAGTGTGAAGAAGATACGACTTTGCATGCAGACTATGTACAAAAAAAGCCCGTCCTGTTATATTTATTAAAAGATTAGTAGCTAAAGAAGTTGACATAAAAGACCAAACAATTAAGGACTCTTTAGGTCTGGGGAATTTTTATGAAATGACCTTAAAAAGCTTACAATTTCACGGATGCTTTGCATTTTTTTACACATTTAGTTACATACAATGTCGCGGGCTGTGAAGTTGAAACGTATCTAATTTTTTGGGTACGACTGTCTGAAAATGAGAGTTTTTAAGTTTAGCTCTAAATTCTGTCGAGAACGACTGATCTTTAATTGTTTTTTTATGCTCTAGAGTTGACAAAATTAATTAGAACTATTCTTCATGAGAATTTATTTATTCCACAAAATAATATTTCACAGACATCAAAGGAACGATATTTATTCATTCCAAAAAAAATTTATTTTAAACGAAAGTAAGAACTGTTACTCGTTAAGTTAGTTAATTTAATAATTCCTAGAAATTAAAACACAAAACGCTTGTCTGTAAATATTAAGTGCTGTCGTTAATAAATTACGAAGTTGTGGAAATAATCAATTTTAAATTTAAAAAATTCTTCTTCAAACACATCGAACTTATTTTCTAGCAATTTTTTAATTAAAAAATAATCAACACCGCGTTTATTTAAAAATAAACAAAGATGTTTCATTTGATTTAAAGCTCAGTTCCCGGCCCCAAAAAGAAGAAGATGGAGAGATATGAAATTACGAATGTTAACATTTACAGCGATAAAATTGATGCAAAAATCATGAAAATCTTTAATAAAACACGACTCGTTCGTTCTAGAGCAAAAAAATTGCAATAATTGTCTTCAATTTTATTCAAAGAAACGCTGTGAATTTGTTCGTACATATAACTTGTAAAATAACTGAAACAAACGTGTTTATAATTATTTTTGGAGCATACTTTGCGATTTTTTTCTATCGAGGGAATTTATATAATTTGCATTTCGGTGCGATAAATGTCTAGATATTATCTTCAAGAATAACAAATATTTTTTTAAGAGCTTAAAAACTTCAAATGTTTAAGGGAGATTTGCAAGAAATCGGTTGAAATTCGGAGAACCGCTTCTTAATTGAACCCTGAACTCTGGAGAAGTAGCATTGCTTACGAAACATGTTGGTTTTTTAAACAATAAGAGTAGTTAAAATTACGTGTTGAATACAAATTTTTTGTATGTAAATGTATTTCCTTATTTATGAATTAAGCATTTATCTATAAGTTATTACCCATAAATATACAAATAGATAGACGAGAACATACAGATTAGGGGTAAAAACAAACTATGGCAGGACGAAGAGAGGGCAGATGTCTGTGATTCGCCAATAAATCAATCTAACAGGATATAGGCACCTCGCATTATAAAATCACCATTTAGTTCTTAAAAGTAAAATCTGCTTTTGAATGATTTGGCTTTTTTACATGGGAGCGCGAATTGAAGAAATATGCGAAGTCCAAATATGGCAAAGTAAAGTTTCAATTACTTTCAGAGTAAAATATTTTGTTGCCGTATTTAGGTAAGACACTTTTACAAATGTTTCATAATTTACTTACCCCAGTAACAGCGACAAGCACACTAGAGACACGCCTTCATTTCTTATGATTTTGCCAACGGCTGTGTGTTTCACGTCGCCATGTATCTCGATGTCATAGTATATGTTACAAAACTGATAATATTATTGAACCTTAATAAGCTTAAAATAAAGAAAAATAATGCTAACCTATGGAATATAATATGACAATTGGGTTTATTCTCTTTTTCACTTCTATTTTACACGTTTTTATAGCACAAGCCACCATTTTTACCGTGTTATTTCGTAAAATGTACGATAAGAGCTCGACACTGGTCCGGGCAAGAATGATGACGTCACATTTTTTAGATTCACGCGAGGCCTCTGCAAGCCCAGCCAGTTCTGATAAAATGGTTCCAATGGGAGGGGGGAATAATACGCTTTTTATCAATTAGGGCAGGTCTATAATAAATATTTATATGTCTATGTTATTACCCAATTTTGCGCGAGTTTAAAATCATATTTCCAATATCTGAATGCCTATAAAACATTTCAACAAAATGGAAAAGTGATCTGCCTAATTAAAATGTTGTTTTCCATCTATAATGTCATCTATTGATGAAAATAAATTCGAAAATAGTTGCATTGGTCCTAAAAATCAGTTCGAACATAATTACACCAGATAAAAATGTAATGTAGTTTCCTACAACAAATTGTCACATTTTTATAATTTTTTTTTCATTTTTGGAAAATACTGAAAAGTGCCATAATTATAAGCCGTCAAAATGTTACTTTTCTAAAAACGGTCGGCTAAAAACTATGTGACAACACTGGACATGTCCAGACATGTTACATCATGTGTGGTTTGGTATATTTAAGGTTACAACACTACCATTCGAACTAATTGTACTGCGCGTAAATTTATGAGACTATTTAATTAAAATTTTACCAATTTTCAATTTAAAAGCAGGGCTTCATTTTTGGAGATTTTTTTTTTTTTAGTAACATATAGATACATAAATTACAAATAAATTTTATATGGTAATTAATTACATGGTAGATATATATTAAGTAAGCAGGGCTTTTGTGTATGGGGGGGATGTTGAGAAACTAATTTTAGGGTCGTTAATAACTTTTAAATTAAATACATTTTTGTGAAAATAAATAAAAATTAGGCGATGAACTCAATGAAAGTACGCAGGTTATATTATACAAAGTGTAACAGCACGTACCCGTATAATTTTAACCAAAGATTCCTGAGCGTTTTTGGAATACAAGAAGTAGATGTCGTTTTGCTCTCCGAAGTTTTTATTTTCTATTAAAACAACAAAAAATCACCACTGATTCCACTCCTATGCGTTGCGATCAATCACGTGATACGCGCGCTGTTTCTTGTGTTACCGTGCCGCTGGAATGTTTTTTAGAAACAAAAACATCGGACAGCAAAAAAAAACATCATTTTGTTACTCCAAATGTTCCCAGGAAAGGCTGGTATGGGGTACGTACCTTGTATTCAAACCATTTTTACTTTAATTTTAAGGTTTTTAACTATTTTAACGTTTTCAATACAATCACTCAACTTCCGAATTGTGAATCAGTACTGAGGTTGCTGAGTATTCGGTTTTTCCATTCAATTTAATATTTAACATTCATTAAATCCACATTACTTTCAATGATTATCATTAAATGAAGACGAAATCGAAAATCTGGAATCATAAAAAGTTATTGGCACCACTGCAACTGGAACGAAGTATGATACTGTTAAAAATGACCAAATCGGATATCGACACCTTGGCGCAGTTGCCCGGAAAGCCGAAGGTCCTGGGTTCGTGTCCAATATCTTTTTCTGATTTTTCTTTTTTCAGATTTTTTATTGAGTTTCGCTGGTATTGTTTTCATTAAAATAAATATCACAATTTGAGTTTTTACTCATAAAGATAAAAATAAATTATCTTTTTGGGTTTAAATTTTTTTTTTTTAAACTTCTAAATTTTTAATTCATACGCACTTAAATGATTTTCTACTCTATGATTTTTTTGTCCTAATTACACATTCCTTATCATAATTCTACCGTAATTTTTCTCAATCTTCCACGCATTTTCCCAAGTGCCGAGTAATTGCGAATAAATTGGGGTTGAAATTTTTAATCCCGCCAGGGGACCGCAGAGTCGGGGGTTGATACGAGGATATGCCTCGGTTATATATCGGCGACCCTTGTTTCGCTGGCAATTAGAGTAAATATACCGGACCGTGATGGTTTGCTCGTTACTCGATAACCATTTAATTACCAAGAGCCGGTTCCTACATTAGTATTTCCATGAATATTTATCTCCGCTGGATATCGTTTCGACTTTGTGCGGTTACCGCAATTATAATAAGCTTCAATGTGGCAGATGAATTTATCAACTTGGGTGGTTTATCTGATTGGATTATAATTATTAGTATTCTATAAATCTTTTCGCGAATTATTCACGTACTTCTTTTCGCTGTAGATTGCGATAAAAAACTAAATAATAAATTGATTATTTATTTCTTACTCCGTTTATTGGTTTATACGGAATATTTCTTATACAAACAGTTTAATTTTGTTAAAAACATGTATAGATTTTGTTTTTTTTTTATGTCGGGGGAGATGAAAAAACATGTAAAAAATATGCATGTTACATTTTAATTTTGTCAAAATTATTCACTTACGCGATATACGAACTTCGCTACGCCATTTTTATATAACGTTTCATAGACAATCAATTAATGCTGCCAATCGTAGAAAAAATATTATTGCTATATAAAACAATAATTTATTCATGTTATGAAGTGAATTTATATCAATCATATAATCTCATTTAATTTGTCACTCGTCATGAAACGTAGATATTAAAAAAAATAAAATATAAAAAATATACACAGAGAATCACTCTAGTCAGGTGAGAGACCTTTATGTTCTCGAAAGCTTTTCAAGCAGTTCATTTTCCTTTGACGGTAAACCTCTTCCTAATGACATAACATATATTTATGATTGCGCAAACCTTCCAGGAAAACGCTCAGAACAGTACGAAGATTGAAAGGGTAAAGTACCGACATAGTATTGTCGTGATATAGAAACAAATAGGTTTGCCCCGTGCCAATTCCCGAAATAAAATGTATCCTTCCACCATTGACATAGAATACCAGTAACAAACCCCCGAAAGAATATGCCTATCTCTTTCATTCGCACGTAATATGAGAATGTCGCGGTCTCGTCAAATGGTATTACGATCGCCAGAGATGTAGGCAGGGTACATTTTCAAATGGTGACACATAGCTTTTAGAGAGAAGACTTAAGAAATAAAGGTGAGGCCATTCGAACGATATTTGGTAGCCGAAAAGGTAAAGAGACATAAAAACGGAGATACATTTAAGCGGATCGTCTTGGAATTGGGTAATAAATGTCCATTTCTTAGACTTGAACGAATTTTTGTACTGATATTTTACAAACTTATGTATAGTTTTATAACCTTCATAATTCCATTTTAAGATCTACCTAAAATTTGGTAGAAACCATAGACATACAAATAGCTAGACGAGAACTTACAGATGAGGGGTAAAAACCAACTATGGCGGGACGAAGAGAGGAAAGAGACTTGTGATTCGCCAATAAATCAATCTAACAGTATATAGGCACCTCGCACTATAATATCAACATTTAGTTCTTGAAAGTAAAATCTGCTTTTGAATGAATAGACCTTTTTATATGGGAGCGCGAATTACATGCCACGTTATGAACAAATGTGTCAAGTCCACATTCGCAAAGTAAGGTTCTGAGTATTTTCATAGTCGAATATTTGGTTTCCGTAGACACTTTTACAAATTTTTCATGATTTACTTACCCCAGTAAACAGCGGCTTTGTGTTTCGCGTCACCATGTATCTCGATGTCATAGTATGTGTTCCATAACATACAACGTCCGTGCGTAAAATGAACGGTAAGAGCTCGACACTGGTCCGGACAAGAATGATGACGTCACATTTTTTAGATTAACGCGGGGCTCTCGTAAGCCCAGCCGGTTCCGAAAAATGGTTCCAATGGGAGGGGGAAATAACACGCCTTTAAGCACGTAAGGGCATGTCCATATATTTTGTACGTCCGTGGTAGAAACGGAACTTTGTAACACTAATTTCAATAAAAGTTTTCCTAAGAGGCTTAGAGTCTAGTAAAATCTCTTAATACTTCCACTTTGCGAAATATTTCTCAAGGTTTGGTAAAGTAAGAATCTGTTTGGAAAATGTATTCAGTTTCAATCTTAAGAGATTTGAAGTCGACTCGTTATAATAAAGAGCGAATTGGATTATCTCAAAACTTTGGCTTTTGAAACTAACACGTGAAAATAATTTACAATGAAAAATTTAACGTTTTCTTTGTTTTAAATCCGTTATACAAATGTACTGAACTAAATTTAATATTATATATAATTATATTTTACATTCAACCTGTTGTATGTTATTAAACGCAGAATAAAAGGATGATACTATTTGAAAACATTAAAAGCAATTTTTTGTAAGAACTACTATATTTTTATAACTTTTGGAGGATATTCCCATCAATGCAATATAATATCATTGAAGAAGAAGATAACAATAATAATCTAAAAGAAAATATGAAAGAGAACAAGACACAGAAAAATAGAACAAGATATAGGTTGCAACTGGGGCTCAGACCCAAAACTTCTCGTATAACCGAGACATGCACTTTAACCAATTCAGCCATTGCCACCTTCTAAGAAACCATCGTAGTTGTCAATCGCATATTTTCAAATTTTAGAATTAACAATATTTTTTTTCATATCATAGGCAACTTAATATCCTTTTCATTGGAAACAATCGTCCTTAGAACTGGTTTGTAACCTAAATAGCTTCTCGGATAAATATATCCAATTTTATTTAATGGACCTTTTGACTTTTTATAAAAGTCTAAATGAATATTCATTTTTTTATAACAACAACTCTCTTTTTATAAATTTTGAAAAAAATTACCTTCAATGTAATGTATCATTGAAGAAGAAGAAAATAATTAAAACAAAAATATGAAACAGAACAAGACACAGAAAAATAAAAAAACATCATGGTCGCAACTGAGAGAGGTTCTGGGTTCGAATCCCAGTTGCGACCATTATCTTTTTCTATTTTTCAGTGTCTTGTTCTCTTTCATATTTTAGTTTAGATTATTAGTGTTATCTTCTTCTTCAATGATACATTAAAATCAATTCAAAATCAATCTAAGAATAGGTAAGTACTCGTAATGCTGTAATTTTTCTGTATTTCCCCAATATTCAACAAATACTAAAAAATATTTTACGTTTGGTCTGTATATAAGGGATTTGTGGGTATTACAGAAAATTATATTATACAGCAAAAAAAACATTAAAGTCTGACGTATTTCTTTTTGACATATGTTTTGCTAACACATATTACAGAGGGCCAAATAAAAATAAAACCGTTCAAATTTAAGGCATCACCTGCGTATTTATTTTATTTGAAATAAGAGTTGTTTTGTATATTTTGGAACCAGTTACTTATCACAATCAGGTCACCACTTAACGACAATATTAAGAGAAGATAAAAAAGGGAGATCTGAAGAGAGATACAAGGATAAGAGACAATAAGAGATGAAGAAAATAAAAGAAAAGAAAGAAGAGAAGAAAGACAGAATGACTGAAGGAAGACTTAATTCCCCGAAGTATTAAATTCCCTTCTTTAAAAAGTTTTAACCCTTTATAACTCTATCCAATTTTGTTAAACGTTCAAAGGAATGAAAACGCGTATAAAGTAGGATACAAAAAAACTTCAGTTAAAAATGCCCAAATTAAATTGTTGTTTTTCTCTGCGTCTTATTCTGTGTAAAAGTTTGAAGACTTGTTTCCAATAGTTAACTATATAGTGTATTGTGTGAAAAATATAACATTTTGTTTAAATAGGTTTGCAGGATTTTTTAAACAATTGATTATACATAATTATTAACTGTTAGTACAAGTGTTCATAAGTTTAAATGCGTTTTTAAGACGTTTTTTTTCTTTTTAGATAAGTCATAAGGATTTTATGTATTGTGATATACTTACAACATATTTAAATGCTTCTGTTGGCGTGACTCATTGTAAATCCTCCTGTTTCTTCGGTACTTGTACTTTAATATTAACCTTCCCTAAATTAACATGTATCTGTATATATAAAATCATAATATGTTATTTTTTAAGAGAGTTTTCAATCAATCAACCAACATTAAGCTACATAATTTGCATGACATTTAAATGATTTCATAAAACGCAATTCTTTTAACAAAAATGCCACTTGAACCAATATATATTTTTTTAAATATATAATAATAGTTTATTCTAGAGTGTACCTATGCAGGGATGGTGCAATGCATTCCATATTTCGAAATAACAATCAGAAAAAAAATATCACAAAACATGCATAGCAAACATTACAATAAAAACAGAAACGAAGTAAAAGTTATTAAATTAAAAAATTTACGCAAATAGCCGTTTACGGAGAATATTTGACCGCCTCTCGTTCCCAAGAGGTGATTAGCTGGACTCCATCCTGGCCACCGTGGCAGTGACGCTGATGTTATTAGATTGGCGTAGTCTTCGTCATAAGCTTCCCACGCGGTGGCGAAGTACTCTAAAAGAGTGCACTCATCCCTCCAGAATCATTTTCGTAGCGCTGCAGAATCTCGGCAGGCGGAACAGTAGGCCATAAGTGTGATGACCGTGGCCGGTTATCCCATAATAATCTGGACTTCCTTTGATGGATCCAGATTCCTCTGTATATGATGATCTCAGTACAGGGTTTCAATACAATAAGAAGACGTAGGTAGTCTCGTGATGGTTATTCCGGGATAAGGTTCAATGTTATTCTCAGGAAGTCTGATGGTAAGAGGACGAATGGACAACAATCACACCCTTTTATACGTTCCTCATGTTGTCTCACTCATACACGCATCTCTCTTTCATACCGCAAGACATACGTTCACCACATCCCTCCACACTTAAATCTGAAGACAGTTACACAACATGATGATGATAATAATAATTACAATACATACAAATATTCATTATTTACAGTAAGTAATTCATTTTCATGTTGAGTCGAGAGCTGAGTCCTGTCTTCATTGACTCATCTGTGTGTCCGTGGTCGTAATCGGTCCTTCCAATTTCCCGACGTGGAAGCCACCGGATCACTGGAGCTGGAAGTGAAAATGAGAATCACCCATTAGATTGTCATCCGGCACAAAGCTGGAGAAATCGTAATCATTATACGACAGTCTCTTCGTCTCAGACGCAATTTAAGGATTGCTGGTATTCTTTTCCCATGATATACACAATTTAGACAACTGATCAAAATGCCTTTTCCAATACATAAGTTTTCCATTTAAATTAACCTCAATTAAATACAATTTTTTTCCTAATTGTTTATGTATTTTCCCTTGTACCCATTTATCCTTGTTTTGGTCTCTAAAATCTCTAACCATTACTTTTTGATTAATTGAAAAACCAACCGATTCTTTATTATTTCTCTTATAATAATATTTCTGATTTTCCTGACATTTAGACATTTTAATTTTAGTTTCTTTATTAATTTTATTATCCTTATCTCTCCTCCCTCTCGGTACAAAACTGTTAAAGTTAGACCTTAGTTTCCTTCCAAACTTACTATAATTTACCGTAACTAAAATATCTTCCGATTGCAAACGGCCTAATTCCGTTTCAACCTTTGCTTTTAAAGCAAAAGGTATATTTCTCGTATTGCAGAATTTTGGTTCCGCGCTCTCTTTTAATTTAAATGAACTTTATTTTTATTAAATTTACCCAGTTTCTCCGAAAAAACCTCCGGGAATTTTGTAATTAATTTGTCTAATTCACTTCTATCATTTTCAACTACATTGTGAGAAAAAAATCACTACCCTCCTGGGTTGCAGTGGATTGTAACCCCGTAAATCCAATATTAAACTTTTTTATAAAGTCACGCCCTAGAACATTAGTTGTTCCATTTTTTACAACGCAAAATTCTAACACTTCCCTATAACCGTTATAATCAACTGTTAATAAAATACAACCCAATAAATTCAACTTACATTTAGCGTAACCCGTTAAGGTTAAATCTTTTGGTTTTAAATTCAACTGTTTGAAGTATTTAACATAATCTCTGTCTGTTAAAATCAAAACTGCCGCTCTTGTATCCAGTAAACCCATTAATTCAATATTATTCACTAAGATTTTGCACAATATTGGCTCTATTGAATACACTGTGTTTATCCATAACTTTTTTTTATTTCCCTGCGCGTTCACAAATACAGAAGAAATAACTTTTTTATTATCACTGCGACAAATTTTACTTATGTGACCACTGCGATTGCATTTATAACATTTCGCGTCTTTAAATTTACATATTACCGATTCGTGATACTTCCCACAATGTTTACATCTTAACGCGCGGTCTATTGACTTCGGTCTGGACAATGTAACATTTTTATCTGTAGGCCTGAAAAAATGTTTCCCAGCCGGTAACAATTCGTTTCGATTATTATTTTTAGCAACTTGATTTACACTTTCCGATTTAATTTGCTCATTAATTATATCAAACGAATCCATCGCACAATCTAAAACTTTCTTTAATGAAAAGTTTTCAGCCTCGACAAATAATTTTTCTTTGATACGACTCACTCGAAGACCGGTGATAAAAACATATTTTAAATTATGTTCTAGTCTGTCTTCGAATTTGCAAAATCTAACTATCTTCCGTAATCGCGCTATAAAATCATTCACGGATTCTGTAACTTTTTGTTTCGTAGCAAAAAAAATTTCGCGTTCCTTGAACACATTCCTTTTTATACCTACATGATTCTCTAGTAATAACAATAAATTTTCGACCGTAATATCCGTAATTTTTTTTGGAAAACACAAATCAATCAATAAATCTATTGTCTCTGTGTGCAAATGAGATATTAAAACCGCTCTCTTTTTCTCAACCGAATTAATTTTGTCATCATTGACTAAGATGAACTGCTCGTACTGAAGAACGAATGTCTCCAGCTTGTCCCTCAAATGACAAAACCTAGGCAGTTCTCCTCCTTCCATTTCCACACAGATGCAATCAATAAAAGCAGAAAATAACAAACAGCACTCAACTCACGACTCTGATGATTGGATGCTGCCCGATTTCGCCCTTCCGCGAATCGTCTCTCGCTCCCGAACCCTGGTCTTCCTTCTAATGCGCCTTCCGTGAGGTCTGCACCAGGTCCCAGTTCTTCTCCTGAAGATCCGGAACTTCCGCATCCACGCCTTACGTGATACTCCTCCAGGTTATTGGCACTGAATAGCCTTATCTAGCGCCTTGATGCTTCTAGGATGCTTCTTCTGCTGCTCTTCCTTCTTCCTTGCTCCGCAATTATGTGGAGTCCACTGGCCTCTATCTCGGTCCCGATAATAGCCAATGTGATGGCTGTCCTGTTTCAGCTGCGCCAACGTGATGGCTGTCCTGTTTCGGCTGCGCCAATGTGATGACCGTGGCCGGTTATCCCATAATAATCTGGACTCCCTTTGATGGATCCAGATTCCTCTGTATATGATGATCTCAGTACAGGGTTTCAATACAATAAGAAGACGTAGGTAGTCTCGTGATGTTTATACCGGGATAAGGTACAATGTTATTCTCAGGAAGTCTGATGGTAAGAGGACGAATGGACAACAATCACACCCTTTTATACGTTCTTCATGTTGTCTCACTCATACACGCATGTCTCTTTCATACCGCAAGACATACGTTCACCACAATAAGCATTATCGTAGGTGACTTATAGATTATTATAGGTTGCATTATAATCTACCCACGTATGTACATGAAGGTAATTTTATATAATACCGGTTGTTTTCAAATTACACTGTGTTATGTTAAAGTGATTCATAATACTTGGACAAAAACTGAAAACTGTGCGCAGTTCGCACTTTTAGGCTGTAGTTTCCCAATAAACAATAAGAGTTCCGATAGAGTAAGTATTCGGAGAGTTATCGATGGTGCGAATCGTGGCGTAAAGATATATCTGAATAAAACATAATACCTAGTTCTAGCTTATAACAGTTTGAAATTTTAATACTAAGTAAGCACCTAGTCATTAAGCCAGTTGCTACACATTAAATTGAATTGATTTGTAATACCTATTTAGAAAGACAAAATTAGAACAAATAGAATCCTGCATTCATCTGTTGCATAAAACATATTATCGGCAAGCTAATTTTTGAAAACAGTTCCGAATAGAAAGTCAGAGAGTCTGGATGTTTATTTTGACAAGGGAAGACACATACTTTGGTGGATCTCCATTGACCTGTGAGCTAATACTTCGTTTAGTTTTGAGTTTAATATAATAATATTGATTTACCATTGAATATTCTCATCAATTTGAACTGGCGCCCTTGCAATAATGTTCACATCGTGAAAATCTTTTTTTTTAAACATTTGATTCTCTTTTAAACGCTACAAGCTATTGGTAGATTTTATTTGCTTCAAAGAATTTAAACAATTAAGTTTATTTTAGGCTAAACACGACCCTGAATTTAAAATATTATAATTATATTATTTTATTTATGTTATTAGAGTTCGTGTTCTGGCTTTGTTTTTTTTTTCAATGAATAATATAATTTAATTGTTTTGCCACAATTCTTTTATTTGAACTATTAATGTCTTATAAACTCTTCTTCTTCCTTGCGCTGTCCCAACTCATTGCCTAGGTAGGCTGTTGGGGTCGGCTCTTCTTGTTCTCAGGTTGTAGCTTTTTCGGTTCTGAGTATCGTCTTCATCCAGGCTGTTTCTCCAAAGTATTTTCGAGCACTGAGTCATCCAGGAGTTCTTTGGTCTTCCCTTGGATGACTGTCGATGAAGCTCCATAGACATTGCCTGCTTCACTGTGTGGTCTGATGGCCTCCGTCATATGTGCCTGTACCATCTCAACTGTCGTTCCTCCAGCTTACTGTTTATGTCCGTGACACCCAGGCTACCACGAATGCGTGAACTTTTAATTTTATCTTTTAGTGATACTCCTGCCGACCATCCATCGTCTAAGAATAGTCTGGCATATTTTTCCTTTATGTTTTATAGGCATTTTGGAGTCACACAATATTCCAGTTACGGATCTGAATTTTATCCACCCCACACCTATTATATGAGGATGAGTGAGCCCAAATACTTAAATGAGTCACAGTTGGCTAATGTTAATCCATCCAGTTGCATCGAAGGAGTTACAGCTTTTGTGTCTTCAAAAGGAATATTTAATTAATATCTTATAAACTGTTGTACTATTAATAGTATTATGATAAATTTCTTTGCGTATCGGAAATATCTATTTCAAGCACAATTACAAATTAGCACCATTCATTCAGGTGATGTGTGGAGATTGCTGTCTAACCCGATAATTATGACGTATCAATAAATGCATTCGCCTGTATGTGACAGGTGAACGGAATTAACTCGATTGTAAGAATATCGAATTAACTCTTCGACTGGTCCAATCAACCCGTTACGTTAATTTACAATTATTCCACAGTGGCGCCGGCAACGCTGAGCGAATATCAAATAGCCGATACCTACTTCGTTTTGCATTTTTGAATGCTCGGAATTGATTATAGCCGGGTTTCCAATAGTGAAACGGTCACGAGAAGTGGTAATTGAATAGTTTTCTATTGGAATTTGCAAGGATAACGAAGCGTGTAACAAATGATTAAATTGCCTTAAAATTTATAGATAAGGAAGATGTACAATATATATTTTTTAATAATTGAAGAAAAGATATTAGCCCCTAATGTGTACGCATTACAATAGTTGGGTCTTCCATACCACCATGGTGAGCAAAACAATCTAAACGTTGTTATAAATAAAAAAAACACCGTGCTTTATATTCAAATTTAAAAGTTAGCCGCAGAAAAATTAAAATTTAAACCAATTTGAAACCAAAGTTTTCGACCACAATTTGAAAATTTTTTCGAAAGTAAAATTTATTATTAATTATCTCTACCTGAAATGACGAAAACATTAGGTGATAATAAAATTTAAAATACATGTTTTTAATAAAATATGTATGTCCTTTTATTTATTTTTTTGTTAGCAGTAATTTTAGTTGAGCCGTTGGTGAGCCATTTTTAAAACTTTCGTGTGTTTGCATTCAAAAATTTATATCTAAAAAATTATATGTTTATGTTACTCGTAATAAAATTTTGAAAAGTGTTTCATCACCTTCCAAAAATGGCTTGGGGTTAACTATGGAAGAGGTTTAATTTATTCATTAAAACGGTTCCGGAGCGGCGGTACCCAAACAGGCAATTGACCAATTGAAAGTAAGGCTTTCTACGAATAAATAAAATCTAATACAAAATGATGAGGTGGAATTATTTTTTCATCAATAGATATTTACAAAAAAAAATAAAAAAAACAACATTAGGTATAAATAACAAAATAATAATTCAAAAAATTGGATTTAAATATTGAAAATGAAACATAATAAGTAGACGACGATGTTGCGTTTTTCTTAATTCCTTATTACATTGATTAAAAAAACAAAGAATTCAACTTTTTTCAACCAATAATATTCGATTCATCTCGGTAAAAGAACGTGAGGCTTCAAACATTTCCACCCCTCTTTGTACCACTTCTTTCCAAATAATTTAATTTAGCTTTGCTATCAATTGTGCTTCAAGTGATATTTAATTACGAACGCAAAAAACAACTTGAAAACAGCTTAACAGTAAGGAAAAAAACGCAAAGCATTCCAAGGTACGTAACATAAAAAGGCCCCTCTTTTAACTTAGCAAACATTTCATTCGTTTTTATTGCGTAAATTTTGTCTTTGGATGATAAAACTTCAATTAAATCTTTTAACTCATCCTGCTCTTTTATTTCAATGAACGGGGTGACCCACGAGTACTGCAAAATAAAATAAAAACAGAATTATCTAAATTACCTTTAATAAAATGGTTCTTTGACTATTCATGTTCAAGACCTCTATTTTGGCACTGGAAATTACTCAAAGACTAATAATCAAAATTATAACTAAAAAAACAACCAGATTATTAAATCTCTCAATTTTTTCAACACCTACAAGTACCATCTCTGAAAAATACACATATAAAAATACGCTGTGTCAAATACACAAATATCATTCTAAGAAGTAGCACCATGCCATGGTACGTATTGAAAGCAATAAGCAAAACACGGTTGGCCGTTTTAGTTTTATATTATATTTTATCTTTTATATTTATCGTAGTTTCTTGCACAATTATTTTCAATTTGGATGGCATTTTTACGACGAAAAATACTTCAATTTTTTATAAGAAAAACTCTCTCTTCATAACTTTTGAAGGTTATTCCCATCAATGTAATATATAACATGTGGTCAACGAATGCCCGCTCCATTCATTCCCGGCGGGATTGAACACTAATAATCTAAACGAAAATATGAAAGAGAACAAGACACAGAAAAATAGAAAAAGACAATGGTCCCAACTGGGGCTCGAAACATGATCTCTCGTTTAATACGTCCCGGTTAGGTTTGGGTTCGAGTCCCAGTTGCAACTATTGTCTTTTTCTATTTTTCTGTGTCTTATTCTGTTTCATATTTTCGTTTTAACTATTATTGTTATATTCCTCTTCAATGAAAAATACCTTAATTTATCGTAAAACAAAAATTATTTTTAATGAACAACAAAATTCCATCAGTATAGAGCGAGCGTCTGACGTCATACAATTAACACCCTTTTTGAGTTTGAAATGTTTGTGTTATGGTTTTTTTTTTATAAGAACACGTGGAATTTTTTACACATTTTTATGATCATTATTATAATTCCCACATTTTTTTGGTAGGTATTAATAATAATTATAAAAAAATCGATGCGACCTCCCTAAGCCATTGTACTATGGCCTCTATTTTCTATTTAATACGCCATGTATTTCAAAAACTTGTCAAATTAATGACCTGTTTTCCTATTTAGTTTTATTCTGTTTTTCTGTTTTCCATAATTACATTATACTTTTTTTGTCCAAATTTTTTTTGAGTCCCAACTGCTCCCATCTGGAGCCAGTGGGACTATGGCATCCCCAATCGAGGTATGTTGTGAAGCTGGAGATAGCGGGGAAGGGAAGGAGATAGATATTATAATGTGCAAAATGAAGTAAAGAGTGTTAAGAATATGTATTTTGACCGGTAATGGAAAAGTTGAGGACGCCGATAATAGGCATAATCAAGGGAATCAAAAATTTGGGTCTGGTCATGTCGAGAGTTAGAATAATAGGAGAAGTTTGAATGAATTTGAATATGTTTGCTATGACAAATATGTGTAGAGGTCCACCCGTTTTTCTTACCACTGCTGGAAAACTTCAAATTGTGATTTCATGTCAGCTTTTGAATGAACTTAAAAAATATAATAATCTTTGGAATAACATACTAACTGTCTTTACTTCGCACACCCTGTATCCTCTGCCCTTTTCCGCTTTGCAAAAAACGCTGTTAATTAACGGAACCGTTGAACGGTCTCGTCTGTGTCGGAGGCGGGATTTGTCTTTAATTAAAAATGGATCGCGGCGACAGGGTGAATAATGGAGGGAAACCCAATCGGAAAAGCTCAACTCGGCGGTACAGCCTGGGCGGGCACTGCTGCCTTCTGCCTGCTGCCTGCCCAGCACGGTGCCGAGGGTCCATCGCTCCGGTGCGGCATGGCGCTCTTCTTCATAGTTTTTCCAATCCTCAAAGGGGCATGAAAAATGATTTATTTGGGCAATGGTAGAGAGATGCGATGAAAAAATGGATGATGCATCATTGTGTCTCTATTATGTCAGTCGTGTTGTGATGGGATGCATAACACATAAGTCACATCATGTGGATGCAAACGCGGAGTTGTGATCAACTTCCAATCATATTGAATACTTGGAGCAGGTGGATGAGTTTGTGTATCTGGGTAGTATGTTTACGAGAGATGGGAAAGCTGATAGAGATATTGAAAGAAGTGTGAATGCCGGTAACTCCATTAATGGAGGACTGAATGATGTTGGCGCTAATAAAAAAAAAACTGTCAAAAGAAGCGAAGCTAGCAGTCCACAATGGAGTCCTGGTACCTACCCTGATGTATGGTAGTGAGGCATGGAACTGGCAGAGGAAGGATGAAAGTAAACTGAATGCTGTTGAAATGAGATCCCAGAGGCGTATGCGTGGTAAAACATTGTATGATCGTGTGAGAAATGTGGATATCCGCAAAGAATGTAAGGCTGATGTAAGCGTAATGAGTAAGATTAAGAAAGGGACTCTCAGATGGTTTAGGAATGTAGAGCGAATAAACGAATAAAGTTGTGTAAGACGAATATACGACGCAAATGTGAATGGTAGAAGAAGTCGGGGACGTCCAAGAAGACATGGCACGATCAAGTGAATCAAGTACTTGAGTCGGGCCATGTCAAAAGTCAGAATAATAGAAGAGAATGTATGAGACGATGTATGAATGTGAGTGGGGCAAATAGTGTGTGCCAAGACCGAGTTGTTTGGTGGTCCGTCCTCTCTGCCTACCCCTGCGGGGAAACGGCGTGATGGTTAGTTAGTTAACTTCCAGTCAGATGATCGACACAGAGGTTGGTGGAGACAGACGGTGGTGAATCCTCCAGGTTAATGCTTGACACAGTGGATAGTGGAGATGAACCTGTAAAAACGTGCGCGGCGGGTGAGCACTAGACTGATTGTGAACGCAGCGGCGGCGTTTATACAGGCGCGCGGAGTCGGGAAAGTTCCAAAAGCTGTGGGTAGACCAGCTCGTCTTCGTCACAAGTCTTGAAGCTTCTAGGCCACCACGCTTGCGGCGCATACTAGAAATCTTACGGATTCCGCTGCGCATGCCTTGTATTATTTTAGTAGCGCAGCGCTTCATTAAGCTAAATATTAATGACAATTATATGCGGGACATGTGAAATGCAATGTCATCTTTAAATAAAAATAAAAAAATTAAATAGATAACAAAATAAGGAAATAGATTATGTAACAAATAATAACGAACAGAAATGTAGATAAATTATTTCATAAAATGTGCATCTACCATATGTATGTAATCTATTATTCTTATTTAAATGTACCTACACTCCCCTTTCATCCTCAAGCAAATGCTTTTAATGTAAGAGCAGTACAAATCATGAGTTAAAAACTTGTAAGACACCTACCTCGTATTTAAAATATAAATGAAGTTATGTAATGTAAGTAAAATTAAAATTGTAAATAATAGGTACGTGCATAAAAATTGCAAAAGATTTTTGCAAGAAGAATAATAATTTTTTTTATATTTAATTAAATGAAGACACTATTAGCGAAACTCAATCGAAAATCTGGAGAAGGAAAAATCAGAAAAAAGACGTTGGCACTTCTGGGATTCGAAAAACCTTCGGCTTTTCACATAGCTCTAACAACTTAGCTAAGGTGTCTATATCCGATTCGGTCATCTTTAACTGTATTATACTTCAACTAAGAACTACCAACTTTATCTTCATTTTATTAGCGCACATTTTAGTGGCTGCTATCTTTATGGATGATTACAAGATTCAATCCCGAATTAAATGCTATCTAGATAATGTTTGGATAACTTTGTATCCATTTTATTTTATTTTATTTTATTTTTATTTTATTTGGGAGACCAACAGTGTACATTCATAACAGAGCATAATAGTAATTAAGTGACAATAATTGAACCATTTAGAGGTTTCCACATGGGTATTGTATACAAGTGTTGTGGTTCCATAGATATTTGCTAAAGAAGAAAAAAAATTACATTTCAAGAGACAAGTTAATTAGGGGGGAATAGGGAGGGGGTAGGATGGGGGGGGGGGGGAGAATGGGTTAGGTTGAGGTATAGTTATAAAAATATGAGTAAACAAAAAATTAAAAGAGAAAAAAAAAAAGAATTTAATATAATGGTGACTGGTGGTATTAGAAATTATTGTTGTTATAAAGTGTCGAGAGAGTGTCTGTGTGATTTTAAGGAATGTGGTGCAGAATTAAATATGTCAAATGTTTTGTATTGTGTGTTAAAAGTATTGGACGCACGATAGATGAAAGAGTTCTGCTTAGAATTAGTATTACACCGAGGGAGGCTGAGAATCATGTCTGACCTGGTTCGTCTGTTAGGAACTCGTATCTGTATACGTTGTAGGAGTTCTGGGCAATCAACGACGGATCTGGCTATTTTTTGGAGAAAGAGTACATCGGCCGAGTTTCTTCGAACTTCCAATGATAGTATATTAAAGTGCGCGGCTGAATCTTGGTGACTTAGGTGTGGGCGGTAGCTCCGGAAATCTAAGTATCGTAGAAAACGATTTTGAACACGTTCTAGAATTTTTACATATGATATGTATTGCGGGTTCCAAACTTGTGACGCGTATTCTAGTAAGCTGCGGACATAAGCAAAATATAGGATTTTCATTGTTCTAAAGTTATTGAATTTTTTACATGTCCTAAGAATGAATCCTAACATTTTAGAGGCTTTTGATGTGACTGAGTCTATATGCATATCAAAAATAAGCTTAGAGTCCAAAGTCACTCCCAAATCTTTGACTTCAGTTTTGTTGATTAATATTGAGCCGTTCAGATTATATTCATCGATAATGATATTTTTATTTCGTGTGAAATTCACGACGAAACACTTTTTAACATTAATTTTAAGGGTATGCTTTGAACAGTAAACATTAAGACGGTTTAGATCCTCCTGCATTTTTTGACAGTCAGCAAAACATCTGATAGGATAAAAAACCTTCATATCATCTGCGTAAAGTAAAGTTTTGGAGTATTTGAAACATTGGCCTATATCATTGATGTAAATATTAAATAGTAACGGTCCCAATAGAGATCCTTGAGGCACACCTGATGGTACGGTTACCCAGTCCGATTTAAAGCCACCCACAACTACGACTTGACTACGGTTCGATACATAAGATGAGAGCCATCTGAGAAGGTCACCGTGGACGCCGATTTGCATAAGCTTGCGTAATAATATGTCGTGATTCACTAGGTCAAAAGCTTTGCTATAGTCCGTATATATTGCGTCAACTTGTATACGTTGATCCATATAATCTTGAAAGAACTCTGTGAATGCTATTAGATTGGTTGTTGTTGATTTTCCACTCATAAACCCATGTTGGTTAACATTGAGTAAGGATTTCAAAGCGGGAAACATTTGATCATATATTATTTTTTCAAACACCTTGCTGAATACACACAATTTTGAAATAGGACGATAGTTTTCAATGTCAGATTTTTGCCCGGTTTTGAAAATGGGTGTTATGAAGGCAGTTTTCCAAGTATTAGGTACCACACCCTCTTTTAAGGAGCGATTGAATATAATTGATAACGGCTTAGAGAGACTGCTTGCACATTTCAGGATGAAGAAAGGGGGAATTTGATCTGGGCCTGCGCTTATTTATTTATAATATGCGTCTTCTATTGACTTTTCTTCAAGTCTAGGATGAATTTTTTTTTTTAAACCATATGAGTAAAACCTTAAATTGTAAAATTGAATTAAATGTCGACAATATTAGAATGGTAGAAGAAGTCGGGGACGCCCGAGGAAGACATGGCACGATCAAGTGATTCAGATACTTGAGACGGGCCATGTCAAGAGTCAGAATAATTGAAGAGTATGTATGAGACGATGTATGAATGTGAATAAGGCAAAGAGTGTGTGCAAAGACCGAGTTGTTTAGCGGTCCGTCTTCTCTGCCTACTCCTGCGGGGAAATGGCGTGATGGTTAGTTAGTTAGTTAGTTACGACAATATTAGCGAAACTCCATCGAAAATCTGGAGACAAAATCAGAAAAAGATATTGGCCCCTCTGAAACTCAAACCCAGGATTTTCCATTGAGCATCGCTAATATTGTCTTCCTTTAATTAAATATTACAATTAAAATAAATAAAAAGTTAAGTTTAAAATATTGAAATTATGTATTATTACTGTGAAAGTTCCTCTAATGGAGGTTTTTGACAAATTATTTTTTTTGTGTTGGGGCGTTAAACCAACCGAATGCCACTTTTATGAGAGCATTTCAGGAGTTAAGTAGCCGCATCGGAAGTTGGCCGCCTTATGCTTTATGCTTCATTGTTGCATACAAATAATGTATTCTACCTGACATAAGCATTTCGCTAACATTGCAAGACCTCGTTAACCGAAACATCGTCTAAAAGCATTGTTGTATTGAACTGTTATAATATTCCATTGTGCTTGGGATCCACAGGTGATCCGTAGTGGATCAACAGGCCTGCCGTGTAGAGTTTTGTGTAGATCTCATTGAATTCATTCTCTTCACAGGACTGGTTTAGCTGTAGAACCTCGATGTCAATACCCGTTCAAATAATGCTGATGGCCTGCTTCTCGTGATCTCACGATTTTATATGAAAACAATAAATAATTATTATTCTTCACAATTGATTACAATTCTTTAGGGACTATCTTATAGGAAATCCAAATGCCTGGTTCCAGCAAAACAATTTATTTAATCCAAAATTTTGTATGTTTGGTGCTTTGTGAGTTCTAAAGAATTTGGGTAGGAAGGATGTAAATAGGAAAAAATAGGGTTTGGAAACATTAGACTTTGTTAATCGTAATTATTTGCTATTTAAATAATAATAATATTTAAATAATAATTAATATTCAGAAAACTATTTCTGAAAAAATAAGAAAATATACAGATTTAGGAAATGAAATTAAAAGAATTTGGCATTCTCAGACTATAAAAATATTACCATTTGTTATTTCGGCTACTGGCATTATACCTAGCTCTCTCATTCAAAATTTAGGCGTATTAGATTTGTCAAAAAATTTGTACATAAAAATGCAAAAGTCGGTCATTTTAAATACATGTAGGATTACGAAAGATTTTTTAAATATTTATATTGAGGGATCAGTAGGATTTATCGGACCAGTTAGGATTTCATCAGAGCCGAACCCTCTGATATGAAAATATCTGGAGTCGGTGAAATATTTTCCCATTATGTTTCTGGTGGATTTACGTATTGTTCTTGTATTGTTTTATTCTTATATAGTGCACTTACATTGCGTTCATTTACTAGATATTCATTTGTGGAAAAGTGTGTGGAAGGGTTTAGTCTTTCATTTGGGAAAGATTCAACCCGGACATAAAATCTGGAGCACCGTAAAATAATGTTTTATTCCAGGATGTGGGGAGGATAGTGCAATCCCACACGTCCCATATAGAACATACATATTTTGTACAACAGATAAAGTTAAGAAAAAAAAAAAGTATGCGATAATAGAAATAATCAATTATCGAGGCGCTCGGGCCAAGCGCTCGCTCAGGAGTGGCGCTTGGTGCTGGAAGGCTGCGATCACCACTGTGTTATCGGAGGCCATTAGCCGCATCCTGGTACCAGTGACGCGGTGTCTCATCAGACCGGCAAATCCGTGTAGTCCTAACTCCGTAAACATTGTAGATGCGCTGCTGAATCTTCTGTATCCAAATATAATTCTGCAAGCATCATTATATTGGATCCGGAGTCGTTCTATTGAGCTGGTTCGGTAGTGACACCATGTTTCACACGTATGTTTTACACGTACGTTTCACACGTTTAAAGATATTGCACCAGTTTTTCAATTTTCCGGGTACAGAGGGACTGTAATTTTCTTAAGAAGGGGCATTTACTAAGAGTATGAACGTTTAATTTTTACACTTTAAGCACATTTACATAATTTAGTATCGCATTAACCGCAATTTTTCTGTTATTGAAATAAACACTGTTTCTACGATGATGGATATTCTATTTGGAAGGCGGTGTGGGTTCTCCGCCCCGAAAATCATTTATTGGATAACAAACTCTCCTTCCATGGGTCACCTCAAGTGGTTCGCTATGTTTGATAAGAGGGCTAGGTGGTTAGCAGGGGTGCCCGGGTTCATGGGGTGAGGTTTGTATAGGTCTTGATGGCGGATGCGTTCGCCGACCAACTGCACGGCGGATCGAACCGGAAAATACTAGATGAGGGAGACCATTAGAACTCTCCAGCCGGACTCTCTTGGAGGGATGGATTCATATGTCCGTCCCTACTGGACATATTGACCTCCAGATTCATACCCACCACTCATATTTTTTTCCTTCCCAGAACTTCCTCCCTTTCCTTTCCCTAAAAAGATCCTCTGTTAGGAAGTGGTTGGGACCTTTCTTCAATTTAAAAGCATTCCGAGAGTTTTCACCGAGTTATTTTATTTACCGACTTTTTAGTTTAAAACATGATTAAACACTTCAACACTCTATAATTATGTGTACATCTTGCAAAAGTAAATCCGGGCCGGTTCCCCTTTCTTTAACTAAAATCCAAACAAGCCTTTGTTTACTTTTTATAATATTAGCGACAAAAAGATAGGCAGAAAATACAAGAAACACCCCATTTTCATCTTACAGTCCTGACACGAGCGCCACCTGGACGCACAATAGAAACCTGAATTACCGACATATAACCTGTCGGTAAATAAATTAGATAATAAAAAAACTGCAGAGGGCAGTAACTGCACCAATTCAAAAAAAAAATTAACACCCTCCGCACAGCGTCTCTAAAGTGTGACAAATTATGGTAAAAAAAAACAAATTTTGTTGACGCCTCACAGACCGAAGGAAGATATACGCAGTTACGTGACTACAATAGGAGTAAGTAGTTGAATCAAATCTCAGCGGGTCCAAGACCATATCGCTAAGCTGCCGACTGGGGACAAGTTGGTAATATTGAGACAATTAACTTTCATGATTTCTTGGAAGTAAGTTATTTCCGTGAAAAGCCATTTGCATAATACGACAATGAAGAGGATTTTGTGGTGTTTACTGTTAGTTGTATTAACGGATATTACACGGATTCCTTTTCAGACAGAAAAGTAGAATAAATATGCCTGTATTGTGATGTTTGTTCTTTTACGTTTGAGAGCTTTACAAAATAGTACATTTTAGCTAAAATTATGTGCAACGTAGTTATATAGAAAGACATCAAAAAAATCTTAGTCAGTAAGCTTTTGCTTTACGAAAAATGCGTATTTTTGGGGCCCAAAATCATAGGTCAAAGTGGCTATTTCAAGTTTGATTTACCTAAATTTCTTTGTCGTTTCTGAAGGGTCTTTCATGAAAACGAAGGAGTAAACCTGGATTTGGAAGATACCCATGTTTTAGGAAGGAGGAAAGGATGTGACTCCAATAATGAAGAATTAATTTAATATTATCTTTTTTAATCGCTTTAAATAATTTGAATTACTCAGATTATTTATTACTAGCAGCCCGCTGCCTGAATTAAATATTTGAATTTCTCGGCTTTCCTCTACTATAATAAGCACGTTTTATAAATATACAATATATCTCATTTTATAAATATACACCTTCCTCTTGAATCATTCTATCTATTGGTGAAAACCGAATGAAAATCCGTTGCATGGTTTAAAAGATCTAAGCGCACAAACATTTTGAGCGACTTATATACTATGTAATGATGATACAGTTCTGCAAATTTTGCTTTGATTTTAATGTCAATATTGGAAAAATTCGTAATGAATGGAATAATCTACGGATTAAACCAAATAAAATAAAAAGATTTCTTTAAACTTTTTTTACATTAGTTCCACTCAGGAGGCCCTGCAGAAAGCAATTTCCCTCGAAGCCTACATCAACTTTGGGGATGTTGTGGAGAGGGTCTTTTTAGGTAAATGAAGAAAAGGAAGATTTGAGTGGTAGAGGTAGGAAAAGGCATGAGTACTGGGTAGGAATCTGGGGGTCAGTATATCCAAGAATGACGGACGTATGAATCTATTCGTCGTCCCGCAGCGGTACAAGGCGATGATGGGCCAAAAGATTCCGGGTGGGGAAGTCATAAGGTCTCCCTCAACCAGTCTCTCCCGATCCGGCCCGCTACGCTGAGTGGGCAAACGCATCCCCCACCAAGACCTAGACAAATCTCACCCCATGATTGTTACAAGTTATTATTAATGGAAAATTGTAATCTCGATTATTATTGCCTTGTATTGTGCGGTGTACATATAAATTTAGCGAAAGCTATCAGTTATCTACTTAACTTAATTGTTACATCATGAACTCATATTTTCAATTTAACTATTTTTAAAACTGAGAATTTTCTGGGTGGACAGTCAGTGTGGAGATATTTTGTAAATTTTCTAAAAATAAAATAAATAAATATAATCATAGTAATTTCCCATAATAACGCTTCACACAAAAAAGCGACCTCATTAACTTTTCGTAAATATGTTGGTATACTCTCACAAAACAATAGCGTTCCCAGTGCAACGTAGATAAGATATTACTATTCGTTGATTACTCATTCGCGAGCTAAATAGCAATTAAAAATAATTTAAAACTCTCCGTCTGATGAAAATAAGTTAACGATAATTTTAAAAGTTCAGAAAGCTAAAACTTTGCATATTTTATGAGGCCAGAGTTCCCCGTTCGAGAGTTTCCACCACTTCAGCGCAAATGTACATACATATACTGCTTTATGTTGAAGATATTAACTGAATCAATTAAATTAAGTATTATTTCTGCTTCTTAGGAGCTCACATCCCGCTTGATATAAAAAAGTGATTTTTTTCAATACCTACGATAAAAATAATAATTTGTATAGAAACTTATGCAAAGCAGGTATTTAAAGCTCGCTGAAGGAATTTAATTGAATTTGGAGCCTTAACTGGTAACTGCAAATACGCGAGAAGATGTTTAAGTCGATATTATTACCAGCTCCTGCCCAGTAATGCCAACCCCTGCCAAGTTGTACCTACCCTTGCCAGCTTTGCCACCCTTTAAGTTAATGTTGAGATTTGCAAGCTCTCGACTCCCGCGCCATTCAATTTTCAATTTGTAGTTGAATTTTACTCAAGGTTTTATTTTACAGTCGTCGTAATAATCGCAATGTTAAATTAAATTTTATTTAATGACCCTTTGTGAATTTGTCTTTAATTTCTTGTACTATTTTAAGCAGAAAACTTCTTCTAAATTTTTTTTTTGTGTCTTCCTAAAATCTTCCTTAAAAATTTGTAAGTACAATCCAAGTATAACCGAATACAATGGTGATAGACATTCAGAAAATTTTTTGCTTCAGTTTTCCACCAAAGAGCTATTTTGACGTAGAAAATTAAGATTTAGAAGTCATAATAAGAAAACATTCTACCTGTTGAGACAGATAATAAATAATGCTGTGAAATAATTATAAAAATAATATTATAATGGACTTCAGTTTTAAATCAGCTCACAAAAAATAAGAAAAATTCAATAATGTACACAGATCAACCAAACTTTTTTTAAAATACTATAATAAATATGTTTTTCATTTAATTAAATGAAGACAATGTAAGCGAAACTCAATCGAAAATCTGGAAACAGAAAAATCAGAAAAAGATATTGGCACCTCTGGGACTCGAACCCAGGACCTCTCGCTTTCCGGGCCAACGCGCTAACCACTGCGCCAAGGTGTCGATACCAAATTCGGTCACTTTTAACTGTATCATACTTCGACTAAGAACCACCCACATTATCTTCATTTTCTTAAAAATGCTAAGAAATTTTTTCCATAGGAAAGCTGATAGTTCAGAAATGCACAAAATAATATGCAAGGCAGATAGAAATATTTCACCATTAAATTTATACGACGAGAATGCCAGCATTCTTATAAATACCAACCAGGAATTATTAGATTCCTGGTCAAATAAAATTCTTCACGCAAAACACTTCAATTATCTCAACCAAACATATGTTGACAAATTTTCGTCAAACAAATGGTTGAGTATTGGAGAGTTGAGCGCAGAAATAGAAGGCTTTATGCTTGCCATACAAGATAGAGTCATTAATACTAAAAATTATAGGAAGCATTTCATCAAAGATGCAAATCAAATTGATGATTTATGTAGAAAATGTTTGGCTTTTCCGGAAACTATAGAACATATTATATCGGGATGTTCTGTATTAGCGCCGTCCGAGTATACATTTAGGCACAATCAAGTTTTAAAAATAATTCACCAAAGTTTGGTAATTAAACATAACTTGATTGACTGCCGTAATGTACCATATTATGAATATGAACCAAATTCATTTTTAGAAAATGAATTTTATAAAATTTATTATGATAAAACTATTCTGACAGACAGAACAATTAGTCATAATAGACCCGATATAGTTTTACATGACAAAATTAAGAAAATAACTTATATCATTGATGTCGCTATACCAAATTCTTGTAATATTCAGAAAACTGTTTCTGAAAAAATAAGAAAATATACAGATTTAGGAAATGAAATTAAAAGAATTTGGCATTCTCAGACTATAAAAATATTACCATTTGTTATTTCGGCTACTGGCATTATACCTAGCTCTCTCATTCAAAATTTAGGCGTATTAGATTTGTCAAAAAATTTGTACATAAAAATGCAAAAGTCGGTCATTTTAAATACATGTAGGATTACGAAAGATTTTTTAAATATTTATATTGAGGGATCAGTAGGATTTATCGGACCAGTTAGGATTTCATCAGAGCCGAACCCTCTGATATGAAAATATCTGGAGTCGGTGAAATATTTTCCCATTATGTTTCTGGTGGATTGACGTATTGTTCTTGTATTGTTTTATTCTTATATAGTGCAATTACATTGCGTTAATTTACTAGATATTCATTTGTGGAAAAGTGTGTGGAAGGGTTTAGTCTTTGGGAAAGATTCAACCCGGACATGAAATCTGGAGCACCGTAAAAAACGCATATATTATTGGCTGCTATCTTTATGTATGATTGCAAGATTCAAACCCGAACTAAATGCTCTCTAGATAGTGTCTGGATAAATCTTTATCCATTTTATTTGATATGCGACATCTATTGACTTTTCTGCAAGTCTAGGATGAATATATAATTTTTATTTTTAACTTTATGAGTAAAACCTCAAATTGTAACATTAAATTATTTAATTAAATGAAGACAATTTGAGGTTTTACTCATAAAGTTAAAAATAAAAATTATATAATATGTTTTTCCTTCGAAATTAATAGAATACTTAGTTTTTACCACTTTTATTGTTTATAAAAACCAACTATTTTCATTAGCAATGCTCACTTTCTCAGGGTTTACTTAAAACTAATATAAATAATAGACATAGACAATGGTGTCAATGGAAAGGTGAGTATGGGTAGAGGGAAGAGGGGCAATAGGGAACAATTTACAAAGCATATCAGCTTTGTGGGTACTGTGTGGAGGTTCTATACAGGAAAATGAAGTAGAGAAATTCTGGGAAGGATAAATATGTTAGGGATGTGTAGGAATCTGGAGTCAATTTGCCCACAAGTGACGGACATATGAATTCATCCCTCCTTCTGGTGTGCAAGGCGATTGGTCGAAAGAATCCGGATAGAAAGATCAAAAGATCTCCCTCAACCAGTCTTTCACGATCCGTTGCGCCACGCTAAAATGGGCAAAAGCATTCGTCGCCAAGACCTAGACAAACCTTACCCCGTAAACCTGAGCACCCCGCTAAATCACCAAACATAACAACTTGGGTGACCTATGGCAGAGATATTGGTTATGAAATAATTTTTTCCCGGGGAACGCGGTTAAACTAGGTCCAAGTCGGTAGTGATTTCTTGCTATACTTATGAAACTGGAATGGCCACGGAAAACGCCAGTTTCGTAAAAATATATTCAGGGAAAAATAATGAGGTCACCAGGAGCGTTTATAACGAGTCAATATTATTTTACGCCTCGAGTTTCACAACAAACACTTTTTTCTGCGAAGCGTTATTATACGATATTACTAAAATTATACTAAATAAGCCTTT
Source organism: Limnephilus lunatus (assembly GCA_917563855.2). Taxonomy (NCBI): domain Eukaryota; kingdom Metazoa; phylum Arthropoda; class Insecta; order Trichoptera; family Limnephilidae; genus Limnephilus; species Limnephilus lunatus. The sequence goes on from OU830594.1 coordinate 83,359,660, forward strand.
AAGATGCCGGTACTTGCCTTATCCAATCCTTAATGTGTTTTTTTATTAGAGTCGTAAGTTTGGAATACAATCTAATCAAATACAATTTTTTTGCTTTCAGGAGCTGAAATTCAGGATTGAAGAAAACCAAGTGAAAAAAAACCTTAATTTAGATTATAAATAAAAAAATTATAACCTCACATTCAACTAAAAAAATAAAGCTTTTAGTTTAAATCTGTGAGGTTAGCTTGTTAAAGAATCATAGATTTGAAATCAAGTGAAATTAACAAAGAAGTATTGTACCTTTTATTTAATTAAAAAAGTTGATTTGGTTATCCGTTGACTTTTTGCCGTGAAGTTAACTAGTTGTTTTGACTGAATTGACTGATATTAGGTTCGTGTTAAGTTGTAGTGTAAAACACAGTGTGAACATGCAATGCTCCCTCGCTCCGAGTGTGGAGCTCTAGGGGTGCGGTGAACTGACCACACGGCAAACAGAACTACCCCTGAGGTGCAGCCTTAGCTTCAAGGCTTTCCCGCTGGACCGTGGTAGCTGAATAATGAAACAATGAGGCTTTCAAGGAAGGTGCTTCCAGGCTCCGTGCTCCTGTTCCTGCAACTGTGCGGTATGTATTATTATTTCTCCACGCGATGTTCATTAGTTTCCGTTGGCTCTGTTATTCTATGTGAGTTATAACACGTTTTGTTCTCACTTTATAGGGCTTACCCCCTGTTACAAAGGGGGGGGGTGATTGTGACTCAACTTTAGTGCTTAAGCTCGGTAAATGAAAACTAGTTACTTTGGGAACAAAGTAGTGAAAATATTCCAGGTTTAGGCTAATTACCGTAGATTGTAAAGTTCATTGTTTAGTAATAGGAGGATTTATATTACTAATGAGGATTTATGAGTACTCTTAAAAGGAGTACCCTTTAAATAGGAGTAACCTTCAAAGTGTAGGTATTTTTTATTAAATACACGCTGAATTCCCAGGATTTGTACGGGGTTTACAGAGTTTTTCGAAATCTATTGTAAAATTGTGACCTTCCTCTTGTTTTAAAGGTAAAGTAAGCAAAATTTCATCAGTTTAGAAATAAAATGTAGATTTTCATATGAATCAAATTAACGCCGTCGGACTTGGTTTCTATCCACCACAGATAGGTACTCTTATTTATATTAATATAATATGTTTACATGACAATTTCTGTTGCACATTATTTTCATGATTATTATTAAGATATAAATGTTTTTAAGGTTCTTTTAGATATTAAAAATAGATAATGACTTGGAAAATAAATATAACATCTCGCCAATGCCAAAACTAGCCTAATTTTGTGATAAAAAAAGTGAATATTGTACAATATTGACGCTTGTCAATGACCTCGTAAAAGAGAGCGTGCCTTGATAAATAATCTGAAAAAATATTCACAGTCATCTATGAAATTTATTCTTTTCATGGTGTTTAACCACAGTTTGTTGAAGCTTTCGAAAAGTGAATCTACTGTCGACTGCGAGTGAAAATAATTAATTTTCCATTCTAAACTTTGCGTTTGATTTGAACACTTTTTTTAGGATTACTTTAACGTCCGTTAATTTAGTATTTGTTGTAAAAAAGGGTTAACTTATTGCGTGGTAATAACGACTTATGTCCAAAAAAAACTCTGAAATACGAATTATATTAATACTTTATACTTTATACACCATACAAATAAAAATCCTAAATCTTTCAAATGTGGATCAAACAAAATACTTCGATTTTCTTACTTTAGAAAAAAGAAGACGATCTACTGAATCCATACATTCATAAAACGTATTCACAACTATCTTGAAAAAACTCATTGTCTATGAAATATTCACATTATTTAGGGAGTCGTCGTAAAACTTTTTTTTTTACATCGTGAGTTATTTAATAGAAATATACACAATTTCAATCCAATGTCCAATGTCTTGAATGTCGTTGAATATATCTCACATTTTAAAAAATGAATTGCTAATTTTATTAACTATAAACTAATATGAAGTCATTGCAAATAGTAGTATTTAAACTAAAAAAACGTAATTGCTTTTTTAATTTTTTTTTTTTTTAATTTCTTATTTCTTCTCTATCTCTGTGCTGTATCCTTACTTTGTTGTTTATTTTATTTTGCTGATTATTATTTTCCTGTTACTTCACTAGTAGCATCTCCACCTAGTAACGGCCTTAGATGTCCTCCGTGGTCGAGGAGAAAAGCTCGTGCCTCGCAATCCGAAGATCGCGGGATCGATACCGGCGTGCGCAAAATTTTATTGTTATTTTTATTAATTTGTGTCACTTTACAACTAATTCATTTAAAATTATATTTAGTACATTTGCGGCACGTTCCAGAGTAAAAGATACTCTTAGTATCGTCCTGGTGTAAGACCACCATTCAGAATAGAAATGTTTCTTGAAATGACTTTAGCCGTGTTTTATGACCAGATCTCAATAGCTAGATACTTCCCCACGTTCCTCTTCCCCATTTCCCCCCCCTCGCCACTACCTTAAGACTCACAACCTAACCCAACTGAGGATGCCATAGTTTCATTGTCTCCAGACGAGAGCAGCTGAGAATGCGGGGTATTCACATAAAAAAGCTAAACCTTGATTTACTCATTCTGTGACCATTTTTAATAGGGGGATAATATCTTTTCTCATTCCAATGGCAGTTTCATTAACGTAATAATTGTTAACAGTGTTTAAAAAATGTAAAAAAAAATAATATAAATATGACAGAAATAAATACGTGAGTAAACATAAAAACTTTTCTTTCAAACTAAGTTCTGCCACGATATTGTGAAATGTTAGTTTTCCTATCTACTAATTAAATAATTAAACCATGATTAATTAATTGGTTGAACAAACTTCCACGATTAAAACTAAAACTGGTAGTAAGGTACCCATTTTTAATTAGAAACACGAGTTCACAATTCGTTTAAAACTTTCTGTTTGCTTTTCAAAAGAGATTTCGGTATTCACATTGAATAATTATTGCACGACGTAGAAAGCTCAACAAAAGGATAAAATGGCGCATGATATTTATAATGTCACGTTCACGAAAGCACATCTTAAATTCTCTACTGACAGCAATTGAAACTTTGTAGGTAATTTAATAAATAAACCATTGCGCTATTTTCCCACAGATGTTATATAAAATGATTTATATTTTGGCCTAATCCTAGACCAAGCAACTAACTATGTTTTTCCATATTCCGTGCTTCATTCAAATTCATGCTTACTTTTCCATTATTTCTGACATGATTTAGAGGCGGGTATGGATACCGGCGCAGTGATCCGGGAACCATTTATTGGATAACCAACACCTCCGTCGTTGGTCACCGCAAGTGATTCGCTACGTTTGGTGACTTAGCAGGTGTGCCCGGGTTCATGGTGTGAGGTTTGTCGGGTATTGACGGCGGATGCATCCATCCACTAGTTGCAAGGCAGGCCAGATAAAATAGAATGGTTGAGATCTTTGACTTCTCCATCCGTACTTTCTCGGAATATCTCGAGGAACGGATTCACACGCCCGTCATTCCTGGAAACACTGACCCCCAGATTCCTAACTACCCCTCATACCCTTTCCTTCCCAAAACTTCCCCTCTTTCCTTTCCTAAAAAGAACCTCCACACAGTATCCCCAAAGTTGATATATGCCCTGAGGGGAATTATTTTTCTCAGAGTCTCCTGTATGGAGCCTAAGTTAAAAAAATAAATTAAATGACAGACTCAAATTTTCTTGTTGCAATTTTTCTGGGCTCTATGACAGTTTCATGTCATACACAACAAAAGTTGATGTCATCTAAGCCCTTCTTTACTTAATTATTTTCTGCTTGCTTTCATGGAATTAACTTCATTTTCCGTTTTATCGTACAAGTATACCGGAGATCTCATTTTTTGTACTTCAATAGCTAGAATCAATTATGATTCAACCAGCATTTGTATCGGAACTTCACTATGGACAACTAGCCTCAGTTTCTCTGATAACTTAACTTTTACTTAGATGAAGGTAAAATAATCACGTAACGATGGGGGTTCAGTTGTTACGACCTACCGTTAACCGAACATCGCCCATCTTTACCCGGCAGTCAATCATTTAGTATTGTAAAACAGTAAAAGTTAAGCTATTTCCAATAAAATACGCCTTTTACTACTATACTCACGGTTGTTTGCGTCAAGGTATTTAAAAAAAATTATTGAGGTGGGGGGGGAGGGGGAGTAATTTCGTTGGAATTGGGTAGATATTACTAAGGACCGCTTCAACGGGAAGCTAAACTAAATTTAAATTTAACTGTCAGTTAAAATAACAGGGTTGTTAAATATGACCACACGTTGTTTCAAGTGTACTTTTGCTAAAGTAATAGTAAATAGTGTGACCAGTCTAAACATAAGACAATTCCTTGAAATTATGTGAAAAAACGCAAATTTGATGAGGCCACACCGAATTATAATTTGAAAACAACAGCAACTGTCAAAATTTCCAGCTGTATTTTGTTTCGCTTCGTTGTAGGATCGGACAGATTTGTACTTGTAAATATATTTGTATTTCAAAATAAATGTATCTCTCCTTCCAGATCGTCCTAAATAACCATATTATTAAAACGGTTTCGAAATATTTTCGGTTTTCGCTGGATTTTTCTTCTTCTTCTGTAATATTAATCATGATTAATAATCAATGATTAAGCAAGCAATTTAATACCATACCTCCAAAAGAACTGTTAAAAATAGCTAAGTAACTATCGGTTTTTTAAAAATAAAAGCAAAAGTTAAAAGTAAAGTAAAACGGGCAGTTAAATTATTGAAAAAGGCATTTTGATGATTGTTTTGTCTCTACCTAGCTTTGAAACAGACTATGAATATCTTAAATAGCAATTCAAAAATTAAATGGTTCTTATTATATAATGTAAAAAATACGATCATACGGATCACACAAAACTGCCGTTCAAGGTAATTCAATTACAACCCCCTCCCCTCCTCCCCCACCCTGCAGTGCAGGGATATTAATCTAACTAAAATAATCGATCACTGCATTCAATCAACTTTCTATATTCAATCTTCCTGCATCACTCACAGACACACTTCCTACAATTCTTCCCATCCAATTGATTAGTCAGACATCTCCGAGAAATGAAATTTGAGTTGAGTATGCATTTATATCTACTTGGTACATTACTCAGATTACTTTAAACACCACCACATCATTTATATATTGCACAAAAACTTATAGTGAATGAAACAATACGTTGACATTATCTGGGTAACTAGTAGAATATTTAAAAAAATATCATACTAATAAACCAGAACGGATGCTCTCCGATGTATATAAAACACAAACACGTGTAAATAATATTTGATTTATTATGGCGAGCATTCTAACATTGCTTTCCTCATTATCGCAAAACTTCGTATTTAGAGATGTGTGACTAAACAATTGACGATCAATACTGTTTTTAAAAAGAAAGACAAATATCCCGGGTTTCGAATAAACAAATTTTTTTTTATAACTTCCATAATTATAAGCGAAAGCTGGGTGGGTTTCCGAGGAATTTATTCTATGATGGAAAACACACAGTAGATAATTATCTCTTCGAAGAAGTACAACAAATTTTAATTACAGTATTCCTTGAAATGATTGTAAGGGGTCAATGTCAATAGCCAGATGATTCTCGATCTTCTATTCCCCGTATTTTCTCCTAACCACTTCCTTTAGTCTCACAACATTCCCTTAATTAGTTATGTAGCTTGTAATATCAATGACTTAAATATTGTGAAATATTCACATATGTAAGGCGATGGGTTCGAGATAATTCCGTTGAAGAGGTTAAATGGTCTGCCTTAATCACTCTCGACAACCCTCACCACGTGAAACTGGTAACAAATGTAGCGAACTTCTTGGGGTGACCTGTGGAGAGGTGTTGGTTGTACAGTAAATGGTATTTAAATATTTTTTACGTATTTAAGCCGCCACCACCCGAATTTCCACCGATTTCTAACATACCTCCCTTAAACATTTGAAGTTTTTAAGCTTCTAAAAAAATATATGTTATTTTTGAAGATAATATCTATACATTTCTCATGCCGAAACGTAAATTATATGAAATTCGCTCGATAGAAAAAAAATGCAAAGTATGCTAGGAAAATTATTATAAACACGTTTGTTTCAGTTATTTTACATGTTTACATGTGAAAAAATTCACAATGTTTTTTTAAATAAGATACGCTCTACGATATTTTTGTTCTATTCTAAACGAGTCGTGTTTTATTAAACATTTTCGCAATTTTCGCTTTCGCAATTTTACCCTTTTTAAATACTAGCGCACTCTCTCCAACATTCGTAATTACATATCTCTCCATCAATTTCTTTTTGAGGGGGGATATAGTGCCTTAACCTATCAGGCCTATTTTATCGGAAGGTCAAAATATTTCCATTTTGCAATAAAATAAAAATAATGGGAATATTTCAGAATGCATCCGAAAACTAAAAACTGGTTTTGGTTGGTTCTCCTTCTACGACGATGCGTTAAGATCATTTTTCTAACCACGATAGGAGACACAACGATTTATATATGTTATTTTGAAGAACGAACCAATTAACCTTCATTTTCTCATTTCTTTTCCCTTCCTACTTCGTTCAACTTTATAACCTTCCAATAAAAAAATTAAATTCTTTAGAAATTTTCTCATTTTTTTAGGGGCGGTTCCATTACATTTATTACAGAATTAACCGAGCTAAAACAAAAACAAATGCAGTGAATAAAAAGAATAATTAACTTTGTGTAACGTTTAAAGTTATACAAAAGATTTATCTATGCCAAGTCCACAGTGAACAAGTGAGTGGAGAAATTCCGCCAACAAGGGGTCACTACTCGCTGTTAACAAAGGCTTTTAAATTCTTACTCTCTACTTGAAGACCTTAATTATTCATAATTACGTCATTCAAATATTAAGATTCATTTCTGTACATAATAGTGAATATTAAGGTATTTAGTTAATCCAAGGTTTTTAATGTTAACTTTTAAGCTATTGGAGCCTTATTTTTATTTTTCTTTGTTTTTTTACATCTTAAGGAACTAACCCACTATGAACAAAAATTATTTATTTTTATTTTTTATTTCATTTTCTGAATTTGTCAAGAATGCTCTCACCATACGTTTTAAAGAAACTAGTAAAATTGACGCAATACAGCATTTTTAATGAAACAGTTTGTATGTTGAATTATCCTTCAGTAAAACTTTTAACGCGTTTTTGTCGATTTGCATGCACCAAATCGTAAATTATTTGAAAATTCAATCGCTATGCTACCACGTAGGGACTTTTTTTATAAAGCTCCCCTTCTATTTTTTTTATGGGCGATTAAATTAAAAAAAATATATATAAATAAAATTAGCTAGTCCGCCATTTTTTGTTTGTTTTTTAGATATCAAAATTCCCTACGTGATGCATTAATCCTATAATATCCAGTTTCTAAATAATTATATTTTTATTTTATTTTTATGATGAACCGTATGCCTTAACCGCTGTCAACCACCGAGCAGCAATTTCAGCGGAGTGTCAGGTTGAAAACGGCGTCCACCGTAAATCATACTAACTTTAGATTCGTGTAAAAAAATTGTATATGTATGCATTGACTATGAGTTTTAATAAAATAGTTTCTAATCATGTAAAAAATCATGGAAAAAAGATGTCGAAGAGCGACAGAGAACAAGATTCAAGAAGCACAGTGCGGCTTCAGACAAGGTAGAGGCACTACGAATCAGCTCTTTACACTACAAGTGACAATACAAAAATGTTGGGAATACGGTAAGCCATCATATGTTGGATTTATCGATCTAGAGAAAGCATATGACTTAGTACCGCGGCAACTACTGTGGGAGGTGCTTAAATAATACGGAGTTGAAGGCAACTTGCTAAAAGGCATAGCATCTCTGTATGAAAATAGTAGCAGTAGGGTCCGCATAAGCGGTCAAGTTTCGGAAGAATTTAAAGTGGAAATCGGCCTCAGACAAGGGTGCCCTATATCGCCAATCCTCTTCACTATATTCATGGACCGAATCAGCCGAAAAAGCCAAACACCGGATGCAGCCCTGGTAGGCAGTACTAGAATCAGCTCCCTACTATTTGCTGACGACATCACAGGAGGGACTACAAGAGTGGATTAACCGTTTCAACAAAGAGTGCACGGCGGCGGGAATGAAGATGAGTACCTCAAAAACGGAGGTGATGGTCATAGGAAGGGACCAAACTCAGTGCAACATACTCGCTAATGGGACTCAGTTGAAACAGGTGAACAGGTTCAAATACCTTGGGGTCGAGTTCTCCAGCGATGGTCGGCAAGACGGAGAAATTGGTAGAAGAATATGTGCGGCAAGCAGTCCTCTCTACAGCTCAGTAATAAGAAAAGCCGAGCTTAGCACCAAGACAAAGATGGCAGTGTTTAAAACGGTATACCGCCCAACGCTCACATGGATGCAAAGAAATGAACGAACGAATGAACGAACACGCTCCAGAGTCCAAGCTGCCAAAATGAGATACTTGAGAGGAGTGGAAGGAGTTACGAAATTGGATCATATAAGAAACTCGACGATCCGAGATGATCTAAACATTGAACCACTGCTTCTCTTCATAGAAAAATCACAATTGAGGTGGCTTGGGCATGTACAAAGAATGTCTGATGACCGAATTCCGAGGAAAATACTGAGTGCGATTCCAGAGGGAAGACGTCCAGTGGGAGCCCCAGACACAGTTGGGCGAGGCAACTCCAGAAAATGTGTGAGGAGAGGATGGGTCTACCATGGACAGAGGTCGAACAATCAGCACAAGACAGGGACTTATGGAGGAACCTTGTCGATGCAATAGGTCCCCGACCCGAATAGGATAAGGGGAAGAAGATGTATGTATGTATGATGAGTTTCTAATCATCGTTTGCTTGAAATTAATTACGAAAAATACACCTGTTTACGCCCACTTACAGTGGGCTGCCCCCTTAAAGCCCCAAAATTCTTGTTAAACCAACATGTTTTTGCTCATTGACATCTCTAATGCACGGATGCAATGTAGTCTGTTGTACAGGAAATTTAATGGAGCCTGCTCTAAGGAGCTGGCAGCATTGATCCCGGGTGCACCGGTGCACGTGCATGAAACTCAATGGACACGAGCGGAACACCCGCTCACAGTAGTAGATGTTGGCTCCATTAGTTTATTCGACCCGTTTTTGAGTAAGTTAGTTCGTATTTGGAAAGAGCTATCGGCATCTGTTTTTCCTGCTTCTTATAATCAGGGGCTCTTCAAGACCCGCATTAATAAAACCCTTCCTACAGCCAATTCTTTAACCCGCCTCACTCCCCGACAGAGTACGAAAAAGTACCCCTGGCCTTACACTGTTCTTTATTTATAAATGAACTAATTTTTGTTAACAGCTACAGCACGTTAATATTAAAATGAATAAGTCATAAAACGCTTTCATTTAACTGGTAAGTTTTGTATTAGAAAATTTGTACTAGAAATAATTCGGATACGTTTTTAGATTTTCACGGCCAAAAGCATTTTCGTTGTTTGTTTTTTGGGTGTTAATCTGTCGTTACCTTCTTTATCTGTCGGATCTGCCGGATCTGCCCTGATGATGGACACTGCAACACTGCCCGAAACTTCGGCTAAAGAAGGAAGTAGCACAACGTGGCATAAAACCCCAAAAACAAACATAGAAATAATTCACTTAAAAAAAGCAACACCGTTTTCCGAATTTTTAAGGCATACATACAATCGAATGTCGCTCTGCCAACTGAAAGAAGTTACTTAGTAGTAACTCGAATAAAAAAGCTTAATAGTAAGTTAATTCCAAGCAAATCGTGATTAATTAGATCGACGGCAATCGGAAACAGAATGAATTCTCTTTTAGGTCGGTGCACCCGTCGTTGGTTAACTTCGTTGGTAAAAAGACCCGTGTCCCTTTTTCGTACGATTAGCTAATAAGAGGTAATCGCGCATCGAATTTACCGCTTTGTTCGTTAGTCACAAAACCAAATATTAAAACCATTATTAAGTATTTTACATAAAATTTGATATCGGTTGCGGATTTCTTGCATAGTGCAAAAACCTATTTAAGTAATAACATTGTCCGATCGGTGGCTGAGTCAAATTAGGATTTCAACCTGACGTCGTGAGTTCAATTACTTGGCTGGATAAAACCTCTGTCACGATACAAGCACTTTTTACCACTTACTATGATGGTGGTTGGAGGTTTTTAAATTCTCTGACGTTATTCGTAACCCGGGAATGTTTGACTTACTTTAAAACAACAACAAAAAATTATACACGGACGCCCTCAGGTCTGTGTATTATAATAGTGTAGTATGTTAAATAAATGGACCTTACAAATTTGACTTTACAGTTGCGGCGAGAAACAACGTAAAATACACAAATACCGTTATTCACGAGCAAATTATAAAATTCTCTCAATGTTGACAACGTATTTAAGCGCGTTCCGGTGACAAATGCCGCCTTTTAGCAGCACGCGAAAAGTTTGTTTTGCCGCTGTAAAAACGCCGAAAATACAATATTTTATCAACAAAACCATTTTTCTTTTCGCATTAATGTTTTGCCGGCTTCTAAAACATCCCAACATCCGCTGGGCCTTCAAATGTGAAGGTTCTACAACACAATATATCTCTCAGGGATCAAATCTGTAAAGTGTGACAAGGGAGCACCTGCTAGCAGGGGGGTGGAAATATGGGAGACACGAGAGGAAATAAATAGGACTCTTTATTTCTAAGGCCGCAAAATGATAACAAAATAACACATTTCGGGCCCACACACAACTGGCCAATCCCCTAAAAGCCATTTCGATTTGATAAAAAAAATCACGAATTTTTCGTTAGTCATATCTCGTAAGTATAAGTGGCGGAATGCGGGTTTGCTTAGAATCGTTTCGAATTACCCCGAAATGTGCGTTATGATGTTTGTTTCTATGGATTTCTTTAATGATAAAGAATCATATGACCCGGAAAAACAAGTTTTGCATATTTTACAAATGATTCTCATCTTTTCAAGTGGCGGAAAAATCTTTAGCTTTGCTGTAAATGTCATACTTTAATAAATATACTGTCTCAAGAAATTTGCATGAAATAGTATCATTTGCTTTTTTTCCACGTTTCAGCTAGATCGAAACTATTTTTGGGAAAACAAAACATCGTTTGATTGACTGTTGTAAGAAAATTATGGGAATTTGTCATTTTTTAAATTAGATTAAAACCTTATCTGAAGTCTCAATTAACACCTAAAGTCCACTTACAATAAATAAGAAATTTAAGAACATTCCTCTTCCTTAAAAGACTATTATTTTTTAGGTTTTATGTGGATCTCGCACGAGAGTCCCAACGCCCGGAGCCTGAGTGATTTTAACTTTATTGCATGTCACACCTGATTTACGGCTGAATAGAGTAAGGAGGGGATTGTGACAGGGAAGAGGATGATTGGGAAGAACTATATATAAGTACTCTTATCCAACCACAACTTTCTCAGCCTTGTTCCTTCAAAAGCCTTGCGAACATTTTAATTATAATTGCCTACGGTTAGAAGCTCCAAAAACGCCGCTTACTTTGCGAAGAAATTTGTTCGATATTTCTCTGCGTGCAAACTGTTTCCTCTATCTCTAATTGCTGGCGTAAAGCTTTCATTTATAGTTAAACGCAACACGTCTTCCGCATTACCAAAGTAAATACATAATGATAATATGTGAATGTGCGTATTACGTATTACGGGACCGTTAGTATGATAATTACAAGGAGGAAGAACGATCAAATACTTCTAAAAAGTTACGTTAAGAGTTTTGAAATGACTTTATGTACATTCTATGAACAGCTACACGAATAGCGTAGGTACACAGTTATTATGTTCTTTGACATTTTCTTTTTAGCGACAATACACGGCCGAAAGTATCGAATGAGAGTTCTTTGGTTTGACATTTGACAATAATGTGGCGCGTTTTATGTGTTTTTCGTTACGAAAGTATATCTCTATAACTAAAAATATTATAAATGTCTTACATAGCGTCATTGATTCTTTCCGTTGTAGGTCAAGAAAAAATCGTGTTCAATGTTTTTGTGGCGTTTGAAATTCATCAACATTCGAGAAGGGGTTGTTTTTAGGACGCGTTCTGAGCTTATCAGCTTGGATGTGGAATACTCTCAATGTTTTTTCTATCTTGAACCAAGGGTCTCTTCAAGACCGAGGTTAGTTATTATTTTTTTTAAAAGATCCTTATTCATAGATAAAGCAACCCTAAAGATAAAAATTAGCACTGATAATGGTAACCTCGGGCCACTCCATAAAAAGGTTAGTTATTAGCTCCACACAGGAGGCCTTGAGGAAAATAATTTCCCTCAGGGTCTATGACATCTTAGGGGATGCTGTGTGGAAGGTATTTTTAGGAAAGAAAGGATAGGAAGTTCTGGGAAGGAAAAGGGTATTGGGGGTAGGTAGGAATCTCCACAAGTGATGGACGTAAGAATCCGTCTCTTCCACTGCGGTGCAAGGTGATGTTCCTAGAGAGTACGGCTGGAGAGGTCAAACGGACTCGCTCAACCATTCTCTCCCGATCCGGCCTGCCATGCAGCTGGTGGGCTGGTGGGGTAACCTATGAACCTGGGCACCCCTGCTAAGTCACCAAACGTATCTAACCACTTGGGGTGACCTATGGCAGAGGTGTTGTTATCTAATAAATGGTTCCCGTGGCGGCGGTACCCATAGCCGCCTCTCAAATTGAAAAATGGCAAATTTAATTCCCAGAGTTTCACATTTTCAAAATATTAACCACTCGGACCCAATAGCTTGTTTTCACGGCAATAACACATTGCTTGACATGCGTATGACGATTGATGCGTACCTGACTTATTAAACGTTTCAATACTCTGTATTTCATTGAATGTAACCGTCATAAAATTGAACTCGAATTAAATGCATTTATCAAGCTGATTTGCTCCGTTTGAAATTTGTGTCAATATTTGTATAGCCAATTCGCACTTCAAAGCTTTTGATATAATATTCCATAAACTCACTTCCATATTACATGTTGTATTTCCGGCGACACTCGGATATTTCATTCTCGGAGCTAAGTAATTCGGAAGCACTTCCATATCCTAAGCCATGCGAGGAGCAGTACGCTCAAATTATGTCAACACGCAAATTCCGAATTCTTCCCCTCTCTACACGCCAATCCCACCCCCTCTTCCCGCAGCCCTACTTATCTCTTCTTCCCTTTCGCTTTAAATGGGGATGTCTTGCTTTTAGCAATTTTTTTTCTACATTAACTCCACACAGAAGACCATGAGGAAAATAGTTTTCCTCAGGGCCCACGTCATCTCTAGGGATAATTTATGGGATGTGTTTTTGTGGAAAGGAAGGATTGAACCTGGATCTTGAAGAGACTCCTGTTCTAGAAGGAAGGAAAAAATAGAGGCCGGAAATTTTTTTCGAGTCGTAGTAACGACCTGTTTTCGTGTGACAAGTGTCAACTGTGTAAAAATATTTAGTGCGTTTCCCGACGTTGCACTTTGAAATCAATGACGCTAGTTACCGGAGCATCTTCGATTGAAATACCGGTAGAACAAGGAAAAATACCGGTTGAATATGTACACTAAAAATTGTAATTCGTTTGTTAAGATAGGAAAATCTATGAAAGAAAGCACCAGTGTCTGCGCAATCGAGAGTTTTCAGATATTTTACAGCTCCAGACCAGGGATGGCTTTCAATTCCATGGGGCGCACTTGCGATTTATACAAATACCTTCATTTAACATCGTACAGTTCCAGTTACCAGTTCTCACTGGTACCAAGAGATAATATTGCGGGATTATTGCGCTACGGATTGGTAGTATTGTTGCGAGGATAAAGAAATGAAATAGGGGGAAGAGGAAGGTTGGATAACACATGAATTTTCGACGAACTTAAGAATAATATCAAAAATATTTTATTGAAATTGAAAACACTATCTAGGAGGTACTGAAAAAAGTCTTTCATTAACATCTAACAAACGGAGATAAAACTTTGACGTACGTACTTTTTCTGTATAAGATTATGAACTGCCTCATTTACTTACCAGCCTTATTAGAAAATTCCAGATCGAATACCTTATTTTATATACAAACTTTTAAATCGATATACGCACAAAACTCTTTATTAGGGCATATCAGCAAATCTTACAGTACCCTAAGAAATATTGATATTTTTCACTATACCCCTTGAAACGCATAAAATCAAATTAATTTTACAATGTACTTAAATCAAAACTATCAATTCTTTATTGTTTATTTTTTCTTTTTATTCATTTTTTATTAACTTAATATATATGGCCTTCCTAAGCCGTAACCACAACAAAAATTATAATATAATATATAATTGAAGAAGAAGACAACAATAATAACCTAAACGAAAATATTAAAGAGAACAAGATACAAAAAAAAACAGAAAGAGATAATAGTCACAACTGGTACTCGAAACCAGAACCTCTCGTCTAACCGGGACGTGCGCGTTTACCAATTCCGCCATTCCCACCTACAGTCAAAGGTTATATAAAGAGAGTTTTTCTTATAAAAAAATTGAAAATTAAAATAAACCGACTAAAATTGTTATCACTTTTTATAAGTTTAAAACTACGTTTTTCAAAGAGGCTTCGGCTTTTAACCTTCGTTTTAAATCGCGTTTAAAATATTTAAAAATAAATTAAAATTTATTTAGATACATGCGATTTAAAATTATTATGGCTACATTAAAATATTTACAGCGAAAATAAAAAGAAATTCTCTTCTGTACCAAAATGAATTGAGAAAATTCCAAGAAGATTTTATTATTTCTTTATCGAAAATATCAAGTTGATCCATGATATAATTATACCAAAAGCAGCTTCATTGTGCACTCTAGATAATTCCATAACACTTTTAGCGTAAGTAAAATGTTTCATCTCCCGAACGTAACCAAATTTTAACGACTTCAAAGTGCGCTTCGAAACTTCTGCGAACCAAATAATAAGCCCTTTGTATTCTAGGCTCCCGAAATGGCTTCTAATTGACTCAAAACAAAATGGATTGTATCGAACCTCCGATATTCTGCCGGAAATTGCGTTGTTTTGCCAAGATCTGACACCGCTTGTAACAATATAAACTCACTTAACTTAATACGCCCCATTGTAAAAATCAATGGCCTGTTTAGACGAGGCGCCGTGCCAAATATAAAAATATACTAGTGTATCTTATCTCGGTAGAAACAAAGAAGGACGGTGCTTCTGCCTCTAATACAGCTTCTAGTTGCCGGCTTCCGTCGTTAGATTATACAACTGTGCCAGATAACTTGCTAAATTATGTCCTAGGGATTGTGAATCTGAGGATGTATGCGACGGCGGGTTTTCAAAAAATGGTTCCGATCGCCAAAATCACTAAAAGCACAACTCATAATGAATATTTTCTTAACCACAAAATTCTCCAAATACTAAAAATAATCTGCTTTATCTAAGTGGGGCACGGTTTGATGGTGATTATTCGTGAAAAACTTATTTTTTTATGGGAATACCTCACAGGTTTTCCGAATGCTCAGGAAGACAGTGAGACTATGGCATTCGCAATTGGCGTATATTGTGAGGCTGAAGGTAATGGGGAGAAAATGGAATGTTAAAATCTGGTCAAGGTTTCATTTCTGAGTGTTGTTCTTATGCCAGGGCAGAACAAAGAGTATCTTCTAGAGAAAATTCAGTGTACATTATTTTTATTAATTAATTGTGAAATATTACAAATTAACCAAATAATATTTATTTGAGCACGCAGGGATTTTAACTAATGCCCTTCGGATTGCTAGTCGAATGCCTTACTCCTCAACCATGGCCCAGTATGTACCGCAGGTATGATTTTTTATTAGTTGCCAACTGAAAGAGGTACAAAAAATTTCCTTTTTTTGCTCGGATCTTTGTTTAAATGCATTAGAAAGGTTTCCGTTTTACAAAATATCAAAAGTTTTCTTGACTAAATTTTAATATCAGAATGATAAAATCAAAAAATGTCCAAAATGGCAAGTAGCTTTTTTTCGTATATATGATATTCGGTTTACTGCATAAGGCATATTTTTTTACGTGTGGCGCGTTCTTTTTTGTGTTCAGTAATTGTATTTAAATATTACCATTTTAGAAAATTTTAAAAGATTTGCAACACCACTGACTACAAATTCAACAACGTAAAGCTGTAGGTACCCTTCTCTGCATTCCCCTGATCTTCACTGATCTAGAAGGTGAAGATGAGCTATTTTATAAAAGCCCATAGAATGTATACAATTATTATAGACGGAGGTTCTCGTTGTACCATCACATTTTGAAATTAATAATTTACCTCACTGACAAAAAATGACGTTGATAAAAAAAATCATCTTAACAACCTAATAACCTAAGCATTAAAGAAATTATTTCATCCTTCGTCCCAGTGCCCTAATTTCGAACTTACCTTAAAAAATATGTTCATGTAAGAGTATTGAGAATTGAATATTCATGAGACCGGAAATAAGCTTTAAGGCTTTTTGATGATGTTCCTGAATTGGGCGTTTGGGGAGGGTGGAGGGGGAGAAGGGGAGGCTTATGAGAATGCTAATTAAATGTAGTCCCGGGGAACTAATTATTTTTTATATTTACCCCAACCTACCTTGCGAAGTTCATAAGCTGATTATTTATTGGTAGGTAGGTAAATAATGGAAAAATTACCAGTAATTTTATTTGTAACTGTTAATATTATATTTATTTGTGAATGAAACAACTTTATGTAAACTAAAAATATATCACTGAAGACAATTTACGCACTAAATCAAAAATTTGAAGTAGAAAATTCAAAGAAATATACGGTCTCATCTAGGAATTGAATTTATAACATTAGCCTTGACACTATCTAGATAGCATTTAGTTCGAGAAAAATGTTAAAAACCCACATAAAGATAGCAGCCATTAAAAATATGCGTTTAGAAAAATGAAGGTAATGTTGGTAGAAGAGATGAATTATGATACAGTTAAATATGACTGATGGGGATACGGTTAGGCTCCTGGGTTCAATTCGTAGATGCGAAAGTATCTTTTTCTGATTTTTCCGTTTTAAATATTCGATTGAGAGTACAAATAATATTATCTTCAGTTAATAAATACCTAAATTTGAGGTTTGAATCATTAAGTTAAAATAAAAATAAATTAAAATGAATTATTTAATGTATTATAAGAAAAAAATGGGGAATGTAAAACGCCAATTATAACCCTTCCTATCAAACGATTTTATACCCCTCTAATTACTTCAATGCATTTGTCAATATATTATATAATAAACACAAAGTTCATATTTGTAATTCAGCAATAAATGTATTTTTTGGATAATATATATATATATATATATATATATATATATATATATATATATACACATATATACAAGTGTTTATCGAACGCAAAAGAAATAAATGTTTTCTTTAAAAAAAAGTGTGTAATTATGAACGTCTTGTATTTTTGTCGTAGTTTTGAAGTTAGTCTTGATGCTTTATTTTCTCAGCATCCTGGCAATTCTGTCCATCATATCTAAAACATAATGCAAAAATTTGCAGCATTTTGCCTATGGTTTAATTTTGTCTTCGTTTGGGGGTATATTTGGCTCTTATTATTTGACTTATCTGTCGGTTATTTTTTCGAATTTGAAATCATCAGGTTTATTTGGGCGTCCTTCAAGGTTCATAGAAAATGCGTTTAACAGGGTTAGCTCATCGATAAGGTATAGCGGTGATTGGCTAAACATTCGTGACGTAGCTTGAAGTCCACGTTTCACTGCGAGATTTTGCAATAGAAGTGGCGGTGTTTTACTTCAAGTTAAGTCACTCGAAATTTCGAAATCATCTCGAGTCTCTCTCGATCTCTTTCGAGTTTTTTTCAAAAAGGCCCATATGAGCTCACCCTGTTAAATTCATTTTCTAGGAACCTTGGATGTCCTTGTTCGCGTTATAATAATATTATGGTTTTTACCTGCTGAAAAAGGTTGAAAAAATAATAATCGTCAAAGAAATCATTTTTGATTCGAAAAATCGAAAAATTTCTCTGGTCAAATTATATATATAAAGACAAACATTCTCAGATTACGAATAACCCGACAATATTTGAAAATCTCCTACTACCACCACATAAAATTATGTAATCTCCTAACTTAACAATCGGATTGCAATTTTTGGAGCATAGGCATCAGGTGGGAATGCTGTCCTTGTTTTACCGGTATTACAATGGAAGATGCTCCGAGGAACTTGCATCATTGATCCCCTCGGTACCGGTGCATAGTCGGGAAACATCATATTTGTACACGGTTGACATTTGTCACATGAGAACGGGTTATTTCTACGACTCGTTCTTAAGTTTAGCAGCTCGGCTGTGGAACGATTTACTAGCCTCTGTGTTTCCTCTCTCCTACAACATGTGTCTCTTCAAGCCCATGTTCACTCCATCCTCTCTTCAAAAAGACCCTCCACACAGCATCTTCAAAGACGACATAGGCCCTGAAGAAAATTATTTTCCTCAGGGCCTCCCGTGTGGAGTTAATATTAAAAAAATATATAAGTCCCAATTCGAAAAAATAGAATATATTATTTGATTTTGGTTTTAATTCGTATAACTCCATTATTTAATATCAAAAAAAATATTTTAATAATGATAATACGACGTTCTACAAGTATGTATTTTAATTGTGATAACTTGTTAGGGTTATAAGGACATTTTAAAACCGTGTTAAAAATGTACATAAATTATATGGTTTATCTTTGAGTATGTAGGTATTTAATTGCTTCTTACAAATGTTATGATTTCATAGGAAATTTTGTTTTCGATTTGATAATATTAATGCTTCTGAAATTATTTCTATTTTTCAGAGAAAATCAGAATTGATTGAAAATGAATCAGCTGTAAATCGATTTACCTTACTGCATTCCTAATTAGCAGTATCATGAATAAAACGGTTCTGTTTAGTTTTGATTTCACAGCGCTGCGCTGGAATTTAAATCTCCGCGTATTGCATCAATGTAGGTTAAACGAGGTGAACTTTCCAGGTGAAATATTAAAACGTGATTTAAATTAATTCAATGAATATTTAATCAATAACTTTCTTCTTCAAATTGCGTATGATTAAATATTGTGATGGAGTTCGTATGCTTCAATAAGTTAATCTAAATATTGTGTTTATTGAATATTCTTTCCGAAATATGCAAGTTCCACACGAATGCTGTACTCTCATAATATATTGTGACACAGGCAAAGCCCACATATTTTATAAAATTATGGCGTTCCAAAAATTAAAGTAGAAAGATCTCCCAATAATTAAACGGGATAGGTTTATTCAAGAGGGCAAATATTCAGGAAGAACTCTGCAATCACGCCAAATATGGCAAACATTAGGTCTAAAAGGGATCGAAATGACAATCTAATCTCATTCAACGGAAGCAATCTTCCCAACATGCTTTCCTTTGATATGCCTGTTGTATCTCTGAGTGACGAGGCACATGGGCTACATCGAAGCCAGAAACCCAAAAAAACAGACAAAGAAATATGGGAAATGATCGAATAATGTTAGTAAGTAAAAAAATAATGAAAATATGTGATAGAATATTTTTAAAATGATGGAATGTACTTCGGTGGCAATAGTTATCTAGTAAGAGGATAGGGTTTCGTGTCCAAATATCGACAATCCTTCTTTCAAATGTTCTGTGTCTTATGTCATTTGTGTATATTGATTGGGAGCTGTTCCACCTTCAAAGATGTCGTCCATACGATGCCTACACGATTCGTTGAGTCGCTAGTAGCAAATGATAAATCCTTGGACATTGATCGGAAGGCCCGTACATTTTATTTTGCTCTTTTGCTTATTATTCAGCGCGTTGTTCTTAGAACAGTAATTTGACTAATCTAGTTTAATTCAAATCAATGGCTCTCTAAAACCACTTTGCTGCCATCACCAGCATTTCATATTTCATTCACCACAATTCTGGATCAATCATACCTCCCGGCTCGCACACACCTCACATGCTTTCTATAAACAAGCTGCAGCGCGGCAGCTTACCAAATAATGATATGGAATTACTTGCAGCTTATCGGTTGTCAGCTGTTTACCTTAACACAGTAAACAAACCATTTCAATATTTCGTAATATCCGACATTTTCGCCTCAAAGTTTGCACAGGATTTTATCATTTTAATGCTTGAGCGCTTTTATTATTACCGTGACTATCCACGATTATGGTACCGTAACGGCAATAAAGTTATTACAAAAATGCTGCATCTCTTTCAAAAGATGAGATATACAATATACGAAGGTCTGTTTCTTCCATAGGAAAAAAAGGAATAATTTTCTTGCATCTCTCACATATCGTACCGTGACGTTTTTTTTGACTTTCCGGAACTATTTAAAAATAGTAAAAATAGTTTTTTTTTTAAGTTATGGTAGGGACGATAAAGTAATGTACAGAGAAAGTTCACACCAAGTTTCAAGTAAATTGGTTGAGTAGAACTTGAAATATCGTGTCAATGGTGACCCGACAATTCGTCCGGCGACAATTCATCCGGCGACAGTTCATCCGCCGATAGTTCATCCTGCCGACATTTCATCCTGCCGACAGTTCATCCGGCCGATAATTCATCCGGTGATAATTCATCCGGCCTGATCATTTAGAAGATTTTTTCTTCAAGTAAGTATGCAAAGAGGATATACGGCCGTACAACCAAAATCGATATACTTATATCTGAAGGCATCTTGAGTGGAAATCCACTGTAAAAATATTTTTACTAACAATAATTTCAACTCTCCGAAGAAGCATGCGTGAATAACAAAATACGGCATACATACGTGCAGTCGGCTTAGCAAAAAACCGTAATGATTCCTACTTGCATATAATATAAATTTTTTATCTGAAATTAACAACATCTTTTTAGGGTGAATTGACTAATTTGTTAGGTTAGGTTAGGTTAGGATACAGCGGATTTACACTCAAGATGCCTTCAGATATAAGTATATCGATTTTGGTTGTACGGCCGTATATCCTCTTTGCATACTTACTTGAAGAAAAAAAATTGTCACCGGATGAATTGTCAGCCGGATGAACTGTCGGCAGGATGAACTGTCGCCGGATGAATTGTTGCAGGATGAACTGTCATGGAACCGTGTCAATGTCAAGAAAAATGCGTTTTAAGTTTTGTTTTATTTAGATTCTAGTTCGACATTAAAATAGCTTTAACTTTTTTAAAATCCTATTAAAAATATATTTTTGATTAGGTAACTAAAATATAGAAATATGAAGAAAAAAAATCTGGACTAGAATACCCCCTTAAACGGTAGTATATTATTTTATGCACCATACAAAATTTGAATTTGGCGGGGGTAAATGAAACCATATAAATAAGTTAACACGTTGTCTAACCACAGTTTAAAAGAGGCCTTGAAGGCGGAAATAGCTGTCACAATAATAAAATAAAAATGCTTGTAAAAATTAAAAATATCATTATTAAATTTGATTTAAGAAAAAAATATATTGACTTCTACGAATTTCACCAAAAAAGTCAGTTTTGAAGCAACTATGACTCTTTAGAATTAGACAAAAAAAAAACGGCAAAAATGGTGAAATACATTCAATCAAGTGGGTATTTTTATGTATGTAATATATAAAATATATTTAACAACATTTATTGTACAGTTCCTTCCTATCATTAATAAGGTCTCCACTTTCAGTCCATTCGCGAGTAGGTACTCACTGCAAGTGTCCCGGCCTGGCAACACTGAAAGGAAACAGGGAAACTTTGTGTGATATTACTGAATAAGTTGGAGGTGTTGAACTTTATGCATTACCGGACAACTTCAGTGTGTACTGCTCACAATAGTAGCGGTGCAGGTCATACACTATAACGTATAAACTCTACATATACGCTTTCGGTGTGGGGCAGGAGTGTCAAACGCAATCATAAAAAAGGGTTTCTTCCAATGTGTATCGGGAAATCTATTTGTCAAAAACATGAATTCATTTGAATTTGAAGTTTAGGTAGTGTAAACAACTGCATATCTAACAACATCATTAAATACATCGGCCCCTCTAGCCCACGGTTCATAGAAATCATGTATTTTCTGCGAACCTTGTGTGGCATCCATACAGAGCGTAAACTGTCCCTGAAGCGTTTTTCAAAAAACAGTAGCATTCGTGGCACTCGGCAAACATCTTTATCTTAATAAAGAACTTGAGTTAAACATTTTATAGCCTCCAAAATCACAGTTTTTTTTTACGTAGAATTAACAAATCGTCATTTAAAAACGAATAAAAACTTGAGACGCTTAAACGCCCTGCGATTGGTCGGCGGGTTATGTCATAATTACACAGATACCTCACGGATCAGATAATTTTATGCCAAGTAGCACTGCGTAAGTTCGCTCGCAGGTCACTACTTTACAAATTATTTCAAAAGAACTGATTTTTTGGAAATCATTCTAAATATTTAAAATGGGATTTTTTTATTTGATTGATTTGATTGTTAAGAGACAAAATCGAGACAAGATAACGTCACGCCAAATTTCGATCGTTTGCCGGGTTTGAAAAATGCATCGAATGGAAATCATTCTTACTTAATTATTATTTTTTTTAAACTACCAACTGTAAATAATAATCTTATGAGGACTTGATGGCGTGAGCTAATTTTATTATCTATAAGCTTATACGACGTCATTGTAATTAGAAGAATTTGTATAAAAAATGTGAAATTGCATTATTACGCCTTTTTATTTTTTGTTTTCTTTCTCCATATACTAAATTTATTCTATATTTTATTTTACTTAATATTATTTCTGTTATTTCGTTAGTAGCATCTCTAACTAATAACAACTAAACCTTGATTTATTCATGGTGTAAACATTTTTATTTGGAGTGTTAATATCTATGCACATCCCAATGGTAATCTCTCAGTTGGTGACAGATATTGCACAACGTATCTAAACGATTTTTAATTTTTCGTGAATAATACAGCACTACGTGATCCGGATGGTAATTAAATGAGATTTCCAGCCGCATATAAAGGCTTTGCACGCCACAAATGAACCGCGACCCGTAACTTTGACATGCCAGATGCTAAGTGCAGGGTCTAGAGTGCAGAGTGCAGTGTTTAAGCACTGGGGGTGTTACGGTATTCGATACGTAGTTCACTCTACTGGTACTGGCTCTGTCGCCTTAGGCGGATTACTGAGCGTTGCTTGTTAATCCAAGTATCGTTAAGATCGCGAGATAAAAAGGCGAGAGTTAGATCATTTAAGACGGTTGCTGAGTTTTTAGTTGTTATCTAGTTTGAAACTATCTTCTTAGAAATAGTGTTAAAAAGTTTATTACCCATTACAAAAAAGATGTGATAAATGCTAAACAAAATTTGGTACGCTGATCATGCATTAAAAAAAATGATTAGTCTAAGGATGGATTCTATTATTAATTTATTGATTTAAGCTCTAGTACTAGATGTTATTTCGACGTATACATTTAATTGTTGCTAGATTTTTTTTCAATAAAAAGTGGGTTGAACCTCGTATGAAGCTGGGTAGTACGTCAAGTAATTTATATCAAGCATCAGTATAATGTACGACACACAACTTCCCTGTAACTAACTCTGTTCGAAATTATGGATTAAGTAGGACGTAGCGCAAGACGGTATCATGAATCGACATGCTTTTGTGACAAAATCTGTAGAGAATTTATTATTTACAAAAAGAAGAAAGTCCGATGTAGGAGGTTTATGAAATTTTACATACTTGACTTTTAAATCATTATTCTAAGTTTTTATGTTTTGAAACAAGAAAAACGTCACTTTCTACAGCAGATTTAAAAAAAAAAACCTCCGCATTTCTTTTTCTCATCCCTTTAATCAGTATTTTGATGAAATTTTGCACCCACCAAAATAAGAGGAAAGTAATTACTGTCTACATCTGATATCGGAAACCTACATATAAGGCCCGAGCAGCTTTACAAAAAAATGTCTAGATGTTTACATACGATTTTGAAAAACAAAGAAATAACCTTTTTAGTAGCCTGAATCAAGAGTTGTCTTTAAAATATTGACGTTCCTTCGGAAAATTATATAATTTTTTTTTTTGTGACTCATACAATATGTTATATATGTAAGTAGATAGGTATTTACGAGCTACTTACAAAATTTTTGATTTCTGAGGAAATTTTGATTTTTATTTATTACATAAGAGAATATTAGATACATAACAAGTTTCTTAAATTGTATACACACAATACATATACCCATATAAGAGGCACTTTAGAAAAAATATTTTCCTCAGGGTTTGTTTCGCATTTGGGGAAAGAAACGAGAGAGAGTTCTGGGAAGGGAAAAGGTATGAGGGGTGAGGCATCTAGGAGTCAAGTTATCCAGGAGTGACGGACCCATAAATCCATTCCGCTGCGATACAAGGCAAAGAGTCGAGAGAGACCAGCTGTGGAGGTTAGAAGATCTCCCCAAACCGGCCTCTCCCGAAGCTGGTGCGCAAGTGCATCCGCCCCTAAGAAATGAACACACCTCACCCGGTGAATCCGGACACCCCTGCTAAGTCACCAAACGTAGCGAATCGCTTTACGTGACCTATATAAATGTATCACGGCGGGCGGCGCGGCGGTACCATTCTGGAATATAATTTATAAGTTAATGGGTTCATACGTGTCGAAAAATTAACTCACGAAGTCAATCTTAGGATTCGGTTATTATACCATTTACGTTTAATGACAAATTGAAGATACTATAGAATCGAGAATCGTTAGAAAATAAAAAAAAATAAAAACTAGACATGGCTAGAACTTAATCATTTATTCTTATAATAAAATTTATTTTTTACAAAAAACCGTCCTCCTTAAGGCTCTTTTACAATATGGTAGATAAGAAGAAGATAAACTACCGGTGATAATCCCAGCCTTTGATATTTATCATCTGAGATCATCTCGAGACGGGAATACACTTTGCGAAGCAATTAAACTAGTTGAAATGCAGTTCATCAGATGAGGTAAAACACGCACTGTCAACACTTTGTTTCCATTAACTAACGGGAATAGTTATTAGTAAGGAAACTTGTCCTCGTGAAGTGAGAACTTGCAGAGGTTTCTCTGCTTTACCGTCTCTTGTAACTTGAGATAAATGTTCTAACGAACTAGATACCTGCTTTGTAGAAAACTCTGAATATAAGTAATTTAACTGCAGTAAATGAGGAGCGTGAAAATAATTAAATGAAATAACCTATTAATTTGACAAAATTCAATTTCTTCGAATGTGATTGTATAGAAGTCGGAACGTCAGACAATAATTATTGTATCCCAGAACGTATTTCAGTAGAACGGGGCATAATTTTTGAAGTAAAAACTACTTTGGCACCGTTGTGATTAAAACTAGATGAAACGAAAAATAGTGATACTAAGAAGAGACAAAAAAATTACCGTAGTATTGAGCTTTTTTTTTTTTTTACAGTGAATACCGCACAAGAATCTCAACTGATCCCGTCTGGAACCAGTGAGACTATGGCATCCCCAATTGGGGTATGTTGTGAGGCTGAAAGTAGTAGGGAGGGGAAGGAAGTGGGGAAGAGGAAGGTTGGGAAGTACCTGGCTATTACAGATCTGGTCACCAAACACGGCTAAAGCCATTTTCAAGCAACGTTTCAATTCTGAATGGTGATCTTACACCAGGGCGATACTATATAATAGTATCTTCCACTCTGGAACGTGTTGCAAATATACTATATATTATTTTAAATGAATTAATTGTGAAATAACACAAATTAATCAAATAAAAGTTATTTGCGCACGCCGGGTTCGAACCGGATTGTGAGTCAAGAGTCTTAGCCACTGGACTACGGAGGTCGTCAAAGCTTGAGAGAGAATGAGATAGTATCTGCTAGTATAATCGATTTGAGCGGTGCTTTGTACTTCGTAGCATCGTCACTCTTATCTACTTTAGTTTTCTGAAGATTTCACATCTACTGCGTATGAATTGCACGCTCTGTTTTTTTTTCAAATCTTGAGATGAATCAATAAGAGCCCTCAGGAAAATAATTTCCCTCAGGGCCTGTATAATCTTTGAAGATACGCGTGGAGGGTTTTTTTGAGGAGAGGAAGGAGTGAACATGGTTTCTGAAGAGGCCCATGTTGTAGGGAAGAGGAAACACAGAGGCCGTCAAATCGTTCCACAGCCGAGCTATTGAACTCAATAACGAGTCGTTGAAGCATATTAGAATACGTAATAATATAATTAATAGCATAATATATTAATAATATTTTGTAACCTTGCCCTTTTAAATAAAAAGCGTAACAACGCCATACGTTAAGCATCATCTAAAGACCATACTAAAAACCGGCATTACTCCAGTACAAAACAAAGTATTAGTGTCTTTAGTAGGAACCCAATATCTATTTGTAAGAAACATTAAGGTAACTGTCCTTGTGATGTTAAAAATTTAAATGTATACGAAAATAAGGACAAGTAAAGAAATGATAAACAACAATAAATAACAAAAACAATCGATAACTAGTTTGTATTGCGCAATAGGAGAATATTTGCAGAAATATCAAAACGCTCATCTTTCTTGATTGTTAAAACTTTTTCCTCACTTATAGTGAAATTTATCAAAAAATTTTATATATCTTAATTTTTCCTTGCACAGAAAAAAATTACCATTGGTATGTGATCTGCCTAAGAATTGGAAGTTCTTATGCAAATTAGCAACAATAAAAATCTTTAAAATCTGCTTATATCATACTTGTAGGGGTATTATATCGATACAATCATAATATTTATGTATGAATAAAAGGAAATATTTTTAGGTGAACATTTTATGAGTTTGCTGCTCAAAACCTCGTAGCCACGGATGTGTCGATGAAATACGTTTACATACTGAAAAGCTCAAAGTTTAAGTTCTGCTGGGAAATGGAAGTTGGATTGAAGGACGAAATTTCGACGTGAATTAGAGTTGAATGGCTTGGAAACAATTTGAGAATTTAGGAAGATGAATTTGAAGAAATTTTCTCATAATTTCGAAATAACATTTTTTGTGATTGCTCGGCTGTACGTGAGCAAAATTTTTATTTTTCCCCGACTTTGTTGAAAAGCTTCCATCTAGTATCTTTATAAGACTTTCGATTTATATTTACTTAATCTAAGTTCTTCCTAATTTAGCGACATTTTTTATGTTTTCTTTTATTGCAAGAAAATGATTTTATTTTCCCCTTTTTACGTAGTAAAATTTAATCAAAATTAGTTTTTAAGCGATAATAATCTTATTAGAATAAGTTAACAATAATAAACTCAACAGGATCTAAATCGATATCCAGGTTTCAAACCAATTCTTAGAATGATTGTTTCCAATGAAAAGGGTAGTTGCCCGTAATATGGAGAAAAATAATTAGTTGATAATATTGTTAATTCTAAAATTTGAAAATATGAGATTGACAAATATGACGGTTTGACAGAAGGTGGCAATAGCGAAATTGGTTAACGCGCTCGTCCCGGTTAGACGGATAGGTCTGGGTTCAAGTCCCAGTTGCGACCATTGTCTTTTTTCTGTTTTTCTGTCTTGTTCTCTTTCATATTTTCGTTAAGATTATTATTGTTAACTTATTCTAATATGATATATTTCACTGATGGGAATAAACTTCAAAAAAGTAATAAAAAGAAAGTTTTTCTTATAAAAATTGAAAAATAATCTCCTTTATTGGATTTAGCCACAGTTCAAGCAGTTTTGAAGCCTTTAAGTCCCTGATCTGTGATTATGATTATAATAAAAATCTGTTAACTTAGGTCAAGAACGCATTTCCGTTCATTTAATATATAGTTGTTTTTTATTCATTATCTTCACTTTTTTTTAATAATAGGGAAAATATTTCCCCTCTGAGTGTAACCCCTCAGTCTTATTCTAACCAAAGTGACTAATCCGTTTATACATTTTATACAAGTAACTCTGTTTTCATTACAAACAATATCGATGGTAGAAATACCTGAACAAAATATTAAAATAGCACCCTATATTAAATGTACCACACCAACTTTAAAAAATGGAAGATAGCATAACAAATATTTTGGACAACATGTCGCAGATTCCATGTATCGAAACAAATAGCTCTATAGAAGTTCGAAAAACCTTAAATCAATCTAACCTAAAAATATTTTCCATGAATATCAGAAGTATTAATAAAAATTTTACTGAACTAATGATACTACTTACAGAACTTGACTCAGACTTTGACTTGATTATTTTGACCGAATGCTGGATCAAAGATAATTATATTCCAAAAAACATAAAAAACTATAATCAATACAGCACCCTGTATATACATGTTACATTTTCTACTCTCTTAGATCTATCCTTAGCCTACAAACAATAAGATGTATTTACTTTGCACTTTTTCAATCAATTGCTACATATGGTATTGTAGGATGGGGAGGCTGTGCAACATCAATTCTTCATCCCTTGGTCTTAATACAAAAACTATTGCTAAGGATAATATTCAAATGTAACCCATCACACCCATCAGAACCACTTTTTAAAAAATTCGCAGTATTAGACATTCGACAATTATACATAAAGACGATTCTCATATACTTATGGAAAAATGATTTGATGAAAAAAACACAACAAAAAATTCACACCCGGTACTCATCCCAACTAAAATGCATAATTCCTCCAACAAAAACAGCCTTCGCACAGCACCAGTTCTCTTACATTGCACCCAAAATGTTCAATTTGCTAAGTATTGATACCAGGAAATCGAAAACTGACAATCAATATATCACAAGTGTTCAGAACTGGTTAATTATAAAGGAAAGGAACTATTTTAAAGAATGCCTGACACCACTAAATTGAGTCAACTTGATCTTAATTAACCTAACTTGACTTAACTTAACTTAATTGACTTAACTTAACCTGACTTAACTTAACTTAACACTTTCTGCAAAAACAGGAATACATTTCTAAAAAAAAAAAAAGTCTAATTTTATTATAAAGGTCAACATCTGCCTAAACCGTTTCTGTTACTGTTATTTGTATAAAATAGTAGGTCATATTACTTAATTTATTTGGAGGAAAACATCATTTTATTTTTAAACCTAACATTTATTTGTACAAAAATTGGTGTAAAATAATGTACCTACCAATATAACCATGCACATTTAGATTTTCAACAAAATAAAATTCCTTTCTCATATGCATACCATATAGTACCTACTCTTATTTTATATATTTATAATTACATACCTTTGTTTGATTTATTATTATTTATTTATTATTTTTTATTTATTAATTTATTTATTTATTATTATAACAACTCTTTTATATTACTCTATAGCAATTTAGATTCTTTTATATTTTTTTGTATTCTTGAATATCATATAATTTTATGTATATAATTTCTTAATTCTTTCACATTCTTCATATTTCATTTGTTAATGTACCTACTGTATATAAATTCAATCGCCACAACACGGGCATGTGCCTAGCATGGTGGTCGAAAAATCCCCAATGTATGTAATGAAAAATCTAATGAATAAAGAAAACTTTAAAAAAAAAAAAATTTCATCTTTGAGGATGCTTTCTGTCGAGGGTATTTTTAGAAAAGGAAGTTCTGGAAAGGTATGAGGGGTGGGTAGAAATCTGGGGGTTCGCTACTTTTGGTTAGTTAGAAGGAGGACCCGGGTTCAAAGGGTGAGGTATGTCCAGGTGGGTGCGCCTGCCCTTTGGGGATCCCTTGATCTCCCTAGCTGATGGATGGATTCATAAGTCCGTTACTCCTGGACACACTATCTTTTTCTTCTCAGAACTTTCACTCCTTTTAGGCCCGGAGTAAA
The DNA here is from genome assembly GCA_917563855.2 of Limnephilus lunatus. Lineage (NCBI taxonomy): Eukaryota > Metazoa > Arthropoda > Insecta > Trichoptera > Limnephilidae > Limnephilus > Limnephilus lunatus. Next base: position 83,389,531 of record OU830594.1, read on the forward strand.
AATATTTTACTCGGAACCTCCTGACTGAATTGTTTCGATTAAATTTGTTGTTTTTCATTAAAGTCTAAAAAAAATATTTAAATGATTAAGTATGTAATAAAAATATCACAAAACATCAACCATTGGTTTGAAATGTCTGAAACGCTGCAAAAAAATTGAACTGATGTTTATAATAATTGATGAACGAAATTATAACAATACTGTTTTAATTGGTGAAACGCTTTTATTTTTGTATAATTAGATTTTCAGATGTAATAAACAAAATATTAACAAAACAAAAAACGACTTCAAAAAATGCACTTAAAGATGCACCTAGATCTTCACATCTCACCTATAACTACCTAAATATGTAGTTACCTTGGTTGACACCGACTCCAAAAATATCAATCATACGAAATTATTTTTTTACTTGTTAGTGCATTTTTTGAAGTCGTTTTTTGTTTTGTTAAAATTTTTGTTTATTTTTTGATTTTTAGTGACGAGCGTGCGTGAAGAAGTTTTACTTTTTAGTTTTTTAAAAAAGAATCATCGAAATCTGTTGGCGTAATATTGTGTTATTCGTTCATTTGTCGCGCACATACTTATTGCAAATTTAAGACATATATAATTTTTATCATGGATTCCATTGTCAGAACTGGACCAAATTAAAATGAAGTACCAGCTTTCTAATAAAAAAAGAATCATTAATATCGGTTCACCCAATTGAAAGTTCTGAGGTAACAAACATAAAAAAAAACCGTCGAATTGATAACCGTAAACCTGTTGGCGTAATATTGTGTTATTCGTTCATTTGTCGCGCACATACTTATTGCAAATTTAAGTAATATAATTTTTATCATGGATTCCATTGTCAGAACTGGACCAAATTAAAATGAAGTACCAGCTTTCTAATAAAAAAAGAATCATTAATATCGGTTCACCCAATTGAAAGTTCTGAGGTAACAAACATAAAAAAAACCGTCGAATTGATAACCTCCTCCTTTTCGAAGTCGTTTAAAAAGATTTTTTTTTTTAATTTTTACGATCGCTTGATAAACCAGTCGCTTCGAAACTTGGTAATGAGAACTTAGTTCAAGTTTTGATACGACCGGCTATAGCTATTTATACCAACACAATGAGCGGGTACTTCAGCAAGCTACATACATAACACAATTCTTAATGCACTGGGCCAGATGGTGCTTTTCTCAGCGGCGAAGCCTTCAAACTAACTGAATATCCGTGGGAAGAAACCGCTAATGTTACAAAAAGAGGCGAAACGGGCTTTAACATTGAAGTGTGTATATCTTTAACTTTATCTTAAACTGTGCATTAAATTCTGGTATAAGAGAGGAGAAAATTAAAGTTTCTGTGAATGTTTGTATCGCGGTTACTTTTTCCCGGTGACTAGCTGTCACCAGATAACAGTGGATCTGAGGAACCCCTTTATTTTTGGAACCAGTTCTTATCAAATTCATAAAATGGTCACCAACATCCAAACTGGGACCGGACAGTGGCTGAGTTGGTATCGCGTCTGATTCCTACCCGCTAAAAAGACTCCAAGCAGGATCTCCAAAGATAATAGAGGCCCCGAATGATTCTTTCCTCTGGACCTTTTGTGGGGAGGTAATGTTAAAAAAAACCTATTTTGAATATTATGTACCTACAGATAATATTATTTCAATTCTGGAGTGACCTAAAACTGGAAGAAGGTCAGAAAAACTCTTTTAGCGTAATTGGAGTGTAAGCAGATTCTATTGTATTCAGTGGCGGATTTACCCTAAGGCCCGTGTAGGCCCGGACCTAGGGCAGCCAGATATTTGGGGCGGCCAATCGTGACAAAAAAAAGTCACTGATGAAAACAAGAAATAACTCAAGGGTCTCGCGCTCGTGCTCGGGAGTTTCGTGAACGTCATCACGCTGTATGTTTTTCTCAACAGTGAGTCAGCATGTGGATTTTAAATTGTCACTTTCGAGAACACGAATAGTGGCAGTCGGAACATATCAAAGGTTTTTCTTAACTGTGAGACGGTTTGTGGACTTTTAAATGTTCCTTTTGAGAACATAAATAGTTGCAGCCGGAACATGAAAATGGTTTTTCTCCACTTGAGTAAACTTGTGGATTTTTAAAGTCTCCTTTCCAACACATAAATAATTGCAATCGGAACATACAAAAGGTTTTTCTCAACTGTGAGACGGCTTGTGAACTTGCAAATGTTATTTTGTGAACATAAGTAGTTGTAGTTTTTTAAATATTTTGGGTGTAGATTAAAACGACTTCCAGCATACAGATTCACTCTTAAATTAAAACCTGTTTTGAGAAAAGCTTTAAATTAGTGGTGAACACCAGAGAAAAATCATTTACATTATCTGTTTGCAACTATTATTCTTCAAGCTTGTGGAATCTTGATGGGTGGACACCCCCCCCCCCCTCTCCCCCCGGGCCGTTGTATTAAACGTTGACCAGTCCGCGGTGATAAAAAGGACACATGATAGGTACTGAGAAAGGGGCGGGTGCTTAGAATGGCCTGGGGCCTAGAGCGGCCAAGACTGCAAATCCGCCACTGATTGTATTCCAGCACTTTTCACAAAACTTACCATAAAAGTACCATCGTACTCTTAGAAGATACCTCAAGATCTCTTGTTGTGTTAAAGAAATTCACACTAACAGCAGTCAAATCGAAAAACTCCCGAAAATGATCTTGCGAGAAAACATAATATTTATCATTTAATGATTACCATCGCTCAAGCATAAAAGCAATATAAGACAAAAAACTTTAATTAAATTGCTTTGAAATTAATGAATTTTACAAAAATATTTTTTGTTTGTAATATCATCGACCTTTTACACAGCATCCCCTTAGATGACGTAGGCCCGAAGGAAATTATTTTCCTCAGTGACTCCTGTGTGGAGCTTATGTAAAAAAAATCATATGAATTTCACATTAGAATATTTATTAGCGTTATCACCATACCAGGCTCTGGTATTTGGCTCTTGGCAGACGTGTATGTATAAGCTATATTACTATGAAATAATAGGAATTATAAGTGTAGAAACAAAAATAAATACAATATTTATAAAACCAAGAAAAAAACCTATAAACCACAAAAAAATCTAATTAATTTTTTTTTTTCGAATTGGATATTTCACAAAAATATAAATCCAATACTCGAACAATTTTACAAAGCAAGATTAAAAAACACACACAAAACGTATTTTAACACCTCCATTTTGAAAGAACTCGAAATAGAACTCATTACAACTGTATATGTAGAGAGGTGAAGAGCTTCCAAGAAATACCGACCAACACAAAAGAAGAGCAAAATATATTAAAATTTAAAAAGAATAATGAAATACGTGAAGCCTACCATCAAATATCCAATGTTGTACAGGGGTATAAGTAAAAAGGGATAATAATTATTATTATATTTTGATAATTTGTAGAGCGCCGTTTTTGTGAAAAATCACCTCAAGGGCGCTTACAGGGTGCACAGTTATTATATTTTATGTATATCAGTACTCAATGCATTGCATATTTTAAAAAGAGTAAAAAAAAACGTACTAAACTGGTTATACAATATTGTTGGTTTTTCTTTAGCGGAGTTTTCTAGTGGGTACAAAACAAACAAATATATACGCATCGTGACAGCACGTCGGGACGGCCATTTGCATGGAGTCGCTCCCACAAAACCTCCAAGATAAATACATCCTTTCAATCATCGATAAAGCCGTTGGTTAAACCTCTCCACGAGAATGGGCTAAGGGCAGAGGCGTGCTGTTACTTTTTCATAAGATTTTACGAAACAAAAAAAGCTCTGCATTATTTCACAAGATATGAGCTTTCATTTCAATTCAATGAAATTGCCAAATTCAAAATGTTGGCATAATAAATATTTAACAACTCTTTCTAGAATTATTTAAGATAGGTAGTATTTTTCTGTTTTTTTTTCTGATGGTATTGTGTATCTAATGATTTTTTCTGAAATGACCTGAAAATCGGAAATAAGTGTCGGCACGCCTCTGATAGGGGTGAGTGTCCGGTAAAAAGTCACAATGAATCACCCCTCCCGCTCTACGTGCCCCATCGGAAATCCCCAGACAAGGACTGGCGTCGCCATAACTTGGAGGATGTAAAACTAATACGGAATGGGATTGAATTCGAGGTTTGTGCCAGTTTTGACTGTGATTTTAATTGATTTTCGAAGCATTTTCTTAGGTCATGTAACTCTAATTAACCAACGTAAAAAATAAATAAAAAACTTATCGTTATATAACAAATATTATAATCAATAATTATCAGCCTGAAACACTCATCTACATTGAAAAAATCTTCCGAGAAAAGATACTGGCCGCCAATGGGAATTGAACCCGTGTACCTCTGATTGCCAGTCAGCTGCTCTGACCACTGAGTTATGGCTGCTTATCTAATACCCGCCAAATAATTCAATATATACTAGTATTTCATTCGACAATTACCCATTATTACATTTTTCCAACTGAAAACAACCAACTTTATTTTTGTGAGAGAGGTATTGTTAATACTAAATCTCCCGCTAGGTGGCGTCGAGACTAATTATGTCTGCATTTTTTGCTGAAATACTTTAACTTGTCAAATATTAATTATTATTTTTAATTGATAAACTAACGTTTAAACAAGATTTTTATGCATAGCACAAAGGGTAGATAACAAATATTATAATCAATAATTATCAGCCTGAAACACTCATCTACATTGAAAAAATCTTCCGAGAAAAGATACTTATCGTTATATTAAAAAAAACTCTCATGACTATCATGATAACTTGCGAATGATTAAAATCCTGAATAGTAAATTGTGTTCCACGAAGGTTCTACATAATTTTAAATTCAATAAACAAAACTTTGCATTCCTGTATATATATTATCTGATCTGGAATTTCTACTGTCTCCCGTAACTTACTGTTTCATATTCGTTTCTTAAGTATGGTTTTTGAGAGATGGGGAAAAAATGCGAAGATGTTTATGACGAATAACTTGATGGCGAAGAAAAGAGCCTCAGGTAAATAACAGATAACTAGTAAGTGAAAAGAAGAAGTCTTCTAGTTCTTTATCAAATCATTCTATAAGAATTCTGTAAGAATGATTTGACAGACAGTTTTTTTTGCTCCAAATAGGAGGCCCTGAGGAAAACAATTTTCTTAAGAGCCTATGTCATATTAGGAGATGCTGCGTGTAGAGTGTTTTTAGGGAAAGGAAAAAGAGGAAGTTCTAGGAAAGAAAAATATAAGGGTTGGGTAGGAATCTAGAAGTCAGTGTGTCCAGGAGTGAAGTACGTTTGAATTCACCCTCCCACTACGGTGCAAGGCGATAGGTTGAGAGAGTCTAGCAGGAGAGGTCAAAAGGTATCCCTCGACCACCATCTCCCCATCCGCCACGCAGAAGGTGGATAAATGCATCCGCCATCAAGATCCCCTCTCCCCGTGAACCCGGGCAACCTTGCTAAGTCACCAAACATTGCGAATCATTTGGGGTGACCTAATGAAGGTGTGCTGGTTATTCAATAATAAGTTCTCGGAGCGGCGATACCCATACCCGCCTTTCAATTCGATTTGTTGATTTAATTGATAATTAGACATGATGAATTGCTAAACAATGATCTGATACCACAAGTTTCAGACCGACATACGACAATCTTAAAACACATAAGTGGATAACTTTCCCATACAAGATTGTGAAGGTATCTTAAATTAGAACACTACCCAGTAAGTACCTAACTTCCTGAACTTGTCGTACCACCTACTTCTGTACAAGTTCTAGGGGTGTTGCCATTGAAATTGGTTGTTATTATTTCTAACAAAGTTTGAAACGCAAAACATTACGCCCCGAATTATTAATGGTGTCATTTAGCAGCACGGTGTTTGCAGGACATTTTTCAGCCGTGACATTTCTCCTTCGTCCTTTATTCTGCCCATACATCAGCGACATCTGCTGGCAACCTGCGAAACATTATTTGTTTAATAGCACTGAACAGATTAATCGATAGAATCGTGTTGTGGGCGTTTCCATGAGTTCGAATTGAGATCAAATATTTACTCACTTCTGGTGAAATTAATCAAAGATTTTCAATTGGCGATAATCTTCCTTGATATTGTTTTGGCCAGATGGGGCCTAGAAGTTTAAAGGTTCCTTCAGGCCTACGTCATCTTTGGGGACTGCGCGGCTGGTGCATTGATGCTGAAGGAATAAAACCTTATTTCTTGAATAGTTCGTCGATTCCACTGGCCTTTCGGTGATCAAGGAGTCGAAAGATTTTTTATTAAAAAGAACGGCTTCTTCCGAATAGGCCCTCCATTGATATGTTGGTTTAACTCTAAGTGACCAGCTCAGAATTGGGGCTCCATCGAAGCCAGAGTAAAGTTAGCCTCCCAAAAACTGGGCGTACTGTACAGAGCCCGCAGATACTTTAATAGTACACAACTGCTGACCCTGTACAAATCACAAGTCTGCCCCGCGGTTGAATTCGGCAGCCAACTCTGGTCTAAAATTCCAAAATACCTGAAAAATAACCTCGACTCTGCAAAACGGGCGGTCCATTTGATAGATTCTCCCATATTAACATACGGATTGCAATCTTTAGAGCACAGGCGTCGGGTGGGAATGCTATCCTTGTTCTACCGGTATTATAATGGAAGATGCTCCAAGGAACTAGCGTAATTGATCCCTTCGGCACCGGTGCATAGTCATATAGTGCATAACATATGTACATGGTTGACATTTGTCACATGAGAACGGGTCGTTTCTTCGACTCGTTCTTTTGTTCAACAGCTCGGCTGTGGAACAATTTGCCGGCCTCTGTGTTTCCTTTTTTCTACAACATGGGTCTCTTCAAGACCAATGTTCATTCCTTCCTCTCCTCAAAAAGACCCTCCACACAGCATCTCAGATGATATAGGCCCTGAGGGAAATTATTTTTCTTAGGGCCTCCTGTGTGGAGGTAATGTAAAAAAAAAGGCTGCGTAACCCTTTTCATAGTAAACTTAAATTGGGTTCTGAGGCCAAAATTATACAAACTGAATATTATTTTTTTAATGAAGATGTGAAGCAAATTTCTAGTTCAGGTATATTGTACTATATTTATTTATGTTTTAAATTATAAAATAAATTCCAGTAAAGAATTCAAGTTTGTATAATTATAGAAGCAACTTTTACAATTTTGACGTTATTTTTACGTTATATACTAAACTAACCAAACAATAATTTTGCTCAACCTCCTTAGTAAATATAATGAAATACGAAGTGAAAAACTAAAACATCCTAAAAAATGTTTACCTTACTATCATGATTAGAAATATGATCTAAACGCTGTTAGAAAGGGAAAACACTATGCTTTATATTCAATTCTAAAGGTTAACCGCAAATAAGTAAAATTTATACCCATCTGAAACCAAAGTCTCCGACCGCAATTTGAAACAAAGTTATGATTTTTTGGGAATTTTTAATAAATTATTTTTACAGAAACAAAACAATAGTGAATTTTTAAGTTTATTTTTATTAACATTTAAGCCTGCTTAACTACTTATGTAGTTTGTCAGGTACATAATGACAATATTTTATGCAATAAAACGTTGTCATTATGTTGACGATATGGTTTGTTTTCTTAATAAAACATATTTTAGTTTTTTTAATTTTATTGAGAAAAAACGTAAAGTGAGCTATTTTTAAAACGTTTTAATTGAAAATATTTCTATTTTTAAAATTATTTGCTTATTTCGAAGCGAATTTCATCACCTTTTAAAACAGTTTTTAGTTCCCGGATGCGTTCTGAAATATTCCATTTATTTGAATTTTATTGCGAGCGGAAATATTTTGATCTTCGGACAAAATAGGCCCGAGGCCTGAGGCTTTAATTGGCTACATCATTTATTATCTTTAATTCTATCGATAATACAGATACAGATCACACTTCTATTGATTGTGTGTTCAGTGTTTACTGTGGAATTATTATTCTAAAGGTAGGAGAGGAATTGTGACATTTCTAATTATTATATTGTATTCAGAATTTGGCTTTACAATGCGGGTTTAGCAGCGTAATTATTATTGCCCAGGTTGTTTCGTGTTAATTTTAACAACTCGTATTGTTATTTATCCTTGTTATTATTATGACTGGGAATTATTTCAGGGTGATATTCTGCCAAAGGAATTAAACCAATCAAACACGAAAACAAAGGTCAATTTTATTCGCCAAATTGTTGATTTAAAAAAACGAATCATTATTTTTGAGTTAAACTTAATATTTATGATTGAGAATTATTCAAGTCTTATAATTGAAATTTGCAGAGGTGTCGAAATGTTATAATTTATTTCATTAATAAAATGCTACATTTATGTACGTGTAAATACATCAAATAAGGTATTTTCTATTAAAAATACATTAATTAATTCAACTTTTTTTAGAGAAAAGCTCGAATTAAAAAGGTGGAGAAAAGCCGTGTATGCTGCAACTTAACAACAACAAAAAAATATAGTTTTTATTTATATCAAATGGCATCATGAAATTTTCAGAGTGGTTCGGTCCAAATTTAGGGGTCAACGCACATAAATATGTTCAGCTAGCAAAGGAATGTTTCAAGAATATGGTATGAAACTTAAATAAATAAAGGAAATGTTTAAAACTGAGACTTTACATCGTTTCAATTTGGGAGGCGGGAATGGGTACCGCCGCCCCGGGACCTTTATTGGATAACCAACACCTCTGCCATAGGTCACTTTTAAGTGTTTCGCTGTGTTTGGGGATTTAGCAGGGGTGCCCGGGTTCATGGGGTGAGGTTTGTCTAGGTCTTGGAGGCGGATGACCAGAACACACTGAGCCCCAGATTCCTACCCACCCCTTAAACTCTTTTTCTTTCCAGAATTCTCCTTTCATTCCTTTCCTTAAAAAACCCTCCATACAGCATCCCCAAAGATGACAAAGGCCCTGAGGGAAATTATTTTCCTCAGGGCTTCCTGTGTGGAGCTCATGTAAAAAAAATGGCAATCGCGCATAATATACAATTTCTACATATTAACCTTAAATTTTATTTTTGCACATTGTGCTTTGTTTAATTGAGGTAATCAATTCATTATCTTCCTTAGTGCTGAGAGCACTTAACTTGCGTCCGAAGTTCCTTAAAGATTACAAAGGTTGAAGCTTAAAATCTCATTGGACTCCCAAAAATCACGTTGGGTGATAACTCCAAATTTTTGTTAAATTTCATAATGTAGGCACTCTACTAATGTATTTTGAAAGTTGTGCAATGTATTGAATCATAAACTTTTACAATACATTACAAAACCTTTAAAATGCGTTTTCATTTCGTAAACGAATGCCTTCCCACAATAAAAAAACACAAAAGTTTCCGTTGATAATATATCCCGAAGAATTCTTCTGATATTGCAAAACCAACAAAGAATAGACTTCGGTTATTTGCAGTATTTTCAGAATTTCAGGAAGCTTCGCAGCTGATTCCCGATCCAATATTTTATCCACCAACATTTAAAATGCATTAGTTCCAAGTGGAACGGTGCAAAAGGGACCTTGCACTGAATGCGGTGGTGTATTTAATAAAGCTGCATTCCTCTGTCGCATATCTGAGCCACACAACAAAAAGGTTCGGATTCGGTTTGCGAGGGCAAAAGAGAAAAATGCGATCTGAATTTTCCTACGTAAACTCTGCGGTCGGGTTATTGTTAACCCACTGAGTGCGCTAAGAAGTAAACCGAAACAATATTAATATTATTTTTTTATGTGAATGCCTTACCAAGGTACCTACAGCTCTCAATTGTCTAGAGCCAGTGATTCAATGGCATTCCCATTATTAAATAAGATGGGGAAGAGGGAAATGCGGAAATGGGGAAGTTACTGGCTATTTAGATCTGGATACAGCCATTTTAAGCAATATTTAAATTCTCAGTGATGGTATTTCACCAGGGCTATTCTGAGAGTGTCTTCTAAATTGAAATTAATAAATAAAATGTCGGTTTACCTATAGTTTTCATGAGCACTCAGGTAAAATAATTGTGCTATATCCAATTTTACCTCTTTCAATTAACAGTAACCCGGTTCCTTTGATAAAGGTCTTCAGTGTTGTCATTGGATACGTTGGTTTGTTTCCTGGTTCCACAATGTTTCCTCCCAGGCGACTGAGCCTAGTTCATCATAGGTGAATTGGAGTCTCTTCATCCTCTTCATATTTCCGCATCGTCGCTGTCTATGAGTTCTTTGGATTGCCTCATTCCGAGTGCCATCTCCTATTCCTTTCAGTGATGGAATCATGGAGTGGTATGTCCTTTATATTCTCTCCAGTGCTAATGTATCCTTATAAACCATTGGATGGTTGATTGAAAGATATAAACAGTTACTTTGTTATTATATTCATAATAACTTAATGACTGTTTATTGTCGTATTGTAATTTTATTAATACTTCTGAGGACAAACGTCCTTCCGCGCTGAAGGCTAATTTTTAAAGCCTTGGAAATTCTACCTTCGGCACAACTCGGCAGTAAGATCATGTGAATCGATGAGCCAATAGACTACTTGGTAAAAATACGTCTACTAGATTAAAGACTATTATGATTCTTCAAACTTTGCGATTATGTTTTGTGGTATCATTTATAATTAAATGAAAACAAACATTTGTAAAAACAACGATTTAATCTATATTATGTAGTGTTTTTTTTTTCTTTTATGATCCATTACATGGATTAAATACTCAAAAAAGTTGATCCGCTCATTAAAATAATGGAATAACAATTTGCCATATTAGTAAAATATTTAATATGTGAGCTATTAAAGCATTCTTATAAGTACACTCCATGCAGCTGAAAGCAGCTGGTTAATATTTATGGGCGAGCAATCTTAAAAGCGATCTAGTTTATACATTTTGGTCCAAATAGTAATATTTGGTAAATGACATGCTTTTGTTTCTAGGATGTATGCCAGCAGAAACCAAATAACTAATACTCGTCCATTATATACTTAAATTTGTTTTATGGAAACACTTCATGCAAAATAATTCGAATATCTAATTCATCCGTTTAATCACAATATTGATTTAAGCTTAGTTGAGTTATTTTATGTTTATTTTAAATGTTAATCCTCAACCTGAAGGTTAACGTTTGCATTTCCCTTGACAAAAGCTAAGTAAGTCAACTTGACTAGAATTGTCAAGTAACCTTTCCCCATAAATTCTCCGCTAGGAAAATGTACGTTAAAATAAATATTATGTTTTGATAAATGAAACTCTCGCCTAATGCTTGCTGGTTTTCTTCATTGAATCTTACTAATGCTTTTCCCTAAGGATTTATGCAAAATAATCTGAAATCAATAAATTAACGATCTGAAAAGGCATTTCTTCTGATTTTTTTTTCACAAACTTCTTGTAATTACCTGCCGTTATTAAGTACTTGCTGTTTCCTGGCATGCGTTGCAGTGCTATATTCAAAGAGATACATTGTTTCTCCCTGAATCTCCTTTCCCACGCGTCGCTGTTCCCCTCCCGCGTCCCCTTTTTAGCTAGCTTTATAAATTATAGCCTATATATTATTCTGATGTATGAGCTATATTATTGTAAAGATTCGTAAAAATCCCTTTGCTTAAAAGAGTAGAAACACACACATCCATACAAACTTTTACGTTTATAATATTAGTAAGAGTAATGAGACGATGTATGAATGTGAACGAGGCAAAGAGTGTGTGCCAAGATCGAGTTGTGTGGCGGTCCGTCCTCTCTGCCTACCCCTGCGGGGAAACGGCGTGATGGTTAGTTAGTTAGTTAGTTAGTTATATTTTCTAAAATTTCACAATCAATTTTAAACACCGTTTGTTCATTTTTTGGATTATTACAAAACATTGCGAAGACTGGTAAAAGCTACCAACGTTTAATTTTGAATCATGTTGGTGAATTTTACAAGATTTTTTTTTTTAGTTCATTATTTTAATATTACATTTGAATACAGTAATGACATATTATTTACTGTCCATCTCACTAGGTGTAGTTGAGATGGAAATTTACAGAGTGGTTGTTAGCTAGGTTTTGTTTATATATGTGGAATTAGCTTTAAATGTATGTATTCCTATTTTTTATGTTGAGTTTGTGCTTTATTTGTATATTTTGTAATCTCTTTTAATTATTTTATAGGTACTGCTGTTATAAATGTTATTTGTATTTGATATGTAAAAACCAAGTAGGGCGTCAATAAATAATTAAATAAATGAGAGCATTAAATATTTGAATTTTTTTTAAATTATGTAATTCAAGTATGAATGCAGATGATAAAGACAAAATAATTAATTTGAGGAATTTTGTAACATTAAATTGTACAAATAACGCAGTAAATACCCTCATATATATTAGCTGCGATATTTATCTATTCATATTCGGGTAATCGGCAGTTTTCATTTTATCAATTTGTACATGTGTAGTAGAGCCTAAATATAACCCCCAATAAGAAAACATTCTAAAAGAATAGAAATCACTTTATTTATGAGAAAATTATATAAACAAAAAATTGATCGTGAATGTAAGAAAAAAAAATATTTTTATTCTATCGTATCGAGGATGTTATAAAAATATATTATATCATGCTAAAAAAAAGGTTCAAGCTTTGAACAAAGCTTTCAGGCTAGGTAAGGCTAAAAATGTGCCAAACCAAACCACAATGGTGGTTCCTTCGCATAAATTGCTGTGTTAATTTTACGCTTTGAGTTCAAGACTATACCCATGGTAACTACTGCTTCCTTTTCTGAAAGCTCTTAGCAAAGATAACGTAAAATATGGAAACTCATATTCACCTGCTTCTTTGGTTATTGTAAGAAACCGTAGGACTTTTTTTATGTGAATGCCGCAAGAGAATCCTAACTGCTTCCGACCGTCTGGAGCCAGTGAGACTATGGCATCCTCAATTGGGGTATTTTGTGAGGCTGAAGGTAGTGGGGAGGGGAATGTGGTGGGGAAGAGGAAGGTGGGGAAACACGTGGTTATTCATATATAGTTATACTCTCTGGAACATGCCACAAATATACACAATATTATTTTTTAATAATTAAATTATGATAAACACCATTCAATCACATAAAATTTACTTACGCACGCTGGGATTTTAATCCGCAACCTCCGGATCGCTAGTCGATAGCCATACCTCTCGACCATATCCTCTCAAAAAAACATTAAATATATAGGTAGGTGTAGACACTTTCAAGTTTACATAATTTGACACCACCTACCTGAGAAGTAACCTAGATACTTTGCTAGCATGCTTGGAAAATTTTAGCTTAAGTTTTTAAAGTTCATTTCACATCATTTAACATTAGGTAGTTTCGTAAATAATATACAATATACCTTATATTAAAATACCGAAAAAATTAAAATAACAATCTCAAATATATAATAAGGTAACTTCTTAACAAACATCACCGTGTTATCAAGAGAACATTGTAATAATGAACATGATATACGAGTATTTTGTACTACGAGTTAGGTACAAACTCCAAAACGTAGGTACATAATAACAAGCTTAGTAAAATACAGTTAATCCAGTTTGCTTGGCTAAGATTAACGTATCTTAAACATAATTATAGGGCTGCCTGTTCCTCAGTGGAGTCGGTATCTCGGGCTTTCGCAGAATCAAGTAATGCCATGAAATATTTATGAGCATTATCAACGTAATTCAATAGCTCCAATAGTATAACGTTACGGAAGCTAATGATTTCTTGCTTAAATAATACTGTTATTTCAGTGGGAAACATTCTTTGAATTAGACTCTTCGGTTTGGTATTGCCTTTTTTAACCCTCCGATGAACAAGGTCCGCGCAGACCTTTTTTATGTTAGCAATAGCGTAACTTTTTTCAGGCTTTTTAGGTAGAATAGGCACAGAGACAGCTCAATTTCATATTACTCGTAGTAGATTTGTTTCAAGGCCAAAGTCTGTGGAGACCTAACAAATATTTTGCTTGTATTTGGTGTGTGATCGCGTGGTTAAATGCTTGTTAGAACGTGTTGAACATGATTATAGGGCTGCCTGTTCCTCAGTGGAGACGGTATCTCTATAATGCCATGAAATTTTTATGAGCATTATCAACGTAATTCAATAGCTTCAATAGTATAACGTTACGTGAAGCTAATGATTTCTTGCTTAAATAATACTGGTATTTCAATACATTTATCAGTCGGAGACGTCCTATGAATTAGACTATTTAGTTTGGTATTGCATTTGATTGATTGGTTATTGTTACTAATAATAACCTTATAAATAAAACTATTATTTAACCCTCTGTTAAAAAAGGTCTGCTCAGACCTTCTTGATTTTAAAAGTTGCGTAATTCTTTTTGTGGCTTGTTAGAACGATGCGGGTTCAGAGGCCGTTCGATTTAGTATTTATCGCAGTGATTTTTTTTTCAATACCGGTTTTGCGTAGAAATACTGTACTGTCTGTACCGACCTAACAATTTTTTTGCATGTAGTTTGTGTGATCTCGTGATTGTAGTTTTATTAGAACTTGTTTTCAAAATAGTTGTTTTTATCGCCTATATAACTGAATTGATTTTCGAGCGGAAGACCGGTACGAGATGTTCATTTGTAATCGCGCTAGCCTGGCATTCATAAAATTCACACATGGAAGAACGGGCCACCAAACCAAAGGTACGCGCATAACCGCATTAAATCCATAAACAAGCTTTTGGCTGTTTTCAGTGTTCTGGCTAGTATTCGAAATGTAGTAACACATAAAACAAAGACTATTCTTTTTTTACATTTATGAGATTTTACATAACAAGATTTGCACAGACTTTATTGCATCATTGACTTCCAGAATTCGCTCATCGGAGGGTTGAAGAATTAAAAGTCACCAAATAATGAACAAAATTGGATTTTTGCTAAATGTGTAGTCATGGATTCAATTTTTAGGTGCGACCAAATCTTCTTATATCTTTTTTGTTTTGATTTTTTCATTTGAGAATAGTTAATATTGTTTTTAATTATCAGGTATTGAATCTGAGGTTTTACTAAATAATTTATTCCACTACAAAAATATTGAATATTGACCTTAGATGCTTAGAATTCAATAATTGTGGCATAAAAAAAATAGATCTATTTTTCAAAGACACTTTCTTGACTGCACATTAATTCGGGTAGATTCTTGCAATCACACGATAGCAAAAAATGATGATGAAAAGATGAATATAGTATTGGATAATTCAGTCACAGTATGATACTTTTAAAAATGACCAAAGCTTTTAATGTGGTCGGAAAAATACCAACATATCAAAAAAAAAAATAGTTCAAGTTTAAAGAGGCAAAACAACATCTGATGTTATTATTATTTATTCTGGACCAAGGAATCTGATTTAGTTACCTGAACAACGAAGTTTAAATAAAATTATAAAAGCCAAATCGTTTTAATATTTTCGTTTCATTTCATTCGTTTATCGGGCATTATCACCGATTGAAGTTTAATATTAAACTTTATAAAATGCATTAAGGTTCCCCTTAAAATTTCTGAATTGAAAGATAATCCAAAAGTTATATCGAAAGTGTCTAATTTATTAGAAAACAGTGTAATCGGTTAGTAATTTCCTATAACGTTCAGAACACGTGCCATCTCCATTAAATACCACCCCTTTAGAACCTACTTTAACCCGATCTACTCCCTTAGCCTACCTATCCTTGATCTTCTGCTGCTAATAAACCCTCAACTTATTTCCAAGGGTTCTAAGTTACCTACTTAGCTTTAGAACAATTGAATTTTGACACTGAATACAATAACACACGAAGAGCCCTTTATATGTAAAATCAATAATTTCACTATTGGAAAGCGATGGAAACAAAAAATTACCTTATTGATGAAAAAAGGAAAGGAAAAAACCCTCTCTTCCAGCAGTCAGGGCGTATACTTTAATAAAATACTTATGCGAGTATCATGTCGTAAGAAAACAACATAAAATATGTCAGAACTTAAAGCTAAGAATATATGTGATAAAATGCCATTTGCCAAAGCTTTCTACGAAAGAGATTGCACCGAAAGGAGAAACTTATACTCTTACTGTAGATTCGAACGATCTACGGGATCGCCAGATTGATCATTGTAAAAGTTTCCGTAAGAATCAATATAAAAGCTACAGAGATATTACCATAAGAGTTGACAATTGCATGGATTACTTTAATAGAATCTAATTAAACACACTGAGAGATCATAATAGAGATGATCATTGCACAGAAATTTCTTTGACTTAGTCGATAGTAAAGCACTGAGAGATCAATATGGGAGTTTATCATGGACTGAGAGTGCCTTGAGTTATAGTTCTAAATGTTACATGTAGGTAATATTGGCACTCGTCGGTATTGTCAGATAGGATAGGTACATAGAAAGGAGATGAAAGGGATATGTACGAGTATATTGTATATAGTTGCGTCAACACTTACACATTTTAAAACTATTCAAATTTCATAATGTATACTTACTACAAATACATGCCTACATAATTTTTTGTTTTTTGTTGTTAAAGGCAATTCACCCTAAATAGAGTGCTATGTGACATACATAATTCTACGCCACAGCAATCATGATTGAAGTATTCTTTCAATTTAAGTTCAACGTTTCGACTCGGGTGGTTGGTCAGGAATAACCCAGTGTTCGTAAAAATTATGATGGCGCCATCAATAATTCCTGTAGTCTATTCTTTGTCAAATATTTACCAACAATTTGAGGTAAAATGGATATAATCGGACAAGGTTCAAGTAATATTAGTACAATTGTGTATAAATGCGCTAAAACGCGCAACATCGACAGATAAATTTGGACAGCTGCAAGCCTTCGAAATAATGTCTCGCTCACTAACGCAATCAGAATATTTATTTTTTTAAAATTATACAATTCCTTACAGAAATCTTATGTGATATGTGAGAAACAGTACAAGATGATATATTATTTAAAACAAATTATATATTTAATTAAATGAAGACAATATTAGCGAAACTCAATCAAAATCTGAAGACAGAAAAATCAGAAAAAGATATAGGTTCCACTGGGACTCGAACCCAGATACCTTAACATTCATGGCCAACTGCTCTACCGATTGAGCTATGGAACCCATTTCCAATTCAATCACTTTTAACTGTATCCATACTTCGACTAAGAACTACCAACAATATCTTCATTTTCTTAACGCACCTTTTATTGGCTGCTATCTTTATATATGATTGCAAGATTCAACAAATTATATGGTTAAAGAATGAGAAAAAAAAATCAAATTCGATTTTAATTTGGTTCTACCTGTGTCCTATTGTATCAATCGCCATAACTTTATTTTATTTTGACCTACTGAGGTTTATGTACTATCCTACTTTGAGACTGTTCACATCGATTTGGACACCTCACCTCATTAGGAAATAATTGATTGTTTTATATGCAGCCCATCTATTCTAACGGTTGTTCGTCCATTAAACTTTTTCTATTTTGTACAACTAGTTTTTTTATCCGTTTTCTCAGCTACTCGTTTGCCTTTCAACTGGTCCTCAACCTTTCACTTGTCAGGATTCCAAGGATCTTTGTGCTTTTCTTACTTCCTAAACGATCTTAATCTCCCTCGGGGTCTTTTCACAAAACAATATTCGCAAGAATTTAATAATTAAACTGCCATGGCAGTTAATGTTCTGAACAGAAGCTCACCATTATTTAGCATGGGATTAAGGTTACCTAAACTATGCCAACACCCGAGGTAAACTGCTATTTTAGATGGGGAATTGACGGGAAAGCCCGAAGTAAGTACTTCTTTAGTGATACTTTTAGGGTAACGCCACACTTATAAAGCTTTACTTTATTTAAATTTTCAATCAAATTGCAAAATCACATAGCAGTGATCACCTCTTCTCTCTTAGAGCGGTAAGCTTTTTGACTCTTGGACCTGAAATTGTGGGTAGGATGTATTGCGTTGGCGACAACATAGATTTGGTATTTTACGCAGGAATTAAATTTTTTTTTTTGACTTTTCAGAAAGGCTAAAGATAGAGATGAAATGAGAACTACTATTTGCATTGCAAAATGAGAAGATTAAATATTATGCAAAGTTAATAGACACGTAATAATCAATTTAACAAAATACAGTGATGGTTTGAATTGAATACTTAAGGGGCAGCAACTCGAATTTCTACCGACTTCTTACATATCTCCCTTAAACATTTGAAGTTTTTAAGATTTAAAAAAAATAAATGTTATTTTTTAAGATAATGTCTTGATGATGCTCAAGCTGAAACGCAAATTATATGAAATTCCCTCGATAGAAAAAAATCGCAAAGTATGCTCCAAAAATTATTAAAAACAAGTCTGTTTCTATTACCTTATAAATTATATTTATGAAAAAATTCACAATGTTTCTTTAAATGATACTTAAGATGCTCTTAAAGAAATTTTTGCTCTATTTTAGACGAATCGTGTTTTATTAAACATTTTCGCAATTTTCACACCGATTTTGGCGCTGTTAGCGCTCTCCTCTAACATTCGTAATTTCGTATCTCTCCATCTTCTTCTTTTCGAGCCCGGTTGCGGAGCCTTAAGCGGATTCGATAAAATAGTAATAGGAGAATATA
Source organism: Limnephilus lunatus (assembly GCA_917563855.2). NCBI lineage: Eukaryota > Metazoa > Arthropoda > Insecta > Trichoptera > Limnephilidae > Limnephilus > Limnephilus lunatus. Next base: position 83,408,106 of record OU830594.1, read on the forward strand.
ATAATTGTAATTTTTTATATATAATATATATTCCGCAATAATTGGTATCTATTTATCTAAGATACCGAAACAACTAAATTTCACATGAAATCAACATTCAAAATCAAAACCATCCTTAAAACGGCTTAAGCCTCGTTTAGTTAACAGACCTGAATAGCCAGACGACAGCCTCCATGGTCGAGCGGTAAGTCTATTTGCATGGTCGAGGGGTAAATCTATATATTGTAAGACCACCATTCAGAATTGAAACGTTTGTTTTAAAAGACTTTAGCCGTTTTGGTGACCAGATTTGAATAGCCAGGTACTTCCCTTCCTTACGGATGGCATAGTCTCAATGGCTCCAGACGAGAGCAGTTGGAACTCTTGTGCGTACTATAAAAAAAATCAAATTTCTCCTCCCCCACTTTTAGGATCATGATAATCCCCAAAACTGAAATGCCATAGTTCCACTTGCTTTGGGCAGTTGGTGCTCAAAGTTGAGAGCAAAATGTTGAGCAAAAAATTGTATACACATTTCAGACAAATTCGCAAGCACTCTCAAAAACATCATCGCTAAAATGATAATATGTCTCTGTTAATGATTCAATATGTCAACCGCGCATATCACTTGGCAGGGCGGGAGAGTGTCTCGCCCCGCTTCATCTTTCTCCCCAGTTTCCCCTTTCATTTCACCCTCTTTCACCCCCTTTCTACCCCGCTCGCACCCCTCCCCCCCAACAACTTAGCCTATTTCGGAAACAGTAATTTGTTATTTGGAGTATTCCCGTCATAATTCGTGACTCTGGCCCGAGTGGTGTTTTTGAAAATTGTCCCTCGCGTTCAAGCTTGTAAAACGAAATTTTTACGACGTCCATAAACATGTTTACTTTAGAAGTATTATTATTTATCTGTGATTTATCCGTGTAATTTTTGTGGGGAGTAGGTTTCGCAGTTTGTCTTGTAGTTCATAAAAGTGAATTTATGCTATGTATTGTTATGGTAGGTAGATATTTAATTGGATTTTAGCACGTGTTGTCTTTGTCAAGGGAAGGTAGCGATAGTAACCTCCATATCAGGTGAACATGGCAATTTGAATACTTGGAACACCAGCTCTAAGGAAAGGGGGAATAGACGTGTTGTGATAAGAGATGAATTGAACAATGAGGGAATCTTCTTTCCTCATCCTTTCCTATTTTTTCTCTTTTTATTTTCCTTTATATTGTTTTCCTCTTGAATCTCATGGTAAAACTATTATAACATTTCATTGTAATATAAGGTATTTGTTTGGATTTAAAAAGTCACCAGATTGCATATTGTTGCAGAAAAAATTGTGATTAGGAATATATATTTTTTTAATATTATACGTTTATGTATTTGACGATATCCGTAGTCAACGGGCAACGAATCTAAACTTACGATCCTGGATTCAAATCCTCATGCGACGTGCGCAAATAAACTTTAATTGATTTTTATAAGAAAATTTTTCTTTTTATACTTTTTTTAAGGTTATTCCCATCAGTGAAATATATCATATTAGAATAAGTTAACAATAATAATCTAAACGAAAATATGAAAGAGAACAAGACACAGAAAAACAGAAAAAGAGAATAATCGCAACTGGGACTCGAACCCAGATCTCTCATCTTGTTAACTTATTCTAATGATAAACTTTATTTGATTGATTTGTGTCCCTATCCGATTCGGTCGTATTTAACTGCATCATACTTCTTCCAAGAACTACCAACATAATCTTCATTTTCTTAACGAATGTTGTATTTATTATCTCAGTTGGTAGAACTCAACCCCTGCAAGGTGTAGGTCCTGTGTTCGAGTCCTAAAAGTAACTGTATCCTTTTCTGATTTTTCAGTTTTCAGTTTTTTTTTATTGAGTTTCGTTAATATTGTTTTCATTTAGTTAAAATTAGTATTTTTAATTGATTTGGAGACTACCTATGTATATGAATGGCCTTTAACGATGTAAGCACTCCATAAGCACATTATTTCTTTACCCTCTTACTAATAAACTTGTTTAAAGATTAACTGATAAACCATTTACCATACATTTATAGTTGTTGATCAGTTTACCTTTAAATTTAAAACACATTTATTCGTAAAGCCCCAAATGCTTTTTGCAAGAATATTTCTTCTTCTTCTTCAATGGCGCTACAGTCCTTTTCGAGCCTTGGCCTCCTTCAAGATAAGCCTCTATCGCCCTCTGTCTTCGGCCGTCACCTTCCAATCTGAAACATGGAGTAGTCTTCTTGCATCCTTTCTGACATCATCCTCCCATTTCAGCCTAGGTCTGCCTGCTTGCTTCTTGACTTTTTCCTTCCATCTCAGCCTAGGTTTGCATTCAGCGATTTATCTTCTTTATAATTCAGCAAGATTTATATTTTAGGATAAGTTATAGAAGATTAACTGATATCTGATCCTACTTTCCAACAAAGATATTTTTACTAGAGTTAAAATTATGTAACAAAATTTAAATATGATGACAACAAAACAACATGTAATATGTATTACATAAACAATGATATACAAACTGAAAAATAATATGCTACCAAATTATCTGAAGAGTAACATTGTGTTTCACAAAAATGTTCACAACTATCCTACGAGAAGACGCGGAGACTTTAGGCTTCCCAAAACTAAACTTTCATGCACACAAAATAGCGCGTTTTATTAAAGACAAAAACTTTTAACAGCCTGCCGAATGCCGTAAAGGAAGCCTCAAGTCTTAGCACTTTTCGTAGGATATGTGCATTATATATGAATAATGTTTTTTGATTTGTAACAATCTTGCCAATATTATAGTCACGTAGTTATCTGTTTTCCTTAAAATGTATTTTTGTTCAGCAATCTTTTTTTTCCTCTTTAAATGTATTTGTAAAAATGTAACTGTATCTTTAAATTGTATTTGTATATATTATTTTCTTACTAGATGTATGAATTTTTTTTGCATAATCTAAATAAATATTCAAAAACAACAAAAAAAGATGTACATTCGCACCAAAGACGAATCGATATATTACTATACAGAATTCACGGGATATACTTACATATATATAATCTTTTGTTCGCATTGTAACATTGCCCCAAAGTATCCCATTCCATAAATAATTGAAATAAACGTGGCACGAAGGATTTTATCACGGGACCGGCTTTATAATCCATAAAGATATGTAATAAATAATGCTTTATGGCGGCTCGGCAGTAGAAAAAAAATAATCACGGAAAAATGATGAGCTATAAAGCACAAAGTGAAAGGGTGTTAAATCACTACAAGGGTAAACTAACGGCCCCTTTATGGGGGACAAGTGTGAAAGTAGATTCTCCACGTGTGCTGGGAGTGCGCCACGTGATACTTTGTCTGATATGGTTCGTAATTTGACCCCTTGTATCCTTTGCCGACGTGTTCATTAAACGTCTAGTAAATTGTTATTGATCAGTGTTTCCCAAATGAGGAGGCAAAAATAAGATTCCATTTTAGCCAATGGAGCGCTTTTTGCCACAATATGGCACTTTTTAAAATACCTCGGATTGCTTTGCTGCCAATTTTGGCAAATTTTCCCTTATTTTAAAGTAATTAGGAAGAATTTAACGATGTTTTTTTATAAATCCTATTAATATGTGATAATCAACAAAAGGTAGGAGAATTAATTGGCCATATAGAAATATAATCATTTTTTATGACTCCATATGAAAATAATGAGATTTGATTTTTTTTAATGTTGACGGAAATATTCAAAATGATCACCGAAAAATCTCAAGCACGGGAGAAAAAAGTTTTGAATTGCGTTGTCGCTCATGTGGTTATTTGATTCTCTTAGGATCGCCTTGTCACCAACATTCAGCACCGCAGCATTGCTTGAAATGACTTCAGCCATGTACGGTGATCAGATCTAAATACCGGTTGCTTTTCGAACAGCCTCCTCCCTTCCCCACACTCCTCAACCTCCACAACCCCCACGGGCTGTAGACAATTGGGTCTTTGAGAAAAAAATACAACAATGTCGCTTTCCGGGCATTTAGGGTATTTCGTGAAAAAACTGATTTTCTATCACAAGAAATAATAAAGTTTGTATAATTTATATAGTACCATTTTCGTGAGAATATCACCTAAATTACAATTTAATTTATATATTTAACCTATATCATATCTCTTAGACTTACAATTTCGAAAAGTAGCTTATATTGATAACAACCTTATTTCTGAAGTCTATAAATTAAATTGCAAATATTACTGTGGATTTTTGTATGTGAATAAAACTTTGAAGAAAGTTGAAATTAGGATAAAAAAGTATATAAATATGGGGTATTTAAATAGTTATAGTTTTTCTAATGCTTATCATTTATTGGCGATGAACCATACCTTAGTAACGGAATATAGTTGCTCTATTGTAATGCTAATGGTATCCCTTTAGGCGAACACGAAATCTTTGAAATTAAAAATATTGTAAAAATGAGTTTAGATATTATCATAAACCAAATTTTTTTTTTAGATGATCCGTTGTTAAATTTGTTCCCTTTATAAATTACACCCTTCCCCTCAAATTTCCACTCCCATCCTTCTATTCACTTTTTAAAAGTCTATTGAAGTAATTACTTTTAGTGAACTCTGACGAAATAAACATTGCTTATCAAATAAGTTTGTTTAAAAAATAAAAGTGGTTAAAACTAAGTTATTCATTTTGAAATAAAATTATTATTAATTAAATGAAGACAATATTAGCGAAACTCAATCGAAAATTTGGAAACAGTAAAATCAGAAAAAGATATGGATACACCTGGGACTCAAACCCAGGACCTTCGGCTTTCGGGGTCGTAACTCTATCAACTGAGCTAATGTGTCCCTTTCCAATTCGGTCATTTTAAACTGTATCATATCCGATATGAAAGCCAAAGGTCCTGTGTTCGAGTCCCAGATGTGCCCATATCTTTTTCTGATTTTGCTGTTTCCAAATTTTTGATCGAGTTGTGCTAATATTGTCTTCATTTACTTATATATTACAATTTGAGTTAAAAAAAATTGTTGAAGTATTACATACCTTTGAAATCCTTTTATTAATTATTAATATTTATTAACTACAATAAATAATAAAAAGACACTTTCTTGAAATATTTGAAAATTTCGAGTAGGTAAATAAATATACATACAGCATTCCGGGACCTTAAGTTCAATATCGGATTTTCGGTATTTGAGAGAGTGAAGACAAAGGCATTGTGTAATATAACTTTATTGTACTGAGAATCCTTTAGGCAAATGGATGTGTTCGGTATACTCATAGACATACAAATAGCTAGACGAGAACTTACAGATTTTTTTTTTTTTTTTACATGAATACCTCACAAGAGTCCCAACTGCTCCCGTCTGAAGCCAGTGAGACTATGGCATCCCCAATTGGGGTATGTTGTGAGGCTGAGGGTAGTGGGGAGGGGAAGGAGATAGAGAAGAGGAAGGTGGGGAAGTACCTGGCTATTCAGATCTGGTCACCAAACACGGCTGATGCCGTTTCAAGCAACGTTTCAATTCTGAATGGTGGTCTTACACCAGGGCGATACAGAGAGTATCTTCCACTCTGGAACGTGCCGCAAATATACTATTTATTATTTTAAATGAATAAATTGTGAAATAACACAAATTAATCAAATAAAATTTATTTGCCACCAGATGAGGGGTAAAAACCAACTATGGCGGGACGAAGAGAGGAAAGAGACTTGTGATTCGCCAATAAATCAATCTAACAGTATATAGGCACCTCGCACTATAATATCAACATTTAGTTTTTGAAAGTAAAATCTGCTTTTGAATAAATAGACCTTTTTATATGGGAGGGCAAATTGCTTGCCACGTTGTGAACAGATGTGTCAAGTCCAAATTCGCAAAGTAAGGTTCTGAGTATTTTCATAGTCAAATGTTTTGTTTCCGTAGACACTTTTACAAATTTGTCATGATTTACTTACCCCAGTGAACAGCGGCTTTGTGTTTCGCGTCGCCATGTATCTCGATGTCATAGTATGTGTTCCATAGACATACAACGTCCGTGCGTAAAATGTACGATAAGAGCTCGACACTGGTCCGGACAAGAATGATGACGTCACATTTTTTAGATTAACGCGGGGCTCTCGCAAGCCCAGCCGGTTCCAAAAAATGGTTCCAATGGGAGGGGGAAATAACACGCCTTTTAGTACTTAAGGGCAAGTCCATGTATTTTGTACGTCCGTGGGTATACTTCATTAAAGGGATCATCTGCAAGGACATTTTTCGTACAAAACTTAGTTTCGTATTTTAGCCCAAATTGATCCACAAAGCTGAATAATCAAAAGGTACAGCAAATATCTACTTTGGGTGTGAACCGTTTAAATTATTTGTGTTACGCAACTGAATAATTACTTATAATCAAAATGTATATCCTGTAACTAGTACCTAAGTACCTAACTACCTAGTTACAGGGCTACACCATAACTTTTACTTTACCTAGACTTCTCCAGTCAGACTCTCTCAACCCATCGCCTTGCACCGCTTGGGAGAGATGGATTCATACGTCCGCCACTCCTGAATAAATTGCCCCCCGATTCCCACCCACCCTTCATAATTTTTCCCTTTTCAGAACTTTCTCTGGTTTCAATTATTTATAGACCCTCCACATAGTATCCCCAAAGCTATCGAAAAAAACATTTTAAATCATAATGTAATTCTGAGCTGATAATTCGGTATCAAATATAAACCTGATGGAGGACACTGTAACGCTGTCCGAAACATTGGCAATAGAAGGAGGTAGAGCAAAACGTCATAATATCTGTGCTATTTAAATAATATTAAAACATCATGAACGAAAAAAGGCTTTTTATTTTAACATGTAACAGGAAGGTAGATGGAAGAAAGTTTCGGAAACATCTTAAAATATTGCTCAATAAAATGACGTAAATCAAAATCCCTAATCGAGTTTTATTACAAATTGTAATAATTCTCGTTGTTAGTTTTTGGGGTGTTATGCCGTGTTGCGCTACCTCCTACTATAGCCGACGTTTCGGACAGCGTTGCAGTGTCCATCATCAGGGCAGATCCGACGATGTGTAAATGTTATTTTTTTTTTTGATTCACTAGATTCTTATGTTCTTGAGGAGATGAATCATTTAAATTTACTGAATTTAAAGTTAATGTTCTTTATACAAATAGAACGGCGTCATATGCGCCTTGCAATTTTTACCGCTTGTGGGTATTTAAAATGTTACCTGGCTATTATAGGCTTAAAGGTCTTGTGTTTTGCCGGTTGGGAAAAAGTGTTATGTAAAAAACCCAACTAAAATTGCATGTTTGGCACAGCCCAACAAGCAGGATTGCAGCCAAGCTCGGGGGGAATATATACATACGTGTGTATTGTTGTGTATGTTGGGAGTGGGAAGGAGTCGGTCATGTCCTTTTGTTTGGAGCTCTTCCGCATTTGCCTTCGGGAATGAGGAAACCATGAAAAACCTCATCCGGGAAGAGTCGGCCGAAAGTCAACATGAAACTTGCCGGCCTTCAGTGATTTCAGTGTATGAAATCCTGCATTCTGTGGTGAGGGGTGTGAGTGTCTGTTTTTATGTGAAATACATACTTTATGGGAGATTTAGGATAAACATATATAAAAATAAATATTATTATATAAATATATAAATAGATATATAAACATAAGTTGGGGGAGGGGTCTGGTGGTTAGGAATACCTACTGCTCGTTCAGTCATCAAAAAGGGTTGTGCCAAATGTGATTTAGGTCCATCAGGATGTGTAAATGTTAGTGTAGAGTGTGTGATTATTTACTTGGAAGCGATACCGTGTCGCCAGCTTCAATCCACTACGAGCTGGTAGGTATTTCACTACACTAACATTACACATCGTCGGATCTACCGGATCTGCCCTGATGATGGACACTGCAACGCTGTCCGAAACGTCGGCTATAATAGGAGGTAGCGCAACACGGCATAACACCCCAAAAACTAACAACGAAAATGCTTTTGGCCGTGAAAATCTAAAAACTTATCCAATTGTAATAATTGTTTCTATGGATAAAGATGAAGCCATAAAATAAAGTGTAATGACGAATCATGTTCTATATTCTTAGTTTTATTTTTCGGAGAAATTGTGGAGCAAGTTAGTAACATAATTTTCGGAAAAAAATTGATTGTATTTTACTTTAACCACGAACCGTACTACATTAGTAGAAGTATTTCATGTGAATGTAAATGAGTTATGTCTCAAACGCATGAAAGATAATGTCGGTTAATATTTAAAGTGCTTAGCTAAATAATAAATCCTGTCTCACATTTTAGCAAAGTTATGAATACCTTATTTAATAAACCTTTCGAGATTCCCAAACAACAAAGTTATTCGCCAAAATTTACATCTACTTTGTTTCTATTATTATTCAACCAAAACCGTCGGCAAAAATATTTTAAAAGAATACGTTTCCACCGCCGGAGAATTCTAAAAGTCAAGTAAGGGTGAAAGCCAGTTCTTGAAAAATTCTCTCCTTTGTGTCTGAAGATCAAAGTTTGGCTTTTTATTTAATTCCCGACTGGGGGACATATTTAAATATCTTTGTGTAACAATAATTTGCCTACTTTTCAGAGTCTTGAGTAAGCTTTGGGCCATTAAAAGTTTTCTTTCCGAAAGTTTCTCATCTCAGTCGACTCGTCAAAAGCCAAAAACCAGGCTACACGCGTACGCTAATTTAAAACATATTTACTTTTATAAAAGCTTAGCTACTCAGACTCACTCCTTAAGAGCAATGGAATAAATCCCACAGAGGAATCCCTTTGTTTTTAACCCTAGAATCCCAGTCATATTTTGCCATCTAAAAAACCCAATCATAGGTCGAATTTACTTACATGAATAAATACACTTATTAAATAGTAGATTCTGTGTAATTTATTATTTTTAAAGTAAAACTTCTTTACGCAAGCTTGTCTTGGGCAGTAAACTGGCGAGTGCGTGACGAGAACGTTACGAAAAGTGAGAGCAGTGCGCGCGCATTTTTTTTTCTCTCTTCCTGTCATATAGTTGGAGCAGAAGTTTTACTTGAGTTGTGTGGTCTAAAGCACATTCGTATTTTTATAATTATTGTTTCGTATTAACTATTAAGGAAATGAAAAAACGCATTTTTAGAATAATATTTATTATTAGACTTTGAAAAAAACAACTATTACTAATTAATACAAAAATTTGGAACGAAATGGGATCCTTTCGGTTTGCTTCTTTTAAATTAAATATATTTAAAAAAAAAACAAACTAAATCTTATTTTTTATACTAACCAATAAACGTTTTATAACGATTAAACAGATTTATATAATTATTTTTGCTTAATAAACACTTTACACACACATAATCAAATTATAAAAATCCTAAACATAGGTCAAATTGACATACAACAGTACGATAACTCCAATAGCACCAAGGAAACACCACCGTCTCCTGTGGGCTCTTGGCGGGTACTAAGTTGGTTCCATCAATTAGGGCAATCGAAAGAAGTATGCGAAAGAGAAAGCAGATATTTGTTTGCATATAGGTATAAATGACATGGATTGAGCATCTAGGGTTAAGATTTTAAAAAATAACAAAGAATAACAAATAATTTTAAATTTCAGAGTTGTAATGCTTTAAGCGAAAACTACGGGTAGTTACGATTTTTAACTGGAAAACATGAGAAGCTTCAATCTGAATTTCAACTGAAAATCTTAGAAATCATTAGGAATCCGAAATCCTTCGAAAGGAAAGCCTCATCTGAATAAACTGATTTAATTTGATTTCCTGTAGAAAATTCCTGAGGATTTAAAAAAAATTAAATCCTTAAATTAAACATTAACATGAATGTATGCCAGTTATTTCATTTTCTGCGTAATAAATGTATTTCTTTGTGTAGGAATGAACATTTATTCATCGCACACGGACAATGGGACTACGTAATATATTTTTTATTTTTAAATTAAACATGTTATACCAATTTTATTTTAGAACACGTGTTTGTGTGGGTTTATTAAAATGAGGTTATTTTGGGTTATTGAACTCATCGTTGACTTGTTTGTTATTTGTATAATTAAAACTTAATTATTTTCCTTCTAGCTTACTATTTGAAATACTTTTTGTTTTATAACCTGCAGAAATTACACTTGTCTTTTGAATGCATTTTCATCCTTGCAAAATATAGATACGTTAACCAAAGTGAGACCACCTGCAACTCCTGCATGATAGAAGACAAAATAGTTTAAACTGTCAATGACAAAGGCAACCACCGATTGTATAAAAATTATCTCTACAATCGTTGATTTGAGCCCTCGATGAGTAACTCCGAGGAAATGTGAAACAATTTACAATGAATATCTTTAAGATATTGAGTGAGCGAAACCTTGGTGATTAAAACAGGGATAAAAACGATAAATTAAAAAAGATAAGACTTTCTATTCAATTTTAAACTACCAATACCTACTAATTAAAATTCTGCATTCGGTTTTGCTCCATTTGGAAATTTTAACTAAGCATACCTACTCCTACTGCAAAAGTTGATGAAGTAATTACTGTAAAACCGGTGACTTGAAATACGAATATTTGTTTTTATTTATCAGATTTCTGAACTGAATCGGGTTAATCCTGTTAAAATTATTAATTAACGAACATTTTTCTGAATAATCGTTCTCCAACACTACAACATTTTTAACAAAACAACAAGTTTCATCAAACACAAAAATTCTTTAATAGACCAGTTAGACAAGCGTTCAAAGACATTTAAAAAAAACTGCGACGCAAAACACAAGCTTTTGACAAAGACGCACAAAAATACCGGCTAATAAAAGCATTCAACAATATTTTACTCAATACAAAAAACGAGTGAAAGAAAAAAGGATTTAGATACAAATTAAAAAATGGATTAACGAATAAATACGGCACAATTACAGAAATTTTATGACATAAAAAAATAATAATTACATATTGCATCATACCATCAGAATATTCACATCATTTCAAAAGCAACCGGACCTCATAGTATTTACTGATTTTTCGTTTCTTCCATTATATGGTATTTTATTTTACATTATCTCAGTTTTATTTTATTTCATCTGAGTTTTATTTTATTTCAATTCAATTCACCATTTCGTATTATCCTTTAATTTTCTTTAATCGAATTTAATTAAATTGTAAAATAGAGGCCTCAGCACGAGCAAAGTACGTAGTGGTAAAAATAGCCCTAAACATAATTTTGTTGAATGCTAAACTCAAAAAAACTACATTTATATATAAATTTAATTCGAGTAGTTAGCAAAATATCTAAGTTCGTCAGTGATAAAATCTTCAAATGAATAAAATCTTCTTATGTTTTATTATATGACTATATTTATGTATTATGATCATATGTATTCAAAAATGTCCGTAATTATTGGTGAAGTTAAAGAACTTACAGTCTAAGAACTTTTTCTATTGGTAACCTAATAAATTTTCCTTACAGAATTTACAGATAAATCATTTGTAGCCATTTTGTTTTGAAGAGTTTTAATTTTGATGCACATTTGTAACTTTAATTTTAAATCTTCTGCCAAAAATTTGAAATTAAAGTATCAAATGTACTTTGAATTTATTGTTATTAGGTTAATTTTGTACAACTCCATTTTAATATATATTTCTTTTATAATTACGGTGCTTCAGATTTTACGTCCGGGTTAAATCTTTCCCAAATGAAAGACTAAACCCTTCCACACACTTTTCCACAAATGATTTTCTAGTAAATTCACGCAATGTAAGTGCACTATAAAAGTTTAATAAATACAAAACAATACAAGAAAAAAAACGTCAATCCACCAGAAACATAATGGGAAAATATTTCACTGACTTCAGATATTTTCATATCAGAGGGTTCGGCTCTGATGCAATCCTAACTGGTCCGATAAATCCTACTGATTCCTCAATATAGATATTTTAAAAATCTTTCGTAATTCTACATGTATTTAAAATGACTGACGTTTGCATTTTTATATATAAATTCTTTGACAAATCTAGTACAATAATGTATTAGATTTATTATGTCAATAATATTATTATGTAATGTATATTAAACTGTTTTTTATATATCAAATAATAATATTATTGACTATATAAAAGAAATAAAAATATCAAATGTACATTGAACATTAAAATCCTTCAAAACAAAATGTCTAGAAATTGTTACAAAGTTAATGCCCAAGAAATGCAAAAAATCATTTGTCGCACCTATCCCTTGCTTTAGAAGTCTACAAAGTGTGTATTTTTGAGAGCTGACCTATAATAGATACAGTTGTAGAACATTGTAACCTAACAGCATTGAAAATGCAAAATTTCAACTGCTTTATAATGTATGTTTCTACCTACGAATAATTTCTGTGCACGAAGCATTTCTGTTACAACACAAAACACTTTAAAACATGAATGACTCACGGAGAAGCGAAAGACGTGTTACAGACGAAATATCGCCTTTAGAATTGCGTGCGTCACTCGCCTCAATAGACCTTTAGCCAAATTCCCGTCTAAACGCGTCTCCAAACTTAAGTATGGAAAGCCAAGTTTTTTTCCCTTTTCCGAGAGAGATTATACCCCGGGGTGGTATAGACGAATTCATTGTACGGTTTACGAGCCCTAGCCAGGACTACAAATTATATTTAATTCAGTTTAAGGCCGTGTAAAGATCCCGAATTCTTTATAGCCATCCTTTTTTTATCATTCGATTCCACGCTCAGTCGACAAGTGTTATACTGCGAAAGACATAGAACCACATATTAAAACTCTTTCTATATTTTTGGTGTTGAAAATTAATAGGTTTCGTGTATTAAATTTCCAAATCTACATTTATTGAAAACGATGTTTCGTTTAGGAATCGAAAACTTTTCTCGCTATCATTTCTCCAAGTGCATAGTGCCAGTGGGACTTTGAAATCTCCAAAATATATCTCAACGTTTTAACTATTATTAAACTTGTAGTTAATCACATTTTGTATTAAATAAAGTGTATTAGTAAATAAATAAAATACATCAATTTAACGAGCATACTGTCTCTAAATGGATTGCCTTAATAACACAAAGTAAGAAAATAAATAAATGACTTATAAAGATGGCTTAGTTGCACTTTTTTTATTGCAATTGCGCATTACTTTGTTAGAATAGTTTCACAGCCTACGTTATTTTTAAAATCTGTCCTGTTTTACATGGGACGCAATTATTGTTTGTACATTTATTTTGAGCTATCAGTTGGCTAATTATAAAATATTTCTTCAAATTTTGCAAATTCACTTTGTGGCACCATTTTATTAATTAAATTATTAAAACACTTTGTTTTTACCACAATACCTAATCTTTATTTAAAAAGTCGACATGTTTCGAGAACGATGTTCTCTTCATCAGGACATTATATGTACTAAAACTAAATTATCAAGCATAGAAAGACCCCTCTTCCCCCCCCCCTCCAACTAATTCCATTTCCACCCACGCCTGTCTTTCTATGCTTGATAAATTAGTTTTAGTACATATAATGTCCTGATGAAGAGAACATCGTTCTCGAAACATGTCGACTTTTTTAATAAAGATTATTGTGGTAAAAACAAAGTGTTTTAATAATTTAATTAATTTAATTTAATTTAATTTAATTTATAAAATATTTGCTTAAAAATAATATAAAGTTTAACAAATGAACTTTCAGAACGCCGCACAAGTGTTCAGCCAGCGAGATAGTGAGACTAAAAGAATTTCAAATAAATAAACAGAATAAATATCATTTAATAGGTTGGTGAAAGTTTACGAAAGTCCTGTGAATTTTAATTTCAATTTATTTTAACATTCAAGAATGTTTTTCCGTACGATATTTAAGTATTAAACATTGAGACTTTCCATTAAACTTGAATTCTAACTTGTAAATTTGATGAATGGTTCCAATTCTATGAAAAACCCCATTCTAACACTTTAAATTTAATCTTTAAGATAACTTTTATGTAATTTTAAGCTAATATTTAAGTTATTCTAGATGTATAAACTGAATGTGGTATCACAAACGAAGTTTTCGGTTGAGCAGGAGCTTAGGCTAATTTTTGGCCGAAGCTGGCCGGAACCATAACCGAAACTTCAGCCGTTCACTAGGTCTTAGTAGCGAATGCGTTTGCCCACCTTCTGCGTGGCTGATCGGATCGCGAGAGACTGGTTGAGGGAGACCTAACGTAGACTTCTTCACCTAGGGATTCTCAAACCATCGCCTTGCACCGCAATGGGAGGGATTGATTCGTACATCCGTCACTCATGGACACATAGACATCGTCCAGATTTCTAACCACCCTTCACACTTTTCCTTCCCAGAACTTCCTCTCCCTCTTGCCGTAGAAAGACCCTGCATCAAGAAGCCTGCGTAAAAAGACCCTTCATTAAAAGACACAGCATCTCCAAAAGTGACACAGGGCTGCAGGGCTTTTTTCCTCGGGCCTCCTGTGTAGAGCTTTTGTTAAAAAAATGTATTGCTTCTAAGAGTATTTTACATTTATTATTTTTTTTTTTACATTAACTCCACACAGGAGGCTCTGATGAAAATCATTTTTCTCAGGCCTAAGTCATCTGGGATGCTGTGTAGAGGGTCCTTTTGAGGAGAGGAAAAAATGAACATTGGTCTTGAAGAGACCCATGTTATAGGAAGGAGAAAACACAGAGGCCGGCAAATCATTCACAGCCGAGCTGTTGAATACAAAAACGAGTCGAAGAAGCGACCAGTTCTCATGTGACAAATGTCAACCATGTACAAATGTTGGGCCCGTGTTTGGCGTGTTTCCCGATTATGCACCGGTGCTGAAGGGATCAATGACGCTAGTTCTTCGAAGCGTCTTCCATTGTAATACCGGTAGAATAAGGATAGCATTCCCACCCGACGCCTGTGCTCTAAATATTGCAATCCGTCTGTTAAGATGGCAGAGTTTATCAAACCGACCGCCCGTTTCTGCACTGAGTCGAGGGTATTTTTCAGGTATTTTGGAGCTCCAGACCAGAAGTGGCTGCCAAATTCAATTAAAAACTTCTGATTCATACATGGTTAGCACTATAATTATTCATACATGGTTATGTACTATTAAAGTATCTGCAGGCCCTGTACAGTACGCCTAGTTTTTGGGAGGCTAACTTTACTCTGGCTTCGATGGAGCCCCAATATCTGAGCTGGGAGAGTAATAATAGCTTAATTAATAAATAATTTAAATCGTCCAGTTGATCACTTATTTACTTGTGTTAAAATAATATTATAATGGTAATATATAATACATTTCGGAGTGTTTCACTCTGTGTATTTAAGGAAGTATCTCGATTGTTTAGTAATATAATGCCTTCAATGTTTTCCGATCTTTCGTCTCGTGGATAAGTTTATGGTTATTGTTAGTGTTATTTTATGTTCTTACATACTCTAAGTGAGTATTTTCGTGCGGACGTAAAGATTGGAACTTCCTTGTATTCGTTTTATTTACTTCAGATCGTTACCTGCTTTATTTGAATAAGTCTTCTAATTTTGTGTTCTCCATACATATGCTGAGTTGTTTAGCATCTTTAAATTTATCTGGTTTAAGGTTTTTTTAGTCAATTTTGGAGTATAATTAACTAAAAACCTATTTATTACATTAAAGTAGGCGACATTTTTTACGAATATTTTGCCATCGAATCCCCTGCATAAGGACTGGATCTCACAGATAAAAATTAGGACTTAATTTTTCTATTTTATTGTGATGACACTTATAAAAAACGATTTGCCGTCTTCCAGGAAGAACTTTTTTAATGTGTGATAGCTTCTTTGCCTACCAAGCTCATTGTGAACGTGATAAAAATTTTTAATTGATTGATTTTAATAATAACAAATAATATGTCAAAATATCACTCTTCATGGTTTTATCATTTAAAAATTGCTACTTAGTAATTTTTTAATTAAGTTGTATTTACTTCTTCAAACTTTGCAAAATTACTTTGTGGCATTATTTATTATTTAATTAATAACAGATCACTTTGTATAAATATTTGTTATTGTTTATAAAAAAGTGGTTTATACAAAGTGATCTGTTATTAATTAAATAGGTTGTATTTATTTTACAGTTGATATAAATAAATTATTAGTAATATTTTACTGTATAATCCTTAGATCAGGAATAATAACTTGTATTACAGAGTACGAATGATGTGTACCCACTGTAAATGATTAATGTATTATAGTGTATCGTGAACACTTCACTAGGAGAATCTGCGCTGAGGTGTTTACCTTTCACGTAAGTAGTATTGTAGTGAATTGATTGCGTTTTTTTATAAGATAGCATATACACTGACTTTTAACTAAACACCAATGCGTACTATTTATACTCTTCTTCTTTGGATGCCTTTTCATCAACAACTACTGCACTAAGCTTTAAATTTATTTTATATCCCTTTATCACTCCAACATCTTATCAGCTCTTCCTTCCTATCGGCGAACATTTTCTCATAACAAAAAAAAATAACTCGCTCGCTCCAAGGATTCGACGTATTTTTGAAATGTGATCTCACAAGATATAAGTACGTATGCCTGAACCAATATCCGGTGCAGGTTAAAATAAAATTAAATTCATTTCATTGTAGGAATAAGAGCACATTTTCCAAGAAATAGTAATGCATTAAATTACTTTCAGTTGATGGGATTCGTAATAAATCATTAAAACCAGAGCTTTTCAAAAATATTTTCTCATTTACAACAATGAGAAAACATTACTTACGATTTTTTTTCTAGTACAGAATAAATGACGGAATAATTTTACCTATGCCTCCTGTCAAGGGTGTAATAACAACATAAACCCCTTTCTCGGGAAAAGGTGAAGTTTTTATTTTATTTTTTTTTTATTTTGCTTAATTTAACTAGAAAAATGTAGAAAAATCACAAAATTTCAGATCACTACGACTTACAAAAAACAAATTACAGTAATCTAAAATCGCGAAAATTACAATTGTCCATTTTCCGTTGGAAAAGTGTTAAAATCATTTGAAGAAATATCAATGTGCAAATATGATTCAAAACGGACCCTTTTTATATAAATATCCGTACCGGATTTTTATATAATTTGGAGCAGCTTGAAGCGGAGTCCCAACTATATATATATTTATTGTGACGTAATAGTATAATATCATCATTCCTGATGAAGGAATGCTTCTAAAGGTAGTGGAGAGGGGAATGATATAGGAAAGAGGAAGGTGGAGAAGTACTTTACTCTTCAGATCTCGTCTACGAACACGACTAAAGCCATTTCAAGCAAAGTTTCAATTCTGAATGATTCAATACACCAGAACGATAGCTGTACCTTCTACTCTGGAACGTGCCGCAAATATACCTTATATTATTTTGAAATGATTAAGTCGTGAAATAACACAAATCAATCGATTAACATTTAATTTTCCTGTCCGGCATTACCCCTCGATCACGGAGATACAATGTAAGAACGCAAATTTATTTAAAATATTTATAAATTTATTAACAAAATTGACTAGAGTTCCTTATTACAACAACACAATTCCCGCAAAGATGCGAAAGCTTCCTTCAAACTATTTATTCCGCCCCGCAAGCTTTTATCTCGTACACTAAATATAATATGTAAATACCAACAAAACACTAACACGTATTCAGACATGCTGATGCACTAAACATGAAAGCTCTGCATTTTTGAAGCTTTGATTTCAAGCCGGGGAGCTGCGCACTGCATTCAAATTACAAGCGGGAAATGCAGCCCTAAAAGGTTCTATTCCACTTTTATTTCGGCGAAGGCAGAGGCATGTTTTCCCATTGATATGCGCCTTCTATAATGCAGGAGTACTCATGGTGGATATTCTGATATTGAGCCTGTTTTACGCAGCATAGTTCTTTCGGAATTTCAGTTATATAATTTTCTGCACCCTTGTTCTAAAATTAACATTTATAACATATTTACCCCCAATACACACAAGCCCTACTTATTTATGGGGGTAAATCAAATATGTTTTCACATATTATGGTATTAATTATCTTATAAAATTTACTGTAATTAATGTATCTTTTACTGATAAAAAAAAAATTTAAAAAAAATAATATTTAGCCCACAAAGGAGGCCTTATGGAAGATGATTTCATCTTTGACGATGCTATGTGGAGGGTTTTTTCAAGGAAAGAGAGCAGATCTGGGAAGGAAACGAGGGGTAGGTAGGAACCGAGGGATCAGCATATCATTTGAATCTATCCCTCCCGCTGCGGTACAAGACGATGGATTTAGAGGATCCAGTTATAGAGGTCAAAAGGTCACCATAGACCTTTTCCAATACAGCCCACCATGGAGTCGATGGGAAGATGAATCCACCGCCGAGCCCTGAATACACCTGACCCGATGAACCCAGTCATCCCTGCTTAGTCACAAAACGTAGTGTGGGTTATCCAATACATTATGCCCGGGGTGGCGGGACGCATGCTTGCCCCCACATTGGTATAAACAATATGTATATGCACACCAGCATCCTAGACGTAATTTTTCACAAAAACGAAGCTATATAAATCAGTCCAATATTATTACTATGTGAAAATTTTCTTCTTTCTATAACATCACAATCCGCAAAGTGGAGAAAAAAGTTAGTTTGATATATCGTGGTAAGAGCATATGTCTGACGAACTGAAGTTTATCAGTCAACTTTTCATAAATAACAAAATTGCTTCACCCGAGCAATTAACATACGGTACCTACTTCTATTTCCGTTTATTACTGTGTCAAACAAAATGGGGAACAAATTAATTTACAAGTAAATTGAATAAAAAATTAAGTCTCGTTTTAATAAGTCTGAAAATGTTAATCTACGTCGCTGTTATGTTTCAGCATTCGCAAAATCTCGGGAGTTTAAATAAATCGTTTAGAAACAGGTAATCTCGTGAATTTGAAAATAAAAATAAACCCGATCAGAGAGATCGATTGGGGTATCAAGCCTCTCCGTAATCAATGATGGAGTTCTTCTGTTCTCCATCAGACTTATACAAATCGAAATAAGGGATGAAACAAAGCCTCCTACGGCGCTACCCTTCGCCTCGCTTCTCAGAGCCTGGCAATAAAACAAAGCCTTATTTTCCCTTTTCCTTCTTTGGATAAAAGATCTGCGGTCACGTCGTCAAAAAAATAAAGATATATATGAAGGGATGATTGGAGGCACGTGGAATGGTTGGTGTTGGCTCCAAGCTCCTTCGGTGAATTATGTACCTACGAAGCTGAGAGCTTAAAAGCAAAAATTATAATATGAAGTGGAGCTTAATTTGTATTAAGTGGGAGGTGTGAGCTTTAATGGCTGTGTGCGCCTGACGCCATGTGTAAGTATATTTAATCCACAGGTAGCCTGAAACATACTTGAATAACTTTGTTGGTTTTGATATAATTATTTTAGGTACCGACGAGTGTTTAAATATGAAGCTTTAAATGATTTCGCCAGTAAAAACAAAACCAAACTCATTCCTGTCATACCAGTTTTTAAACTATGTGGAGTGGCTTTTTCTTTTTTTCCTCGCCTTCCATCACTCTCTATTAATCTTCTCATCAGTCGCTAGTTTTGATTGTGACCTTGATTCGGTGACTTTTATTACCTAGCCATGTAATTCTATCTCAGTTTTCAACTATTCTTTTTTTGCTTTTCAAATTGATTATAGTATGGTTCATTCATTATTTGAATTTTCTTCACGGTAGTGTTTAAATAATTTCGTCAATTAATAAAGTAAAGTCATCTTTAAGGGATGGATGATCGCACAATGTGCAGATACAGCCCTCTTTTTTTGTAAAACTTACGTATAAAACTGAATAATCTGAAAGTTGTAGTCACTATAAGAAAATTTCGAAAACTTACATTACGTGAATTAATTTATTTCTCTGGAACCGCCTTGAGATTTTATTTGTGACCTTTGACTAATAAAAGTAATTATATTAGATAAACTATTTAAATAATTATACTTTCGAATAACGTTGTAAAAAATATAAAACAATAAAATAATAACCAAATAGAACAAACCATTATACTTAATAAATTTCGAAATCCAAAATTTTTATCTTTTTAGCTACTTTGAATCTTAAATCTTAAATCTACCGCTATTTTCTGTTCGCCTGGCCCCCCGAATACCCCAAAGGTCAACACGATCTAATCCAAAGCGAGTTCAAACCGAGCCTTAAAAAATTACACTCTTTTTTAGCATATTCATGTCGCTTTTTCCATGTGATTGAAGAAATTCTCAAAAGAGCCTGCGCCAAAGTCCGTGAAGAAGTCACCCCTATTTCTGTATGAAAACGGCATATCGTGAGATCGGCCCACGCTCGTTACAAATGACACCCCATTTCATAGGAAGACCGTCCAAACGGACAGCATTTGATATCCGTCGAATCCGGAATTATATCCGGAAAGACCCTTTTTGATTTTCCTTCTTAGGGGTACATGTGGCAAGATTAATGGAGGTTTAATAGAGGGGGCGGGGCCAGGTCTTTGGGCTGACTAAAATATATTCTGGATTGTTTGTGTATTATTTATGTTTCAAATTAATACATTGTTCTGATCACGAGAGTGAGTTGGAATTAAGAAGTAAGAATTCACAGAGGAATAAAAAAGACGATAATGTTAATATATTACTGGATTTTAAAAGTTGCTGTTCTCTTACCATAAAGACTTCTTATCTTCTGCGAGAAAATAAAAAAATATTATGTTGTAGTTTTTTTTACTATTTCTTCACTTATTTATAGGTTGTTCGCATTTTTAAGGCTAACATAAAAAAAAAGTTTTTTTATTCCAAATCTTGTATAGCAAAAAAGATGGTTCTTAGTTATTTCCGTATTATTTGAAGTTAAATATAAATTATAACAACGTCAGTTTTTATTATCTTGAAAAAAGTTATATTTAAGTTATAAAAAAAATTTGCTCCATACAGGAGGCCATGAGAAAAATAATTTAACTCAGGGCCTACGTCATGTGAGGGGATGATGTGTGGAAGGTCTTTAAAGGAAACGAAGGATCTATGGATATATTAGATCCACGCGGTATGATGCATCCGGCGCGTGGGTCTTTACCATGGGGATTTGTACGGGAATAATACTCGAGATTTTAACACTCCGTTTATTAAAATAGTAAATACAATATCAGAAGGTTTTTAGATTAGTTTAGTTTGTAATTTAGTTCGTAATATTAATGCGACAAAGAATTTATGAAAAAATGACGGACTATTCCAATCGAAGTTCACAAGCCAAGTAATAAGCCTAGAAACTTCGTTCGCGCGTGACAGGTGGTCGGTTCGTAAACCTGCCGCGCGTGGCGCTAATGTAGCATATTGCCAGAGTAAATAATTTAAATTAAACAAATGTCGCATTATTACTATGAACACCACAGATCTGAAGTTCTGGGAAGGAAAAAGGGAAGAGGAGTTGGTAAGAACCTGGGGGTCAGTATCTCTAGAAGTGACGGACGTGATAGGTGATATTCCTGCTGGAGAGGTCAAAAAGCAGCTGGTGGGCATTTTCCGCCAAGACCCGGGCAAACCTCACCTAGGGAACCCGAGCTCCTGTGTGGTCTCCAAACGCAGCGAACCACCCGGGGTGACTCATGGCAGAGGTGTTTTGGATATCCAACAAATGATTCCCGGGTGGCGTACCCATATGCCCAAAATATACTTTAATAATAATTTTGTGTGAAAGAAAATCATAAAAATTAAGGTTTTGTTAAAATTTTGAGATAAGAGATATTCGCATTAAGAGGGTTTAAAAACTATTAACTTTATTAACAAATAAAGACTAGACACTACCAATATTCCAGCCTTAATGTTTCAAATACGACAATTTTCACATGGAAAATGTTAATATCAGCCGATAGGTAATTTAAAAGTACAATCAATTTTCCGAGAAATGTTACCAAAGCTAGACGATTAGTTTTGTCTCAAGGAATACTGGTGGATCTGGGTCAGTAATTTTTTTTTGCTATTTCAATATAACCAAAAAAATTGTGAACGGAGGACAACTGTATGAAAATCATTTTTTAAAAGCCTTCAACAACGAAGAGATTTTATTAAACTGTTTTTTATTCATATTTAGTAATTTAATTTCTTTACGAAACCCGCTTCAAAACTTTGTTCAATCGGATAGTGACAACGCAGCCCAAAACTGGTTATCCAAACCTGCTAAATATCTGAAACGGTGAGGCATAGCGTCATAAATAATTCCCAGTCTTATCCGTCTTATTTTTAGCTTAATGAAACTGTTTTCAACTCTGAGGGATGTTTTCATCATGAGATATGGAGTGTTGAAACATCTATTCAATTCTCAAAAAGATGACTTAGATTGCCTAAATGTTTGATCCATTTATTTTTAATGTTCGATACTTTTTTGAAAGGTTTGTAAAAAGTGATTTTGAAAACGAAATTGGTGTTAAAATGTTGAGAGAAGCCGAGTAATGATACCAGTTACAAAATAAAAGTAGTTAGTTTTTAAAAAAATCAACCAATCATAATAAATTGATATTTCTGATAACTATTAAGTTATACGTTTACCTCTAATAACAAATTATTTTTTATTGTAGTCGTAAGAAGAAATTGCCATACACCATTCAAAATATTTCCAGCAAATGGTCCAAAGGGTTCCAAATGAAATAAAATGGACGGCATTAAAACATCATCTCCAGAAGTTTTTTTAGACAATAAAGTTTGTTTATTCCCGGACTATAATTCACGTTGGCTGAAAAAACGTCAACGTGGGACGCTTCAGAAAATCCTGAAAAACGCCTCATTTTTCGCTTAAACGGGTATTAACGTTACCTTGATTTACGACTTACCCATTGGATTTTTCCGCCTTTCATTCAATATTCCAGGTGTATTTGGTGTTTTTTTATTGGGAATTTATTATTGGAACCGTAATCACTTATCCGGTAGAAAATGTTCAATTGACCGGAGAATAATTTTTTTATGAAGAATTCAAACTAGTTAACGTAAATTTTGCGGAGTAAAATATATTATAATATGTTATATTATCATTTTAAGCTTCTGAAGGGGATGGTATTTTAGGCAATGTTTTTTGTATGCAATGAGAATTTATTCAAAAATTCGTGAAAAACTACTTGTCAAAACTAAACGAATATATTAATACAGCATCCGAATGGTACGGGTAGTAATATCCTGATATCTTCCCTTTCAAAATCTTTCAAATAAAAATGTCCTTAGTTAAAATGTTTCCGGTAAAATTGTTCCCAGTAATACAAAAATTTTGTTGTCATACTAAATGAAACTATTGACGTATCATCCTACTGGTTCCACCTAGCAGTTTCCATATTAAAATTTTGTCACTTAAAACGTCCACAGTTTAAATTTTCCCGGTCAAAATCTCAGTAATAATGTTCCCTGCCCAAAAGTTTCTAAATGGAAACAGCTAAACTTAGTCTAAGCTGAGCTAAGTCACAGTTAGTCAGTAAATCAGCATGTTCTCACCTTGCCTATCCTTTCCTAACCGACTAGGACTGTGCGAGTATTAACCTAGAAACATTTTGGCAGGGATCTTTTGACCAGGAAAATTTTGGTAGAGAACACTTCAACTGTGGACATTTTTACTGGAAATATTTTGACGGGAACATTATTTCCGGCCACGTATTAAAATTTTATGTTTTTGATTGGACCCGTACAAGAATCGAAACTGACTAATACTTAGTGAGACTATAGGTTAACTATGTTTAGGTATATAGGTAAGGTTTAGGTAATGAAGAAAGGAATGGTGAAGATTTTCTAGCATCTGGTAATCAATTCTGCTCACATAATAAAACTATAGGCATTTCAACAACTTTTTGGTACATTGTGGTGCCTTTCTCCCGGGATGATTTTTAACTGATATTTTTTTCTGAAACGAATTAAAATTATACAAAATTCGAGTATGTAGTTTTTTTAGTTGGAATGAAACTTTGCAAATTATTTTCCTTTTTGCTTATTACCAAGAATACAAAAAAATAAACCATCATACTGCACAAAACAATATTTACAAATCAAAACAGACAACAAGACTTACTTACGTTGTAGTACATGTAGATCTAAAATATATCAACACACTCCACGTTTACGTAATTTATTTTCTGTCTCTCTCATTTATTATCTTTTCGTTCAGTTTTTTAATTTTTCTTTTTATTTCTATCATTTCTTAATTATTTTTATCCACTGATTTATTATCTATTATTAAAATTAGATTAAAGTTATGTTGCAATGGAACAAGCTCGGCCTAGTGAGGTAATTTATACAGAAAATATTTGTATGTGTCTATCTACGCCTACTTGGTAAGTAAATAATTGTAAAAAAAATCGGGCATTGCAGGGGTTTGATTCGTCGATCTGGAAAAAAATATATTTAATTCAAGTTAAGATTTTTATTTGCAGCAACAATAGGCGATTAATATTGTGTGTTTGGCTTAAGTTTACTTCCCAGAATTTGTTGTGGAGCTTAGTCACAACGACGAGAAAAAAACTGTTGGCATAAAAGTTTTCTAATTCAGTCCAAGTCCATTTATCTTACAGTACAATTTTCTTTTAATGGGCAGCAGTTGTTTTGTGCTTTAACTGCATTGTTTTCAGCGATATCCGAGAAACGGTTCGAATAACTATTGTTTCCGAAACCGTTCGAGGTGGTCGGCAAACGGATCGAAATGATCCAGAAACGGTTCGTTTGAAGTCGGTAGGGACAGGTTCCCATCCTACAGAATTTTCCTTTTGCCACTCTTAAAGGCTGGGCAGCAAATTTAATTGTCTCTGCAAAAAAGGAAATGGACGCGGAGAAATGAGTTTAATTCGAGTGAGTCGCCGGGTGAAAAGGGTCGCTGCGCCTCGAAAAAATAGGAGAGACTAACTCAAATAAAGGTATTGTGATTTTTTTTCTAAAACTAAGCATAGAAATAAGGTTGGACACAATTATTACTGGACAAAACATTTTGGATTTCATAATAATTATTATTTCATACAATAGTTCTTTAAATTTCTCGTCGTTGGTACACGACTTTACTCGAGGTTTGCCACAGTTTTTTTTAGATTTATTTATGTTGTGGACGTCGACAGGCAGCTAGATGTGAGTACCGAGTGTAAAATCTGACACGCTTTAGAAGGTTTCTTCTCCCTTCTTAGCTTTTTATACCACTTTTTACACAAGTCAACTCTGAACCAATTTTGAAGAAAGAAAAATAGAAAGACTTCAAGTGCAATACAAAGGTGCATACCACAAGATTTTCGGACTTTCCAGGCTCTTCAGTACCTTCTTGATGGTCACGAAAGGGTGAGTTCTTGGACGCGCAGCACTAATTAGAACCAGGTTAGAAAGAATGATAGAAATGATCTAAAACTACAGAAACGTCCTCATGATGGATGTTCTTCAGTATCTAACTTCAGGATCGAGTAACGAAGAACATGGAAAAAAGATCTTAGTGCCAAGAATTTTCAATATAATGCACTAATAACGCTTATAAATACTCAATAAATGATTTAAATTTTATTGAAGAAGGTAATACTGACAAATCTAAAAGACCCGTGAAACAGAACAAAACAAAGACAAATAAAAATGTAATCATCGTAATTGGGACTCGAATCCAGGATTCATGTCTTAGCTTTACATTGCGCCTTAACCTGTCATTTGAAGTCCTTTTCAGAATTAACAATATAATGGTCGACTAATTGTTCCCACTGTTTTGGCTGATACCTTTTTAAATGATCACAAAGTTTTAAAGAATTGGTTTGTAACCTGAATAGTGTCTCGGATGAACGTATAAGGCGTTTGTCCCGCAAGATAAGGCTGAATTCAGACGATTCATTTATCGTTAATTTCATGATTTCATACCGCCTCTTTCCATCGAAATGACCCGTCTGAACACGCGATGAAATGAAAGTGATGATAGAATGCTTCATTCGGCACTGTTCACTCGCAACTGGAATTAACATCACGTGACGCGAATGATTTTTTTAAATTTTTTTTATGTGATGTGTGTGAACACTCAATGAACTGTCTTTCACTCGCGAATTAGTCGGCCGAGAATGTTCTGGCGTGGCCGGAGCGGCATAAACGTCAAAATGCTCCGTTTTGTTCGCTTTTCAAAATAACTCCTACACGTCGCATAGAAATCGTTGTTTTCCTTTACTATCATAGTGAAAAATATATCTTAATGGTATTAGAAAGAGAAAATAACGCTCTATATAAATATTCAATCTAACAATCAACCACAAAATAATACGAATGTACACTTTTATGGAACCAAAGTGTCCGATCGAAATTTGATAAAAAAAATGAAACTTTGTGAATTTTTTATGAATTATTTTTATATAACACGACAAAAAATTGAGGTCACAAAAACGTTTACAATTCATTTATCTAATAAAATATGTGTATTTATAATTTTTTTTTGTTATCGTTTATTTTAGTTAGAATAAACGCAAGGAGAGCCATTTTTAAAAGTTTACATTAAAAATTATTATATTAAAAAAATTACATGCTTATTTATAATAATAAATTATGGAAGCATATTTCATCACTTTTCGAAAACAGTTTTTAGTTTTTGGATACGTTAATAAATATTTCATTTATATGGATTTTATTGCAAGCCGAGGCCTATTTTGGAATAAAAAAATTTCATGGTGCAAAAATACTGGTAGATATCAGTTTTCAGGTAATTATTTAACCATATGATCATTTTATGGTGTTGATATTTATTTACTGTTTACAAGAATCGCCAATTTTTCGTAATTTAATTCGACGTTATCGGAAATGTCAATTTGAAATCGTAAATATTCCCGAACTGAATTTTAGCCGTCAGCGCCGCGCCGGCCAACGCGTGCGACTGCGCTCGACGACTTTGTAGATCGAGTGAACTCTTATTTCGAAGGAACCGTCTAAACACGCGGTGAAATGAAAATGGAAAATTTCATCGAGTAAACCTTCTTCCGAGTGTATCGTCTGAATTCGCCTTAAGAGATCCTGGTTTCGAGTCCAAGTTGCGGTGTCTTGTTTTTTTTTGTCATATTTTCGTATTGATTTATTATATCGTAATTATTATATTTAAAAAAGAGAAATTTATGTGTAAAACAAACACAAACTTAATATAATTAGTCTCAGTAATTAAAAACGTTACGAAATACCTAATTACAAAATAATGATTTGTTTTTATGTTGATCTAATTACACAATTTAAATACCAATTAAAAGTGTTGTTTTTGGTTTTGGTGAATAGTTTTGGAAATAATGGTGTACCTTTAATTTATATGCAGCCCGTGATCTGTTTTTTTTAGTATGTGTAGGTATTCGTGAGTTATCAGCAGGTTGTTTCAAAGTAGGTGGAATGCAGTTATACAGTTTAATGGAATAGTGCTTAACAGATCTTTGTACACGAGTTGAGTATTTTAATGTGATGTTAATGGTTAGGTTTGTTGAAGATCTGGTTATTATTGAGGACTGAAAAAAAATTGTAAGCAATAATTTTGGATGCGGGTGTGGGTACTACCGCCCCGGGAACCATAACCAACACCTCTTCCATATGCCACCCCAAAGACTTTGATGACTTGGGGTCGAGATTTACTTGGGTTCAACAGGTGAGGTGTATTGAGGTTTTGGCGGCGGATGCGCCTTTTCACCAGCGGTGTGGCAGACTGGATCGGGAGAGGTCGGTTTAGAGAGACTTCTTTTTACCACTCCATCAGCTTTTTCGACCGCAGTTGGAGGGATTGATTCATACTCCTCCAGATTCCTACCAATCCCTCATATCTTTTTTGTTCCCAGAACTTCATCTCCAACCTTTCCTTAAACAGACCCTCTACATAGCATACCCTATGATGATACAGGCTCTTATGGAGATTATTCTGTGATCAAGTTCCTCCTGTGCGGAGCAAAAAAAAGTAAATTAAAAATGTCGTTACATACATAAAAACACCACAGGTGGAATAAAATAAAATTGTTACTAATATGTGAATTAAATGAATTAATAAAACTGACAATAATGACATTTTCTGTAATACCATTACAACCATTAATAAATCCATAGAAAAAGCATAACTGGTATCATTATAATAATAATACCTACACAAAACGCTAATGGTATTTCCATCCAAAAGTTCAGCGTGGAAGGAATTTGGTGTAATTTCGATATAAAATTAATATTCCCGGGAGGAAAGTTTATTAGCAACTCCTCGCATTAATTATCCTCAAACAGCCGGAAAAACTCATTAAAAATACGCTAATTTACAGCCGTACCGACAGAGCCCAATTAGGCAAATTCAAAGAACAACCAACGTATGTATTTTAATACTCTTCAAAGAACAAACCTCTGGTTAATAAATTTGTTCAATCAGAAACGTGCCTTACTTACGAAACAGACTTAATTATCAGATCTCTGTAACATTTTTTTGACTTCGTAGGAAACTTCTTACAATTTTCAATTTTAGATTATTTTGTAAAAATACAGTCAATTAACCACCACGTTATTTCTTATAAGGGATAGGCACATCCCCCGTGATCAACGGATAAGGCTCTTGACGATCAGTCAGGAGGACGCGGGTTCAAATCCCGTTATGCGTAAATACATTTTATTTAATTGATTTATGTTGTTTCAGAATTGATTTCATTTAAAATAATATATATACCATATTTGCGGCACTTTCCAGAGTGGAAGATACTTTCAGAATCGCTCTGGCGTAAGACTACCATCCAACATTGAAACGTTGCTTGAAATGGCTTTAGTCATGTTTGGTGGCCAGATCTGAATAGCCAAATATATCTTCTATTCCTCTCCAGTACGTTCAGCCTCATAACATACTCCAATTGGGGATGCCATTATCTCATTGGCTCCAGACGGGAGCAGAAAGGACTCTTGTGAGGTTTTCACATAAAAAAGGCAGAGAAGAATGTATTTCGGAAAATTTTGCTTATCCAAATTATTTAAGCATTCTTGTCGTATTCTTTCTCAATATCTTCTAAATAGTGTGTTTTGATCTCCATTTTTACTTTTGTCAAATATAACTTTTCGTCCCACGCTCTCCATTCTTTCTCCCCCGTCTACTTACCTTTTTCTTTACATAAAGATGCTGTTTAGAGGGTTTTTTTGATGAGAGTAATGAGTGAACATCGGTCTTGAAGATTCCTCGAAGAGGTCAGCAAATCGTTCCACAGACGTGTTGTTGAACTCAAGAACGAGTCGTTTAAGCGACCCGTTCTAACATGACAAATGTCACCCGTGTACATACATTGGGTACGCGTCTGGGTGTTTCCCGATTATGCACCGGCACCAAAAAGATAAATAACATCCTCAGAGCATCTTCCGTTGTAATAAGAAGAAGGACAGCTTATCCACCTGACGCCTGTTCTCTAAAAATTGCAATCCGCTTGTTGAGATGCTTACAAAATGCCCGATTGGGGTGCAACCATCACACCACAGTTGGGATTTCACAAAATATGACGTACAGGTGAGGATAACAATGTATGTCAGAATTCGACATAAAACATAATATACCAACCTTTGATCACATTATCCTAATAATGTAAATTAATTATTTGTATTATTTATTCATCAGAAAATTGTTTACACAACAATGTAAAACACCCAATTACAGCAGTGTTTAACTGGACATCAAATAGTTAATTTATTTACACAATACATAACGCATTAATAAACGCCCTTACCGAACTTACGAGCCGCAAAACTTTCAATCGGGCTGTTTCTCAGTTATCATTAACCTATATTAAAATCAAAACTACCCACTCGTCCATCGTTTCATTAGCGCCCCAACCCCGGCCGCAAGTTGACCCGCGACGCACCCTCATCACGGCTATCGCATTAAAACCACCCCTGAATTAATTCCACGACCTTCATCCCACAGGGCTTCTCTTATCTGCAGCCTGTGACGTACAATGCTGGAGTCGGGACGGATGACCCACAAATTATTATGAAAGTTACTAAGTTGATAAAATAATTACAATTTGTCAAAACAAAATACTCGTAATTTTTGTCAGCACTTTGAAGTTACATAATTTTTTTATTAACTCCACATAGGAGGCCCTGAGGAAAATAATTTTTCTCAAGGTCTATGTCATCTGATATGCTGTATGGAGGGTCTTTTTAAGGAAAGGAAGGAATGAAAATTGTTCTTGAAGAGACCCGTGTTGAAGGAAGGAGGAAACACATAGGCCGGTAAATCATTCCGTCGAAGTAAATCAGTCGAAGAAGCAACCCGTTCTTTTGTGACAAATGTCAATCGTGTATAAATGTTGGTATTTCCCGATTATGCACCGGTGCCGAAGAGATCAATGACGCTAGTTCCTCGGAGCATCTTCCATTGTAATACCGGTAGAACAGGGATAGCATTCTCACCCTACCTGTGCTCTAAAGATTGCAATCCGTCTGTTAAGATGGGAGAGTCTATCAAACGGACAGCCCGTTTCCGCACAGAGTCGACGGTATTTTTCAAGTATTTTGGACCTCCAGACCAGAGGTGACTGCCAAATTTAACCGCGGGGCGCACTTGTTATTTGTACAGGGTTAGCAGGGAAGATTACTTCCGTTGAAGGAAACTAGATTTTCATTTTGATAATTTTGATTTTTAAATTAAAAATCCAATCAGACAAGATTAGGTCTTTGAAAAATTAAATTCAATGAGATTTTTTTTACCCCAAGAGAAAACACTCTCGAGGTAAGCGTCAATTCTTTGCTTTTAAGCCCATTTCCAGGAATTGCAAGCTTTTTCAAAATACCCATCGGTTAAAATCGCTCTACGGCAAGTTCTTAGTATTCTCCTATCAAAGTATTCTTCTATTAAATGGGTATTTTTCCTATCAGAGGTTGGTTACCATCGTTAAGATTTTTTCTTCAATTAAAAAACTCCGAGAATTTGAACCGAGTAATTTTATTTACAACTTTTAAGGTTAAAAACATGATCAGACACTTTAAAATGCGACAATTACTTTGTACAGCCCAGTTCCATCTTTTCTAACTAAAGGCCATAATGCCATTATTTATTGTTCGAATATTAATAGTAAAAAGATAAAGAGTCTACAGAAAACCGACTTTTATATAAACAAAACACTTCTTTGATAACCTGATAGTTTTAATACAAGCGCCATCTGGAGGCACAATAGAAACCTGCGTTATTGACATATCGGTAAATAAAACTAGATAGAGACCGGTAGAGGGCAGTGACTGTACCAATTCAATTATACTAAAATATCCTATCACCACGACAATATTTATCCCGTAAGGTGCAGTCAGGAACAACTCAATGGAATCGTATTCTTATCATGTTCATACCGAGGTTCTTCCATAGTAAAGCTATAGCAGAACAACATGTTTAAAAAACACAATTCTTCTGGAAATCGTCTAAAGAATCTAAAATAAACAATTTTTCATAACCTCCTTAGATAATTAAATTTAACTTGTATGTTTTCCTGGAGACACGAGTTCCAAAAATCACTTTCAACATAGTTAAGCTTTTTATGTGCTCCTTTTTAGAAATCCGTTTCTATCAGCTTATTAAATTTCTCCGTAATTCTAAAACTGTACCTACATGATTTTTCATAGAAATCTGACTTTTATCGTGTCTTTAAAAAACTTTAAAAACTGTTTTATTGGAAAAATGAATTCTTTAATTGATACGAGGGAATAGACGGGTAGTGTTTTTTTCTACATTTGCTCCACACAGTAGGTACATTCTGAAGAAAATAATTCACTTTTATCACGTTTAGGGATGCAGTGTGGATAGTTTTTTTAGGAAAGGAAGGAGAGTAAGTTCCGGGAATGAAAAAGATAGGTATGAGTGCTGAGTAGGAATTTAGGGGTCAGTGTGTCTAGGAGTGACACACGTATGAATCCATCCCTCCCACTACGGTTGAGAGAGTCCGGCTGGAGAGGTCTATGTTAGATCCCAATCAGTCTCTCCCGCTCCGTCTCGCTAGCAGTTGGGTAAACGCGTTCACCGCCAAAACCATGACAAAACTTTCCCCTTATGAACCTGCTAGTAAACTACTTGGGGTGGCCTACGACAAAGGTGTTGGTTAGGTTGTTAGATTATGTTAGGTTGGTTATGCAATTATTGGTTCTCGTGGTGGCGGTAACCGCCTTGAAAATTAAGATTTTTTTCTTCCGAAGAAATTAAGAATAGTTTTTCGAACATAAAACTGTAGGCCATATTCTGCAATAGTAAAATAAAATATAAAGCTATTCTTTAGTTAGTTTTGTTTCGTATAAATGTATATTTAAATGTTTTTTGTTGTATATTGTGTAACTAAAAAACGGAAATGGTGGAAATCCAATAATGAACGTTTTTTACAAAATTTTCGTGAAACGTTTATAAGGTAATAAAGGATGTCTGTACCTAAATATAAAAGGTTGGGTAAAATGAACATTCAAACACGTTCACCCCTATTTCTGCTGGGTACGGGAAGTGGGTGTTGTGAGGAGAGAGAAGAACGAAAAGGGAATAAAAGGGACTGAAAAGAATGGAATGTGGAATCTTAACACGAATATCCTATTTGCCTAAACGCCGTTTGGAAGGAAATTTCACTCGCCATTGTAGGGAATGGGTCGTTGGAGCTACCGTATAGGTAAACTTTCCGCGGGCGACCTGCGACCGGTGAGGAAAGTGGCCTATTATAATGGTGAATTGGGGAATTTGCACCAAATTGTTTTGGCAGTCTCACCTGATCATGGGGAATTATTCTAAAATGTTTGAAGCTACGGTAATTTAGTTTTAATTTTCGAGCAATGTGACCCAGAGCGCGGTAGTTTGGATAAATGCCCAAAGGCATTAATAAAATGCGTGAAAATGATTGTTTTTCATCGAAAAAAGGAATTAACAGAATTCACTTTAATGAAGTAATAAAGAAAACAATTTAGAATCGTAAATTTAAAAGTTAGATATTTTTGATCTGATCTGAACAATCGTGAACTTTTGAACCATCCTCTTCCTTTTCTCCACCACTTTATGATACTCGTACTTTCAGCCTCACAATTTACCTACCCCAATAAGGAATGCCATAGTCATATTGACTCTTATGTGGTAATAAAATAGCCAAGTCTCAACTATGTCGAGTGTAAACTTTTTTTATCTGAATACCATACAAGAGTCCAACTGCTCCAGTCTGGAATAAGTGCGATTGGGTTATGTTGTGAGGCTGAAGGTATTGGGGAGAAGAAAGAGATGGGGTAGAGGAAGATGAAGAACTACCTGGCTATTCAGATCTGGTCACCAAATACGGTTAAAACCATTACAAGCATAGTTTTAATTCTGAATGGTGATGTTAATCCAGCGCGAAATTGAAAGTATCTTCCACTCTGGAATGTGTGTCAATTATTTATTAATTGTGAAATAAGACAAATGAATAAAATACAGTTTATTTGCGCACGCCGGGATTTAAACCCGCGTTTGCTATTCCAGAGACTTACCTGTCGACGACGAATATCATCAAAAGCCCATTTCCTTCAACGTGATCGGGGTGCCATTTTAACACTCTTGTGCGGTGTCCATAAAAAAAAACTATCTTTTTGTCCTTTTGCACAACTTTTTTTATTTTAATTTGTTCAATTACAATAAAAAACATATGCTTTCTAGGTTAGTTTTCATTTATTCCAATAATACATTATTGCAACTCGATGCCAAAGGTTAAAATAAAATAAAAAGCAATGTTTGGTTATTCCTTACAAAATTAAATTAAATATTATTTTCCATATCAATATGAGTTCAAATAAAACATTCTTAACTTATAGAACAATATAAATACATTTCTGGCATAATGATATAAAATACGTACACAATACTTTATGTAGCTACTTTTATCAGTAATACAAGTCTCAATTTAAAAAAACCTCGAAACCTTTCACGCTAAAGTATTTCGAAAGTACTGCTGAGTTTGAATATTCAAAATAAGAATATTTATCAAGGTTTGAATTTGGAACGGAAAGTACGCCATGAATTTCGTACATATGAAATATCGAAAAGCATTAAATGCTACTCTACATGATCAGAAAAACCGAATTGATTTCTGTTCGTAGCACAAATCATGTATGTTTGATGGATGGTGGTAATTCCTTATCAATAAATTATTGAGAGTCAGAAGCGCAGAAATTGAGGTCGACTATGATAGATGAGTGCTGAGAAGGCATTAGCGTGAATAAGTTATGTTGAAACACCTGGAAGCCAAAGACATACCATTCACAACACTTGTGTTTTAACACTTTATGACCCAATTTACATTTTTTCTAAAAAAAATATGATAAATTCCTCAGGGCCTCTCACAGGAGATCCTGCGGAAAATAATTCCCCTCAGGGCCTACGTTGTGTCTTTTTGGATGCTGTGTGGAGGATATTTTTAGAAAAGGAATTACAGGAAGTTTTGGGAAGAAAAAAGGTACGAAGGGTTGGTAGGAATCTGGGGGTAGTGTGTCCAGAAGTAAAGTACTTATGAATCCAACCCTCCCACTGCGGTGTAAGGCGATGCTTTAATAGCGTCCTGCTGGAGAGATCAAAAGATTTGCCACGTTAGGAGACATAGCAGGGATTCCCGGATTGACGGGGTGAGGTTTATCTATGTCTTGGCAGCAAACGCGTTTGCCCATCAATTGCATGGCAGACCGGATCTGGAGAAGCTGCAGCAAAACTCAACGCTAATACATCCGTTAGTCCTGGACTCACTGATCCTCTGATTCCTATCTACCTACAAATATTTTTCCTTACCAAAACTTCCATTATAGTGTTAAAGATTCGGGCAATATCGTTTCACGTATTTCCCAGACTTAACGAACTGATTGCAGTTTCAGGAAAACAGTGTGAGCTTTACTTGTGGATGATTCTCCGAACAAGACAGGTTTCGTGGTGAAGGATGGTACGTTTCATGAATTTGTCTTGGCATACTATCATCATTTCAATACAATAATTATTAAGATTTTGAATTCAGGCTATGGACATTGTGATGAATCGCAGTGGATACGAAAATATAGTAGCTTCCACCTTACGAATGAATAAATAATAATTCAGAATTATAACGAAATCAACACACTAGCGACACCTAGCGGATTAAGTTTGATTGGGCCATGGAGACTGCAGAGATCTATAATTATTAAATTCATGTCAAGTTTTGATAAATAGAACACAGAGGGATCCAATTATAAACACTTAAGATTGATCTACCAATCAGAGAAGGGGGAGGTTACCTTTTTTCAAGACAAAGAGATGGACTTTGGACTAGACCATTAGTCTGAGATTTATGGGGTAAAAATCATCATCAACCCGAGAGATCAATACGCTTTAAGATAAACACAATCCCACGTTCGGTGCATTTGGTACAATGACCCTAATTGTAAAGGTAAATATTGAGTGCAACAGAGGAATCGACAACCGCAGTTAACGAACAAATAAATCCATATTATGTTGAAAAAATGATGCAATAAAATAGCAAGGAAATATAATGAACGGAAGATTAAAGAAAAGACCTGGAAAACGTGGGAAAAGCTACTGTAGGGATACTCAATTGCATAACGAGAACGTGAAGAACAAAAGGAGGCCAGATTCAGAGGAAAACGTACGTTTGATATTTAAAAGAAAGAAAAACGATGGAAATTAGGAATGTCACTTTTAAATGAAGCAATACGGTCAGGGAAAACGATTTGAAAAGAAAATCTAATAAAAAAAACGGACATTTAAACGGAAGTATTTATTGAACAATATAAGATTTCGACTTAATTTTGCGTTTTCAGACGAGTTTAAATAGATATCGTTATATATTTGAAATAGGATGGTTATTCTAGTTATATTACGTTAGATTAATTCAAAGGAAGGGATCGTTTTTACGTCATTTGCTATGAGAAAATACTATAGACGATAGAACAAATTGCTGAGGCAATTGATGTAAAAAAAGGTTGTTGAGCTCACACACGATTTTGTTGTTTAAACAATAAGATTTCCGACATGGTTTTGGGTGATTATGATAGTCTTTATTGCTTTTGAAGCAATAAAAGTTAACATGGAACTTATGCAATGTTTGGATAAGATAAAAGAGATTAAATTTAACGAGTTAATATTAATTTCTTATTTACGATCGAGTACGTAGAAATCGAAAACATCAACATAATATGTCAGCGATGATACTTTATGGGGTTTTGAGATGAAACGAGACACAATTTTATACGTTTTTATACGAAGCAATTAACCTGACACATATCCCAGAGTCAAATTGGAATTTTCTTCTATGAAAATTATGAAAAAATAGCAGATTGAATATTTATGACTAGAAGGTGAAGTTTTCTAAGAGAAGATAAGCATTGGAAATTATACAAATGATGGTAAAGAATGAAGTAAAGACAGTTTAAAGACGATTCCGTAAGGAAAACTCATGAAGATTCAGAAGTATCGATGAAAACAGTAAATTTGGCTTGGAATATAACTAATCATATAGTTATGGACAATGACATAAGAATGAAGCAGAGAAATCATAAAAATAACGTCGTATATAAAATATAATTGAAGAAAAATAAGAAAATTCAAGTCTACGACATAAGTAGAGACAATACAGCTTAAAATTGAATTGATTCATATAAGGAACATGAAAATGTGGGGAAATTGAGGAAAATGAAAGTTGTGAAATGCATAATGAAGATTTTGACATGAGTTTGTTCGTGTTCTGGTAGCGATAAACCAAATTGAGAATTGTATACAGTTTATTGAAGACGTACCTATTATATATTGAGAGAAAAAAGGACACGAAAATCATGATATTTTAGTTAAATTCGTAAGACCAGAAGACAAAGGAACGACGGGGCAAAATTTGACATATTGGTAGGTTCGACACTGGAACAATTTACGTAAGAGACAGAAGATTTCTAAAATCTAGGGGGCCGGACTTAACACGTTGATACAAAAATGACAGAATTGATATATGAAATCTCGAGTTGTTAGAGTTTGAATTAGAAAATCAATGAACGCGTAATTAAGATGTTCTAATCCTGGAGGTACATATAAAACTTAGGACTTAGAAGAATCGAGATCAGTTTTCGGTGTTAGTTGTCGGGAAGGAGTCGTCGGGGACCAATCGTCGGATTAAAATCGTGGAAGTTACGTGACGTAGTGTCTAAAACGGTTATTAGTTGAAAATTTCTTAAGTGTTATAAAATTTTGGGACTTAGAAAAATTGGGAGTGGGAATTCTGGGACTTATAAAAAAATTACAGTCAGTGTTAGTGATTAAATCTGTGAAGTGTTGAAAATTAAATAAAGTGTTTTATATAGTTTTACAATAAATTTAACTTGTCATTAAAATAAAAAGTTTATATAGTGTAGCGAATTAAAAAAAAAAAAAAAAGTAACAACAGTGTTTAAAGAATTTTATAACAGCAGTGAATAATAATATATTTATTTATAAATTCAACTTGTCATTAAAATAAAAAGGTTATATAGTGTAGCGAATTTAAATAAAATCAACAGTGTTTAAAGAATTTTATAACAGCAGTGAATAATAATATATTTATTTATAAATTCAACTTATCATTAAAATAAAAAGGTTATAATATAGTGTAACGATTTAAAAAAAATTAATAGTGTTTAGAGAATAATTGTCGAACCACATTAATCTAAAAAAAATTAACATCGAATAAATTCGGCTAGATAACGTACGATTGAACGGAACATTTCTATCACAAAGTAGTAATCTATTGTTAGATTAAATAATAATAAATCTATTATTTCGTAAATAATCGTGAAGTGGTTATTGCTTAAAAATTATAATTTAAGCAGAATGTTATTTTAATAATGGAATAACTATAATAATAAATCTGGAAGTTAAGATAAATAATAAATGATAAAAATCTATTCGGTATTTAATTGTATAATACTTTGTTGCTAGGTAAAAGTTCGGTGAAAAAAAAAAAAGAACACGAAATAAATAGTGATAATATTACTCCGGATAATAATTATGAATTAATTTGTTAAACTTAATTTAACAAAGTGTTAGGTTAATCAACGAGTTTTGAAAATAAAGTACATTTTGATTAATAAAGATTAGTCGTCAATTAATTCAGTTTAGATTCAACAAAATAGCGGAATAATAAATCGAAAGGATTAATTTAGATTTAGTTAGACAATAGCCGAATTAGTTAGAGAAAAAGAATATATAAACAAAAGAGATGGTCGTGTAGAACCCGACTGGAACCGACATGTTGGGGTAAGTTTTCATAAGTATAAATATTTTCAGAATCATGGACGAGGAGAGAACAGCTGATCATCGGTATAAAAATTTATATTATTACGACAAAATATTACTTGATTCAAACCTGTGCTATATATGTATATTAAAAATAATGTATATAATATGTATTTCGAATTATACTTGTATGTATGTATATGTATTTCTATATATATATTCCGGAAATAAAATATCTCAGAGAGATATTGCACAATTATGATTAAATGTTTATTACATATATGTCTTATATTGATAAGTTATCCATATATGGGTAATTAAATATATATATTTACATTCCCAGAAAAAAGAGGTTAATTAAACAAAACATCTTTTATATTAAATTTGAGTGATATCTATCAGATACCTACCTATAAATATATCTACACTTGATTAATTTCCGAGTTCCTATAGAGTTATAAATATATTATTTTTAATTTATTAAAAATATGTAATTTATGTAAATTTATTCTATGCGAAATTACCTCTATATAAGTATAGTATATATATATATATGTATATGTATTTAGAATATAAACCACATTTATTTACGTATAAAGCCTATATAAATATAGTTATATATATACTGAATAATAAATTAGCAGACGGGGCTTCGATCAGATATAAAGTGAAACCAATACAATGAAATAAAGGAATTTAATTAGGGCAAATTGTTTTGGAATGCATAGTGTAAACAAAAACACGTGTCATTTCATGTACTTATTCGAGAGTATGTTATTGGGTTAGTGGGTCACGAAGTCAGCGACGGTTTTGTTTATGAATTTAAAAGTAAAATAAACAATTGACATTCTTTAATTGCTTCGGGCTAACATTACTACGATATTAAAATACAAAAGGATTAAAAACCAATTAATATAAAATGAAATTAGTATTTATTTTACAAAAAGAAAATATAAATCATCTATTTGAAACATTTGGAAAATTCACGGGAAAGCAGCGAAATATGATTTGAGGAATTAACAAGAAGATTAAATTGCAGTTTAAAATTACATTTGACATTTGAAAAAACACGGGATAGTAGTATAAAGATGAATTGAGGAATTACATGAAAACATTTGAAGTTATGGGAATAAAAAAAAAAACCTCACACGTATCAATCATTTACATGACACTTTTGAAAAATCACGGGATAGTAAAAGTCTATATCAAAGAGTTGAATCTGGGGAGGGGGAAAATCTAGAATAACAGTTCAACAAAACAAATCAAGAAACCAATAGAGATGGCAATCTCTTAAATAAAATTGTCAACCAAACAAATCAAGAAATCAATAGAGATGGCAATCTCTTAAATAAAATTGTCAACCTAACAAACAAAAGCCTGGAGTTATTAGCTCTCCATTAATAAAACTAATAAATATTCTTAGTTTATTCTTATATATTGATATTTCCTCCTCTTAATATGTATATATTCGGTCATCGGCTAAGGTTTTGTGCAGAATTCCTTTTCACGAAATCCGAGCTTGGAATGCGAGGCTAGCTAGCTTCACATTGCGAGTTATAATCCTTCCCAAACGTATGTATACATATATATCTTCTTATGTACTGTACATTGGAAAATGCGGACCCGCATACAGTTTGCGTTTAAGGTCTGTCGGATCGTCGTCGCATTTTCTCTTGTATGCGAGAATTAGAATTCACGACTCGAACTCTTGCAAAAACCGTGAGTATATGATTGTGTATAGAACGAAACCGGTTCGCTCTAAGTAAATAGTAGACTTCGGAGGAGTTGGAATTTGGAGATTTCGGGGCTTAGAGAAAGACCTGAGTAACGTACACGACGACATGGAAGATTGACAGAACAAGGTATAACGGCCCTCTGGAAAATCGCGTCGGCTGACTGTGCGAAGTTCTAGTTGATCTTTGACCACCCTGGTTATCTGCAGGAGGAATGGAGCCAAATTATGCAAGCAAAAGAGCATTTCTGAGTTCGTTCTAAAAGACAATCAATAAATAACAATAATCTACTAAAACAATGTCATATGTACGTTATAGCATCAGGACCAAAATAGGGGAGAGCCAAGCAGTAAATAAATCTGGAGTAACAAAAGACTTCACTAACAATTAACCATTTGAGTCATTCTTAATTACACAAACAATTGAACAGGTAAATGTCATTAATTGCAGGTACATTACGAATTCATTAGAGGTAGGGAATCGAAATAGTGTTTAGGGAAAGTTTAGTTCCTAAAGAAAATAAAATGAAAATTTAGAATTGCAAGAAATAGACCAATCAAATTCGATGCTCAACGCTCCTTTCAGAATCAAAGGGTACCACAAAACAAAAGTAATTAAGTTCCCACACCATAAATCAAAAATAACACAACGTTTGGTGGAATTTATTTACAACATAAATACGAAAATTTACGTTCAAGGTCGTAGATAACGTATTAATTAATTAAGTACTTATATCTATAAAGATATGTAGTACAAGGGAGTTTTAAATAGCTTCCTGTAGTAATCAAAGAAAATAAGGGTCACATTTTCATGAAGGCTTGTGTGTCGTACATATAAAGCCTTTGAGAAAATTAAATATCGATCAGAGCCAAAAGAAAAGTTTAAGAAAACTTGAAAGGATGAAAGAATTCAAAAATAAAAGAATTCAAAAGAAGAGAAGAGAGAACGAGTATATCACAACATCACCCGACTTTAGTGTTCATTTCGTCTGATTTTATCAGGACTTCTAATCACTTACACATCTCATATTCCTCCCATACTCCTTTCTACTTTCATCCACTATATATAATATAAATAACTGCAGAAAACGAGCATTGGTGTGCACTCCAAACTTCGCAATATCTTAATATATTGTGTGTTTACCGCAAAGGACAAAGTTCTGCATTATATCGTACAAAGAGCTTGCGAGTTTCCGATTATTCGAATATAATATTCCAGAACACCAAATATGTGAGTATTACATTTAAGTGTTATGATTCCAACATTACCGATTGCAAATGGCGTCCCAAACTTGCTGCGAGAAAAGCTGAAACTAATAGTCGGTGTCGCCTGCGACATCTGGTGCTAGAGCAGTTCCAGGGTGATAGGGGATTAGTCCAATTTAAAGGATCAAGCTCAACAATGAACTTGATTGCTGCACTTCACAGTTATTGACATTAAGTAAATGCAATTTCTGTGCTTAGTTCCGGTGCAGTGAACCTTCCTAACGATTGTGCTGTCAAAATGACATCTGTTTTGAAACCTTTTCCGAAGAACTGTGAGATTAAATATTTTTTAAATCAAAGGATAATCTGAATTCTTGACATATCGGTTTTGACTTTGAAAATTGAAATTGAATAATATTAACGATTTATATTAAAAATAAAATTATTAATAATTTTCTGTTAAAATATTGTATATTACAGGCAGGTAGGTACTATATTGCTTGTCTAAATTCTTCACACAATCAGTTCCAATTGTGGCACTTAAATTCAAAGCTTATCCGAGTTCATTGAATCTTTTTTTCAAACTCGTATAATGATTTTAAAAATCATAACAATAATACGCTTGTTCCGTATTAGTATTTACTTTGAACAGGATCGTTTTACAATGATAGTTACGAGTAGACTAGAAGGTCTAGCGTGGACGGTTGATAAAACCATACATCAATACGATATTGACCAAATTCATCATCTATGGTGAGTTATTAATATTTGCACATATGGTCAATGTTTCCAATATTTGCAAACACGGGTGCAAACAAAATTACACACTTATTTAATAAACACATTGAACTAACGTCGAATTGAAAAAAGTCTTATACGAGATCCATAAACTTAAAAAATGCATCTAAGATGCAATCAATTTATTCCGTTCGATCTTCGAGGGACCTTTAGCTACTGACTTGATTTTTTTTTGTATATACTCTGATATGGGGCCTGGGCGGCCTGTTACTTTAAATGCTTATGTATTGGAGATCCAAGAAAATTTTGATGTCCAAATTATTAGACAATTTAAGTTAAATAAAATAAGATAATATGAAATGTAAATTTTTTTTTTTATTGTTAAGTAACTTATATTTATTTGACAATTTGGATATTTTGTAATATTTTTTGGCAAAAATCACTTGAATTTTTTCAACTAAATGAAAACAATGAACACACTTTTTTTATTATATTTCAATAGTATCGCGAATACACTATATATGGTGAAATTTAGTAAAGTTGTTTACGTTTATTTTGATATACTTAGTAAAAATTAATAATAAAAAAAAGTCACGTTAGTACTGATGATGGGTCAGAGAAGCCCGCAAAAAATGGGAATGGATTTAATTACAGAAATTTAACTTTAAAAATTTAAAATTTAAAACTTACCGCTTTGGCGGCACTAAATTCAAAGCTACTGTAAACGGCGTATGCGTCGCGCGCGGGGGAGGGGAATATTTCAATATTATTATTATTATTGCTATGATGGAGCGGCCCCTGCGCTAGCAGTTGACGGTTAAGTATCTAAAAATATTTTTTTACCGCCATTACATATTTAGGTTAGTATTTCAATTAAAAATCGCCGATTTGTAAATATTTTTACGTAATTGCTTGGCATTTGACATTTCTTAGTGTCAATTCAAAGGAAGTCCCTTCAGGGTTGCCAGCGTTTTTCGATTTCTTATTACGTGTCCAATATCGGTACGGCTGTCAAAGATGAAACCTTTGACATCGATATGAAATCATTGAAAGTTACGAATATCGATCCGATTTTGTGAAGTTATAGATTTCACAATGCCAGAGCTCCTGATACATTTAAATCTATTAAAAATTATACATACGTGGGTAAGGGTAAAAAAAATTATTTCAGTTAGTAAGTGGTAGAGAATTTGAAGAAAAATGTAGAAAAACTCAAATCTAGTCACTAAACGAAGCTATTGCCATTTAGAGTAACGTTTTGAATTAGGTCATAGATTTTGACTTCACGAAAAGAATTCATAAAAATAAACGAAAACAAATCATTTACACATCTTATTTAATCAAAATTATCATTCTTCGGTATAAAATAAAAATCAATAAAATTAACATAAATTTTTCAATAAAGTTAATTCAAATTTATTTAATTCTGTCGAAGAAACCATTGTTTTTTAAACACGTTAATAATAATAAGTGATTTGTCCACTTTAATTAAAATCACGTCACAAAGTGAATTTGCGAACATTGAAGCAGAAATAAATAAAACTGCTTAGATTTAAAAGGTCAAGCTACTTTACACATCCTTGCAACATATTCCACCCCATGACATCGGTTCCGCCCCACTAGCCTGCAGCTTGCAGCCCCCAACAGGCAAGGAACCTTGCCGTTTATGTCCTCTGAACAATTCCCGGAACAGTTCGGAGACAGCCGAGAGCGCGCACACTTCCGGCCCAAATCTGAAAGCCATTTCCTCTTGCCGACTATAGAAGAGCGGATAACGGATTTCACACGTTGCATGCACTTAATATGACAACTTTGAATTGTCTTGCGTTAAGCTTTGTTGGGTCCTAGTGATCTTAAAAGCATTCTGTTAGCAAGTTGTTACAACCTAGTTTATACCGACTATAGCTTTCAAAAGCTGCTACTAAACCAAATAAGAACGCTTATAAAGTTCAATTTTTATTAGAACGACTCTCCTTTTATAACTTTTGAAGGTTTTTCCATCAACGTAATATATAATTAAAGAAAAAGAAAACAATAATAATCTAAACAAAAATATAAGAGGATTATTGAATAAGGCGTTTGTCCCAGTAAGACGAGAGGTTCTGGGTTCGAGTTTCTTCGAGTATGGTTCTCTTTCATATTTCTGTTTAGATTATAAGTGCTATCTTCTTTAATGGTATATTACGTTGATGGGAATAACCTTCAAAAGTTATAAAAAGACAGTTGTTCTAATAAAAATTGAATATTCACTTGGACTTCTACAAAAAAGGTCAATAGGTGTTCCGTATAAATAAAATCGGAAACTTATCCAAGACACTATCTAGGTAATAAACCAATAGAACACTTGTTTCCAAAGAAAAAACCAGTGCCAATAATATGAAAAAAATTTGTAGAAGATAATATTGTTAAATATAAAATTTAAAATGTATGATATTGACAAATATGACATTCAAATAAAATGTCACTTTTTTCTGGGTAAGAAGAGAGTTTCTGGATTCGTGTCCCGGTTGCGAGTGTTATATTTTTATTTTTCTGAGTCTTGTTCTTTTTCATGTTTTCGTTTAGTTTAGATTATAAGTATTATCTCCTACTTCGATTATTGTTCATATAGTAACTAAGAAATCTATTTAAAGTTAGTAATTTGACTTTCGTAATTAAATTCGAAATTTTAACAAGAAGGTTAAAGGCGAACAAGGGAGCACTTCGCGAGCTAACGAGTCGTTGGCAATCAGAAACAGAATTAAGCGATTCTGATTAGCTCAGCCAGTCGCTTTGTTGGGTACACGAAGCCACT
Organism: Limnephilus lunatus; assembly: GCA_917563855.2. NCBI lineage: Eukaryota > Metazoa > Arthropoda > Insecta > Trichoptera > Limnephilidae > Limnephilus > Limnephilus lunatus. The sequence continues at coordinate 83,452,729 of OU830594.1, forward strand.
CTCCGTTAACGCTAGAGGATATCTTTTTTAAAATATATTGGCTCCACACAGGACTGGGGAAAATAATTCCCCTCGGGGTCATCTTTGGGGTTGCTGTGTGGAGGGTTTTTTAGGGAGTTGTCGGAAGAAAAAACTTATTGGGTACGTATTACATTGGGAAAGAATTTGGGGGTCAGTGTGTCCAGGAGTTATGGAGGTATGAATCTATCCCTCCCAATGTGGTGAAAAACGATGAGTCTTGCTGGAGGAGCTAAATGGTCTCCCTCTACCAGTCTTTCCCGATCCGGCCTTCTACGCAGTTGGTGGGCAGACGCATCTGACGCCAAGATCCAGACAAACCTTTTCCCATTAACCTGGCACCCCTGCTAAGTCTCTAAATTTTATTTTTATTTTAAGTTTTGTGCAATTGTAATATCACAAATTATTGCAAACTATTATTTATTACAAAATGGAAGTATTATATTCAATTTAAAAGTCCCACGGGTGAATGAAAGACTTAATAAATCATAAAAAAATACATACATCAATTATTGTTGTTTAAATAACGCAGCAATTTGCATGCATAACTTTTTTACTTTGCTTTGTTTATAATTCAAAGGTATTATACATAAATTAACTACTAGCCTACATTCAATTAACAGAACTTAATTGGTTAACAATAGAATTATTTACTTTGGAATATTTTTTATTTACACTTTTGGTACTTGGTTGAACGTCATTGTAATGATTATAATTAAACCAATTAAACATTTATTCCATTTGTTTATGTATCATACCGGACCAGTTTTACTCAATTAAGGGAATTTGTTGTTTTCCATGTCGAAATAAATAAACATTTTAATAATAAAACATCACTTCTAAATGAAAAACAAATTAAATTGAAAAACCATACGAGAAACGAAAATATTCGTATAATATCAGATGAGTATAAAATAATAATGGAAGAATCAGTCGAGAGAGGAAACACAGGAAGGAATTCCTCAAAATGAACTCATCATTGATTATCCAAATTATTATTTAAAAGCTGCAATACTCGCTCTTATATTTCTCGAACGGATTGTTTTTCATGGGCTTTAACCAGCCAGCGGCCGAAAATCCACATTTCGTCGAAAGATGTTCTTACGATCGTACAGGGCGGTTCCAACGAGAAAGTTGAATTATTTTCCATACCAGCTTTTTAAAATTATAACTCAATATCAATTTTATTTCATTCCAAATTTGCTTTAATTTATACCTTCATCCAGTGGCGGTTCGTGGTCTTTTTAACAGGCTGTTCAGAAATCCAAGAGAAGATTTATCTAATCAAAATTTACTTTCAGAGGAATTAAATTGTTTAATGTTTTTTACAGCAATGCACGTTGCTAATTATTATTGTTTTTACAACAAGAAAAATTACGTAGAATATATAAGTGGACGCGGAAGCCTTTTTATTTTTATTTTCCAACCTTTTTTCATGAGTATGAGCATTATTTTTTATGTACACAACACTGCATTCAGCGATTGTGAAAAAAAATTAAGACAGAATATTAGCGACAATGGGGGTGGGTGGGTGGTTTGGTATATTTATGGTCAAAACAATACTGAAGTAAGTTCAACACAAAATTACATAACTAGCGACTTGACAATGCGACGTTTGCCGAAAATAATCTAAAAAAGAGGAATATAAACGCTAGAAATATTTTGATTCTCACGCCTTCAAAATTTAAAATCGACCTTCTTTTTTGTACGAGGCAAGTAAGCGCTAAAGTGTTTTTTATTTATTTATTTTGTGCATAATTTTATAAGATTGAAAAAAAGTCAGATCATACAAAACGTCAAAAACAGTCTAAGCCATAAAGGGGTATTTAAAAAAAAATTAAATGTATTACTTCATAGTTACTTAAGTCATGAAAAATATTGTTTTAGTAGTTTACACTTATATTTTTTGAAACGTAAATAATAATTTTATTATAATTCCAATCCATTCAAAAGGTAGTAAAAGCTTCAATTTATCCTTAGCATATTATTTGATGTTCATAATGTAAACCGATTCGTATTAAAGATTAATCTAAATAGTTTCTAAATGGGAGTTCACGTGTAGTTTCACCGTATAGTTGCATCCAGCGCAAAGGAAACTTGTCACTCTCCGACGGACTTGATCGGTAATACTCGTGAAAGATCGGAGTTCACGTGATATCCATGAAACGGGATCGCGGCGCCCAGAGCGGGAATGAATTTGGCAAAGAATTGGATATTTTCGTTCAAATCACCGTCAGAGGGATCTGTATGTGCCAGGATGTTTTTGTAAGAAGAATTTTGCGCGCGACCACATCAAGCACCAAATGGACATGGGTACCGATTTCGACGCGGTGGTCGGTGGCTCGAGTTTAAAATACGGATTTTAAAGGATCCCTATTTATAATGTGATTAAAGACATGTTTTATAATGATTCCAAACTTGTTTTATAATAATATTATTATAAAACAAATTTGTTTTATTTTATCATCTTTCAATGGGGGTTCACTGCACAAACGCACTTTAGAGAAAACCGCCACTGCCTTCACCAAAAACGCTGAAAGGCGTGATGATAAAACTATTAAAATTATGTACTTCTTCTAATTATTTTTTTATCATAAGTATTTATAATTTTTCAATATTTTCTAAGCAAAATAAATGTGGAAAAATAATTTGAAATATTTTAAAATAAAATCATAACTTTGTAAGCAACACTTTTATATACTTTAAATGCCGACTACAACCTACTACTTTTCGCTACAACCGTAGCTTCTTCAGGGCAGTATAATACTCCGTATAATAGAGTACTATACTGCCCTGAAGAAGCTACGGCTGTAGCGAAACCTGGTCGGCATATAAAGTATATAAAAAATAAATGTCGTGCTTACAAAGTTGTTGTTTTATTTTAAATTATAATGTCACATCACCAAGTAACCGCTTCATATGTACAAATCTGAAATATGTTAATTTGTAAGACCGTAAATAAAAAGACAAAATAGAGAAATTTTCGTCATAAATACGTGTATAGTAAGTTTTTTTTAACTAAAATTAAAAATTTGAAACATGAGTTTACTAGAAAACGTACTGAGTTACAAAAATGTATCATGACATGGTAAGAAATATGTCTTGTAAAATAAGATTTCCCACTTTTCTCTTTCCACCTGGACACCCAGGTGGAAAGAGAAAAGTGGGAAGACCCAGACTGAGGTGGGAAGACGAGGTAAGAGGGGATGCAGCACAGCTTCTCCAGGTACCAAACTGGAAGTCAGCCGCTGAGGACAGGAGGAGTTGGAGGCGACTGTTGCAGGAGGCCAAGGCTCGATATGGGCTGTAGCGCCATCGAAGAAGAAGAAAATAAGATTTTTCGTTTGTAAATTTAACAAATCTGCCAACTACCTGTGGTATAACCTTATTATACTAAAAATGAACACATTTTCTCAAAATTTAAACCTTCGTTTACTAGATAAAAGAACAATCTTTCGAAGTCAATTAATAATTTTTGGTGGAAAAGAGTCAATACGTCTAAAATTTGATTTAAAAATGACATATTTCCGGTTTTCTCTGGTTAAACCCTCTTCGTCTGTTCATTTATTACACCGAGGCTTTCCGGAATAAAAAGTATGAAATGACGTGTACTCATATTATATCCTCTCCCATTCGTTGCTGCCTAAGTGTTCTCATTCTGAGTTGAGAAATGCGGGTAATGAAGCCGAACTAATGTCCGTATACAGGATTAGTTTTTTGTGGGCAAAGGTAATTTGCGAATATTTCGCACGAAAACGTTAACAAGTTAAAAAAGGTTGTGTTTTTTCTGACAGACCATCAGGTTTATAATTAACATTTTTTTGTAAACTGCGTATTAAATATTTACACTTTTAAATGGTGAAATCGCTGCAAAATTCTATTGTTAAGGATTTTTTTATAAAAACTACATGTTTATGGTTTTGCGTGTATTTTTTTTCTTCTGTTTATTATGTAGGTGGATATATTCTACTGACATTTTTAAACTTCAGTTTTTTAACAGAAACATGATAGATATTATCTATTATAGCCAACAGGGTAAATAATGCAGAATGAAAATCCTTTGAACGTAAATGAGTCTTGTGATTTTTATTAAGTTTCTTGCCTAACTAACTAACTAACTAACTAACCGCAGAGGTAGGCAGAAAAAACGGACCGTCAAACAACTCGGTCTTGGCACACACTCTTTGCCTCATTCACATTGATGCATCGTCTCATTTTCATCACGATTATTAAAAAATGTTATTTGTCATCAGTGACGTTGGTTCATTAACGGTACAATTGTTTTAATTTAAATGACGATAAAATTTAAACAAAACCTTTCCCAATGTAGTTAGTCTTCCCTCCATACTCCCCACTCTATCTATTAGACTGTTATTCAACTCTCATTTCAATATGAGAGGCGGGTGTGGGTACCGCCGTCCTAGTATTTTTCATTCCCATTTATTGGATAACCAACACCCATATCATAGATCATCCCAAGGGGTTCGGTACGTTTGGTAACTTAGTAGGGTAGCCGAGTTAAGGGGGTGACGTTTTCCTAGGTCTTGGCGGCACATGCATTTGTCCACCTACCGCGTGGCGGGCCGGGTTGAGAGAGAGTGGTTGAGGAAGACCTTTTCCTTCCCTTTCTGGACCGCAATGGGATTCATGCGTCCGTCATTCCTGGATACATCGACACCAGATTCATACCCACTTTTCATACCTTAATCCTTACCAGAACTTTCTCCCCTTACTTTCCCTAAAAATATCTTCCAACAGCATCCCCGTAGATGATATAAGCCCCGTTGGTAATTTATTTTCCTCGAGGACTCCTGCACAGAGCTAATGTAAAAAAAAATCTAAAAAGTCAGTTACTTCCTCACCTTTCTCTTTTCTATCAACTTCTCTTCCCCACAAACCCCATAATATTCCCCAATTGGGGAAGCGATCTAATTGAGGAGCAATCGTGGCTCATGTACGATATTCCAATAAAAATACAGTTATTTCCATCGCTTACAAAAAATAAATACACAACGAAAGGAATTTTATTACGTACCCGTATTTGATTAAACCTATCCCTCTCAGACAAGAAGCGAAAAAACCTAAATAGTTAAGTGCCTACCTATATTTTCTCTTATTCAATATTTTTTCAATAATAAACTAATAATACAATATTTGTTTTATTTTTTAAAAATAATATTTTTATTTGTTTTCTGCGAAATCTAATATACTGATTCTTGTGATTCCCAGTCAAAGTATTTAGAAATTTTCATAAAAAAAGGACAGAAAATTGATTCCTTGAATTCAATGTCTGATCTTTATTTTTCAAGAAGGTTTATCTTTCCTTCTGCAATAATAATTAGATGTTATTGATTTTTCAAAGAAGACTTCAATTTTTTTTTGTGTTTTTCAAGTTTGTCTGTCTTATTAATCATATTGTAATACAAATAAATCAATTTTCATTAGATATCTACTTAAACATACGTAAATATAAGTTATTTAAAATATTATTTCTTTTACAACTCTTGCCTAAAATGACTCTTCAAGACCAATGATGACAATATCAAGACTTCAAGTTATGAAATGCTGGGCCAAAATGTCCGTGTTTTTCGTACATAAACTCCACACACAACAATTATTTCCCTCATGGCCTATGTCATCTCTGGAGGTGTTGAAAAAGAAGGAGAGGAAGTTCTGAGAAGAAAAAAAGGTGTGCGGGGTGGGTAGGAGGTAGGATTCTGAGGTTCGGTTTGTGATATATGAAGGATGAATCCGTCCCTCCCATTGCGGTGCAAGACGATGTAAAATATTTGTTTAATTTTACGTTAACACCGCACAAGAGCCCAACCTGCTCCCGAATATCCGGAGCTAGTTACTATAACATCCCTAATTTGGTTGTGTCGTAGATATGTTTTAAGTGGGAAGAGAAAGGCGATGCGAAAAAGGTAGTGTGAAAAAAATTAATAAGCAAACAAACAGTTGAACTCATCATTTAAATGACGTACCAATTTGCATTCGACGTGTGAAGAGTGTAAAAAAATATTTCTAGTAAACTAGAAACATAATATACTTCGGAAATATTTTTTTTGGGCATTTTGCTCATAGCTACATTATAATATCTTGTAACTATAGTATTATGTTCTGTGGTCTACTGCGCACATAATAAAATATTCATATTATTATTTATTACATTTTTCAGAAAGTATCACCTGTAAGGTAATTTAAAATCAATACGGTGCCTAACATAAAATGTTAGTGTTAACACTTTATTATACAATCATTTGGTTTATGAGGAAGGATTACACTTTGATGGAAAAATTTTAAACCATTTCGATCAGAATTTTGAAAAAAGTAAACTGAAACAATATTATAACATAGCTACTTAGCTGCAGAGAATAATATGAATCATTATTACTAATTTTAACAGGAAAGCCGTATGAATGATTAGAATAAATGAATTAATATGAATGATTAGAATAAATAATATAAAATATTTAGGAGTATCAATAGATATAAATCTTAATTGGAAATCACATATTAATCAAATCCCTTCTAAATTAAGATATCTGACCTACATATTTTATAGACTTAAAGATGTTCTAAACATTGAGAAAATGAAAGTGATCTACTTTTCCCTGGTGCAATCTTCAATCACTTATGGCATTATAGGATGGGGTGGTGCACTTGATACATTTATTAAGCCTCTACAAATAATTCAAAAACACATAATTAAAGTCATATATAACAAAAATAAAATATTCTCGACCAACTTATTTTACAAAGAAACTAAAATATTGAATATACGTTAATTATTTTTACTACAAACTTTGAAATATGTATATAAAAACAAAAATAATTTCGAAATAAATGAAAACAGAATGAGCAAAAGTATAAATAATATATTTTACACCCCACAAACCAATACTAAATTATTGCAGACACATAGCAGTTTCATTGGTCCTCGTTATTTAACCTTCTACCACTACAAACTCAAATGATAAAATATGTAAAAGAGGTAAAATTATGGCTGAATAATATAGATATTGAAACGCTTTTTCTATAAATTTATCCATCCTTCTACAACTCACTTTCTGTAACTTTCTAAACTGTAGTACAATATGTTTTCTGTTTATTTATTTTTTTATAATAACTAAAAAAAAAAAATGAAAATCAGGATGTTTTTCTCCATATTTTTAATTTTATTTTTATAATAGCTGAAAAAACCTGTTTCACTTATTCAACCTATGTAATACTAACTTTTTATACTAACAATTATATTCTATTTTTTTTTTAAAGTCTATTTAATACTTTGGGTACTTGGAAATATAGTATTTTGTTTTAATATTACCCACACTCAGGCAGTGCCTTAGTGGGTTTTCATTTCTTGTTCATACTAATTGTTATTATATATTATATTATTATATAATATTTGCTATAATACATAATATGTACAAAGAAATGTGAATAAATAAAGTTAAAAAAAAACATTTATTTTTCTCTATTATTCTCACGTGAGTGTACATTTCAAAAATGTACAGCGTAGAATTAGGTATACCAGTAATATTTGGACATATTATATGATTTTTATTCTGGTTTGGACCCCAAAACTACCTACCTGACCCTGTGCAGAAACGTTCTGTCCCTTTAATATATTCTTTCGTCTTAACAAACCTGCTATCATTTTTCTACAGGAATTTTAATTGAAAATACTCCGAAAAATTTACTTCGTTGATTCCTTTGGGAGGCGGGAATGGGTATCGCCGCCCCGAAACCTTTATTGGATAACCAACACCTCTGCCATAGGTCACCCCAAGTGGTTCGCTACGTTTGGTGATTTAGCAGGGGTGCTAAATGGGTGTTCATGGGGTGAGGTTTCTCTAGGTCTTGGAGTCAGATGACCAGAACACACTGAACGCCAGATTCCAACCCACACCTTAAACCCCTTTTCCATCCCAGAACTCTCCTCTCCTTTATTTCCTTAAAAAAAACTCCATACAGCATCCCCAAAGATGCCATACGTCCTGAGGTAATTTTTTTTCCTCAAGTCTTCCTGTGTGGAGCTCATGTAAAAAAGCATTCGGTGCACACTCGGTAAAGATGCTAAACACGCGCACAACATTTGTGCACAGTTCACTTTTGTTACATGAGAATAGCTCGGCTATGGAACGATTTACAGGCCTCTGTATTTCCTCCCTCCTACAATCTCTTCAATAATTAGGTACACTCCTTCCTTCCCACAAAAAGACTCTCTCCAAACCACCCCAAAGATAATGTAGGCCCTGATGTTCCTCAGGGCCCCCTTTGTGTAGTTCTTGAAAAAAAAGTAATCCCTCATATCATGTGGTATGAAGGATTTTAATAATTGTAATGTATTGAGTAATGGTTTATCACCGTGTCATTGTGAACAGTACATTAGTAAATGTCAAGGTACTTTGAAAAATGTTCTTCCTAAACTGACATGTAAACTAATGGTACTGACTGTGTCTACAACCTTGTTTTTCAAAACTTTCTAGGTTATCATTAACAAAGCATTTTACTATGGTCCTCAGGAATCTAATTAATCAACGGAAGAATGTCCCGCCGAATAAACATGAATATTTTAATATCATTACATTAAAATGAGATAGGTATCTTTATTTTCAAGCATAAATAAAAGTGCCCGTGCCTACTATGTTTTTAATAAAAATCTAATTTTATTTAGAGATTGATGAAATATTGCAAACTTCACATTCAAAACATGAGAAAGATAAATGTCTGCATGATATTTCTTATAACCACTCCATTCCTTTCCAAACACCTTAAAGCAGAATGTTGATATTCTTGAAGAAATTTTGCACACTTGACGTTCAAAATAAGACGATAATGGTTACTGTCTGCATTTGATTTATTAAAAACTCTGCCTGAAAGCCGGGCAACTCCGGGAACTTGAGCTAATAAGACTATAAAATAGTAAAAAAATTCCAAGAATAAATTTTATAAAACCCATAATTGTATATGTTACAGTTTAGTTCGGGTTCAAATCTTGGAGCCAGTCGTTTCTCAGAAATTCAAATTTACATTGTCATAAAATGGCCATTAAGCAATATTTTCATTTTTATTAACATTTGAAAAGTTCCCGTTAAAATGCCGAATTTAGAAGCATTTAATGAAATTTGTAAAAAAAATTGTATTATCTTGCAAGTTGTTTGAAAGTTGTTCACGTAGTTTAGCGGCAGAGCGAGCAAGCGGTAGGGGAAAGAGAATCTAAGAGGGCGGAGGGGAATGAAGGTGGGGAAGAGATTCTCGGGAAGGGGGTCGAGGGATGGGGAAAGGCGGGGAAAGTGAATAAGGGATGGACGCGGGAGGGTAGGTGGGGTCCGAGGGACGGGTGGAAGTGGTAAATTGGAGGGGGAACGCGGAGGGAAAGAGGAGGCGGAAGGGAAACGGGGACGAACTGGAATGGATACGCAGGGAGAAACAATTTCTTTATTAAGTGCCATAGCAAGGCATGCCGGGAACTCGCTTTATTCGTACCCTATATTCATATTCACAGCAGTGCAGTCAAAATAAGATATCTCCTTACAAAGAGAAGAAAGCGATACCAGGCGATAAACCCCGTTGATTTATCGAAAATTAATTTCATTTGACTGAGAAAATTAAGCTCCCTTGCGTCTCCTTCCTCTGCGAATCAGATTTCAAATTTTCTGAATTTCACCTTAAATCCCAACAAACAGCACTTTGCTCAAGTCGTCATTTAAAGAGCTTTATTAAAGAGAGATAATTTTTAATTAAAAATGCTTTTCAACGACACAAGTTACGGTGTGAACGCTTCGCAAGTTAATCTCGCCAGAGGGCATAAATAAAGGCTGTTTTGCGTTATCTCTGCTCGCAGACAAGCTAACACTTTATGGTACTTGTTAATACTTGATTATAAGCGTTAAAAAGAATAAGATAATTGAAAGTAAATACAAATGGTAGAAGTGTATAAAAGAAACTGTTATAGTGAATAGGAGTAAGCAAGCGTTGTGAAAATATTATTACTACTTATGTAAAAAAGAAACAAAATCTATCGATGTCTGAACTCAGTAAACATTTAATGAAGATATATACTCATACCATCAGCAAGTTAAATAACAGAATCAGTTGTGTTTTTTTTATGGTGAACCGCTTTCCGATATTATAATTATGCCAAAATTATAATTTTTTACAATCGCCTTCAACGAGTTGGTATGGATTTCAAAAGAATTTATTTACAGTATTAATTTTTCTCATATATATTCTGGTATATACAATATACAGATAAGTAGTTTTATGCTTGATGCTATACTTTATCTTTCCTCTCTTTCCTTTCCTAAAAAATCCCTCGACACAGCATCCCCAAAGATGACATATGCCCCGAGGGGAATTATTTTCTTCAAGGCCCCCTACTAATGTACTTTAGGGATGTAATAACAACTATTTAAAAAAAAACAGATCAATGTACCTACTCGTATACGATATTCCAGAGACGTGCACGCACACTGCATATTTACTTTTTCCATGTTTCTATATTGCTACATAAATACAAATAAAATCTCCTACTTTCCCAGGGCACTGCATCAGCAAAAATCATTAAACCTTAAACACCAACAAAATTTGAACACTCTAAGTGACTGTGTGAAAATTTTCCAATAAATGTTAGTTACATCCCATTAAATTCGAAGGCTTGCACTCTCTAGCTACTGACACAGCAAAAGCGCTTTATTTTATTTTTCACGTTACATGTCGCAATCTATTTGTCTCTGCGGTATACTACGTTGAGAGAGGGTGGGACTGAATGCGATTTTATGTATGTGTTCAGTTTGTAAAGATTAAAATTCTTTCTATGAGAATTAAGAGAAACTTTAAAAAAACACTTCTTGAAAAAACGCCTAAGGCTAGAGCTGGCGAAAATATAAGGCAACAGAAAGTAACTTTCGAGTGAATACTTAAAGACTTGTTCTAGTTAGTAATACTAACTAACTAATTAACTAACCATCAGGCCATATCCCAACAGCGATAGGCAGAGAGGAAGGATGGCCAAACAACTCCGTTTTGGCACACTTTCCTTATGTCATTTATATTCATGCATCGTCTAATTGTCTAATACATACTCTTCTCTTATTTTATTCTGACTCTTGACATGGACCGACTTAAGAATCTGATTCACTTGATTCCGCGGGTGTCTTCGACTTCGTCTACTATTAACATTTGTGACATATACTCTCCGTTCGTTCGCTCTACATGCCCAAATCGTCTAAGGGTCCCTTACTTAATCTTACTCAGTACGCTTATATCTTCAGCCTTGCATTATTTGTGTATCTCCACATTTTTCACACTTTTCTTACACTACATGATTTTACACACACACTTCTCAGGAATGTCATTTTTACAGAATTCAGTATTCTTTCATCCTTATCGTTCCGTACCTCCCTGCCATACATCATGGTACGTACCAGCACTCCATTGTGGACTGCTGGCTTCACTTCTTTGGAAAGTGTTTGTTAGCTCCAACTTCATTAATGGAGTTACCTACATTTACTCTCCTTTCAATATCTCTATCAACCTTTCCATCTCTCGTAAACATACTTCCAAGATACACAAACTCATCCACCTATTCCAAGAATTTATCATTCACAACTATATTTCACACTGTTTTCGTACTCTCTCTTGTAAACACCATGACTTTAGACTTACCTACATTCATACATAGTTCGTTCATTCTAAGAATTCATTAGTTAAAAGTTCTTAATAAAATTCATTGTTAAATAAGTGCTTAATAACACTAGTTCAATCATTCATCAAACACTTAATGTTGAACTTTAAAAATGAACAATGTCATTTTTTATCCTGAGTAACGAAAAAACAATAAACTTATCAGAACAGGTGTTAAAATTAATTAAATGTTAAAAAGAAAATAATTCTTATGGGTCAAGCTAGTTACAGCTCTGGGTGAAACCTATTAAAAGCTTACCCAAATAATGGAAAACAATTTAACTCGCCACAAATAAATGTTTATAAATTCTAAGGATGAGTTATTCCACGTAATTTGAACAAATCATCAATTTTTCAAAGCAAAAATTCAAGTTTTGTGAAAGTTCAATGCAAGTGTTGCTATCATTCCATCACTGGCTAAATATTTCTCGAATAGGTCTTTCACAGAACTACAACATTTACTTTGCAATTTGTTGAATTGTTCAAATTCTGTAATACAACTCGCCCATTTATACTAGGTACCTACTGTGTAGTTTTTTTTATACTTTGTGATTTGAATGTGCGATTATTTTTTTTAATTTGGAACGATTTATTAAAAAATATTCAACCAAATTTTGAAACGACAAAAATTGATTTCCTATCCCACAATCGAGACTACGTAATATTATTAACTACGAAAATTGAAAACCAATATATTCTTATTCATAATACTTCTGTTTGTGAAAGGTTTGAAAAAATACATTATTCTTTTCTTTCGAAACGTCAGCAAATAATTATGGAAAATTCGACAATCGGATATTAAAATATTCATTTCAAAGAGTTCCACAAAAAAATAAATCCAAAGAAATACAATTATATTTTTTTAAAGATGTTTGTCAACATAATTTTCAATTAGCCAAAAAATAAATGTTTGTAATATATTTTTTTAGAAAACTTGGTGGAATCTTTTAAGTACAAAGTAGTCAATGGCTGAAGGTAATGGAAGGATTATTTTCAATTATCTTCCAAAAATACAAGAGAGAAATTCAAATGCCTGATAAATAATTACCAACGTATCTGCTAGGAAATAATTAATATAGCCCCAATTTTCTAATTACGTGGGTTCCACGAAAATTATTAGGATTTTCTCTGAAATGTTGTTTTCGAAACCTTTGTTGGAGTTTTGTTTCGATACGTCATCAATATTTTCTCAGACAATTCTCAAAGTTATTACACGTTAATTAACCTAAAACCTTTTACAAATTATCTGAGGGAATATTGTGAAATTTTGAATTAATTTTAAAAATCGATATTTCAAACTTCTTACTTTAAACGCTTACTTAACTGCTTACAAAGGTAATAAAAACTATAGGTACCTACCTCAGTATTTTATTAATTAGAAGTTCATTCAACGCATTGAACATGGAATAACTACTTTACGTAGTCATAGATTCAATAACTATATTCTATTTTTAAATTCCATTCCATACCAATGAAGAACTCCAGTGAAAACTTTTATTTCTAAAAAAACATATAAATTACTATAGATCGACAAACGCTGATTCTGAACACATAAGTTTTGATAATTGACATATAATTGAATCGAAATTAAATTTAATTTGTTTTATTTTACAAATAAAAAACCAAAAATTCGTTAAATAACATTTTCACAAAAACGTATCTTTTTTTCAGGTATTCTGTAAATTCCGATATTCAAAGTTTGGTGGACCACTTACATTTCACTGCGTGACATTTTGCGTTACAAATATAAAAAAAAAACATGTCATCCCCGACGGGAAACTTTAATACTTTGTAACAACAATGTCTTTACGACACAAATATTAGCGAATGAGTATGTTATTAATGTTAAACATTTACACTTATTCATAAAATAAAGCATTTATTTGTTTGATTATTTTCATAACTGGCAAAACCTATTTTTTTCTACAATTTGAAAAAAAGTACGTTCGCGTAATGTCAGTAGGAATATTAATAAAGAAATTTGACATTAACAAACTGCCAAAAGAAGCGAAGCTATCAGTCTACAATGAAGTGCTGGTACCTACCCTGATGTATTGCAGTGGGGCATGGAACTGGCAGAGGAAGGGTGAAAGTAGACTTAATGCTGTTAAAATAAGATCTCTGAGGTACATGTGTGGTAAAACCATACATAATCGTGTGAGAAATGTGGAGATCCGCAAAGAATGCAAGACTGGTGTTAGATGATGCTTAATGAATAAGATTAAGAAAAGGACCCTCAGATGGTTTGGGCATGTATGGCAAATTAACGAAGAAAGTAGTGTAAGAAGAATATATGACGCAAATGTGATTGGTAGAAGTCGGGGATGCCCGAAAAAGGCATAAACCGGTCAAGTGAATCAGATACTTGAGTCGGGCCATGTCAAGAGTCAGAATAATCGAAGAGTATTTATGAGACGATGTACAAATGTGTATGAAATAATGAGTGTGACCGAGTGGTTCGGCGGTCGGTCGTCTCTGCCTACCTCTGCGGGGAAATGGTGTGATGGTTAGTTAGTTACTACCATTCGACATTTTAGTATCTTCCGTTTTTTTGGATGGATTTTAGAACACGACGTGCATACTATCTCTCCCTGTGACCAGTATAGTTAAAATTATGTCAAAAATGTACTACAAATTTAAAAACATTGAAGTATAAATATAGGTTTATTTATCGAAATTAATGAACCTTTATTTGTTGAATTTATTATCAAACCACTCAATACCCTTTCCAACCCTTTCAGGAAGTAACTTGCAATAATAAATCGTTAATTTATTTTGTAAATATTAATAAATTGAGGGTTGGTATCGTTCCAGGGTTGCCACCACCGCCACCCTCCTTATACAAATACACATTTAACCTTCGCCATGCAAAGATGCAAAACGAAACTTGGGATGCTGTAAGGGGTAACTCTGTACAATTTTTTTATATTTTTTCTGCTTGTTTATAAAATTTATTGCTGATTATTCTTACGACTTACGCATTACAGTGATTTATTAATAATTATCATGTTATTGTGAATTTTATAAAAAAACATTTCTAAATTTTATGTTTAGATTCTTAGGAGAAGAGTATTGAAATTTTAGGTGAAGTAAGGGAAGATTTTTTCAAAAGCTTTGACGTACCAAATGTACAACGAATATATGCCAAAAATATATTATTACGAACGAAACGATATAAAAGACAAATAAACTATAATTATAAAATTTAAGTCCGCCTCGGCACAGGAACCCCTAGTGAGGAAGACTAAAAAAATACAATATCTTTACCTAGCATAACCATTATATTTTGTATACTTATAGAATTATTTTAAATAAATATATATATATATATTTTTTTTTTTTTTAAACTAAACCTAACAATACCTCATCCAACCTAACCAGGTTAGGTTCAATAATAAATAAAAGGTTTAATATGGGTGTTTCCTTTCGGTTTTTTTATTTCGTGTACAAGGTCACTAAAAGCTCGTATTTTAGTCCAATTTTTCCGTAAAAAAATACTCGTTGAGTAAGAGGTAAATAGTTGAAGAATCTTCACAATACGTTGGGTATTTACCAAGCGCGCGAGTGTTGCGAAAATATCCCGAATGGATAACGCATCGGGTATTTACGAATATGTTATCCGGTCACGCAGCTTTGGTAAATATTATAGTGAACGAGAGAATGGCGCACATCACCGACAAAGCGCTCACTGTGCGCATGTGTAATGGCGGAAATCGCGCGTAAGACAATATTTTTAGTGCCAAGGATTGATATCTACATATGTACATAATTTAAGCTTACACTTACCTTTTTGGTAGAATATGCTTTTGCAAGATTTGTAGCGATTAACTCTCGACAGGCCAAGATGCTAAACATAACATTCTACTAATTATGGATATCATTCTCCTTTATCCAGAATGTCGAGACTTGTCAACGCAAATCAAAGCACTGAATTTTTTGGTGTAAGCCTAAATGACTTTCGGCAGTCGATTCGCAATGTGATTTTTTAAAGTCTTTTAAATCCGTCTTCAAGCTACTTATGTACTTTTATATTATATGTATTTATATTTTACTATCTTCTATATTTACTTTTATATTATATGTATTTTGTCAATGCTCTTCATATATATGTATTCTCCTTCCATTGTCATCTCTCTTTTTTATTCGTGTTTGTTATATTGTTATGTAATGGACTATTCGTCCGTAAATAAATAAATAAATAAATAATTAACGTCCGTAACCAAGTTGGTCGGCCGATGAACCCATGCAATTTTTTTTTATGGGCGTTTAAACCATGGAGTTCCTTATTTTTGTTTTTATTTTGTTATTTGTTCATTTTATTGAGCATGTAATATTACCGATATTTGACAAAGTATTTTTTCTTGCGATCAAGGATTTATAAATAAAAATTAAAACGGCACATTATGTATAATTTTTGCGCAGGAATGCCTATAAACTAAAAATATATTTTATGTATTTAAGTAGATATAAGAAAGATAGTCATTTTTGGGTCAACCTTCAGCCCCAGTTGGCTGCGGAAGAGTTGAAAGAATGCAAGAACAGTAAGGTTTCTATATATCTATCACGATACATGAATGATTGTAGTTTTGGTACCTCTATTGGTAACGGAAAGGTTAACATTGGTGTTTCATAAACTGCTCCCAGCTGCCGGTGACGGGCGAAGGGCGGTGACTGGGCACTCTGGGCATCCTGACCGGGTGTCTAGGGGGTGCACGGTGGTGGGCGACAAGTTATTATTGTTATTAGCTCCAGTGTTATAAAATTCATTATGACTAGAAAAGGGTAGCCCATTACTGGGGAACTGTACCACCCGTTCAGTCACAATAAAAAAGAAAAACGCTTTTATAAAGACCAGGATGTTTTGTTGTTTTGGGTACAAACCCTTTTTGGTTTCTTTACGAGAAACAACCCTGACCGTGACCCTGTTAAACTGAAATTAATTCAATTTAAAATAGAATCACCTTAACTCACATATGTATACAAAACAATTAACAACAAAACACATCCATCCTCACCCTTTCACAGGAGTTTAAAGTTCTGCCATATCGGTTTGTTTTTGTAATTCAGATTGTAATTCAAAATTTACTTTTTAAGTCTTTTTTTATTTGCCCTGGTCTTGCGACAAACTCGTTAGTTACTTACAATACCGGCAGTTGATTAAAAATAAAATGATATTGTTAATAAAAATGACGAATATTTTTTACAACAATACGGCCTTGGGGTAAGGCTCTCGACTAGAAGACCGTGGGACGAAGGTTCAAATCCCAGACTTCGCAATAAAATTTTATTTTGATAAATTTGTGTTAAATCACAATTTATTTTTAATAAAATGGTACAAATAAGTATTATTTTAAAACATTATTTGAATAAAAGAGGTCCTGAGAAAAATCATTTCCCTCAGAGCTAATGTCATCTTCGAGTGGTGCTATGTGGAGAATCATTTTTAACCCCGTGGCATCGTAGCTCCTAAACGAATGGACCGATTGTGATGTGATTTTTTGTTTAAAAGCTGACGTGATTGAGATTTTTCTTAGCTACAATTCATAAAAAAATGTTCCAGCGTTCAAGGTCATCAGAATTTTATTGCGTCGGGGGTTGCTTAAAATTTTGAAATTTTTTAATTATTAGTAAAAGAAATGAGAAAGTTCTGGAAAATGGTGTGAAGGGTGGGTAGGCATCTGGGGGGTCTGTTTATCCAGGATTGACGTATGATCATGATGTAGACGTATCCCTTCCTCTGCGTTGGATCGAGAGACGGCTGGAGAAGTGAAAGGGCCTTGTCAAGGCCACGCAGCTGATGGGCAGACATATCCACCACCAAGACACGGACAAATCTCACTCCATTAATCCGTCCACCCCTTCTAAGTCACTAAGCCTAGCGATTCACTTGGGTTGGCCTGTAGTAGAGGTGACAGTGACCAGTGGCATTATCAAATGTTTCCAGGGCGGCGGTACCGATACCCGCGTCCCAAAATTATCGTAATTTGACAACCATTTTAATACAACTCATCTTCTTCTACATCTTTTTTTACGTGAATAATGCAACTGCTCCTAGCCTAGAGCCAGTGAGACTGTGGCATCCCCAATCGGGGGTTTATATGTTGTGCTGCTGGAGGTAGTGGAAGTAGATGGGGAGGAGGATAGCGGAAAGGTAGTAGGTTATTCAGATCTTGTCTGGTCTGGTGAACGGTTAGATTCTATGTAAATAGTGGTCGTTAACCAGGGATCTACTGAGAAAACGTTACATATTTACAAATGTTCGATAAGAAAGAACAGTGTTTAAACTCGCGTAAATCCTCGAAATACTTAAAGGCATTTATTTTTGTAAAAAATGGAAAGGCAATAAATTACTATCTAAATTTCAATCAAAGTACTAAACGTATCCCGGCGTTAGAGTGATTTATTACCACCAAGCACGTACAAAGTATAAAACTCCTTGGAAGTGATTTGTGTTATAATTAATGTCATATTTTACAACAAAAAACACGGAAATTCTTTAAAACGTTTTGACTTTAAAATTAAATGCTTGTTCTGATATCGTGACGAATGCACATTAAGTGTCACGCACTTTATACAAAAAGGGTTTGATTTTTTAATATACTTGGATTAAAAAAAGATGTTTTATCACATTGGGATATACTTACTGTGGTATACTGTTGTTTCCTCAATTAAATGTTACAACTCTGGTGATCGGGAGATTCAATAATACTTCAGTTCTTCTAGATAACGAGTCTTGCTTATTATCGTATCGTATTTATAAGTAATATCTTACTGGACTTAACGTCCGTTCTAAAGGATGGTGTGTTATAATCTGAAGCGGGGAACTGGTCGCTGAAGGCGCCTGCCTGTAGATCGGATATACCTATAGACTTTTTTTACATCAGCTCCACACTGAGGAAAAAAATCCCTCAGGGCCTATGTCATCCTTTGTCAGAAAGGAAGGAGATTAATTTCTGGGAAGATAAAATGTATGAGGGTTGAGTAGAAATCTGGGGGTCAATGTATCTAGGAATGACAGACATATAAATCCATCCCTCCCTGCGATAGGTTGAGAGAGTTCAGCTGGAGAGGTCTAGGTAAGGTCTTCCTCAACTAATCTCTTCAGATCCAGCCCACCACGTAGTAGATGGGCAAAGCATTGCCCGCATTAGCCGCCAAGACCTAGACAAACTTCACCCCATGAACCCGGGCACAACTGCTAAGTCACCAAATGTAGCGAACCAATCGTAGTGACCTATGGCAGTACCTATTAGTTATCTAATAAATGGTTCTCGGGGTGGCGGTACCCATACCCATCTCCCAAAATAAAATGGTGATGGTCGGCTATTTTCTTAACCATTCGGTTATTAGACCCAAATGTCCGACAGTGTACACTATCTTGTACTATTACCGATGACATCTATTGAGACACCTTAAAACTATACATAACTACATATACTAACGACATCTGTTTGAGAGACATTGAAACTACATAGATATTCACTTAAACTGCACACACCCATTGAAAATTTTATATAATTCAAAAGTTTATTAATGTATCTAAATAGCGTAGGTAAATTAATTAATACTTTCCGTCACATCCAGTTTGTTATTTTTGTAAACTTGTAAACTGAAATTTCTGTCTTACTTTGTTACCTTACAAAATAAATTTACTTGCTTCAATCATGAAGTATACCAGAGGTAAAGCACACTTCCAATTAAGCAGTACTTAATTAACTTTCCACCTTCCCCTAGTAAAGTTTCCACCAGGAAACTAATTTTTAGGAAGGTAATTTGATGTAGGAGGTCATGCTCCCTTTTAACGGCAGACCCTTCCTTCAATTCCGAACAACCCTTATACGATAAAGTGGAAGAAGCCTTTGGAAATTAGTTCATAAAAAATCGGCAACAATACTAGCAACGTGGATTTTCACTGCTTGTTTCAACTGTTTTTCACTAGTTTATAGATAATTTTGTAAGATTTAACTCAGGCCTTTAGTTCAGGCATTGTAGTTTCAATAAAATACAAATAATTGGAGTATTAAAATTAAAAACTGCTTTAAAATGGCGATGAAATACGCTTTCAAATTTTATGATTCGAAATAAATGTATAATTTTTGAAATATAAAAATTTTGACGGCAAACAAAAAAAGCTTTAAAAATGGCTCACTGTTGTATTTACGAGTTGTTGTATTCACAAAATCAGGTTCTCCAACAGGTCTTGGAAGGAGATTACTTCTTTGGAATAAGTTCTTTATATTAATCTGGATTTATTAATGCTTCGCGTATTATAAATGTTGTGACTGCTAGTAATCAACCTAACTAGAAGCTAGCTGAAATAGATCTGAATTATGTGAGCTCCTGCAAACTGCACCCCGACCCTCAGCCTCCCTGGTGCACAAACTCCGAACTAAACTAACCGCCATCTTGCGGACTTTCAGGACAGCTCTTAGCACTGCCCTCTATGTGACAAGCTCGGAAGCTTTTAGATATGCAACATTTAGGTTTTTTCTAATTTTAATTACTGATAAAAAAAAACATAAAAAACGCATACATATTTTATTATGCAAATGTATTATAAACGTTATCGTTAAATCCCTTTTTTTCGTTTCATGTAAAAATAATGAATAACATTGTTGTACTATTCATACGTTAATTTAATAATGTGGAACATCTTGCGCGGTGTTCGTGGAAATAAATAAATAAATATTAGACCCGTATGGTTCATTCAACATTCACAGGGTATGTGTGCGGTTGATTGAATTGTGTTCGAGGAACATCACAATGAAAGGTATTTTCGCTTGAAACCTTTGTGAATTTAACATCCGGCTTGTCTGTTTCCGGCAAAACAAATACTGACTTCCGGCAAAGGCTATTATTTGCGAAATCAAAAATAAATGCCTATATGTCTGTTTCGTTTATTCAGATATATGTCAACACGTAGTACGTATAAATAACATCGAATATGTTTAACATACACATTATTCTGTTACCAATACGTTTAACATACACATTTTTCTGTTACAAATATGTTTAACATACACATTATTCTGTTACAAATATGTTTAACATACACATTATTCTGTTACAAATAAATTCGTTGTAGAAATTTGTAATCATAAGCTGACGAAAATACGGGGAAAATTAGTTGAGAATAAAATTACTTATTCATAAAAAAGTTCTGAACATGAATTTGAAAAATGAGATTGACAATAATGACAGAAAAAATAAAGTACCAAAGGACGAGTGCGTGGTGTGCCGGTAAGACAAGAGATCTTGGGTTCGAGTCACAGTTGCGACCGTAACCTTTTTAATTGTCTGCGTTTGTTCGGTTTCACGTTCTGTTTAGATTTATTCATTTTATCTCCTTCTTCAATAAAATATATGTACTTCGTTAGTACGTTTTAAAACAACGTAATAAAATCTAAAATACAGCAATAAAGATATCTAAATGTTTTATTAGAATATTGTTTATGAAAGCTTCCAAGTTTTTTAAATAATTAAACATTGATTCTTCTTAATAAAATACATTATGTTTCTTGTATTTTAAGGTAGAACTAATTGGTTGCGTGTAACTCGAATGAATCGAATAACATTTGAAAAATATAAATACAATCATGAAAGCCCTGATATGAAACCAACCGACCTACACCTCGGATATTATGAAAGATGAAGAGCTTTTGATTTCTGGATCTTTATTCGATTCTCTAAAAAAACGATAGAGAGACTGAAGTTGTGTAGATTAAAAAGGTATTGAAACACTGAAAATGACGAACGTTATAGTGGGCAATATTCGAAAGCCGCGTTTATCCAAAAATCAAATCGAACAATGGCGTACCAGCGGAACGTATAAACGAGTATAATAATATACCTATAGATTTTTTTCTAAAATGGTTTTACCGTATGAACTCCTTTTAAACACTTATTTATTATGTTTAAAGATGTTTAAGTTATAGAATTACTTAGATTTTGATATCGATCCGATATCAGGTGACATTTATAATATAATTTAATTAACTGATTCAAATCTTCTTAGAGTTTGGTCCACAGTGTCCACATATTAAGTGACACAGTGGGACATATTAAATTTATAGTCTCTTATAGAATACCATAATAAAAATAATATGGAAACTGTAGATTTATATTAACATAATACATTTATATTGTTATACTTACCTTTTTTTATTTCATTTTTAATAGGATTGTTATTATCATGCTTCTTTTCAATGCACTTTATTAGACTAAAAAATATCCTGTTTTGTTTTACATTCGTCGAATTGAATGGAGTAATAGAGCATTTGATGGCATTGGGAGATTAAATGCTCAATTAAACGTTTTAACTATCGCCTCAAACAATTTCTCTGTGTGCTTTTCATTATCTTGCAAATAGGAATAATTATTTGTCTTAGAATCACATACCACAAGTTTATCTTTTAACTGCAGTTGAATTGATTGACTTCTTGATTCTAGAATGTCATTTCTCATTTACCAGAACATCATATGGTATTTATATCTGCAAACATTATATCTCTGTGAGAAGCATTCAATCTCTCCCGTTCCTGTTCTTTATTAAAACACTGCACACAAAGTTGCACATGAATAATATGTTAATTAGCGCAAATAAATTTAATGTAAGTTTCTACAGTGAGGTGGCGTTGCATCCTCTTTGCTACCATTCCCCATTGTGTCTGGAATCCACACCTCGTTCCCCTCAGTAGATTTCCACTGTGGGAACAATGCCTTACAACGAAAAGTTACAAATTTTATTCCACGTAAAACTTCTGCTCGGCAATGCTTCAGTTCTTTACTCTCTTTGCGCATTATGTGCTCCGGGTGTAATTAAGTCATTTTTAATATTAATTAGGGTATGTTTTGGGAAGCATGAATGCAAAATGATTTTTATTTGTGTGTTTTTGTGATATATAAATTTGTTTTCGCTTTGGTTAGGAAAACAAAAATATGGGAAAATATTTACACGTTGTATGAAAGCTTGAACGCTGTGCGGAAAAATAATGTAGCCCGGCAGTTTCACGTGGTAAATTATTAAGTAGTCATGTGGTAACAAAATGAAAACAACGAATTAATTTACTGTTGGTTTACTACAAAGTAAAGGTGAAAATATTTTTAAAAAATCACCAGAGAGCATGACATCCACATACGATTGACTGATCAATTATTAAGTACATATTAAATTTAACTTTTTCAGAGAAACGTTTTTTTTTAGTGAAATCATTGGTTTCAGTAGAAATGGCTTACAGTTGTCAGTTTGTTTGTTCTATGGGGATTTCAGATGGAACATGAAAAGTTTTTACAAATACCTACCACTCTCTTTAGGGTGAATTGTCCTAAACAACAAAAAAAGAAGTTTTTAAAACTTTTTCAATAGTTTTAAATTTGTGATAAAGCAATAAACATTTATTTTTTTCCAACTAAGTATTCGCAAAACTTTAAAGTACTGAATGAAAAGTCAATAAATTTTTAAGAAGTCGAAAACTACTTCAAATAAAGAGTATTATTTACAGCCTTTTCTAGGATGTTAAATTTTTTGTATTTGCTACAAAAAATCATACTAATTTCTGGTTTTTGCGCAAAATTTTAATAATTTCCTAAAAACTTTTAACAGTAAGTAAGTTTTTACTGCACATCTTTGTAAATTGATTTAAAAAGACAGATCTTCGTACCTGTTTGTTCCATAAACTGTGTTTGATACACTGAAATTCTTTTCTGAATTGATAGTTATTAATTTAATTACTCTGAGGTCTATGAGTCAAAACGTATTAAGTAAATTGACATTTGTTTTTAATTCACATTCTTGGAATTATCTGTTGGGTGTTTTACGCGAAACGTTATTAGAGATCATAGTACTCGTATATTTCTCACAAAGCCACTTAAACTTCTGTAGTGTCGCAAAAGCAAAAAAATACCGGAGGAATACAATTCCGAAAAGTTATAATTATCGCCAACAATGGCGCGACGGTATCTGGGGGTGTTTTTTGGATTTGTTTAACCTCAAACAATGGGTGAACTGGCGGGGGTGGCGGAATTCAGTCGGGTTATTTCAGTAGAGGGTAGTTTAATTTGCTTAGCGGGGATGGCCGCTGAAAGGACGGCTGAGAGACTCGCTGAAATTATTATTTGAAGGCTGAATTTAAGGGATGTAAATTTTCCCTTGTTTTTGTTGATTTTTGTACTTTGTTTGTTTAGATATTAACTTAATTTCGTGTTACATAATTGTGTTTATAAACGCTTTACAACGTGGAAACTAACGGGTCACTTTTAATGGAACTTTATCGAAAACAGGTGAATAAAATTGTTAATATCTTGGAAAGGATACCGACAAAAATAAATATTAAATTATAATTAAGTTAATCCATTCTAGTCTAATAACTAAATTTTGAGGTGCTATGGCCTCACTGACTCACAACGGTTGGGAATTTTGTGCTTGCTTTGAATGTTTTTGACTAAGCAGCGACTATAGATTTTATTGATACTGTAAGTGACTAAGTTCGCACTGGGTCTAGTTGCCACCCAAACGCCATGAGTTCCATTCTTTGACTGCCTCTTTTTTCTTCATTTTTTATGTGAATACCTCACAAAAGTTCCATCTGCTCCCGTCTGAAGTCAGTAAGACTATGGTATCCCCTGTGAGGCTGAAGATAGTGAGAAAAGGAAGAAGATGGCTAAAAAGAAGGTGGGTAAGTATTTAACTATTCAACAGTGTTCACCGAACACATCTATAGCTTAAAGTATCTTCCACTCTGCCGCCATTATATATACGTTTTATTTTTAATTAATTAGTTGTGAAATTACGCTAATCAATCAAATAAAATTTATTTGCGCACGCCGAGATTTGAACCCGCAACCGACTAATAGTCGACTGCTAGTCGAGATCTTTATTCCTCAACCACGAAGGCCGTCATAGGTCCTCCATTATGACACAGGGTAACATTTTCTGCTTACTATAGTGTTTGTAGAAGATTTTTTAAAATGTTTAGGTTATTTGTAAAACAGGAATACCTATAAGTTTTTATTTAAAAAAAAAATAAAGTCTTATTGGTTAGTAATAAGATGAAACCTTAATATGCGTAATTCATCGCGGCGAATTATGCCAATTTTTCTTTACAACAACTTCAATTTCGTGTGAAATTAAAAGAAATAAAAAGTTAAGTTATCTCAACAAAAACGTTAATTTTTTATCGGATTTTTATATTAAGGACTTAGATACAATTTGCAGTAACTAAATACTGTTCGCGTAACAACTCAAGTTGATTTTTTTAAAGCTAACCAATATTGCGTATATTAACGTAATGATGTACAAGTAATTTAATGTAACTATAAAGATAATAAGGATATTATAATTGTGGGATTTGTGATGCTGAAAGTATTTATAATTTATTCACCCTTGGATCATAATAAAAAGGACGAATATATCTTTCGAATGAACACCGCTAGTTTACTTTAAAAATCATGAGTGTTTTAGCTATGTTAAAAATTAAAACAAAAGAATATAATTATTAAAAAAAAAATTATTGGTACTAACTTTATCATGTACTTACTTGTATTAAGTATGTTATGTTTCTATGGGTGTATTTTCCGTATTTTATCTATCAGTTGTATTGTGGTCACTTGAAATGTTATTCTCTATATCTTTTTTTTTTGCGGTTTTTTTTTACTTAGAAATATCATGCTTAACCGAAATTAGTATATTATTTGATGATACTGATACCAAGAAAAAAGTCATATTTTACAAAGCCTCCAAAAAGTAATTACAATAGAATCGCCACGATATCAGAAATTAAAAAGCATTCTGTAAAATAATATTTTAAAATCAAGCATCGCCAACAATTTGTTAAAAAAACCGTTTTAAATTCGAGTACGAACAGCTTTTCATAAAAATAATGTTCACCCTCACCGTGAGGGATGGGAATAGATTGATTCTGAATTACCATGTTATTCGTTTCAGTTTCAGATATCACAAAGACCATTCTTCGTTTTTGTTTTTGCTCTAAATTTATTTTACCTTTTTTGTTTCTATTCGAAATTATTCGGCCTTTTTCTGTTTTTGCTCGATTTTTTCTACCCTATCGGAACCCTGTTAAATTTGCATTTAGGAAGTTACCACGTGTTACCAGCTTGTGCAAGTGTTAATATTTAGGTAAGTCGGTGAGGTAGAATAAAATAGATGGTTTTCGGGATAGAAATTCTTCCACTTTAAATGAATTGCATCATTTTAATTGATTAATTGAGGGATGTAGTATCAAAGGCAGCATTCTCCAAAATGTGTTATTTTGAAAAAACGTTTCATTTCAACAAATCTCACGCATTTATAAGTTAATAATTTTATTCAAAAAGGGAAACTGCTTATCTATTATAATTTCCAAGGCAGAATTTGTTTATTGGATTGATTAATTAGTTATAATGGATTTAATTTTGGAGATTGCTGCATTTGATTCTCACCAATGGAGAATGCTGCTTTTGTTTCTTACACGTGTGGAGAAGTCTGACTTTGATACTGACAAATAAATATGACGTCACCAATAATGGACTGACAAAATCACAGGGAAGTTCGTGATTATTATTGTTATTTTAATGTCAATATAAATAAAATAAAAGTAGGTTTTCATAGAAACGGTCTGAAAAAAAACTCTCCACAATAAATACGTTTCCATTTTTTTAATAAAATAAACATTTCCTAATTACAAAATGAATTATGAACTATGTCCACATACTGGCTTCATTCGTATGTTCACTCTGTGAATAAAGTTTTTTTTACATAGCTTCACACAGGAGGCCCTGAGGAAAAGAATTCCCTCAGGGCGTATGTCATCTTTGGGATGCTGTGTGGACTGTGGAGGGTCTTTTTAGGAAAGGAAGGAGAGGAAGTTCTGAGAAGGAAAGGGGTATTAGTGGTGGGTAGGAATCTGGGGGTCAATAGGTCCAAGAGTGACGGATCCATCCCTCGCACTGCGGTGCAAGACGCTGTTTCGGGAGAGTACGACTGGAAAAGTTAAATGGACTCCCTTAACCATTCTCTCCTGATGCATGGCTCATCTATTTCATTTTATATCTGTGGCTAAACCCTTTTTCAACATCTAGCGAAAGCTCCTGTCTAGAGCGCCCTTGCATATTTATGAAGGTCTCGAAAAACACATTTCCGAACAACAATTGAATCAGTTTATTCAGATTCGTGAAAAGAAACAAAATACATTTCTGGTAAAGTACTACAAATATATTTTCTCTCGTTTATAATACAATCCCTCCGCAAACAAAAAACATTACTTTCAAGCGAAAGTTTCTGTACTTAAAAAAATAATCCAAAGATGCGGGAATCTATGAATAGATTTCCCTAAAGGATTTTTTTTTAACCTGATTTAAGTTATATAGAAGGCACCATTGAAAAGTTCTTCAGTTTTTTTTTTTTTGGAAGGTTCTTTTTACAGAAATTATTCAGAATAATCATTTTAGCTTTGAATAACAACTTCTAAGCAATCTTAAAACGTATTTATTTCGGTTTTCAATTAAATTCGACTGATAAGACTGATTTTGAAAAAATAATATTCATCGGTTGAAGTGTAGTAGTGTTAGCTTTGAAATAGTAGGGGGAGGATCTAGTGTGTAGTAGTAGTATGTAGTCTTGTAGTTTTAACATCCTTTAATAGATATAGTTTATATGAATATTTTTTTATATGTGTACCTCACAAGATTCCCAGCTGCTCCCGTCTGGAGCCAGTGAGTCTATTGCATCCCCAATTGGGGTATATTGTGAGGCTGAAGGTAGTAGAGAAGGGAAGGAGATGGAAAAGAGGAAGGTAGTGAAGTACCTGGCTATTCAGATCTGGTTCCTTAACACGGCTAAAGCCATTTCAAGCAACGTTTCAATTCTGAATGGTGGTCTTACACCAGGGCGATACTGATAGTATCTTCCACTCTGGAACGTGCCTATAAAATGCAAATATACTTTTCTTTATTTGAATTAATTGTAAAAAAACACAAATTAATCAATAAAATTTATTTGCCCACGCCAGGATTCGATCCTGTGACCCCCGGATTGCGAGTGCGTCTACAAAAAATAAAATTTGAAATATCCATGATTTTTAAATTCGTAAAATACCTACTTATATAGAAAATAGAATAATAATATTTGTTTTTCATGCACTGCGGACTTCTTCGACTCTTCCACTCAGTAGTACTACTAGGTACTACCCAGAGTAGGTTCTTATAGAACCTATAACTTTGGGATAAACGGGGAAATTTAGGTATATGCATTGGCTTTTAACCGCAGTCGAATCGTATAAATAAGTCGTCTCAAAATGGCTTACCTACAGTTTGAAAATGGCCTTGTGCGCCAATCAAAAAAAATACCAACATTTTTAAATTAAATTTTAATTAAATAAAAATTAAAAATAAATCGAATGACCAAATCGTAAACCGAACACCAATCGCTCGAGTGATTATTTTCACCTGTACCTGGAGAAGATTACTAAAAATAAAATTGTCCTCGTATTTGTACTTCTGGTAATGAAATAAATCCATATTGAATTTGTAAACCCGGAAAAATGCTTCCACAGGTAGGTCTAGTATAAAATAAAGATATTTCTTGTATGCGTACTGAGTAATCGGATACGTGTTTGAAAGTGAAAACCTTATTAGAACTTCCCCAACACCTTATTGAATGAGACGAAATTTTTTCCTTCACGCGATCAGCATAATTTGTAATAGCAATGTTTTCAAATCCGCGAACCGTATACCAAAGTAGACCTACCCAATTCAGAATCATTTTTGTTCACCTGAAAAACTAAGGTAATGTTGAAAATAGGCAGGTAGGCACATTATTACATTCGAATTAATGTAAATACATGTTAAAATGTGATATTTCAGTATTTTTAATAAAATTAAAAAGATATTCGTCTTCACTTCATAATCCATTCACCGACTCTGAAATTCATGGCACATTTTGGTAAGTTTTATTCATTTTAAAAACGTTTCACTTTTTTTCGTTTCATTTTCATGAGTCCTTTCAAATTTCTTCAATCTCAATTTCTTGTACATACATAAATTAATAGATATAGATATCTGAAATCCCCGACATCGCCCGGATTTACGTCAAAATTTTTCAAGATCAGATGTTGAAAGTAATTTGCCTCTTACCATAAACGTCATGTGTGCAAAATTTCATCAAAACCGTAGTGTTTAAACAGCAGTTCTCCAACTCGTCTTGGAAGGATATTTCTTATTGAGAAAGTAATAAAGTTCTTTTGTATTAATCTGGGTTTATTTGATACTTCGCGTGAACAAGCGGTGACAACCATAGTCGACCTAGGAAACTGGCTAAATGGAATCTGATACGAATGAACTCGTGAAGACAGTGCCTGGACCCTTGGTCCCTCTGGTGCCCAAACTCCGAACTAAACTACCTGCCATCTAGCGACTTTTGGGACAGCTCTTAGCACTGCCCTCTATGTGACAAACTCGGAGGCCTGTAGATATACTACAAAAACTTTTCTTTAAATGGTGGGAAAAGACGATGGGGATGGTTTTTCGAAATATCACAAAAATATTGAACTTCTTCTTGTTTTACAAGAAAGTGTGCAAAATATCGTCAATCTTTAAATAACACTGTTGATTTTCGTAATTTACAAAACTATCCTCTTTTTATGGCTTACCATGGAACTTTAACTCTGGAATAATATCCTTGCTTTCATGAACAATCAATTTCGATTGCTCTTTTAGATTTCGGAGCTAAAATGTCTTGTCTTGTATCAATCGATCATTTTTTTAGTTTAGACCTGAGGTGAATGAATCAATAAACTTGAATTTATTTATATTTGACCATTTACATAATGTTTAAAAAGTTCTAGGAATGTTTCTTTTGCGAGTTGTGAATACACGATATTTTTCAATTACAATAGTAATTTCTTTTTCAATGCCTTCAAGTATTCGGCTTCACCAAAGAAAATACCTTTGCGAAATATTCCAAGGTTCAGACATCAATATTTCTGGACATTTTTGGGAAAAATTATTGTAGGAGAATGCAAATTGATTCTAAAATCGATTTGAGCAGAATTGGTTTTCCAGGTGTAAATGTTTTGTTTTGCGAGAATTTCCAGAATTTTTCTAGGAAAATAAACTAAATGGTAGCTGTAGCAGTAAACGAAGCAGCTTAAAGACGGCTTACGGAATTAGGACGATTTGATATTTAAGATTTTCATCTGTACGAAATAAAAACACCTTGCACGATTTTCTGTTGTTTCATTGTACTCGTAGTTTAAAAAACTACCTATGTTACCTTTTTTTTAAAGAGTTTTGTTAATTTTAATATTCGGTGATACCACAAGGGAAAATCGTGTTTCAACGATAATTAAAAAAATGATTCTTTCAATTCAACTCAATACCAATTTAGTTGGAACTTTGACGAAACATTGTCTTGCCATGCTTGATCACACTTTATGTACATAGGAAAATTTGTCTGAAAAATAGGGATAAGTAACATCATTGCAATATTAAAAAAATTGTAATTCGACATTATCATAAAACTCCGGAGTCAGAGAATAATATTAATGTTTTCAAAACTCGAAGGAATCTCTCAAGAAATTTACGGTGGTGGCCAATTTATTAGTTACACTACAGTTGTTTTTCTTATTATTCCAGAGTTAACCGCTTAAAGTGCAAATATTAATTGAGTATTAATTTTATTACTAAATTTGATAAAAAAAATACCGTAAAATAGGAAGTCAGAGAACTGGAAAATGAAGTAAAAAGCGATTTTTTTATTGTGCCTACCGCACAAGAGTTCCAAGCACTGCACAAAACCGCCTGGAGCCAGTGAGTCTATGGCAACCCTAGTTGGGTTTGTTGTGAGGCTGTAGGTAGTGGGGAGGATAGGGAGAAGGTGAAGAAGTGATGGCTATTCACATTTGGTCACTAAACATAGCTAAAGCCATTAAGCAACGTTTCAATTCGGAATGGTGGTCTTAAACCAGGAAGAGTATCTTCCACTTTGTATATTCCAGTTTTAAGAGTCTTTTCCATAACTGAATCTGAGCATTCGGATTGCTAGTACCCCTCAACGGTAAGATAGCATAAATTTTAATTTTTTTTTTTTTACATTGAATACCGCACAAGAATCTCAACTGCTCCCGTCTGGAGCCAGTGAGACTATGGCATCCCCAATTAGGGTATGTTGTGAGGCTGAAGGTAGTGGGGAGGGGAAGGAGGTGGGAAGTACCTGGCTATTCAGATCTGGTCACCAAACACGGCTAAAGCCATTTTCAAGCAACATTTCAATTCTGAATGGTGGTCTTACACCAGAGCGATACTGATAGTATCTTCCACTCTGGAACGTGCTGCAAATATACTGTATATTATTTTAAATGAATTAATTGTGAAATAACACAAATTAATCAAATAAAATTTATTTGCCCACGCCGGGTTCGAACCCGCGACCTCCGGATTGTGAGTCAAGAGTCTTAGCCACTGGAATACGGAGTTCGTTAATATAACGTCAGAAAATATATCTGTAACATCAATTATTAAATTAAAATGTATAATGCAAACAAATAATGGTGTAATCTACCTACCAAAAGTTTCAATAATTTCACTCCATTCGTGATATAAATGAAATCCGACAGCAATGATGAATGGATATCCCGATTAATACAGGAATAATAATTATTACTTTTTTTATAAGGAACTTTGATAGAATTTGGTGTTACTTAACGGGGGCGGGGGTGGAACTGATAGCCGGGGGTGGAGTTTAGAAAATGAGTTATACCCGGATTTACATATTTATGAATTTGCGCACCTGCTATTGGGATGGGTGGAATGGGTGGGGAAGCGTGGAATTATAATTGGCTGATGGATCACACTATATTCCAAATTTGGAATGAAAATATTACCAAAATGATTTATTTGGCAAACAAATATGGTTGATTAAATTTCTAAATATAGTAAATTAACCACAGAGAAAGCAAACTCCGCTGTTTATTCAATTTATTTAAGAAAGAAGAAAAGCATCTCTGGGATACACACTATTTATATATTATTTTTGGGATATTCTTGTTACATTTCTATGAAAATAAAATTCTAGCTTCTAACTCGCATAATCACATGAGACCATTTTTTCCCAGCTCGCATAGATCTTGAATAAATCGTTGTGTTTTCATTGCTGTTATGGTAAGATCTAAACGGTGTTAGAAAGAGAAAATTGTATTTAATCTAGAATTAAATCGTAGAATAATTGAATGGTGCACCTCCATGGAACCAAAGTTACCGATAGCAAATTGAGAAATATTCATAATTATTTGGGATTTTTAATTCATTATTTTTTTATGAAACGACATAACGTGAGGTGATAAAAGCGTTTACAATACATGTTGCCTAATAAAATATGTGTTATTTAATTATCAGTAATTTTAGAAGCCGATTTTAGTTTTGAAATTGATAAATAAAGCACAAAATTTTTTAATTTTATAATAATTATAATTTTAGGTGGCTAACTTTCGGTGGCTCATACGTCGTGTTACCGTATAAATATCAGGAATATTCAAACACCAGGAAAGAAATTACTCCTAGTAAATGCAGACACATTATACTTTTCGCTTACGTTTTGCAACAATTTCTCTTTAATCGCTTTCAAAACAGTTCGCCAAAAGCAAAAAACTCCATCCCGTAATAAATTGATCACACATCGTGCCTCACAATAATATTTTCCTTCTGACCTAAAAACAATCTGTAAAAAATATCTCGCAAATTCAGTGGTTGCAGTTTTATATTTTCAATTTATTCCCCAAACGGCCCAATTTCCCTCACGGCCCATTGAATTTGAACCACCGGAACGGAATGTTACCAGCGGCGAGGGGCAGGGAAGGAGATGGGGACGACGTTAGTTAGTTTGTTCTAGCCAAGAGCCGCACCGGGGAGCGTATTTACAGACCGTAGTTGAGCGCGGCGCAGGTTGTTTGCCGTGTCGCGCAACTGCCGGCAAAACAAGTGTTTGACTTGCGTTAACTATTTCTGAAGAAGGTTTTCAGAGTTTTTCATAAACTTATAATTAAGTTGACATTGAAACCTTGACGAAAAATAAAATGATCACCAAACTGAAAGATTCAATCATTCATTGATTTTTGTTCAATGCAATCACCGACATTTTACAATATGTGTAGAAAATTGGCATTATAGGCATTTGATATTAAAGAGTGTTGTGTCTGTTAATATCCCATGATTAATACAGCTTTAGATGTGTTGGGTAATTTCCAAATAAGTTTGTGGTTCGTGTGATTATTAGTTGATTTTTTAAGTTATCGTAAATATTACATTGAAATTAAACTGGACTCGACGTCCTTACTAAACCAGGTTCTCAGTAGTTCTGCCGCTCCCCATTGGCGGATTGAAGATGATTGCGTTCGGTAATCATCGTAAGACACAAATGACGATAGACGGTATTCTTTAGATATCATACAAAACTGCCATCTTTTGGGATATAGCAAAACTTCGAATTGCTAACTGTGCTATTTTTTAAAGAAAGACAAACATTCCCGGGTTACGAATAACCCAACAATGTTTGAAAAATCTCCTACTACTACCACAGAAAGCCAAAAATGTTGCTTGTGTTGTGATGGCGGACTGAGCCAACCGAGGAATCGAACACGCGACGCTCGGGTGGAACCCAAGCGCTATGCCCACTTAACCACTGACCTGTCATATCGACA
This sequence comes from Limnephilus lunatus, assembly GCA_917563855.2. Taxonomy (NCBI): domain Eukaryota; kingdom Metazoa; phylum Arthropoda; class Insecta; order Trichoptera; family Limnephilidae; genus Limnephilus; species Limnephilus lunatus. The sequence goes on from OU830594.1 coordinate 83,486,124, forward strand.
TCGATTGAAGAAAGCTGAAACTACATGATGAACCCATACACTAGGTATATAGATTTATTATTGTGATAAATCTTAACATATTGCGCTATCGCTATAAAATGATGACATAGAGCGCAAGAGTGCCCTAACTCATTTAACTCCATTAATTAAATTACATTTAATGCGATTGAAAATATGGCGATTATTTTTACGTTCAAGATCTTGGTTTGTGGTCCACCTTATTTGTATTGTGGTTGTCTTGAAGTAGTATTTTTAAATTATTATTTATGGTAAAGGACATCCACTTATCTTGTCCCTAACATATTTAATAAGCAGCCAATGATCATAAAAATCGAATCAAATTGCACCACAGATCTCAAAAAAAAAAAATCTGTGATATCATGAAAAATATCTCAATTATTATTGTAGGTAGGTATATAATTTAACTTGTTCATACAAAATGAGTATTTCGTTTTAAATCTTGTAAGATTCTTTTTTTTTTAGTCTTTGAGTTCGTAGGAAATATCTGAAAGTCACTTTAAGTATAAAGTACATAAATAATCTCACAATAATTGCTATAGAATTATCCAGAATTCGTCGTTCAAATTGAAATTGATGCATTGAATGTCGGTACGCCAGACTCTGAATAATTCATTGAATTTTAATTTAAGTACAGAAATTCGCACCTTACGCGACCTTGGAATTGTTTTGCAATCTAGGAATTTAATATTCTTAACTAACTAGATTACTTTCGGCAAACGTGTTTTCTATTCAAAGGCGTTTCTAAATAAATAAATTCCTAAAATATGCTATTTCTTAAATTCAATATTGAAATAGACATTGAAAAATAACAATATTGTTTCAAAATACAATCATAACTGAGTGTAAGAAAGATTCTTCATTGATTCTATATTTCGAAGATGTTTACACATCAGTGAAAACGATACATTTATTAAAATTCGTATAGGATACCTACAACCTATACAATATTTCCGAGAAGTTATTATAATAGATGAATAAGACAAAGGAAAAATAAAAAAGAATATCAGAAATGAGATGTATTTTGTTGTTTTACATGTATAATAAATAGGAGGGAAAACATTTTAAGAAAAATTATAGTCGAAATATTCATTTCAGCACATTCAATATGATTGTATAGTCCACACAATAAAGAATGCTTTAATATTTTATTATTTTTTGGAATTTCGATGAGCCCTGTTTATTTTTTTACCATTTTTAGGAAACCATCAGTTATTCATAAGATTATCTTAATATATAAAAATTAAAGATTCTTTGTTTGTCCTTACGCCCTCCTAAACCATTCTGATTGCGATGAAGCGTTGGTGATTTATTATACGCATGCCCGTGAATGATTCTGCATATAATGGTGAGCTCCGGTATTAATAAATTATTTCCTACACTATTCATCCGATGGCGATGAAACTTTGGTGAGTTGTTGTGTGCATATACACTGGTATGTAATGGGCTCTGGCGTTGATGAATTTAAGGTTAATGGTAGGAATGGTAGGCGTGAGGAGGAGAGAAATCCTGGAGGGAAGGAGGGGAATGTAGGGCGTAATTAGCGGGAGGGTGGTCAAGGAAAGGGAAAGGTGGGGAAAGTGGAAAGTAAATACGAAAGGGGGAGGGGGGTTCGCGAGACGGGTGGATGAAGAAAAGGAGAGGGGGAAAAGCTAGGAAGGTTAAGGGTGGACGCGGGAGAGAAAGAGATGGCGAAAGGGGAACGGGGACGAATAGGAAAGGACACGCAAAGAGAAACAATATCTTTAACTGGCTAGTTACGATATAAAATTAACATAATTTGATTTAAAAATTAAGTTCCATTACTTATCTAGTCATGTAATAAATTATACATAATAAAATTTAAAAAAAAACATTAGAAAAAACAAAAAAAATAGTTGAAAACGTTTTTTTTAACATGTACACTTAATTTATTAATTTACAAGAATTTGTATTTGTTTTGTCCAAAAGTTTAATACGAGTTTAGGTATTACATCTTGGTCCTAAATTAGAAATATTTAAATAATTATATATTAAATACAGGTACTAATTCGTAGTTAAAAGTCAGACACAATTAAAATAAATTTATTATTTGTAAGTTATAAGCATTAGTCGTAAGTCACTAGATATAAGATTTAGATGCAAGTCACTAGTTATTGTTATTATTATATATCTTAGTCATTCTAAGCCAATTATAAATTATTTAATATATATAGTTGTACAGTGTACAGTAGGGTGGAACACTTTTGTATGAAAATTTTTTTTTTTTTCGAAATTCGAATTGGAATACCAGGAAAAAGTTGCTTTATGTAATTTTAAATAACACTTTTCAATTTGGAAGTTCTAGCTCGACTGCTTGAGCCCCCGCCATAGACTTGAAATTTTATTTTTTTAAGTTTTTATAGACGTTTAGTATTATACACCCTATAAACAAGATAATAAGTAAATATAATATGTTATGCATTAAATGATAAAATAAATTAAGTTTTAAATTAATAAAATCATTTATTTTAAAATTAAACACAAGTCCAAAAAGTTATGTTGGTATGAATAACATCATTTTTTATAACAAAAATCCATTTTCATCTTAAACTTTAGGGTGAGCTTTCGCGATGCTTATTTAGATTTTATTAATCCCTCCCGTCTTTTCTTGTCGAATTCACTTAGAGCTGCTTATGTCACAACTTTTACAGATCTTTCCACAGCCTCGGTGTGGCAAGGTAGTCTCATAAACTCCAACACTGTATCTTCTCCATTTTCAATAAGATCTTGTAACTGCTCATCGGAAATATTTATCAATATTGGGGGTTCGTATATATTTTGTTGCCAGTCAATCATGTGTATGTAAGAATGTGCATTTAAGTCCACTTTTGGCACCTCAAACATGCGCGAAACAGATTTTTTATTAATATGACGAGCCTTTAAAATGCGTCTTGCAGCGAGTTCCCTAATGTGCTTACGTGAATCTATTATCATACTCAACGACAAGTTTTCTGGAAGGACAAAGTAACTGTTTCGAATTATAACAGGGTCCACTATCGCTAACAACTCGTTGGGACAAACATCTAGTGCTGTTAATGAGCTTCCATAAATTATTTGAACCATCTTTGCAGGATGAATGTGTTTTGATAGCAAACCAGACAGGAGCTTATGATTTTACGACGAACGTTGCTAAAGTCATAAGATTTTGTTGTTGATTTTCCGTAGAAATATACAAACGCAGTATGCATATGGGATAGTTTACCTGGGCTTCTCTGTAATAAATTAGGAGAGCAGGATCCATTTATGACAGCAGTAGAAATTTCTTGTAAATATTTCTGGTCTGTACTGAGATCTGTGGATATTTTTGGAGGTAGTTCACCTTCCATCTTCTCAAAGTTGGCCAACGGCAGCGTCTCGCATATCTCTAATGCTTTACCAATTTGACCTGCAAATGATTTAAGTCCTGCAGTAAGGCCATCCAAATAGGTAAACAAATACCTCAATGGTAGCTCATTGGCGTGTAAGAGACAAATTATCCATTGCAATGGTCGAGATAGTCTGTTTTCCAAAAGACGAATCACGCCTCCTACTTTCCGTGTATTTGTGTTTGTTCCATCACAGCCAACAGATATTAAACCCTCTAGTGATATCTTTTTCAACACCTTTCCTTCCCTTTTAAAACTCGACGATCAAAAAGGAAGGTCGGCATTAGAAAAAAACTTCAGATCTATTTAGCCGATATGAAGTAGAGGGAATTTCTTCAATTCGTGTCTTTGAATTATGCCTGATTTCTTATTTTAGAGCACAAAATCATCTATTCAGCAATGTTTACTCTGCGTAAGATCCGTTATTCCTAAAGCCATAGGAAGTTAGTGCTTGTAAAAACATTTGTTCCTCTTTTGGCACTTTCTTTTTCACTCAAACAAGTACAGCTTACAAATTCTTTACAATTACATGCAGCTATATCAAAAAACTATCGACTTTGTACTCTGACCTCTTCTAACCTTTCTTCCTTAAGTTTCTTCAAAGACTTTTTCAAATTATAACACTTTTACCGATAACTTTTTAGTAACTGTAAGACTCGTTTGTGTGTGACAATTGGAATAGAAGATATTACCCACAATTTTTTAATTTTCGTTCCAACTATTTCGGCAATTTCCAAAAACGTAGGTTCTTTTGTTGTGTTATTCCTTACTTTTAAGTCTTGTCGAACCCCTTTATAGAATTTCATCACATTTTCTTACGTGGGTAGGATATTCTCTTTCAACTCTGCACTTTCACTAAATATCGGACATTTTAACTTTTGTCTTGTAAAAATCATGTTAAATCACTTAAAAAACGTTTATCAACAGGTGAATATAATTAATTGATATAGTTTATCGTGAATATAATTGACGTGCGACCTTCTGCCTTGAGACAATAGTGGACACTAGTTTAAACAAAACACTGCATTTCGTAGATTGTCACTTGCCGCCCCCCGCTTTGCCCCGCACTTTGCTCCTTTGTCACAGCGCCAAAGTATATTAAAAAATGAAATATTTGATTGCAACAGCTAGCTAACTATATTTTAATATGTTATAAAATAAAATAAAACTATTTTAAATAAATTCTGTACTATTTTGAAGGCCGTGAAAATAGCCCCTAAACTCTAGTTTTTGTAAATCTTCGATGTCTTGGCGGGGGCTCTTACCGTTGTCTAATATTTTTTATATTTTTAATTGAGGGAATTGATGGAAATTGGCAACTTAATTCAACTATTCCAAATTAAAATTCGAAAAAAAAAAATTTCGTTCCGGCCTAGTGTACAGCGCCCTTGAGAATTTTTTTCACAAAAATGGCGCTAAAGAAATCAGCCAAATATAGCTATTATTATGATATAAATATTACGTAAAAATTAATTAATTGTGAAACGACAAAAAATAAGCATTTATTAGAGCATGCCGTGATTTGAACTAGCGACATCAAGATTGTTAGTCGAAAGCCTCATCCCTCGACCACAGAGAATTTGAATATATGTATACACTACATTGGATGTGTGGGATTGCACTAACCTCCCCATACTCCGGAATGTAGCAAAAATATCATTATTATTTGAACACACGCGATGAAGTCCGCACTTCGCCACGGTTTGTAAGTCCGCCTCCGCGCGCCGGGCGCCTGGTTCAGCGTGTAAATTAGATTTTCGCCCGTTATAAAACGGGCTATAAATTAGGCTTAACAACGCATAACAGTCGAGTGCGAATGCAGTGGAATCGGAATTTGTTCCGACTGTCGCGTGTAAAGCCGGCACTACAAGTGTCGTTTGTAATGTGCAGCGAAATGGGCTTTGTTGTGCGGTGCGGTTTTTCGTAAATTATTCGTGAACTAGTGTTTGACTGGCGTGTTAAAAACGGGAACGAACCGATCATAATATGAATTAACAAGCGATGTTTTAACTGGCGCTATTATTTTTGTGCGCGACCGGTGTGGTGGGGTAAATTTTCATTAGTTAAATTCATAGAACATTGATTTCAAAAGTGAGTAATATTGCACGGGGGTGATGAAGATATCGCGGGGGGTGGTAGAGACACCCCAGGGATAACAGGGGGTATTTAATGAAGAGTCGTAAGTGGGTAGTGAAGATAATAAAAATACCATAAAAATATTCTGACTTTCTGAATTTATTTTTTTCTTATACAATATAAACCGTAAGAAGAATCGTACCTTAAAACATTCGTATACATCGATCGTCCAGTTTATTAGTCAGACACTTGAGAAAACTTCAAGTTATGTGTTAAAGTGGGTTTCATGGCAGTTCATCCTGCGACAATTCATCCGGCGACAGTTCATCCGGCGACAGTTCATCCAGCCGACAATTCATCTGGCAACAATTCATCCGGCCTGATCATTTAGAAGATTTTTTCTTCAATCTAAGTTTTTTGTAACCTAACCTAACCTAACCTAACAAATTAGTCAATTCACCCTAAAAAGATGGTGTAAATTTCAGATAAAAAGTTATATTATATGCAAGTAGGAAACTTTACGGTTTTTTTTGCTAAGCCGACTGCACGTATAAGTATGTCGTATTTTGTTATTCACGCATGCTTTTTCAGCGAATAAAAAATTTTACAGCGGATTTCCACTCAATATGCCTTCAGATATAAGTATATCAATTTTGGTTGTACGGCCGTATATCCTCTTTGCATGCTGACTTGAAGAAAAAATCTTCTAAATGATCAGGCAGGATGAATTGTCGCCGGATGAATTGTCGGCCGGATGAACTGTCGGCAGAATGAACTGTCGGCAGGATGAACTGCCGGCAGGATGAACTGTCAGCAGGATGAACTGTCGCCGGATGAACTGTCGCCGGATGAATTGTCGCCGGACGAATTGTCGGGTCATCGTTAAAGTGTACCCTCTATCTGATACATTACTCAAGTTACTCATACCACCAAATCATATCATAATGCAGAAAAACTAGTAGTCACTAGTAGGAAATTTTAAAATGTCATATTAATATACGGGACCGTTAACCCTTTATTGTTATTTTATAGCATATTTGATGTGTTAAATTAATATCGACACGTATAAATAATATATGATTTATGGTGAGCATCCGAGTATTGCTTTCATCATTATCTCAAAACTTTGTATTTGATTTGTTTGACTAATCAACTGGACGATTGACATGATAAAAAATATTCAATAAATGCAATCGCACCCAAACCCACGGTAAATTGATTCGCCTCGAAGCAAACACCATTAATGACGAAATTTAAAAAAAATATATATTTCTACATCATATTAGTAATTTTATTTCTACATTACATAAGTATAATATATATTTTAAATTAGCTCCATACAGGAGGCACTGAGAAAAAAATAATCAAATACTATGAAGAATTACATATACATTAAATACATGTAAAAAATAAAGCCGAAAAACTCAATTTTGATAGGTTTCGTTTTCATTTTCTTCAAGAAAATTTATCAAAAATAATAAATTAAAGAACCCATTCGAATAACGGCCAAGGTCCCAGGGACCCCCTCCACCCATACACACATATACCTACACATTCGCGGGGAATGTACGAAACGGCTTTTTGATTTGTGAGGCAATAAGGGCCCAGGGAGAGGATCGGCGGTATTCTTCTTTGATCAAATATTTTCATTCTTATTCATGCTTCTCCTGGAATGTTATTTATTTCTCATGCAGGGGTGGGCAACTTAGATTTATCGTTACAAGTAATTACCATAATTCCAGAGCACAAGTTAAATTTAGGAATATGACTTACAGGATTTTTAAAGTACAATAATAGTAATATAATAATAAAAGGTATAAGTGTATCTACTAAGGATAGGAAACCAGTTTACATTTATGCCATCTATCGGAAACCTAACCCTAACATACACGATTTCCTGACACATTTGGAAAAAATACTAGACAAAAGCAGACAAGATACATTAATACTCGGAGACTTTAATATTGATACTACCATAAACACATCCTCTTCTTTAAATTATCTCAACACCTTAGAAACATACAATTTCTCAATACAAAACAAATCATTTCCCACTAGAGTCACTAACACGAGCAGCACACTTATAGATCACGTCATATCAAATAGACTAAATATTCCAACTACCGTATCAAACGTAGATGACCGACTTAGTGACCATAACATTCTTATTATTGATTTCAAGAATAACCTAAAAAAATGGTCTAATAATAGGGACAAGCCGCGCCTTACAAAACCTGTCATCAACAATATGGCAGTAAAATCCTATTTTGCAGCTAACAAATTTACCATCAATTCAACCAAACAAGAAGACAGTTATAAAGATTTCAACGATTATGTCAAAAATGCAATAGAAGCAGGTAAAACTACGCCTAAAGTGAAAATAGGAAATCAACAACATCTAAATACACCGTGGTTCGATTCTAAACTGAATTCGCTAATCAAGAAAAGAAACCAGCTTCACAAGCAGTGGAAACAAGCCCCAGTTAACATGACTCTTGCAGTACATAAAAATAAACTGATAAATTTAATTACTAATAGGAGAAGTTTGAAACACAAATATTATGTCAATAGCTTTCAACAAACCTGAATAACCCCAGAAAAACTTGGAAACTCAATTCTGTCTAACCGTGCACATAAACCCTCCAACACCATCGAATCTCTCATCATAAATAATTGTGAGGTTGGGTAACCCGGTCAAATAGCTTCAGCATTTAATAAGTTTTTCTTATCGGTTGGAGAAAAATTGGCAGCTGCCATTCCATCATTCCCGGATGACTGTAATACTATTTATGTAGAACCAAAGGCACGTCAATCCTACTACATATGGCTAGGACAAATAAGGGTGAGGTATATAGGATCATCTCGAAACTTAGGTCGAATGCAGCGGCAGGTATCGGTGGAGTAACCCCGTGCATCCTTAAAACCTGTAAATAAGAACTAGCTGGGCACCTAGCGCAACTTATTAATTCCTCTATAGGCTCAGGAGTATTTCCAGATCAATTAAAGCTAGCAAAAATTATACCAATTTATAAAGAAGACTGCAAAAAATGTATTTCTAACTATCGCCCAATATCGGTTTTATCAGTATTTTCAAAGGTGTTCGAGACTATTATAAAGGATAGACTTCTAAAATATATCTCTAACAACAATATCCTAACACCACAACAATATGGCTTTCGAAAAAACTCCAGTGCCTAATGTGCCACCTTCAATTTCATCTCAAACATTCAGCAGTACATAGACCAGGGCGAATACGTAGCAGCTATTTTTATAGACCTAAAAAAAGCCTTTGATACAGTAGATCATGAAATACTCCTACAGAAAATGGAACATTTGGGTATAGTCGGAAAATTTTTAAAGCTTCTCCGAAGTTACCTGTCCGATAGATTTTGCCTTGTCGACATCGAAGGGAACCTAAGCGGCTTTGGAAAAATCACACGTGGAGTGCCACAAGGCTCGATTCTAGGACTCCTACTTTTCTTACTATACATCAATGATATAACTAAATGCGGAATCTCGGGAAAACTTCAACTTTACGCTGATTATACTGTGATTTACTATCGTTGCAAAAATCTGAGAGAACTTGAATCTCTAATGAATAAAGATCTCACAAAGCTAGCTAAATGGCTGCGAATAAATAAATTAGGCCTCAATATCAAAAAAACCTACTACCTCACTTTCGGGAAAAAAGATTATATGAGCATGAATATTACTCTTGGAAATGAAAAGCTCCAAAATATACAAGTAACAAAATATTTGGGGTTATTCATAGATTCTAACCTGTCGTGGAACTCTCATGTTGAATATGAAAAATCCAAAATTTCCCCGATAACTAGTGTACTCTATCGACTTCAAGATGTGCTCCCCATAGCTCTACTGCGTGCCACATATTATGCTCTGATCCACTCTCACCTAAGTTTTCTGGTTAGTATCTGGGGCACCATTACTAAGAAACAAATATCCGAAATACAAGTAATCCAAAATAGAGCCATAAGAAATATATACCATTTACTATGGGATAAACATGTCAAAGATATATACTCACTGACACAAATACTTCCCTTTACCATTCTGCCAAAATATATCATCACCACTGCCATCCTACAAATAATTCAACACTCCTCACACACCAACACTAAACCAGCCTTTAATTACGATATACGCCAGCACAAAACACGATCCCAAAATCAAATACACTTAGCATCATCTACCCACACAACTAAATTTGGTATTAACTCATTACAATATATTGCAAATAGAAAATACAAAAGCAACCAGTATTTAACAAAAAAATATTAGTTAAAACACTTATAGAACATTTCCTGAAAATGTTTTTTAAACCAGTGAATATTCGCTAGCCTTCATACGTTTGTTTTTTTTAAAATATTTTATGTGTATGGATGTCCTCAGTATTTCTAAAATCTCTATTCTTGACAATGCATTTTTTTTTTTCTTTTCATGTTGTATTTTTTTAACGTGTAATATTTGTGTAAAATGTACTTATATGTGTCTGTCCTTCCCTTAATGAGTTTTTTCTCAACTCATTGGGAATAATGTGTTACTTACCATGTTTTTGTAATACATTATAATAAAATAAATAAAATAAAATAAAAATATGCACGTTTTTATATTTGCACTCTTATACCAAACATTGTTTAGTCGGTGGAATCAGAATTACAATTAAAGAATTTTGATAAAATTTTTACTGTTCCGCGGAACGAATGAAAATGATAATTGTAATTATGCATTTTTAATCCGGTTGAGACACGACAAAAATATTAAATCTTATGTTTTAAAGTGATCACCGTACAGGAGCTCCAAATGCTCCGAACCATCAAAAACGAGTGATTTTATGGCATCCCCAATTAGGGTATGTTTTGAGGCTGAACCTTATAGAGAGGGGAAGGAGTTGGGGAAGAAGCAGTTGGCTAATCAGATCTGTTAAAAAAATACAATTCTGATTGGTCGTCTTACACCAGGGCGTTACTGAGAGTATCTTCCACTATCGAACGTGCCGCAAATATAACTGATATTATTTTAAATGATTGAATTTTTAAATAATGCAATTAAATCAAATAAAATTTAATTTCATTCGGATTGCTAGTCAAGATCTTTAACCCTCGACCTCGTCGGCCGTCTCATGTTAACATTCTTCGAGTTTCTATCAAAATAAAGTAGACAAGAGTGGGGGTCTACGAACCACCGCACAAAGAGGAGACCAATTATACTATCACATTCTCTCGTAGGCTAAATCCTATAGATGTTTGTGTTTGTCTCTTTTTATCGACGCTTTTTTTCGTTTCATTTAGTTTCAAATCATAACGGTGCTAAAAAAGTTTTCACTTCATAAACGAATGTGTTATTTTTAAAGGAAATGTTTTCCACTTCTATCGGAAATGTTTTCAAGCACCTTTTCAACCGATTGAATGCATCGGAACCGAAAAAGGGCGATCCCTCTTCGGTACGAATAATTTTTATAAGGGAAAAATGATAAATCCCTTCCTGAGGCGATTTGTACTAGTTCCACAAGAGTTCCTTTAAGTTCCTGGAGAGTTCCACAAGGATTCCAAGGGCGGACAACATAAATCAAAGTTTCTAGCGGCGGAACTAATTCCACTTTTATTGACTTGTTTTCCTTAACCGAACAATGGAAAGTGAAATTGTGTTGGTCGATGCGTGTGTGGGGGCTATTTATTGTGTTGGTAATAACAAACCCAAGCAAACCGTTCGTTCAGGAGCAAAAATTATTCGTTTTGTGAGTAGTAGGTATTCACCGATGTGATTTAGTTAACATTTTTTCGTAGAACAAAAAATTAAAGCAAATTTTATCATAATTTTAGTCCCATCTTGAATATTTACCTAAACTTGTGGATGGGTTTTTTCCCAGAATTTTAATGATTCGTCAAATCCTTTGGTAATATTCAAGTTCTGTTGCTATCTTAGTACCGTCAAACAATTAGCTCATGATGAATAGAACAGAATTGAATAGAACAATAAAAATAATGATTTTAAACTTTGAAATTTTATGAATTCTTCAAATTCTTTCTTATTCAGACATATTTATCAATTTCTACTCACTTTTGTGTCGATTGAAAATATTTGTGCCGGTTTTCTCTGTTTTTATCTAATAATCTACAAAAGTTTGATCTAAGTCTTTAAGATTCATGCTTTGTAAGAAACTTAAAAAAATATTATTTCCTATAATGCATATGTTACGCACATCGTAAATGGACCATGAAAGTTATTTAAATAAAATAAATAAAGACAATATAAGCGAAACTCAATCAAAAATCTGAAAATAGAAAAATCAAAAAAAGTCATGGTCACATCTGGTACTCGAACCCAGGACCTTCGCCTTGCCGAAATCTGAATTATTGTTTTATATTTTCAATTTTTAAAAATCACCTCCCTGATTTTGGGTCGCCATCGCTCGTGTGGATAATAGATAAAAAAAATATCAATGATTTCAGAAACCCTGTACCATTATTATACTAGCCATAGGGTTGGAAAAGTTTTTGTATTTGTATATTGTTTGCTTTTACCTACAAGATAAAAACGTTTCCCGGAAGAACGCTTTTGTAGCGTTTTCTCGCTGTGAATGGTCGTTTTATTATTTGTGTTAGTTTCGGAAATATTTTGTTAAGGCAATTTATGGAATCGAGGCTTGGTAGGGGGTATGTGCAGTTGACGTGGACTGTTTACAGGATATTTTAGTATCCCTCTTTGCTGTGCTAAGAGTTTGTTCATGGTTTCTAATTTACAGATACTAAATCAGGTGTTTACTGTTCGTCGCCCGAGTTTTTAATTGTCCAAACTACCATTATTAAATTTTACAAGAGGAGGTTTTCTATGATTATTTCAATGAAACATTATGATAGGTGTTTAAGATGAAGCTATTTCCGTAAAGGTAAAGGAGTTAAAATAATTTTCAATGAAGTGACTAATTATTGTTTTTGGTACTTTATTTTAAATTTTAAAATGGAGATTGAGCAAAAATACAAAATCAAAATTATTCATATGGAGATTGCACACACTGAAATGGAGATTGGGCAACTTCTGCATAAAGATTTTCTGTGCTTGATTGTGCAAACGACCATCTCAAATTATATACAGGAGGAGTTTATTTACAATATTTCTCTTTTTGATATCGACAATTCGTGGTGCAATATATACAAATGTATATTTCTTTTTCGATATTTGTTTTAGGGGTGTTATGCCGTGTTGCGCTACCTCCTTCTTTAGCCAACATTTCGGATAGCGTTTCGTCCATCATCAGGGCAGATCCGGCAGATTTTACATTTCTTAGTCTGTCCCTCATTATTTCCTATACCATTAAACCGGTTGTGATGAAACTTTGGTAAGTTGTTGTGCGCGTGCACGCTAAGACTTCTATATAATGGTAAGCTCTGGTTTAATAAAATTTGCACACAAATTCAGATCTGGGGTTATGAATTTTGACCGATTGTAATGAAACTTTGGTGAGTTGTTGTGCGCATGCACACAAAGATTTCTACATATAAAGGTGAGCTCTGGCTTTATGCAATTTGCAAACTCCCTTATATTTTCTATTCCATTCTTCCAATTTCGATGAAACTTTCGTGCGTGGTTTAACGCACGCCTGCCAAGGTTTCTATATATAATGGTGAGATCAGGCGTTATGAAATTTGGATTAAATTCCCTCATTATTTTCTATACCATTCATCCGATTGCGATGAAACTTTGGCGAGATATTGGAGAGCTCTGGCGTTATGTATATTTTGCATAAAAATTACCTGCGAATCCTGTGAAACTTTGGTAAGTAGTTGTACGCACGGCAGCGAAGGTCTCTAGATGTAATGGTGAGCTCTGGTTTTATGAAATTAGCATTAAAATTACCTTATTATTTCCTACGCAATTTACCCGATTGTGATTAAACTTTGGTTATTTATTGTGCTGAAACCGCGAAGATTTTTATATAAAATGGTGAGCTCTGACTTCATAATATTTCTGTAAAATAAATACTTTACGCGGCTCGCAAGTTGTTTGAAAAATGTGTGTATTTTACATAGTAAGGCGGTAGGGGGGAGGGGGGAGGGGTTGGGGAATCTGGGAAGGCGGAAAGAGAGAAGCAAGGAGAGTCGCGGGCGTGAAACAAGGGTTGGGAGACGAGCAAAGTGGAACCGGGAGGGGGAAGGAATGTGGGAAGGGTGACGGCGTCGAAGTTGAAAGAGGAACGCGGGTGGGAGAGGGGACGCCGGAGGGGAACGGGACTCGTGGGAAAGGACACCCAGGAATAATAATTATTTTTAATTGATAAACTAACGTTTAAACAAGATTTTTATGCATGGCACAAAGGGTAGATAACAAATATTATAATCGATAATTATCAGCCTGAAACACTCATCTACATTGAAAAAATCTTCCCAGAAAAGATACTGGCCGCCAACGGGAATTGAACCCGTGACCTTCTGATTGCCGGTCAGCAGCTCTGACCACTGAGCTATGGCGGCTTATCTAATACCCACCAAATAATTCAATATATACTAGTGTTTCATTCGACAATTACTTATTATTACATTTTTCCAACTGAAAACAACCAACTTTATTTTTGTGAGAGAGGTATTGTTAATACCAAATCTCCCGCTAGGTGGCGTCGAGACTAATTATGTCTGCATTTTTTGCTGAAATACTTTAACTTGTCAAATATTAATTATTTTTTTTAATTGATAAACTAACGTTTAAACAAGATTTTTATGCATAGCACAAAGGGTAGATAACAAATATTATAATCAATAATTATCAGCCTGAAACACTCATCTACATTGAAAAAATCTTCCGAGAAAAGATACTGCCCGCCAACGGGAATTGAACCCGTGACCATCTGATTGCCGGTCAGCAGCTCTGACCACTGAGCTATGGCGGCTTATCTCACCTTTAAAAGTACAATTATTGTTATTATAACTTCAATAAAACTTATGAAAACCCACAAAAAACATGGCGAATATATCAATTATATGAATAAAAGAGTGATTTAGTCATATTAATAAAAATTTCGATCACTTTTGTAATATTACGAAACACATCGCCGTACCAAAAAATCTTTCGCGGCTTAAAATATGTTTTTATTGTGAACAGTGAATGCGCTGGTGCCCCCATCTAGCGGCTATGAATGAAAACAACAATTACTAAAAATTGCACTGTTGCCAGATTTTAAAACCTGTTTTAGAGTGAAATTTGTTATTAGTAGTATTTCGTGTTTTAGTGTAAATATTATTAATGTTGCTGCAAAAACACAGGTTATCAGTCGTGCTGTAGTTTTTTTAGTAAGGCTGTAAGATTCTAAACCAATTATCTAAAACTCATGAAAAAAATAGAAACAGTTCGTAATAAAAAATAATAATTAATTATTATAATGTTCTGACAGTTCAGCAAATTAGTTATACCAAATAATTTTATAGATATTATGTAAATTAACTGTATTAAAAAAAAATGGATATATTATAAGTACTTTCGATTACAACGACTAAAAAAAATTGATTTTAAACTACTCGACAAAATCAGAAAAAGTTACAAAAAAAAATTTACAGATCGTTAAGGAACTTGTTTGAAAAGTGTAATTTTATTTTATTTTAATGAAGGACAATTTTAATAAAACATCAAATTTAAAAGTTAATATAAGTTTTAAGATAGTTTTGTTCTGAGGTAAAAAAAGTTATATTGTATCATTGTACTTATACGCTGGTATACACAATATATCGACTAGTAGTTATATCCTTGATGAATTTGAATGAAAATGTGTTTATACTTTTGTTATTCGGCTGTAGAATCTCCCTGCACACCATTCAAGGACATATTGTTCTATTTTATGTAAGCAGGCATACCGTATGTGAAATATTTTCCCATTATGTTTTTGGTGGATTGACGTATTGTTCTTGTATTGTTTTGGATTTATTATACTTTTATAGTGCACTTACATTGCGTGAATTTACTAGATAATCATTTGTGGATAAGTGTGAGGAAGGGTTTAGTCTTTCATTTGGGAAAGATTTAACCCGGACATAAAATCTGGAGCACCGTAAAAATTGGTTCTGAGAAAGTTCTATCCAAGTTCTATTATTATCAAAGTGCTGTGAAATAACCGGCTCATTTTGAAATAATTACAGCACTGGAATAAAATTTCCACAGAACTTGAAATTAATCTTCATAAATTTCTTGACTTGTTCAAATTCTGTAAAACAACCTGTCCATAGCATACTTATAAAATAAATGCATATTTTTTTTAAATAGCACCAAAATGAAAATCACTTCTTAATTTTATGTAATTAAATAAAACGTCGTTTTTAGCCACGACCCATAAATCTATTTTTCATCCCATCATCTGAAATTTTGTTAATTTACAGAATTTGACTAATTTTGAATTCGTTGACGCTGTGGTTTGTTTTAGTTACGGTGTCCATCATCTGTTTTTATTCGCATTGTGTAACTCTGGAGTGGTGGGATTGTGTCAAAGAATGACAAATTCACAGGAAAACCAATCTGTCAACGGTTGAATTCATGCGACTCTGAAAATATGTCTGGTTTAACAAACAATTAATTTTGAAGCATAATCTATTGAAAGAACTACGTATTTTGATAGTTTTACGGAATTGCACTATAATTAGATTTTTTGTATTATTGCCTTCATTTTTTTATCTGAATCTAGTGAGTAATGAATATTTGCAAGAAAATTGGATGTGAAAAATCTAAGGTAGGTACTTATATGTATCTATTAAGTTGCTTCAAAAACAATGACATTTTTTTTTCAATTTTTGTATGCGGCATAATGTTTTCATAGGTCTAAAAAACTTTTCATTTTTGTTTAAAGAATTTTTAATACGGATTTAAGGATCGCTACCAGCTGTGAAAATAGGTTTAAGGTTTGACCAAAAAGTTCAAGAAGTTGATATTTAAAATGAGAATTAATTAGCAAATTTTTACAAAGTGTTGTTTAACACACGATTAAAATCTGTACCCGGGAAGCATACAGATGCAAGTCCAAAAGGTAAATGTTCAAGAGAGCCAAAAAACTATTTTTTTCTGTAACTGTGGTCTCGTAACTTCTTCGGATATCCATGCTGATAGATTTAAAAAAAATAATTATTATTAAATCAATTCCTTTTGTTTTAAAAACGAGCAAATAAAATGAAATATTTTATATGTAAAGCCTTAAAAAATATTGTTTAGTAAAAAAAAGCTAGAAAAAAACACGGACTTAAATAAAATGGAATATTTTGTTATGAAACGTGGTGCATTATGAAAGGATCAATATTTGAACATTGTTTAATTGCATGGAAAGCGTAGTAAAGTTAGAGGCAGAAGGATGCAAATGTATTTGCTTGAACATGATAATTTACTTCAAGTCTGCATCAAAAATTCATTTCTTAGAATTTAGAACTTGCATCCGTATGCATCTCGGGTACAGAAATAAATAATATTATTATATGTTGCACGTAGGCTTGTAGGCGTCATTTTATGTCGCTATCGTAAATTCAGTCTGACAAGAAAAAGTAGGTAATTAAAGACTCTAATTGCGATGCTAACGTGTTTAAATCTTCCTATTATTTACAATAACACCTATTATTATTTACATAAACACGCTTCCTATTATTTACAATACTGCGGGGGTTGGGAGTTGGGAAAGGGGTTAATTTAACCTATATGTGTATCTGTACATATACATTGTACATGTAAACGTCGCATTATTAAAATTCGGAGGAATGATTTTGCGAATGAGGGTGGAAAATTGCCAAACAACACTGATTTCCTTTCAAATTTGTTTATAATACTAGGACTATCAATAATATGAAAGAAAATATTTCGTAAACATTGACTATAATTGTGTACAGCTGGATATTAAAGGTAGACAAAGTAAAGACAAACATTTATGACGCTTTTTCTAACTATAAATTTGATATTTTCAGCAAGTTTTTGTACGTAAATAGCCGAATCTTCTCAGGGTGATTATCACTAATTAAAATACTACTTGCGTGTTATGTAATTGATCTTTTTATTACATTTTTTACGAACAGTTTTTTTATCCAATAATAACAAAATATACAGCATGCAACACGCACCGAGAGACAATAGAATTGACAGAAAATAATGAGAAAGTACCTTTAAGATAATCACACGTGAACATAGCAATGAGAAATCGGACTTATACGGGGTCCGCCAAATAACTTTTTTTTTTTGAAAATGCTATAAAAAAAAAACTACTGAATATTTTCTCAAATTTCTTTTTTTATTTATAAGTACAATCCTTCCGGTTAATAATGGAAAATAATTTCATTCAAATGGCTGCCTCGGCTGGCCATGCAGTAGCCTACACGATCGGTCCAATTTTTAAGCACATTATCGATTGTGTGCAGCTGTATTTCACCTCATTTTCAAAGAAAAATGGCCCAATTATGCCTCTGGACCAAAATCCGCACCAAACAGTGACTCGTTTTGGGTGTACCGGCTTTTCAATGTATGCGTGCGGGTTTTCTGTGCCCCAAATACGACAATTTTGCATGTTTACATACCCGCCAAGATCAAAATGAGCTTCATCCGAAAAGATGATTTTTTTGGCAAAATCGGCATCTTCTGTAAGTCGATCGCAGGCCCACTCAGCGAATATTTCCCAGCGTTGTTCAAGCGTATACACAACCATATTCGCTCAGCGGAAGGATAAAACTAATTATCTGTCAAATCAGACATGAGCTAAGTGTTACCATTCACGAAATAAGCACTAGTTGAAAAAAAAAACTTTAGATGGCGGACCCTTTATTAAGGAAGATGATATTTCTTATCAAGTTATCAATCCATAAGTAATTACCTATTTTGAGCTGTGAATAATCGGAACAATGTTACTTCGATTGCCAGCTATTTTTTTTTGACAAGCTTGGAAAAAGTGTTTTTCTCAAACTGAAGTTGCACTGTTATCGTATTGCGCATTTTGCAGTTTTATAATTGAAAAAGAGATAAAAACAAGAAAAGTGTTTTTATATTTTATTTAAGTAGATTGTTGAGGAATTGTCAGATAATAGTTACGTAACTAAGTACTAAACCTGCCAGTACTAAGTTTGTTCTCAGGCTAACAATGTTTATTTTATCGAGTCAGCAAAATCCGCAAGTTGGAAAAAATCTGTATTCACAAATTCACAAGTCGCTTTCGCGTACCGATAAAGAAAGAAAATGAAAAGACTGGAAAAGAAAGGTTCAATGTGTGATTGACACACGCTACCAAAGTTAAACTAAAAACAGCGAACATGGCAGAACTTGAAAACAAATTCGGAAATAATAAATCGGGACAAAAATAATATTTGAAGCTTCCGGGCTCAACGGTTCTATTCTGGGAAATGCTTTATTGTAAAAGTACAAATGGTTTTCTAGTGATAAGAGAAACGATGGGTTTATCCCGGGTGATCTGTGGCCTACGCATAAGAACATAGTGAATTGTTTCAATATTAGAATTTCAAATTCCCAACATGTTTCATCATTACAATGAATAGCAATAACAAAAAGGTTCATAACACGCTCTTGAGAAAACTCGACTTTTTGAAGTGAAAACTTTTTTAGCAGCGTTGCGATCTGAAACTCGATGAAACTAAAAATATCGACATTAAAAAAAGATACCATACATCTATAAGATTTAGAGAATAAAATAGTATAATTGGTCTCCTCTTTGTGTGGTGCTTCGTAGCCTTTCTACACTTCTCTACTTTTCCAAAGGTTTCATTTCTACCACGTGTGAATAGGCCACTTGAATGAATTTCATAACGACTTGGAAAAAATCGTGTGGATAGATTTTTTTACTAAGATTGCGAAAATGTTAGTAATTTTTTTAGAAATGTATAGTTTTTTTTTTTTTAATAAATAAATCCGTTATTTGAGCTCGTGACGTTACTACATGAAAATATCCCATCCCCGATTATGTTCCCTTAATTTTGTAAAATTCCACACAGTTTAATTTTTTTTTTTTATATGGCAAAACTTTGATTTTCTTCGAATTTTTGAATTTGCGTTTAACGTTCACTAGATTTATTTTTTGTTCTATGTGAACTTATCCTTTGGTTTGATTTTTTGATAAAGATAGCGGTGTTTTTACAGATGTTACGTTTTTACAGAACCCCGTACAATTTATTGCCATTAGTGTGGAAAACGTTATTTTTTAAAAATGATTTTCGACTATGTAATTATCTTTATTTCGCACCCATAAAATTATGGGTGCGAAATTAAAAATAAATATAATAATAAATATTTAATCTTTCCGGTTTATAAAAAATGGTCTGATTTTTTGGATTGAAATTTTCAAAAAATCGCCAGGGTTTCAAAAAAAAAAATACAGAATGTCTTAGAATGTTTGCCTAAACCAGATTTTTTTTTAAATGTGATGCCAGTGGCCTTTTGCGCACTCTGATTTTTTGCTTACTTTTCATGTTTTTAAGCTTATATATCAATTATAAACATTGTTGGCTTACGATAGGAATACCTTATGACAGGAATATAAACTTCCTACAATACTTTTCTATTAATTATCTAATATTTCATAAACTTCTCTAATCGAAACACTTTTTCACATTCAAGAATAATAAATCGGTTTTCACCCACAAATATAAATACATACTTTATAATATCACAATTAGTCGGTAACATGTTGCTTAAGCGTTTTTTGTTCACTATATATAGGATAAAACAAATCTTTTCTTGTGTTGAGCATTTCTTAAGTATATGATTGCCACCAAGAAATTGATGCATAGAAGTATTATTGAGTTTCTATTGAGTTTCGTCATCCCCGCGGAAGACCGTTTGCTATAGTTGGTTTTAACGCAAGTCACCAAAAAATACATAGTTGCAAGAGCGAAAAACTCTCCTAACTGCATTTGATTACGCATGCAAATTTTTTGTTTTCTAAATTTAAGGTGAACCGCGCAACCTAAAGATGTCATAGCGCGTCAATAAAATTTTGAGTTTTTTCTGGAATAGGAATTTTGAAATTCTAAAAAATAAAAACAATCACTCCGTCCTTTTACGCATACGTTATCACTTGGAAACAAAGATGTCTTGGGTGTATTTACAATTAACAATTTTGTGGGTGGGCAGACTTATGTTACGTACGATTCGGTGGATTGGTATCGGTATCGGTATAAAATAAGAGTATTTATGAATTAAGCACGTGAATTTAGTACGTGCCAATACAAATATTTGTGAAAATTATTTACCAAAATAGGCATCAATTTGAAGGTATGGAGATAATATGCTCACAAATTACAGTGAACATTAAGATGAGGAAATTATGAAGTAACATCAACACAACCCACAGTCAACAATCATGAAGATCAGGAAACCAAATAACATAGTAACACAAACGCAACGTACAGTCAAGAAACATGAAGACGAGGAAACAAACAAACATAGTTAACAATAAGAATTTAAAGAAATAATTAATAAATACAGTCAACAAACATGAAATTGAGGAAATCATGATGTTATACCAATACAAGTACCTAGAGTCCGTCTCGGAACAGGAATACATAGTGTGGAGAAACGTGAATAAATTATGTGTGTACTTTGTATTTTAATAAACATTAATAAATAAATAAATAATGTCCTACATCTGTGAAATGGAATGCCATCCACCATTGAAACAATATACGTATACATAAATGTACACAGACAGAAGTCTAGCGCTTGTTTCTATTTCCATACTCAAGCCGATTTGTATAGGAACTTTTTCCAGCCGAACTCACAAGAACTAAGAAGAAAGAAAGGCTAAAATGATTTCGCATAACAATGTCCCTCCCCTGAGTTCAGCTGCTAGAATTTCAAATATAACTTAGGACCCCATAATTCAAAAACCGAGAATTCTCGTCGAGGAAAGGTTAAGCCAAACGAATATAAAATGAATGGTGTAGAGAAGAAAGTGTCTGCTCCACAAAAAGCTTCATATTATCATAATATTTTACGACATCTATCATTACTATTTTATCTTATAAAAAAAATGTTTTGAAAATGATTTTTCGTGAAAAACTGTAATGCACTTGCCTAACAATGCACAAATTGTTAGCTCTCTTAAAAAATCATCTTGTTGAACTATTTTTGGGCATCAATAATTTTTACATTCAAACAAAGCGACATTCTGTAAGACGATGGAGTATCTATTTATTTTATTTTAATTCATTATCTATTTATAGAATAATATTGTGAAAAAAAATCCGTTTTTCATTCGTCTTATTGAATAAGGTAATGGTAGTTTTTTAAATGAACCATTGGATATAAATATTTAAAGAGCTCTTTTCATCTGCAGACTTAAACGATAAATTGTCAAAAACAGAACTCAATTTATGCCAAGATATAATTTGTTCAACACGAAATAGTAGCTAATTGATACTTAACTATGAAAATAAATTGTACATTAATGTTTTAACAATGGATTAAGTTATCTTCAAGGCAACATCCTATTCCATTCAGTTTAATTTTTTTCTGTACTACCTACATCCTCATAACTACCTTTTCTGCTTTCATCCGCGTTTATTTAAATAATTACGTATTTTCATAAATTTTGCATATTATTAGGGGTAACTAATGGAAGCTTGTTAACCTCATTGTAATATTTTATCGTGAATTAAAATAATACCATACATACCAAACCTCGCCGAATCAGACACTATTGAGCTGTTTAAACACTTGAGTGACACTGTAGACTTTCTCTTGCTCCGCAACCCATATAATATATAATCCTAGGGAACTTCAACGTTCATAATGAACAATGGTTGAAGTTCTCGGTCCCAATAAGCTTGGCTGGTAGATTGGCAAAATCCTCTGCATTAAGCTGTCTAGCATCCACGGATTAAGCCAACTCGTAGAATCTCCTACCAGAACACCTGACATCCCATCACATCGAGCTAATTTTCTGGATCTGTTTCTCACCAGTGAGCCACTCGGGAACAGAGTGCAGGTAGTAGCGCCTTTAGGATTCTCCTTACGACCACTGCCTGATTACCATCTATCCAATCCTTCCAGAACGTATAAAAAACCTGACACAAATTTAAAGAGGAAGGAATGGCACTTTATAAAAAAAATAATAATAATAAGCCTTTTAATACTGGTCTTCGGTCAGGTATACTAAGCATGTTCTTGTTTGTTTATAATAAATCCCGAAGCTCAGTTTGCCTCTTGGCATAGGCCTCCTCTAACATTTTCCACTGGGACCTGTCACGCGCAACTCTTCTCCATTGATTTCCAGCCGTGAGTTTTAGGTCGTCTTCCCATCTTATTTGTTGACGTCCTCTACTTCTCTTGCCATCTCTTGGATACCAGTCAGGACATTTTTACACCATTTGTCTTCAGCGTTTTTCTTTGGACTACAATCTGCTTTTGCTCATAGGACCAATATATTACTGTGCACGTGAGGTGGGAGACATCATATGCGATGAATTTATACATTCTGTAATCACAACTACAACTGTCAAATCCTCTAGAGAAGGCACGAAGCCGTGGTTTGATAATCGCTGTGCCGAAGCAGTCAGACTCAAAAACGAGATTTTTAATGCACTACGGTAAAACGACTCATTGAATAACCTTTCGGGAAACTGAGAACGGGCAAATGATTGCAAGAGATTCTACATAGAGCTTAAAGTGACCACAATGAAAGCTTTGCCAAAAATGTGGCAGACTGCGCCACCGGTAGCCTTTATTTCTGGTCGCTCGCTGGTTCAATCGGGAGGAATTCCTGCAGAACTACTTTTCCACCTTTGACCAAGCCTGATAGCCCGCAACAATTCAGCCCGCAAGAAAGCCGAGTTACTAGGCAAAATTTTCGCAGGAAACTCAACGCTACAAGATAACGGAGAGAATCCCCCTTCCACTTCGCATTGCGGTTTCCAAATAAAGGAACCAATGATCTGAAACAAAGAGGTTTTCTGGGACTTGATGGACTTAAACGTTGACAAAGCCAGCGGGCCTGACAGAATACCTAAACTGGTCTTCCAGAGGTTTTCTGCAAAATGAAATACAGTGCTCTCAAAATTATTTGAACTCCCACATAAAAGTGGAAAGGTAGCAGAGCTCAAAAAAAGGCTAACATCCACCCAATCCCTAAGAAAGAAGATTGCTCCGATCCTTTCAATTGCCGACCCATAGCCATCACTTCCATACCCTTAAAGGTATTAGGGTAGTTAAGCTTTAATAAACATGTATAGTGGCACTCGGAATATGAAAAGAGTAATTACATCCTAAGGGATCGGTAACATGGATTTAGACGAAAACGATCGTGTGGCGATCTGCTCGGATGTGTGAAAATTTGAAGCGTATTAAAGAAACTAAAACCGTCAGGTTGAATATCTCCAAAGCCACAATAGGATCTGGCACCGGGCGCTTGTCGGAAAGTT
Source organism: Limnephilus lunatus (assembly GCA_917563855.2). Classification (NCBI taxonomy): domain Eukaryota; kingdom Metazoa; phylum Arthropoda; class Insecta; order Trichoptera; family Limnephilidae; genus Limnephilus; species Limnephilus lunatus. Next base: position 83,509,993 of record OU830594.1, read on the forward strand.
ACCGTCGTAAGAAATCAATTCAACCCTACGTATTTGGATTGCGAACTTTCTCAAGGGAACAACAATTAAAGCCGTAATTGAGGGCTCTTCTTTCTCCCAGCGATGCGAGAGAGGCCACAAGTTTCGGTACTGACATCAAGCTGTTTTTGCTGTACATCAACCGATCAACGTGCTCCAATTTGGTTATCTTTTTAACAAGCTCCCTTCCACTTATGATGTCCGAACAGCTTGGAAAATTTTAAGATAAAAAAAGTTGACCACCGCCTTGAGAAGGTTCGTGCCGGTTTGTAAGGCGAACATGGTCAGTTTCAACCCAAGAATGTTTAATTTCAGCAAAGAGGGAGATCAATGTTGTTTGATTATGTTCCGTAATGCAAAGAATATGTGAATCAATTTTCTTACCCTTGTTGAAGGGAAGGGTTTTCTGTGTGATATTTCCGTTTGAGATGGTTGTCTATAGTAACACCTAGATATTTGATGTTTTCTACACATTCCAAAGCTTCACAGTTGCAGCTTTGAAATGTGTAGAAAAGTGCATTTTACGTCTCTATTTTTTATTTTTTATATATCTCTATTTTTTCCACGCTTACGAAGCTTCTTTTGGATTTAGTTTTATTATAGTGGCTGATTAGTTCTTTAAAGTACGATATGAAAACACTTTCAACATTTTTGAAAACCTTTTGTGCTAATAATTCTGATATTTTTTGTATGCCTCTACTTCAGTATAAAGCTGTACTAATTAAACAATTTAGCAGTACGTAAATATTTTAACAAGGTCACTGTACAACAGGTATTTTCTGTTTGTTTCTTCTTCACTAACTTTGTACTAATATGTATTAATCTTTTGGTTTATTTATGTATTATGTATGTACTATTTTTCTTTGGTTTATTTGGAAGTAATCTTAAAATTTTACATTTCTTTCTTCTTTCTATATTGAAGAAAAAAAACATGTATGTAAAGGACACTGTGCCGTTAATTATAAATTATTAAATATTTTTTGCCTGAGCTTCAGTAAGAAAGATAAAGTTATTTGGCGATGATTTTTTGATTTGTGTCCCAATATAAATCTGTAAATTAAATTTACGCCTATCAAAATGTTTTTGTCAATTTGGCTGTCCTAGAACGGGAGACTCCTAGTTGGACAGTCAAAGCTTCTTTGTACTGATGTATTCTTTGTAACAAAAACAAATAAATAAAAAAAATAAAAAAATAAAAAAAAACTGTCTGGTGCAATTTGATGGAAGCACCCTCCCCAATAGAGATTATTGAAATGCTTGAAGTATGTAGACTTACCGAGTCCGGCTTAAGTATCGGGGCTCCATAGAAACCAAGTTAATTTGGCAATAAAAAACCCTACACAAATCTCAAGTACTCAAGTACAAAATTTCTTCGACTTGTTTTTGTGAACATATAAGCATTTGTTTTTTCTCATTCGTACAATCCTAGTCTCTTCAATACCCGCAATATTAAATCCATTACTAGGGCCCTTCCTCAACCGGCCTCACAACTCTTTCCAACTAAGTGGAGACATAGTTTCCCTGCCTTCACGCCGTACAAACAGTGATGAAATCCGGGATTCTACAAAACGCCATTATTAAATCCATTACTAGAGCCCTACCTTAACCCGCCTCACTACTCTGCACAACCGGGTAGCGACATAGTTACCCTGCCTTTACTCCATACATGGATGCTTTTGAGAGGTATCACATAAAAAGGCGCTTTTTGCGATGGGCCTTTCAAAGTTGAAGCTTGCCGAATATAAAATGACACCCAAAAGTATAATAAAACAAAGGAAAAGAGTCACAGTCTTAGATATAAATCAGTTTTTTCCCTGGCATTCATCACAACGCTAGTTCCCCGATCTGGTGATAAATCTGAACAACTTCAGAAATATTGCCATAATTGAATTGAAATTCCGCTCACTGGCGGCCTAAAATCACAGAGCCTTGCTTTTGTTATATCTTGTGAAATAATATTAGGGAAAATCCTTACAAGCTGGTTCAGAATACCGGCAAAGCCACACTAGAAATTTTGGAATCAGACTCACAGGCAATAAAGTAATGCACTATTAAATGAATTCCTTAAAAAATTATAAATTGTATGATTTATGTATATATAGTACCTAGAGAAGATCATTTCATTTAAATAACTTTTTTTGTAAAGGGACTAAGTCTGATTACAATTTAAATGTACAAATTGCTCAATACCATTAAATAATAATCATAAATATATTACATAGATTTTGGGATCTACTGTAACCAAGAAAGCTATTACTGTACTACAAATACTGGTTCAATGACAGTTGATCCGCCGACAATAATTGGTCCCCGCCGGGCGTACATAGTGTGCAGTTGGTGGAAAATACGATATACCAAATTACATAAAATTACGAGTTTGAGGATTTTTGAATGTAGGTATTTACCAAGGCAAATTTTGAATGAAGTAAAATCGATATTGAGTTATTTTGTTAAATGCTGGTATGGAAAATAATTCATCTTTCTCATCGGAACCGCCTTGTCCAGTTGCAAGGGTACGATCGCAAGATCATCGTTCGACGAAATTTTAATTCTCGGCTGCTGGTTAATTAATGGCTCTTAACATGTTATAAACATAATACAATAATACGTATCAATTAATTTCACAACTAAAATTTTTTGCTCTGATGCTGGACGGAGAGGTTTTGAATCTATCGGAAAGATCTGAATACATATATTGGCAGTTCCGTGAGTGATTTGAATAGTTAGTGCTATGGTTGTCATAGTACAAACTCGAAAAAATTGGTAAAAGTGGAAATCTTCTCAGATGGTTCTCATCTTACATTAAAAGTAGAAGTCAAGCTGTTGCCTTCAAAGGTTACATGTCACAGGAAATAACCATTCCTTCGGGTGTACCTCAAGGTTCCCATTTAGGGCCCCTGCTCTTTTCTTTGTATCTAAGTGACATCAAACATGTCATCGGTAACTCCGATTTTATTCTTTACGCTGACGATATGAAAATATACAAATGCATAAGCTCAGAAGATGATTGCAATAAACTACAAGAAGATAATATTAATAAAATTAATGAATATTACATAGAAAATCAACTATTTCTTAATATAAATAAATGTAATGCGATAACATTTTCACATAAAAATCACCCAATCGTCCATATTTACCATTTGAACAATGTTTCTCTTGAACGAGTGGATAAAATTAGAGATCTTGAAGTATTACTTGACCTAAATTACTATTTAAAGATCACATTGAGTACATCTTAGAAAAATCCTACAAACAAACTGGTTTTATCCTACGCATCACAAAACCGTTCAATAAAACTTTTACACTTGAACTACTGTATATGGCGTACGTAAGATCTCATCTTGAATTCGCATCTGTCATTTGAAATCCACAATACCAAACTTATATTAACCGAATTGAAAATATTCAAACAAAATTTTTGAAACACCTTTCGTATCGTTTCGAAAATCACCAGTGTAAACCTATTGCTCTTTACAAACGGAGAAAAATTTCTGACATTCTATTTCTATACAAGATTGTGAACTGACTTATTGACTCACCAGATCTATTAGAAAGGATTGCATTTCGTTGCCCCGAACGTAATAGCAGATCAAATACCCTATTTCTTATACATCATTTCAAATCGAATTATGCACAAAATTCATTGCTCGGACGTATCTGCAGATCTTACAACGACCTAAGAGATATCGATATTTTCCACTGTTCCCTTAAAATGTTTAAAATAAAATTAACCTTACAAAATACTTAAAACAAAAAGGATTTTTCATTTATTTTTCACTTATTCTTTCTACTCACTTTTTACTAATACTATAATATTATAACTATCAATATCTACTTGCTTCCTAATCTGTAATCATTTCTTATTTTAAATCATAAATGGAACTTCACTGGTTTATAATTATATTCACTATTAAATGTAAAATGAATGTATATATATACAACTGCATGTATCCTAAATAAACTAAAAAAAAAATTGTGGAAAAAATGGTGCAATCGAGTACATATTTAATCAGAAAATTATTATTATTTTATTTTTTGCATGAATAAATACTCCTCCCATAAACACGAGCTCCTAGAGCTCAACTTATGGAGTAGTAGAATAATAATAAAAAAATATTGTTTTACAACCTTGCATATGTTATCATTTTTAATGTAAAAAAAAAGATTTAAAATAAATAAAATATTACCATTTCGTTTAGCAGGGATCCGAAAATTTGCACATGCACAGTCCACGAAGTTGTTTGGTAATTTTAAAAAATTGAGAATATCAACCTAGACTAGTTTTAGAATCCTGTGTTTATTGCTGACATGAAAATTCTCTAGCAAAATTAGTTCATGAATATTCGAATTGTTAACGACATCTTTATAATTACTATCCAAATTCTGTATACGGCGAACCGGAGTAAACAATAATTGTTATTTCGAATTGGAGTTGTCACAATAAAATAGTGGATATTGACTCGATATTGGTTTTGCGAGGTATGTGGAAAGAAATAAAGTACAATAATTCAAGGCTGCCAATTATCGAATTTGTGATTTAATATTATATTAATAATATCGATTCTACGTTCATACTTTCATATAAATTTTAAGTGTATGAGTTATAAAGTTTTGAAGTAGAAAATAACTAGTCTAGCTCGCAGATGTTCGCAAACCACAAACTCAAAGGAATAATAATTCTCCAAACTGCTGTTTTCGCCTTAGTCAGGTTTATGCTGAAATTTATCTACGGGGTTCCCCTGAGACGTCGTTTGTAATAATCGTCCAGATGACATTGAAGTCAGCGATATCTCGAAAATTTACATAATTCAAAGGGAAAATGTTTGTTTGGCTGGGAGAAGGACCACTTTATTTTATTTTGGGGTTTTTGGACGATTTTTTATAGTCGGCATTACTGAAAATCGCCTAAGTAGTGTGCGAGAAAGGCGGTTTCGGGTTCGATACTAATAAAGTAAATAATTCGTAGTAGTATAATTAAGATTAAAATTCATTTTCACAGCCAAAATAGTGATTAATTTTTAGGGTACTGTGCCATTTTTCGCTACCTCCTTCTTTAGCCAACTAACAGTGTTCATCATCAGGGCAGATATGTAATGGATTACATTTGTCTGGAACGATGGCTAAAGAAGGAGGTAGCGCAACACGGCATAATACCTCAACATAAATCACTTCAATATTTATTCTACTTGGAATAAGTAAGTAAGTGGAAGGCATCCCAGGCCTCTTGGAGATTTAGCACTTACAATGCCAATGCATACAAAAATAAAGTTGGTTGTTTGCAGATGGAAAAATGTAATAAGCAGTAATTGTTGAATGAAACACAAGTATATAAAAAGCGCCCTTGAGGTGATTTTTCTCCAATTATTATTATTATTATATTGAATTATTTGGCGGGCAGGAAATAAGCCGACGTAGCTCAGTGGATAGAGCATTTGACCGGAAATCAGAAGGATGCGGGTTCGAGTCCCGTCAGCAGAATGTATCTTTTCTTGGGAGATTTTTGAATAAAAACTTCTTTACGCACGCTCGACACTTGGGGGTAAAATGATGAATGCGTTACGAAAAAGAACCATACATTTAATGTGAAACGCTACGAAACGCATATATTTAATGTAAAACGCCATATATTAAATGTGTAGTTTTACTTCAGTGGTGTGGTCTAAAGCACACTCGTTTTTTTTAAATGTAGATGAGTGTTTCAGGCTAAAAATTATTATTTTTTTTATTTATTTATTTTTATTTTTTTTTTTTTTTTAACTAATTATATTTTAACTAATTATACTTGAAAAGAAAACCATGAGTCAACATTTGTGAATGACTCACAATTAGATTGTTTAACGACTTTCAGTCGAAATGGGAAATAACAGTTATTGAGAAAATAATAACCATTAATAATTTCAGTCATTTTTAATCAGAAATTAGAAATGAGTACAAACCTATCCAAAAATACTATAAATAGATTGTCTGTATGTGGCATGACCACAGTTTGATAATGCCCTCAGAAGGCGAAACAGCTGTCACGCGTAATAATAATTACCAGCAGAACTTGTTTATAAATAAACTGTTTTTATTAATTTAATAATAAAATTTTTGAATATATAAAATAAATAAAAATTAAAATGGAGTTCTACAAATTAAACTTGATAACAATAAATTAATAATTATTACTTATAAAAATAATAATGTAATGGTTTTGTGACCATAAATTCTACGTATAATCTTCTGTAACTGACCATGATGTATTTTTTTGTTTTCGGGGGTGGTCCTTGTTCTAAAGCAGTTTCCTTTGCTCTCGTAAACTGGCAATACTAGGAAAACTGAGGCATAACATCTGTAACTAATTACAATGCTTGCTCTATTTCTGGCTCACGAGATAAGGCAGTTGCGGGAAGCCGTGCCTAGTTAAATGCTAGGCAGGCATAAAAACTGGCTCTATCACCAAGAATACTTTCTCCAAACATCTTTAACTGACCACGATGTGTTGTTTTATTTCCAGGGTTGGCCGTAGGGCTGAAACAGCTGCGCATAGCCGTGCCCCGAGCCGTGCTGGGCGGGCAGCGTGCTTCGCTGGTCTGCACCTACGACCTAGAGGGCGCCCTGCTGTACTCCATACGCTGGTATCGCAACATGGTGGAGTTCTACAGATACGTGCCCAAGGAGGAGCCGCCAACCAGAGTCTTTCCGGGATCGGGGATTAATGTTGATGTAAGTCCCCATTATTTTAAACATTTTAAAATTATCTCCACATAGGAGGTCCTGAGGAAAAAATCTTCAGGGTCCATTTCATCTTTGGGGATGCTGTATGGAGGGTCTTTTTAGGTAAAATAAGAAGAAGAAGTTCTAGGAAGGAAAACGTACGAGGGGTGTGTAGATACCTGGGGGTCAATGTGTTCAGGAGTGACGAACGTATGAGAGGTCGAGAGGTCTCACTCAACCAGTCTCTCCCGATCCGGCCTGCATCCCAGGAGGTGGTCAAAAGCATCCGCCACCAAGACCTAGACAAACGTCACGCCATGAACCCGGGCACACCTGCTAAGTCACCACACGCAGCAAATCTTGGGGTGACCTATGGCAGGGGTGTTGATTATCCAATAAATGTTTCCAGGGCAGCGGTACCCATACCCACATCCTAAATTATTCTAACGAGTTGTTCAGTGAATAATATAGATCAAAACGCTCAAGCAATCATCGATCTCAGCGCATCAAGAACTCTGACGGAGTAAAAGAGAACTATCCAATATGGCTACAAGATTTACAGCCGGTACAGGTTCACCCTGTGAACCCAGGCCCCTTTGCTCAGTCACCAAACGGTGGCGTGAACTATAGCATGGGTGTTGGTTATCCAATAATAGTTCCTGGGACGGCGGTACCCATACCCACCTCCCAAATAGTTTTAATTAGTAGTACAGTGAATAGTACAGATCGAAAGGCTCATGAAAACTCTGGCGGAGTAAAAGGGAACTAACCGACACGGCTACCATCTGATTGACCGGACACAGAACACACAAATAGTTTTACAAACAGACGAAATACAAAAGAGGACATTTCATTAAAAAATCTTTATTTAAACCTCCGCCAAAGCGCTTATCGAGAACAAAGGAGGCACCAGCACCGATAATAACACTTTATAAACTTAAAAAATTAAAATGATTAAAATTTATTTCCCGTTCATTTCACGAGACCAATGAATCGAAACAATTGCTCCACAAACAGCTCTTCCGTTACGTCTTTCTTCCTGAAAAGAATCCAGTAAAATTATGCCAGCGATGTTATTAAAGGAGCTCACTTTGCCATGCTTTCTGGTCTCCGTGTTATTTATTATTTTATAGTCTCGGCTGCCCGAGTTCTTCTAAAAGTCCGTAAATATTATATTTTGACAATTATAATACTTTTCACTGGCCACCCTTTTATCGTCCGCACAGAACCGTTTAAACAACTAGAATGGTAGTAGTTAGTATAACTAACCTGCGGGGGCGAAAGTAGATTCAACTAAACTTTTTGGCTGATTTTGCTGGTTTTATGGGTATTCTAGTCATTTAATCGAGTTTCTAGCATTTTACGTTAGCCAGGCTACTATTTGGATTTCATCATTTTATTAAGGTTGTGTTGACATTAAGTATCCAAATAATAATCGACGTTACCTGTCTTTTTTTCTTTATTACTTATTCTCTATAAATTCCAGAATATTTATATTTTCCCCGTTAGTTTACAAAATACCAGACTTTAAAATGTGCTATTTAAATATATAAAGGACTCCAAATATTCAAAGGTCAATCAATACATATCTGAAATTATTTTTAAGGTTCAACAAAATAATATGCACGTTAAATTTATTTTTCTAAATGTGTAACTTTATAAATAACGTTGAAATTTATTATTGTACATTGAATAACTCAAATATTATGGTAGCATGCGGATGTCATCTTAGGATCCGAAGGCAGTTTTCACACTTGGTAACGGAAAGGTTAAGAAGATTACAAGAGTTTGAGAAAAATAATTACCCTCAAGGTCTATGTTATCATTAGGGATGCTGTATGGAGGGTTTTTTCAGGAAAAGAATAAGAGGAAGTTTTGCTGAAGTCAAAAGGATCAGTCGATCATTCTATCCCGATCCGGCCTGCCACGCAGTTGTTGAGCTGCCGCCAAGAAACTGACAAACCTCACCCTCACCCCATGAACCCGAGCACCCCAGCCAAGTCCAAACGTAGCGAACCATTTGGGATGACCTATGGCATAGGTGTTCTCTATCCAATAAATAGTTCCCGGTGTGGCGGTACCATTTTGAGATGTTACATATTTCGATTATACTTCCTACTTTCGAACTCCATCTCAGTTTCAAAAATAATTGTAGAATTAAGGGGTAGTTTAATAATTGAAAAGAATGTAAAATTAAATCGTATAATTAATATGAAATTTGAACCTTAAAAAAAAATAACTTGGCACCGATTTACAAAGCGTAAGAATAATAATTATTGTAATATTTAATTAAATGAAGACAATATAAGCGAAACTCAATCGAAAATCTGAAAACAGAAAAATCAGAAAAAGATATTGACACATCTGGTCCCAGATGTGTCAATATCTTTTTCTGATTTTTCTGTTTTCAGATTTTCGATTGAGTTTCGCTTATATTGTCTTCATTTAATTAAATATTACAATTTGAGGTTTTACTCATAAAGTTAAAATAAAAATAAAAATAATTATTGTACTATTCCATGAATTTCATTATTCTATGGTTTGTACTTTCGAGGTGAACAAAAAAGTTCACCCTTCAGTGCTTCCTATGAGGAGTTGACGCTTTAAATATTTTTTCGCTGAATTTTGGTGAAAATAAATTAAGAATCGCTAGGAATGAATTATGTCGGGGACAACCGAACGGAGCGGGCGGAGAAGAATAAATGTTTGCCTAGAACGCGAACCCACTTCGTTTACTGGAGATTGAAGGCTTAGATTCCCCAACAAAGGACCAAAAAATAAGTGAATTTACGAGTCCTTAAACATATTTTTTCTTTGTAATTTTTTTGTGGTATTTTTATTTCTTGTGTACCGAAGAGGGGGATGTTTAATTTGTTTGTTCGAATTTTGAATATTTATGACGCAAAAATTAAACTGTATCATTGGACAAACAATGTTACCTCCTTTTCCAGGCTTCGTGCTTCGACACGATTTCGTCACACCGATTTTCCAAACAGAGATAGGTACTGATTCCGAGTAGTGGAACTCTTTGCCATCACCTTGTAAAATTAATTCATTTTTCCACATTTTTTAGTCAGAATGTTGCTCTAATGATAAAACTGCTGTGATGAAAATATATATATTTTCTCATATTAACATAAATATTTACAAATTCATTTTGTACCCTCACCATAAATAAATGAAAAAAAATTGTTGTAAAATATTTTTTTTGAAAATAATGATGATTGAGAAAACAATTTGAGACTTTGAGAGAGAAAATATCGGGATTTAATTCATACTACCTGGTTACGCCAATACACATACCTACACATACACACACCTACATAGCACACATACATACTGTTACTGCTTGGGATTGGTATTAATATTGTTGCAAATCCTGTCCTACCTTGTTCCAAAATCCGCTCCTAAAAATATTATCACCAAGTGCCCCAGTCTGCAATCAACAGCCCGCGCCGCAACTTATACCTACTATAGCCACTGTGCTCCCGCTGAATCGACATTTAACATAATTCCGCCGTGTTCGCCGTGTAAACGAAACGCACGCCTATTGCTGTTTTCTGTGCCTATTGGACGGGGAGAAAGAAGACAAAATTGCCAGCATACAATTCTTTATCCTGTTTCGGTGAGTCCTTTCCTTTATATGCAGCATATGTTTTTTTCCTCATTCCAAGCAGTAAACAGTAACACAAAAATCAAGGTCCTTCGTCAGTCAATCTTCGCACATATCAAATCCACTCTACCCACACAATCTCAATCATCTTGATCCAAACGAGCCGGACATTTTTGAACCATAATATTAGTAGATAATATTCCAGCAGAGTGTGAATACGTTCTACAATACCGCATATAAATAATTACCCGCATTCCCGCAGTTTGATATACCTACATGAGTAATTTTGTTTCTTTATACCTATCGTATTATGGTTGGAAATAACATATTTACCCACTGTTAGAATAAATAGATACAAGACACTGCTTTGATATTTATTTCTGATAACTCATGTAATTGTATCTTGCTAATCAAATCGCATTACCTACCTTATAAATAATACGATTATTTCTTAATATTCGTATTGTTTATATTATTGGATTACATTACAAATAGAATAATACGATCGTAATATTTATAATTTGTTAATGATAATAAACGCAAAATAAAAATAACTTTGTTATACGTTGTGCACGGCGCATCCGTTAACCTCTCACAGCTCACCAGTCAATTTAACCCCGTGCGGTGATCACTGTGAATTAATTAAATATTTATTAAATATTAATTAATTAATTCCGCATAAATAATACAGACACATTATTTTAACCGCATTTTTAGTTGTTAATCGTCTCATATTTTGTAAAATATAACCGGAATAAATAAAATGGCTACAAGCGCTTCATCCGGGTCGTTTCGGGACGAAAGACGTCTCAAACGTTTAAATGCTAAACTATCAGCTAGCTTTGCAAGCTTACAGTCGGTGTATGACAAGATAAGGAAAGCTTCGGAAAGCATTAGCAATCGCCAATCTTTTTTGTCAGGCGCAACTACTGTTGAAAAAATTCGTTCTGAATTTATAACAATTTTAGATGAAAAGGTGGATTGCGAACTGGAATTGAATCCGGAAGCAATTGCTGAATACTCTCAATTAAATGCATTTGAAGAACTCTTCGGGGTTATTAAATATACCGAAACAAATATGCTGTCCAATCCAGTTGCGAAACCTCGCCGTCAAATTAAGTTACCGCCTTTGGAAATAGCGTGCTTTGACGGAAAATTAGATAATTGGCCTCTTTTCTATGAAACATATAATTCGGTTATACATTTGAATGATTCTCTGGATAATGCTGAAAAGATGCAGTATCTGATGTCTAAATTAACCGAAAAAGCATTAAATATTTGCAAAACTATTACGCCTACTGGTACAAATTATCAAGTTATTTGGGACGCATTGTGTACTAAGTATCAACGCGTTCTTGCTGAATCATACTTTGACCGATTGCTGAAATTGCCTCCAGTTAACTCGGCCACGCCTACTTCTTTAGAGAATTTCGCAGATGCATACTCCGCTAACATCGCCGCGCTGAAGCAATTAAAATTAAAAGACCTCGCAGAATTCATATTGCTACAACTGGGTCTTAAACGGCTTGACATAGAGACTGTAAAGGCTTTCGAATCTTCTATTAAAAATAATGAAAATTTACCTTCCAGCGCGGAACTAATCGACTTTGTAAGACAACAGCAACGAATTCTCAACCGCGCGCAAATCACGCAACCGACCTCGAGCCGCCTTGGCTCAAATATTAATTATACCGCTAAACCGCAAAAAACTAATTCCGCAAAGGCATTTATTAATGTCGAAAAAATCGATAATCATTCCATCGAAATTTGTTTTTGTTGTCAAAAGGGATCGCACCCTTTATACCAATGTTCTAAATTCACAAGTCTAGAACCACGCGATCGATTTAACTTTATTAAGTCATCGAATATTCGAGTTTGTGTGAACTGCCTCAGTACTAGGGACATCACGAAAGCTTTTAAATCAAAGAGTACATGCAAAACATGCGCGCTCAACCATCATAGTTTATTGCATTTCAAACAAACTGATGGGCCGAAGTCACAAACAGACCCAATACCATCTCCCGCGTTACAAGCAAATGCCGATAATGATAACTTAAATTCTTTGAATCCGGTTTCGCTATGTGTAACAAATTCATGCCTTAGTGCAAATACTACTGCACTCTTAGGAACGGCTGTTTGCACTACCAGAGACGCTAAGGGCCAGGTACAGACGATACGGGCTCTAATAGATAGCGGCTCCCAAAGGGACATAATTACGCGCAATTGTTGTTCACGCTTGAATCTTACGGTGCGGTCATCTCCAAGTACTTACGTCACGGGAATAGGTGACGTAAGAAATGTGACAAATGGCGTAACTTGCTTAAAATTACATTCCCGCTATGACATCACTCAGTCGTATACGATTAAACCATATGTAGTAGAAACTATAACCAGTGAGTTGCCTACTGTTAACATTAACCGTTCCTCTTTGTCGTATCTTGACAATTTGCCCTTAGCAGACACAACATTCTGTACGCCCGGTGAGATTGATATTATCTTGGGATGTGACATATTTGCTCGCATTCTAAAGGCAAACAAAATATCAGGTTCTCTCGGCCAGCCATTTGCTATTGAAACCACTTTGGGATATCTCATCTTGGGTACTGCCCCAACGATGATTGAAAACCCAAGTATAAACGCCACGCAATCATTTTGTACGTTCACGCAAAATAATGATTTTTGCCTGTCGCGCTTCTTCGAATTGGAAGACAATCTGTTCTCGGTGAATCGTTACCCGCCGCCGAACGCAGGTTTCGATCTCTCGAACGCCGCTTGATATCTCAACCCGCAATAAAGTTAGAATATGACAAAATATTACGCGAATACCTACAGAAAGGGTACATTTCGCCGGTCGACAATTCTGACTTACCTCATTACGTTATACCGCATCATATTGTAGTTCGTGAAGATAAACTTACTACTAAAATTCGCATGGTGCTAGACGCGAGTATGAAATCCGATTCGGGTTATTCGCTTAATGACATCCTACATACCGGAAAGAATTTACAAGGTGATTTGTTTCGCATTATCCTTAATTTCCGATTGTTCGCAATAGCTATAACCGCTGACATAAAACAAATGTACCTACAAATCGTAGTGCAAGAAGAATGCCGTCGTTATCGGCGCATGCTGTATAGATTTAACAATAGTGACCCTTTACAATTGTTCGAATTTAATCGCGTCACTTTCGGCATGTCTTGCAGCCCATTTTTGGCCATGCGTTCACTGCGCCAACTCGCAACGCATGAAAAACCTCGTTTCCCACTCGCGGCAAATTTGTTGGAAAATGGCTCATTCTACATGGATGATTTTGTCACCAGTTGCTCATCAGTCGAGGAAGCTACCGAGTTGTCGACGGAATTAATTCAGTTATTCGCTGCCGGAGGATTCGACCTTGTAAAATTCTCTTCTAATTCTCCAAAGTTTTTATCCACGATTCCTACAGCTCGCCGTGTTAAGGAACATGTGGAATTTAATCCCGATGAAAACCTAAAAATACTAGGGCTTCATTGGATACCCGCTTCTGATCATTTTGTATTTGTCGTACACACCGACGAAAGAACGTGTACTAAACGAAATATTCTCTCGACGATTGCTCGTCTTTGGGATTTGATGGGTTTCGCCGCACCAGTTGTATTATTGGCTAAGCTGATAATTAAATCTCTATGGGAGTATAACCTGGATTGGGACGATACTCCTCCTGAAACAGTTGTCACACTTTGGCGACAGTTTAAAAAGGAATTGCCATTACTGCAATCTATTAAAATTCCTCGTTTTTTAGGAATCGAACCCCAATGTGTTTTAACGCTTATCGGGTTTTCAGACGCCAGCAAACGCGCATATGGAGGTGTTATTTACTTACATGTTTACTGTCCGAATACTGATAAAACCACAATTAATTTATTATGCGCTAAATCCAAGGTCGCTCCGGCTAAGACGATTTCACTTGCGCGATTAGAACTATGTGGAGCGCAAGTACTTGCACGATTAATGCATACGGTCAGTAATACCTACACATCAAATTCGAAAGCTCATACGACTTTAGCTTTTTGCGACAGCACGGTTGCACTAGCTTGGATAAATTCACCGCCTGCAAAATGGCAGACCTTCGTTGCCAACCGTGTCTCACAAATACAAAACCATCTTGGGGCTGAATGCTTCCATTATATAAGAGGTCAAGACAATCCCGCCGACTGCTTATCGCGGGGTCTTACTCCCGCTCAGCTAATAGACCATCCATTATGGTTTAACGGTCCCGTATTTGCCCAATTACCTAAAAGTGATTGGCCTTTACAACGTTTTGATACGAAATCGATATCTGATCCACCCGAATTAAAAACAAAAATTTTGATGTCCGTTCAAGACAATAACCGCCCCAAAACAATTGCTCCACCGTTATTGTGTGCACTAGCTTCTCGTGTTAGTTCATGGCCGAAATTAATTCGAATAGTAATTTATGTTTTTTGTTTCATTAAGAAATTACCACGAGCATTCGAATTAAGCCATATATTAGTTGCAGAAATCGCTGTTATAAATTCTATACAGCAAGAACATTTCTCCGAAGATATAAAGGCAGTCAAAGATGGGAAGAAGGTTCGGCGAGCGATTGCAAAATTAAATCCGTTTCTTCATGACGGAATTCTAAGGGTAGGAGGCAGATTGAGTAACGCTGAAACAGAATTTGACAGTTGTCATCCCATTCTATTACCCGCTCGTGATAATGTAGTCAATTTAATAATAGACTACTATCATATTAAGAACCTACATACGGGTCCTACGTTACTGATGTCACTGCTGAGACAAAGATTTTGGATACTTTCTTCGCGTAATTTGGTTCGGAAACGTGTGCATCAGTGCAATACGTGCTTCAAAGTCAATCCTAAACCACAATTCCCATTAATGGGAGATTTACCCGCATGCCGCGTCCGCGCAGCTAAGGCTTTTCTTCACACGGGGGTTGACTACGCTGGCCGGCTTCAAATAATCCCTTATAGACGTCGGGAGGTGCGAAGTCAAAAGGCATACATTTGCTTATTTATTTGCTTGGTGACCCGAGCAGTTCATATTGAACTCGCTTCGGATCTTTCCACCGAAGTCTTCCTCAACGCTTTCAAGCGTTTCCTTTCTCATCAAGGTCCTGTGAGTATAATGTACTCCGATAATGGGACGAACTTTGTGGGAGCCAAATCCCATTTAAGGTCTTTATTTGCACTTATAGAGTCACCCAATTACAAAAAGGAATTCTCAGACAATCTGTTGGAGAATCGAATCGAATGGAAGATGAATCCACCGCAAGCTCCTCACTTTGGTGGGATCTGGGAAAGTAACATTAAATGCCTGAAAGGTTATTTAAATAAAATAGTAGGCACCTCTCTACTGACTTATGAAGAGATGCAAACAGTGCTTTCTCAGATTGAAGCAATTCTAAATTCACGCCCGCTATCTGTACTTAGCGTTAACGATGTTTCGGCTCCATTGCCGCTAACCCCCGCGCATTTTTTAACGCTCACTCCCTTAAAATCTTTACCCGCTGCTGATTTGTCAGACGAGCCAGTCAACTTGGTACAACGCAATCATCTCGTGGATCGTCTTGTTCAGACGTTCTGGAACCGATGGCGAATTGAGTATTTAAATACTTTGCAAGCTCGCCAGAAATGGAATACAAATGCTAATTCGGTAAAGACAGGCACGGTAGTAATGATTAAGAGTGACAACATCGCGCCTCTTCAATGGCCTATTGGGGTAATAGTCAATGTCTACCCCGGGGCAGATGGGGTGATCCGGGTTGCGGAAGTTAAAACTAACTCCGGAACATACCGCAGGGCAGTCGTTAAACTCTGTCCCTTACCGTCACAATAGATTTAACGACATCTTAGAAGTTAGTACATAATACTTTAATTTTTAAAAATCAATTAGATTAGTTTCATTGTTAAATAGGTACCAAACCCTACTTCTAGTTTTATCTACCGCAGGTTCAGTATTATTTATTGAATCCTTTCAAATCATATTTTTCATTTCAATGTTTTTTATTTTTTTTATTTCCTTGCTATATCAGTCATTTTGACCATTTGGTGAAGCATTTATATAACTTACATAATATTTTCTTAACTTTTACATAATTTATTACATTCTACCGCGTGTCATTATAATTTTTGTTTGCGCATTGAAACGTATTGGCACTCTTTTGGTTTATGGAAGTGGATTCTTTCATCCCCTTCCAGGCGGGGGGCATGGTTACGCCAATACACATACCTACACATACACACACCTACATAGCACACATAAATACTGTTACTGCTTGGGATTGGTATTAATATTGTTGCAAATCCTGTCCTACCTTGTTCCAAAATCCGCTCCTAAATATATTATCACCAAGTGCCCCAGTCTGCAATCAACAGCCCGCGCCGCAACTTATACCTACTATAGCCACTGTGCTCCCGCTGAATCGACATTTAACATAATTCCGCCGTGTTTGCCGTGTAAACGAAACGCACGCCTATTGCTGTTTTCTGTACCTATTGGACGGGGAGAAAGAAGACAAAATTGCCAGCATACAATTCTTTATCCTGTTTCGGTGAGTCCTTTCCTTTATATGCAGCATATGTTTTTTTCCTCATTCCAAGCAGTAAACAGTAACACAAAAATCAAGGTCCTTCGTCAGTCAATCTTCGCACATATCAAATCCACTCTACCCACACAATCTCATTCACTACCATTTTCGAACAAAAACATGAGGTGAGATTATTTTGAACTTAAAAGAACAACCTACATTCGAAAAACCAGATATTAATAAAAATAAATTGAAATGCATCTACGGATCTTCTTCTAACAACTATTATAGGATATTATATTATATTATAGAAAAACGATTAAGTTTTAAAATCGACGAAGATAGATTAATAATTAACGTATCTACCTGAATATTTATAACTAATCTTATAGTAAACTATTTTATAGTAAGTAAAATAAATGTATCAAAACACTAACAACCTTACTTATACAAAAACGTTTCCCAAAATTACTCTTTTTTAGTCACACATTGAATAGAAGACTAGTCATTTTCTATTTCGTTTTGTTACTAATAGAAAATGTCTTTTACCGCGCTTCGAAAGGAATGGCAACATTGCATTTTGCTACACCTTCGCATCCCCCATTCACATGATTTTTCTGGCAAAAAGACAGTTTGGTTTGTGATTGTGACTTTTAATTCAAATAATGTTCTCTTTCATAATTTCTCTTCTAATGACCAATTCACTATTATGTTAGTATAATTCAATTTTAAATACTTTGCTATTATTATTTGTGTTATTTTTCATCATTTTCTATATTGGTATGGTTTTAAAATACACGGTTGTTTATCAATTGTATAAAATTTTCACGACGTTTTTTAGTTACTAACAAATTTTAAATTACGATTTATTTATTTTCTCACCATATATTTTGTTGTTGTTTATTTAACATAAATTAACCTCACTAGGACTAATGCCTGTATTGAGGTTAACAATTATAATTTGAGGATGCATCTTACATACAAAACACAATATATAAACACTACTTTCAAAACACTAATATAACATACTAATTACCCATCTGGTCACTAGACCAGATGGGTAATTTGAGAATGATTTAAAACAACATTTATACCTGCCAAAAGCAAAGTAAGTTCAAAACAACTAGGGTGACACTTTGATTTGTGCAAATGAAACTCAAATATGTTATTATTTAAAAAAAAATCTTAATATTTAAAAAAAAAATCTTATTATTTAAAAAAAAAATCTTATTATTTAAAAAAAAAATCTTTTTATTTAAAAAAAAAATCTTAATATTTAAAAAAAGGACAAGGATGAAAATAAAGTATGCCAATCCTCTGTCAACATAAATTTCTTAACATTATTTTTAAATTTAGTTAATGAATTGGAAGACTTAATGTAATCTGGCAGAATATTAAACATAAATGGAGCCTGATATAAATAGTTTCTTTGGCCAAAATATGTTTTAGTATGTATTGCCACAAAGTTCATTGTTGAGCCAATTCTAGTGGTATGGATTTGATTGGATTAACTATTAAGAAGTTTTGATTTTGGTGGATCCTACAGATAAACTATCGTGTGACAGCTTTGTTGAACTACCTGTAAATGTACAAAATAATGTTTAGGTAATTAAAATTTTTGTTCAGTTAATAATTAAAAAAAAACAATTACTGAAAAAATTATGACACAATATCTAAAAACCAGATAACTGTATCATTGAAAACGTAAAACTAAATTAATTTTTCAATAAGAGATTTAATTAAAATATATAACAGAATTCTGCACTTATTCTTTAAACTATCTTATTCACCCTTTGGAACTGTTCCAAAGAAGCAGTATCGTTGGAACTGGTTTGTTTTATTTATAGAAAAACGACGGTGTCACAGTTACAAACGGCGACCTATCAATGGATTTACATTTTATAAATAATTTAAAAAGCGACACAAAACTTGGTCGTCTTCCCCTTTGAAGTTCCTCCGAACCGTCCCATCTCTAGTTTTAAATTTTAAATCAGTTTTCGACCCTTTTACTGTGAGGATATAACTTCGTCGGCCCCGCTGGATAAACATTTGTTTAGTTTATATTGGAGATGAAAATTAGCATAAAAAGTCTTGCAATCGCTGGGTGGAGTAATTTTGGGATGTTAACAGAAGGGTTTCTTTAATTAAACTGGTCTCAAAGGAACGTGTGGATAATTTTTCGCTTCTTGCAATATTAAAGGTCATCGTGTAAAAATACCCGAGGGAATGGAATACATTAAAGTAAACGTCTTCTTTAATTGAATATGCTCGCGGGATTCCAGGTAATAATGGGAATATACCCAAGTATTAAAGGTTCCATTTTGAAAATAGCTTTACATAGACGTTATCTTAAAGATATTGTTATGGTACTCTTACCTATATTATTTCATTAAAAATTGTAATTTTTAAAACTTTATTATTTCATTGAAAAATAAGACATTAATAATAAATCTCAAGAAAATCTGAAAATGAACAAGACACAGAAAAAAGGCAATGGTGGTAACAGGGACTTAAGAGGAATATAAACGCTAGAAATATTTCGATTCTTCCCACCTACATAATGTTAAATCGAACACTTATTTATTAACACGAAGCAAATGAGCGCCAAAGTATTTTTTTTTAATTTTGTGCATAATTTTGTTAGATTTCAAAAAGTTAGAACACACAAAACATGAAAAATAATCCTATTTACAAAGGAGTATAGTTAAGTCATGAAAAAACATATTTTTAGTGGTTAACGCTTACATTTTTTGTTACGTAAATAACATTTTTTTGTAATTCCATTACATAAAGAAATGTATTAAAAGCTTCAAATTATCCGTAGCATCTTTTTTGAAATTTATAATTTTAACCGATTCGTAGTAAAAATTAATCAAAATAGTATCTAAAAATAGGATTTCACGTATAGCTTCATATTAATTCCAGGATCTCTCGTTTTACCGGGACAAGCGCCAACTCAGCCAATGTGAGCTCTTATTTTTAAGTATTTTTTTTTAAATCTCAAATTTATTTTTCCGTTTTATCCTTTCTTTATGGTTCCTTTTTATTTTTTTTATAAATACCACACAGGACTTGAAGATACCTATGTTGTAGAAGGGAGGAAACACAGGCAAATCGTTCCACACTCTTTCCTCCCCAGAACATCCCGTCCTTCCTTTCTTTTAAAATACCATCGATACAGTATTCCCAAAGACGACATAGGCCCTGGGGGAAATTATTTTCCTCTGGGCCTCTTGTGTGGAAATATTGAACAAAAAAACTTATTTGAGAATCTTCGATAAATTTTCTTATAAAATAAAAACAAAAAATATTTGGATGCATTTTGAAGGACTTTGTGCACAAAAAAACCCGCAGGATTATTAGGTTACCCATACTGATGAAAAGACAAAATAAAGATTTAATATTGGAGGATAACTCTTGCATATTCAAAAACAGCACATACACCATTGCATCATCATGGAGGGTATTTATTAAAATTATGTTCATTACGATGTCAAAATTTACGGTTTTGTGCTAAGCAATCTCTTTGTCGTTTGAATTTATATACGATACAATACAATAGGTTTCTGACGATCTTTTTCTACCAATCTATTTAAAATAAAAATGAATCGCCGAAATGTACCTATGTACGCGCATAGCTTCCGAAAGACTGCATCAAATTGGATATTCTTTTATGTGTTTGATTTGGTCAGGACAAGGTCTGTATAAAAAACTACTGGTGAGCTGTGGTATTATGAAATTTGTTTATAAAAATTGCAATAGGTGGCACGTGAGCTGTTGGAAAAATGAATGTAACGGGACTGAATGTATGGAATTCTGGAGGGGGGAGAGGGGAGAGGAACTTGGGTAGGGGGCTAGCGGTGGTAAGGAGGGGAACCAGGGAGGCAGAGAGGAACCTGGGAGGGGGGAGGGGAACTTGGAAGGGGGGTTTGCGGGACAAGGGAAGGGGGGGGGGGGAGTTTAATGTGGAGAGGGAAGGCGGAGGAGGCAGAGTGTGAGCGAGAGGGGAAGTGGATGAGGGAGAGGAAGGGGAAGTGGACGAGGAAGAGGATCGGGATGAATGGTAAAGGATACGTAAGAAAAAACAATTTCTTTATTAAATGGCATAGCAACGCATGCCGGCTAACAGCTAGTTTAATAAACAACGTTCATATCTAGTTCTACAAAATTAGTATTGGGTATTTTTGTAAGAATATAACATTCATTTTGCAGCGTGTATGCATTTCCCATAACATTTTCTTGAAAATACAAAATCAAAGTCTGCAATTAATTTCGCTTGCGTTCGAGTAAACTTAAGACTTGGCAAAATGTTAAAGTTTTCAGCGCTTTCAACCCGTACGTTAAGCGGCAAGAAAACTACATGCAAACAGAACTTTGTACATCTGTTCTCTTGTCAATATTCTAGATCAGAGAATATTTATATGTATACCATATTCTAGATAACAAAACATATGTATAACATGAATAATTACTTCGTACGTGTATAAATGAATTAGATCAGGAACAAATGCAAAACAGAAGAAAGCGTTTTAACAAAATTTCTAAAATATTATGCTTAGGTTGTTTGGACACGTGAAGCGGATATACGGAAAAAAATCTGTGAGGAGAGTAAATCACATGGATATGTAATATGGAGGAAGTCAGAATGACCTGAAACGATCAAGTCAATCAAATACTTGAGTCAGACTAGCCAAGAGTCGCAACACATGATATTTGGTCGATTTTAACTTATGACATATATTTTTCGAAATTCAGAGAATATCTAGTTTTTACCGCTTTTATTGTTTATAAAACCGACATGTGTCATGAGCAACGCTCACTTATTCAGGGTTTACTTAAAAATTCGCCGGTTTTTATAAACAATAAAAGTAGTACAAACGTATTCTATTAAGTTCGAATTAAAATGGTGCAACAAAATAAATTTGCTGTGTTTGAGGAAAACATACATTTTTTTAATGTGAAACTATTCCATAACATTATATAGCCAAAGCATTCCCAATTACTGAGGTAAGTTGTGGGGCTGAAGATTTCTGTGGTATCATTTCCACTATACTTTCCCTCTCTTTAAATTTGCAACTCATTTTCAACAGCTTGTGACCGAAGCATCCTACTGTTTTGTATTATTATAACAGTCCAACAATAATAATAGTACAACAACAATCATATAACAGTCAAGTGTGGCAGATTATTATTCGCTCCTCAAAAATTATAACATTTTAACAGTTCAAAACTACAGTTCATAACATTAAACTTTACGAAACTCTACAGTGAATTCATATGAAAGTGGGTGGCATATTTGTTTTTAAAAATTAATAGTGTGTCATTCTCAAAATCAATAATTACAAAGGCTAAAAGTGCAGTCCGAAGTTACCATTATTTCAGTGCTACCTACGAATACAGAGCGCTGCGTTACTGCTCTAGGCGAAAGACAATACTTACCTGTACTTACCTCTATACCCATCGACGCGCTTAACAATCCAGAAGCGGCTAACCTTTTTCAACATGCATTGCTTCAAGTGCCAACTGGCGATTAGCGATGGAATCACATGTCACTTCTGAAATAAACAGTTCCACTATGAATGCGGAGGAACAACAGAAACCACATTTCGCAAAGCAAATAATGAAAAAAGAAGAACGTGGCGCTGCCCAACCTGCAAGACCCCACCTCAATCAACCACTTCAACAAACTCCATAGAAGACGTGATGATCAAAATTTAAAAAAAAACTCATCTGAACTAGCCTCCCTTGAAACTCTCAACAGTCAAGTGAAGGAAGACATGTCAGAATTCAAAAAAATCGGTTGACTTCAACAATTCTAAATTGGACGAATTTACAAAGAAATTCCAAACCTTTGAACAATCGATGAGCAAAGTAGACAATCTGGAAAAAGAAGTTTCCTCTCTTCAATCTGCAATCAAATCAATGCAAGATGACACAAACAAAAGGGAACAATGGATGAGACTTTAGAATATCGAAATAAAAGGAATACCACAAGATAAAAACGAAAACATTCCAACATCGTATCAGAAATAGCAAACATAATTGGTATTCACAATTTCAAAACTAACGAAATCGAGTTCGCCACCAGGGTCTCGGCGAAAGACCCACTTTACTCTAAACTAATTAAACCAATAATCGTAAAATTCACCAGCCGCTCACGTAAAAATGAATTCATCTCGGAAATTCGTCGAAGAAAAGGAATAACCACGAAGGACCTAAATTACCCCGGTAATGAAAGAAAAATTTATGTAAACGACCATCTGACTAGCTTTAACAAAAACCTGCTTTTTCGTGCCAAGGGGTGTGCTCAGGAGAAGGGGTACAAATTCACGTGGCTGAAAAACAGCAGGATATTGGTGAGGAAAAACCCTACTTCGCCCCCCATATTAATTGCCAAGGAAGAGGACCTCAAGAAAATTTCCTAAGTCGATTTGCGTCCTCTTCGCGTCGTAAAATAAATTTTTTATCTACTCATGTATGTCCCCACACATTTTCCCCCTCTCATTATCCACTCCTATCACACTTACCCTCTCTCTCCCATTTTACCCTATCCCATAAACTTTCTAATTCATTTTTAAATCAGTCAACACTTTTCATGAACCAACGTGGAATACATGTTACCGCCAGTTGGCGATCTCTTACACGCCTGACAGTCAGAAACACTCGAGGAACAATAGCGGTCTCTCTCACTCTAATTATCTTTTCTTCCGTGGTAAGCAACTTACTTTATACTATTTAATTAATAACAGATAACTTTGTATAAACCACTTTTTTAATAAAAAATATCGACATGTTCCAATAACAATGTTATCTTCTTCAGGATATGTTAATTAATTTATTTATTAACATATCCTGAAGAAGAAAACATTGTTATTGAAACATGTCGATATTGTTTATTAAAAAAGTAGTTTTTACAAAGTGATCTGTTATTAATTAAATAATAAATAATGCCACAAAGTTATTTTGCAAGGATTGAAGATGTACTTTATACTAATTTAATGTTAACAAAAATTCTACTAATGTATGTACTGAATGATATTACTAACCGTTCTCACTTTAAATATGGATACCTACTTCTATCTGATTACATCCACATCAGAATAATAATATCATTAGCCGGACTTGAGGCGCACTTAACAAGACTTATACATTATCATTATTTTATTATGATTATATATTTTATTATGATGATAATTATACAGACTTATATCAACATCAGAATAATAATATCATTATACGGGCTTGAGATGCGTATTACAAGATTTATACATTATTATTATTTTAAACTATAATATGCACCCACACCAATAAAATATTGTGTTAGCTGTACTTTCTACGCTAGATTGCATGACTATTATAACCGAATTCACTTATCGCAGTTATCAATTATATGTGTAACTGACTGCTTACTCACTAATATTTACTTGAATACTCCCCCATGTCTTTAGCAATAAATTACCAGAATGTTAGAGGTCTTCGAACCAAAACAACGACGATCCTTCAAAATACCTTTTCAAACGATTACGATATAATCGCCCTTACAGAATCATGGCTCATCAAAGGCATCGGAGATGATGAACTTTTCGACCCTCGGTACTATGTATATCGTAGAGACCGCGACTACGCTTCCACCGGGCAGCGTCTTGGTGGTGGTGTAGTGTTAGATATTAAACAGGAGCTGATCAGCGTCGACCGACCTCAATGGACTTCTTGTGCTGAAGACATTTGGGTCACCATTTGCACGAATAGTGCACCACACAGTTTGGTCCATATATGCTGCGTGTACATCCCCGGAGGAACTCAACATCAATATTATTTAATCGAAATTTTTTTAAACATGTTCAGGTAATAACCCCACGGATTGGTTCGTTATCCTAGGGGATTTTAATCTTTCTGAAATTTCATGGACCCAAGCTACGCCATCTGCTCATTACGCAGCTATTAATCACTCTACCTACGTTAGTAACCATTTCATAGACTGAATGCATTTTCTGGATCTCTCTCTCAATACAATGGTGAGCTAAATTCAAGTGGCCATATCCTCAATCTGATCCTGTCAAATCTACTAATCTCCTTCAAATCTAATCACGACCCGGTAGTTCCCGAAGACGCACATCATAAAGTTGTGTCCATTAGTGTGCCATTTCAGGATACCCCTTCATTGAAAAATGCGAAAAGGAAAGTTTTTCTCTATAATCGTGGAGATTACGAATCAATTAACTTCGCACTAGAGCAAGCTGACTGGGCATCCATTAAAACAAATCCCAAGGTGTCCTCTAACAAATCCCAAGGTGTCCCAAAATGTATGTATCACGGAGAACTGAGAGCCGATAATGGAATAGGCGATGCAAATTTATTTTCAGAATTTTTCAGTTCGGTTTTCAGTAAACCCTCCAATCCACTTGTCAGTGTTCCAACTGACGCCGGAAACCATACATCCAATATAAGCAATATTGAGGTGACACGAGAAATTATCTTAAAACACCTTAAGACAATTGATACTAGCAAAGGTGCCGGTCCTGACGAAATACCTTCTATCCTTATCAAACGATGTGCACACAATCTAGCCTTACCCCTTTCTTTGATTTTTAATCGCTCTCAAACCCAATTCACTGTCCCTGTTATATGGACATCCGCGTTTGTGTCTCCCATCTTCAAGAATGGTAAAAAAAACTGATGTCCCAAACTACAGACCAATCTCCAAAATTTGCATATTTAATAAAATTTTTGAAAAAATAGTCTACGATTAACTATATGCTGCTCTTAAATCTAGCCTGAATATGAACTAACACGGTTTCATAAGTGGTAAATCAACAACCACAAATCTTTTAACTTTCACAAAGTACCTCCAGGATAATTTGGATAACAGAAAACAAGTGGACACTGTCTATACCGACTTTATTAAGGCGTTTGACAGGGTCGATCACGCGACTCTGTTAAATAAGCTTTGGAAATTGGTATTCAAGGCAATCTTTATCGTTGGCTCTCTTCTTATATCTCCAACCGTAGTCAAATAGTAGTGGTTGCAGGATTTAAATCCGATTCTGTTGCTGTCACATCGGGAGTTCCTCAAGGCAGCTTGTTGGGACCATTATTATTCAACAAAGCGCCACATTATAAGCGCGGCCTCCGAATTTGGCATCGAATCCAGAGGGCTGAGGTTGAAAATCCCGGGGGCGCAAGTAAACTTTATTTGATTAATTTGTGTTATTTCACAATTTATTAATGTACCAATATGTACCATATTTATAGAACGTTCCAGAGTCCTAGATATTTTCAGTATCGCTGTTAAACGAACGGCACTGTTTTTAAACGACTTCGAAAAGGAGGAGGTTATCAATTCGACGGTATTTTTTAAATTTTTTTTTTTTTGTTTGTTACCTCAGAACTTACGATTGGGAGAACCGATATTGATGGTTCTTTTTTTATTTAAAAGCTGGTGCTTTTCATGTGGTCCCATTTTAATTTAGTCCAGTTTCAACAATGGAATCTATGAGAAAACCATATATGTCTTAAATTTGAATAAGTATGTGCGCGACAAATGTACGAATAACTCAATATTACGCCAACTGATTTCGATGATTCTTTTTTTGAAGGAAAACTTCTTTACGCACGCTTGTCACTAAAAATAAAAAAATAAACAAAAATTTTAACAAAATAAAAAACGACTTACAAAATGCACTAAAATGTTAAAAAATAATTTCGCACGATTGTTATTTTTGGAGTCGGTGTCAGCCAAGGTAACTACATACATAGGTGAGATGTGGAGATCTTTACTGACACCGACTCCAAAAATAGCAATCGTACGAAATTATTTTTAACTTTTTAGTGCATTTTTTTAAGTCGTTTTAGGTTTTGTTAAATTTTTTGCTTATTTTTTGATTTTTAGTGACAAGCGTGCGTAAAGAAGTTTTCCTTAAAAAAAAGAATCATCGAAATCTTCGAAATCAGCGATACTGAAAATATCTAGGACTCTGGAACGTTCCATAAATATGGTACATATTGGTACATTAATAAATTGTGAAATAACACAAATTAATCAAATAAAGTTTACTTGCGCCCCCGGGATTTTGAACCTCAGCTCTCTGGATTCGATGCTAAATACGGAGACCTTGCTTATAATGTGGCGCCTTTTTGTGATAGTACACCTCGAGGGTGCTTAACTATGTAGGGCAAATAATAGAAGAATATGTATCAGATATTTAGATGACACTATACCCTAAAATAGATTCCGATTCTTAACGACGTAAGTAAAGAAGCCAGTATACAAATTGCGACGCGCGACACGTGTATTGGACGGACCTACTGTCGAATTTGCTCTATCAAAGAAAAATATAAATAGAAAAATAATGTGGGAATCTTAACGACGTAATTGAAGAAAGCGTGTAAACAAATATGCGCCCGCGGCACGGCGTGTTACAGTCGAATTCACCCTAGCAGGCCTGGAGATTTGACCTTTCCGCCGTGTTCATTTTAATTAATACCAAAGAACGTGTTTCTAATATTTAAGGCTCCGCAACCGGGCTCGAAAAGAAGGAGATGGAAAGATACGAAATTTTAGGAGCGCGCTTACATTTACAGCGACAAAATCGATGCGAAAATTGCGAAAATGTTTTATAAAACACGACTAGTTTAAAATAGAGCAAAAATCTCATGGAGAGCATCTTTAGTATAATTTAAAGAAACTTTGTGATTTTTTTCACAAATAATAATATTTATAAGATAATAGAAACAGACTTGTTTTTAATAATTTTAGGAGCATACTTTGCGATATTTTTCTATCGAGGGAAATTCATATAATTTGCGTTTCGGCGTGGGCATTATCTTAAAAAATAACATATATTTTTTAAGAGCTTAGAAACTTCAAATGTTTAAGGGAGATGTGTAAGAAATCGGTAGAAATTCGGGTTGCCGTGGTTTAAGATGTTTCTAAATGAATACCCCCTGAAGTTATTAATACAACGCCTAGAAAAATAAAAGCTGGTTCTCACCGCTAAGTTCAGTTGTACAACGTATTACAATTTTTTAAAAGCGTTGTACGTTAAACCAAATGATGGCAACGTACTGTTTTTATTAATCTAAAATATAAATAACTCGCATCCCTTGTGAGGCATGGAAATAATAATTCATTTATGAATTCACCTTAATAAATTCGAATGTGAGCCTCGGGCAAACCCCCGATAAACGTGGTTATGACCGCCTTAAATGTGAATGAAGCAAGGAGTGTGAGCAAATACATAGTTGTTTGGTGGTCCATCCGCTCCGCATACCCCTTAAAATAAACGGCGCGGTATTTATTAGCTAGATTTGTATATTATATTTCCTTTGTATTCCGTTCCTTCTTCTTGTATGGTTGTTATTTTGTGTGACACAGGTAGAATTTAGGTCTAGAATGTAGCGTCTCCTCAAGTATTACCGCAGCCAGGAGATCTTGTGGTGGAATTTACCTTAATTGACGATTAACTAGTCGCTTATCACGAGCGTTCAGGTTTCATATATCACCAACCACAGCGCATAGTATGAAGACATTCCCTTCGTATAAATAATCGTTTATAATGAAGGTACATGGAAGATCCATGAGGGAAACCAAGCTATGGAATATATTCCATGCAAAATGTCGAGAGATGTGCCTGACTTACTTTGACTATTGATCCTTGCATTATTTGGTGTAAAAAGTGTACATGAAATTATGGACTACGGTGGTATTTTTTGTCTTGAAAAATACAAACAAATAGTTATTTTCGTCGTCATTGGTCACGGTTACGGATTGACTATTGTTACAAAAATATTAGTTATGGTGTATTGGTTACGGATAAAAGAAACTACAATACCTCTAGTGAAAATTAACATGGAAATGTAGCAGGTCTACTCCTTAGCGTGTTAGAACGATAACATATTAAACGTAGTTAATATTATTATTAAGAAGACATGTTTTTGAAAGTCCGTATCCACATTAGACTATCTAGACTCTGGAAAGTATGGAGTCTATAGGATGTTTTGAGAATATACGAGTATGTGGTTTAAGGTTCTGTTTGGAGAGTGGTATGTAGAAGTGATAAACATGTTCAGAAGCTGTAAAGCCTTATCTGAGGAAAACTTAGTCTTCAGTAGCACTGGAGGGTTGCGAGAACTACTTGGAAGAGAATATCGATAAGGAAAACAAGGAACTAGGAGCATTAGTATTATCAAATACGTTTCCCATAAGCGCATTTCCAAATCATATTCAGCAAATAATTATACGAAAAATACATCAACCGACAACCGCTACTTAAAAATCTCATCTAATCAAAGCCTTGTCGAGAAATCATCATACCTGTTTTTTTTAATGTAATTATTTATTTATTCCCATTTCTTTAATATATAAGGTGAGTTATACAAAGGAGTATAAGTATAAATGCGTAGTAAATAACACAATAAACTTAGTATAATAGAAGATATAAGTACGTACAATACAAGCATGTAATTTCAATATTGTAAAAAGCCGTACAAAGGCATTGAATAAGTTTATTTATAATATCAAGAGTGCATAGTAAGTAGGTACTATGATAGTAGTAACATATTGTGTAGAAAGTTTTTATTGATTTATTAAAAATAAACATGAATAGTTTGTTAAAGAGCATGTTCGCAATTAGCATACCCTTATTACGCCCGATTGGGTGGGTTTTACCGATCATTAATAAGTTAATACAACGATAAAAATGATTTTATATCTTCAAAATAAGCTGTTAAGACATTGTTATTCTTTAAACTAATCAACCAACGCCAAACGCCCAGACTGTCAGCTGTCAAAATAGTTAATCACATCTTTTTAAAAATAAAAATTTATTCATGCTCAAAAAACACAAAATCTTTTAACTGAAAATTGCGTGGACCATCACAATACGTCAAAAACTGACAGAATTAAATCGTTCAAACAATTAAACATGATTTAAAAAATATGTTTGATTTGGAAATAAGAAAGACCTACAGCTAAAGCAAAATTTGTAAATTTTATTAAAATTCTTAAAAAAGAAAGTAGGAGGAGGAAACGAAAATAGAAATTTGACTTACATTATAATACAATAACATTACAGTATAATATATATTTTTTTATTATTATTTAATCGCCCATAGAGTTTTACATAGAATGCAGTACATTTTTTTTCAGTTACAGTAAAAATAATGAGTTTACAAAATACAGGTATCATAATATATACGTTAAAAACAGAATACATGTTACATAAAATATAAACGTTCAAAAAATACAGATAACATAAAATATAAGAAACATAATATAGTCCATAAAATATAGGATTTGACATAAAGTAGGTACCTCGTGTTTAAAATTGTTGTTCACATTAGTTTATGGGATAGGTAGAAATACATAATTGGCATACGTGGCGTTTAAAGGTTGCTAAGTTTTTTTTTTTTTTACATTAACTCCACACAGGAGGCTCTGAGGAAAATAATTTCCCTCAGGGCCTATGTCATCTTTGAGGATGCTGTGTGGAGGGTCTTTTTGAGGAAAGGAAGGAGTGAACATGGGTCTTGAAGAGACCCATGTTGTAGGTGGGAGGAAACACAGAGGGCGGTAAATCGTTCCATAGCCGAGCTATTGAACACAAGAATGTGACAAATGTCAACCGTGTACGTATGTTGGGCACACGTTTGGCGTGTTTCCAGATTATGAATTATGTGCCGAAGAGATCAATTCCTCACCTTCTATTGAAATACCGGTAGAACAAGGATAGCATTTCCATCCGACGCCTGTGCTCTAAAGATTGTAATCCGTCTGTTAAGATAGGAGAATCTATCAAACGGACCGCGCGTTTCTATCCTACTTGTGGAATGCTTCTGAAAACAATTCCCTCAACAATATATTTTTTTATTAATTTAGGGGTGGTTTACCAACCCCTGATTCTGTATCTCTCCTGTTCTGCCGAATTGGGTGGGTTTGCTACCCATTCAGACTACATAATACAGGCTACATACTACATACAGGCTACAGCTACCGACAACATCCCCGTTCCTCGTCAAATTAGAAAGGTTTCAACTTCTTCTCACTGAAACTTAACGGACGTTTAAACGCTTAATGTGTTCCGAACCGGAGATACTTATTTGTGAAGAATATACTCGTTTATTGGAGATAATTACCACGAAACTCTGAAAGAATATTGTCACTACAATATTTGGACCTGTAAATATGGTGAATGGGAAAGAAAAAACATTATCTTGGCGATTTTTTCCTGTTCATTCGATAAAAACAAGCAATACAATTACGCTTTTGATATACATAATGGTTACGAACAAAAATAAATATTAAATAGAAAACTTTCATGTATGTAGGCGTCATAAACAAAACACATATTCGTCGTCTGGAATATTTCAATCATAGGACACTCTAGATTTTATTTGTTTATCTTAATTGCATTATTGCTTTAATTGGAATGCTTAGACTAGAGATAATCACATTCCTGATTTTCTGCACTAAAGCCTCTTTAATGAAAACTTCATCTGCAAAATTATTCACTGTCTCCGTGGCATTATTGCACCATTTATGCATTTAAAATAATAAATAGTATATTTGCAGCACGTTCCAGAGTGTAAGATAATCTCAGTGTCGCCCTCGTGTAAGACCACCATTTAGAATTGAAACGTTACTTGAAATGGCTTTAGCCTTATTTGTTTCAGATCTGAATAGCCCGGTACTTCCCCACCTTTCTCTTCCCGATATCTTTCCCATCCTCCCTATCTTCAGCCTTACAACATACCCTATTTGGGGCCATTATCTCACAAGCTCCAGGCGGTTAGGAGCAGTTAAAACTCTTTTGCAGTATTACACTTTAAAAATCTGTTTCATTTGCCCTTAATTCAATTAAATTAAAAATGCATTAAAATAAAATAATTAAATTATTAATTAATTATTATTAAAATAAGTGTCCTGACTCTCATAAAAACCTAAGAGATGATGGATGTCAAGATGTGAATACAGAGAGGAGTAACGAATAAATTATCAAATCATTTAACAGTATGGTAAAAAGATCCTGCCACTCTTACGCGAATATTTTTTTGTAAGAAAATCATAGCACTATAATTTCTCCTTTTCAATGATCAAAATTATCAATACACTTTTTGGCCTAATTTTTTTTTATCAAATGAATACAAATCACTTAGTATATGTTCACAGCCTGCCTAAAACGAGATTTAGTTGTTACTAGGTGCAGATGATACTAGTTAAATAACAGAAATAGTAATACATTCAAAATAAAATATAAATCATAATACAATACCTACAGAGAAAAAGATAAAAGAAATAATAAAGCAATTACATTATTTTTAGTTAATTCCATGCTATATTTGCCATAATATCATATTAGCATCATTACAACACAATATTAATATGAATAACATTCCATCAACCAATTCAATACTTTTTTAATGCCAATTAAGTATTTGTTTTCCTAAACCATGTAATTGAATTTGAATATCCCCTTATATTATTATTCCTCACCGATATCACCCTAAGATTCTCTACCAGTTAGAGTAGTATCTTATATAACGAGATACGCAGATCGGGAGGGAGGCTGTATAGAAGGTTCCAATGAAGGTACCTACGAAGGTTCTATTTGAGGTTGGTTACAGGAAGACCGAGGGTGAGCTCCCAATCTCCGGTAGGCGATAGTATCTATAGATTCTGGGTTCGTATCTCAGTTACACATCCGTCTGAACATCTCAAGAGAGGGTAGGATTACCATATGCCGAAATGATATTTTGTTGAATTGTCGACTAATAAATCCATTATGTTATTTTGGTTTTTTCTCTTCAGAAATTAACTTAATAATTCCTTTTTTTCAGCGAATCGTTCGTAAATATAAAACTATTGACGTACTTCTTTATGTTATCGTGATTTATTTTTGTTTTATTATACCGTGATGCGCTACCTCCTTTAATAACGTTTCGGACAAAATTGTAGTTTTATTTTTATTTTTTTTTACTTTAGTTCCACGCAAAAAAAAGAAGAAAAACCCTCAGGGCCTATTTCATCTTTGGGAATGCTGTATGGAGGATATTTTTATGGAAAGGAAGGAGAGGAGAAGACCTCGGAAGGAATTAGCTATGAGGGGGTAAAAATCTGGGGTACAATGTGTCCAAGAATGATGGACGTATGAATCCATCCCTCCCACTGCGGTGCAAGGTGATGCGTCGAAGTCCAGGTGGAGAGGTCATAAGGTCTCCCTCAACCAGTCTCTCATGATACTGCGTGCCACGCATTAGGTGGAAAAACACATCTGTCACCAAGACCTCGGCAAATCTCACCCCATGAATCCGGGCACCCCTGCTTAGTCACCAAACGTAGTAAACCACTTGGGGTGATCTATGGCAGAGGTGTTGGTTATGTAATAATCATACCGGAGAGGCGGTACACATACACGCCTCCCAAATGGTAAATGTGTGTCTAACATCAGAGCAAATGTGTAATTACAACCCTGAATGATGGACGGTACACATACACGCCTCCCAAATGGTAAATGTGTGTCTAAAATCAGAGCAAATGTGTAATTACAACCCTGAATGATGGACATTGTAATGTTCTCCGTGTCTAGGGAAGGAGATAGTCCAACATGGCATAAAAACTCAAAAATAAATCACGATAATACTTCTGGCCTTGAAAATATCAATTCATATATATTTCTTTGTTGTTCACAAAACTTTCATATACCCGGAGACTGTTAAAAGTATAATTTTTTTATGTTTTACATAATTGCGTATTAACAAAAATGTGTTTTTAACATAAAACGAAATATCAAAATTTTAATGTAGGTACTTTAAAATTTAATAAAATATTAGTTAGTTACGGTAAGTATGAAATGAGTATTGTAGCAAAAGGCTTATAATCTTATTATCAGTTAAGTATAAGTAGAAGTATTTTATTTAAAATATTCAGAATTTTGTAAAGATTGAACATACCCATGTGACCTAAAAACGTAATCCCATAAACACGCATTCACTGTAAAACAGCGACTGGTTTTTGTGAAGTTAGTAAAAAATTAAATATTTTCCAATCTGACTCTGGGTATTTTTCTCTTCCCCAAAATGAAGGCATTAATATCAAATAATAATGCTCTTTGATCTGTCTGCGATGGTAAGGAAATGTGATCTCTTAAGTCATTAATCACACTCCATCGGGCTGGAAAGGTGAACCAACTTCTTTTGTGCTTACATTTGATATGACAAGGATTTGACTTTTATGAATATGAAGAATTAAGAAAACACACAAGGGAAAAAGTCACAGACCCAAAAAAGAAAGAGATTTTATAAAATTATGTAAATCATTTTAGCTACTTTATTATTTTAACATTTACTTCTTCTTCTTCTTCTTGTGCCCTGTCCGTTCAACGGACGTTGGATATCATGTTGGCTATGCGGACTTTGCTTAATGCAGCCAGGAACATTTCTACGGTAGACTGGCCAAACCACTGTCTCAGGTTTTTCAGCCATAGGGTTCGCCTTCTTCCAGGGTCCCGTGTTCCGGAAATCTTTCCCTACATTATGAGATGCAAGATCTCATACTTCTCTGGATGTCTCATCACATGTTCAAGATATTGAAGTTTTCGAATTCATTCGAACCATAACATCTTCATTCGTAACCCTGTCCATCCAGCTTATTTTAAGTATTCTTCTGTAGATCCACATCTCAAATGCCTCAAGTCGCCTAATTGGTTCTTCAGTAAGCGTCCATGCTTCCATTCAATAATATCGAAAACACGTAGCATCTGACCATTCGCATTCGTAATCCAAGGTTGAGATCATGACTGCAGAACATCTTTTTCTTTTTTCAGAAGGATCCCATCTATCATTTACATTGCAGCCCAAGTATACAATACTCCTTGTGTACCTTCTTTAGTTTTGTTCCAGCAATATAAAGATTTTCATCCAATGCGTTATTTTTGCTAATGCTTATTAACATTTACTAATCTTCGTATTTATAAACAGAAATTGTGGAATGTGAGCGATTTTTTATTTTCGATTAATTAATCGGATGTGTATAATAGGTTAAGATAAAATGTGGCAATTAAAAAAAACCTATGTTTCCAGAAATTTTTTAATTCATGCGTTGTTCATGGATGACAAAGATTTTTCTCTGAGAATATGTGCGAATGAACTAAATAAACGATATGACGGGCGGCGTTATCGTATTCAAAAGTTGCATCGAATACTTACTCAAGGCCGACTGAAGTGACAAGCCTGAGCGCCTGACTGATTTTGAGTTGCCAAGTGATTAAGCGATAATAGAGCAATGTGATAGAGCTGATGTTTATGATTTTTTACCGCAAGCATATTATTAGATTAGACTATTTTAAACAGTAAAGTTTACTTAGCGACTGCACTGATTTCTTAATTTGGCTGATGCCCTGTTGGTTTTTCTTTTCATGTAAATATAATAAATCATTTTAGAAGAAGATAACAATAATAAAATCTAAATTAAAAAATGAAAGATAACAAGACACAGAAACATAGAAAAGGATAATGGTCACAGCGGTTTGCTTCTGTTTTGAGTCCCAATTAATAATCTTTTTCTATTTTTCTGTGTTTTGTTCTCTATCATATTTTCGTTTAGATTGTTAATGTTGTCGTTTTCTTTAATATGATATATTTCATTGATGGGAATAACCTTCAAAAGTTGGTAATAATATAGTTGTTAATAACCTTGATTGAAATCTGGGGAAATGCGAATGAAACATGCATCAATGAATTACAGGTAATTAAAAATAAGCTAATCAAAAAACTATTTCACTACGAATCCAAAACATCCACAAAAAATATATATATTTGGAAACCAAACTGCTAACATTAAGAAATTATACGAGTACAATATGTGTCTCCTTACATACAAAATAAATGACAAACTCATACATAAAAACACAGAATTCATTAAAACGTCCCAAATACACAAACATTTTTACACGACAACACGATAACATACGTTTAAACTCCGGAAGTTGCCGCAAAGAATCTTCTATCTATATAAAATATAAAGAAGAGTATCTGTGGCGGGCGGCTTGGCTTTGTTTTTTAAACAAACCTGCAGTTTTATACCGAGATTGATGAAGTTTTGCACTCGCAAAAACTTGACCTTCTACGTTAGATTTTGAAAAACCAACCCTTCCCTTTCTCACTCCTAGTTTAAACACCATTCATACTAACTACGGTAAGCAATCAATTAGTTACGAGGGGGGCAATTTATAAAGTTGCCTTCCAGAAGATATCAAAAACGAAAAAAGTGTGTGCAAATTCAAAAAAAAAAAAATTTATCATGTTTATTCACAAAAACAATGTAGTGAAAGTGAATAATATCGTATTGTAATATAATGTAATGTAAATGTAAGTACGGTAATCTAATGTAATTTAAGGTTATGAAATGAAAAAAACTATGTAATGTAAGAACTATGTAATATAATGTAAAAGTACATAATTCAATATTCTAGTTAAGTAAGTGAAAATGTTATTTTCTTTTTTTCTGGAATAAAAACGTATAAAAAAAAGTTATGAAAAGAGAGTGGTTCTTATATAAAATTAAATATATCTAATGACTTTAAAAATTCGCAAACCTTGACTTGGGTAACTGTTTGGAATTTTCTGCTCTATAGAATTATTTCAAATGTTACCGGAGCGTGAACGGTTAACTTTTAATTATAAAGATAAAATAATTTAATTCATTTTAATTATGACCATAATAGAAAACAAGAAAGAAAGAGTTTTAAGTGGACGTGTAAATAGGTGACCAATAATTATTATTTGCACTAATAATTATTATTTTATTTTTATTTTTGGATGAGTGAAACATCAAATCGTAATATTTAATCTTGTCGAGGCTCTTCCTAGATGCGACCACATATTTTTTCTGATTTGTCTGCTGCAAAATTTATTTTGAGACTCGCTTATATTGTCTTCAATGTTATTAATTAAATATTTTTGTTGGCAGGTTTCTGATTCAGACGACCGTCGAGTGACCTTGATTGGAGTTAGCAGGGAACTGGCCGGAGAGTACCAGTGTGAAGTATCCGCAGATGCTCCACTCTTTCATACAGACATCAAGGCAGCAGAAATGATTGTCGTTGGTAAGTAACTAAATATGCATATTTATGAAACAATCCACTATAACTTTCCATTTTTAAACTCAACAGTTATTTTTAAACTTTAGTAGATAATCGTACATATCTCTTTCCAAGTAATTAAGATAAGGATTTTATTCAAGCACATCTTAACTACTTAAGTATAATATGAAATATATATATATATATATATGTAAATGAATTATAAGAACTTTAAATAAAATATGGATTTAAAAAAAACATTTAACTAAATTTCTATAACATCCGCCAAAAAGTAAACGAGGAAACAAAACAAGTCAGAAAATTGGTAATGTTATTGTATTTCTATGACGGATTATAAAAAAAAACATAACAACTTTTTATGTAATAAAAATGTTTCATCCGCTCAAACTGCACTAAATATACATATACATTACCTAAATATATATTTTTATTAATTATGTGGCAACATTCAGTTAAGTTTTGATATGTGCTGGTGTTCGAAATATTCAATTAAGATGAAGCCATACTAAATAATGCAAAATCATACAAAATCTTATGTTTTTGTTTTGAAAATTTGACCGCTTAGAAGTATATAGATGCTTCAATTAAATACTGCGTGTAGAACATACCTTGGCCCTTAAAAATATCGGTCATTTTTTTAATAAACCTTTTAATAAGCTTAGAAAAAAATAAAGTATTAGGTCTATAAAAAACGTTTTTAAGTGCAAACTCTCCTACTTATAAACACTTTTTCGGATATGATATTATTGCGTAATGTGGAAAATTCAGTTTCTTATATAATAATCGCAAAAAAATGGAAATTTACGCCCGAACCTCACAAAATAAAATATAATATGCATTTTCGCGTTGGTATTTTTGACATCACGGCGACAATACGGCAGTCGACGAATTTGTTATTTCAAAGTGAACCTTATACGGTCCACCGAAGAACGACTGGCGGCCGCCCCATTCTTCCGTCATTACTCCTTCGGACGGAGCGGAGAAACAACGTGTTAGGGTCCGCGCTGCTTGTTTACAATAAACAATGCATAAAAAAGGAATTAATGTTTTTTACAGGCCTTTACGAAATCAACATGTAAAAAAAAATTGTCAAATATTGTTATGATGCAGTACAAATCCGTATTACTTTAAATATAATTATTAACATCTTTATTATTTGTACTGCATCCTAACAACCCTACCCGTCGAAATCGTAATTAGGTAGGAACTTGTTATTAATTATTAGTGTGCCAGCTTTGATTTGATCGACGGCCTGGGGCGACATCTAGACAGTTCCGGCGATATACGTCACTTCTTGCGTGGGTAGATTCGGGAGAGTTGGGCCCCGTGTCTAACCACGCGACAGTCAAGAGTTTTGTGAGAAACTTAGTATTTGAACGGGAAAATAATTCCTTTTAACTTTAAATAAGGTCGGGCGGTGAAAGTATTAATGGGTACGCATTGTGTGTTCGGAAGGATTGAATCCCTGTATTGGGATTAGTCGAGTTTCCTGCAACGTAAAATGGCGGCAGGCGTGCTAGAAACCCGGGATATATTTCAATCGAGATGTACGTGCGATCACACTTGGGACAGAGCCCTGTTTTGACGGATGACCGGTGTACCGTTAGCCCGTGATGTAATTTGCCGTTCTTTGCGAGGGAGAAGTAAATTTACGCCGACCTTGACTCTCGTCTGGACTGAGGGCGGTCTCCCTCCTTCATAACAATTTGGCTACCAACTAAAAAATGGCTATATGTGTGTCGCGCTTCAAGTGTTGTGTGTTTTATCTTTAAATTCATCTGTTCACACTGAAGTTTATGAACATTTATTAATGGCATAACCTGTATGCATTATATTTCAAAGTAAAGATGCCACAGGTATGTGTTATTTTAATAATCCTTGAAGATTATAAATTATTTTGTACCTGTACTTTTGCTTGCTTAAGTCTTGAATTAAAACAAATATTAATACCGGATATTAATTATGGTGAACAATAATATGTCTAGTCTATTACAAAGTTATCGACATTAACTCCATCTGTGGCCTTTACGAAAATTCAGGTCCGCCTAGCTTTGGTTTGCGTCTCCGCTACATTACGGCGGATATTTGATTAATAAAGGTTGGAAATAAAATCAACTACTCTTGTGAAATAAATGGGCCACATACATATTAATTTAAATGGTATTTTGTAAAAAAAAAAATATAGGGGCTACTTACATATTCATTTAATTGGAATTAAAAAAATATATTTTCATGTAAATGGGGAACATACATATGCAAATAAAATTTCTTTTTTTTTAAATTTTTAAATGAAAGCGGGAATAACAAATGAAATATTTTATGTTTTAATTTTAAGTACAGGGTTATATTTTTTTAGTTTTTATGATTGACTTAGTACATTTTAGGTAAGTTCAGACGGATTTCGGTAATTACGGTCTTCTTCCTTTTCTTTTTTTGTCAAGTTCAATTATCAGAATTCATCATGTCTACTCCGATCCCTAATGTGAACAATGCTTCCAAAGAGGAGTTAATTAAGGAACTAACATTGCGGTCCGTGGATCCAGCAACTACATTCGAGGCTTTACGCAAACAAGCGCGCGCTTTTAATAAAACACTAAAACAATCTTGCGTCCAGTCTGAGGGAGAGAATTCAGTTTGTGATTCCGAGGATGATACATCGGGAAGTAATTCGGATGACGAATTAAATAATGAAACAAAAGGGAAAGTCACCTTAATAAAAAAAACCAAGATAATTTATAAAAAATCTTCGGCGCACGGGCTAGGTAATTGGGATTACAAGTACGACGGTAAGACCTGTGTTCGGGAATTCCTGTTTTTAGTGGATGAACGTTGCAGATCACGCGGTATTTCGCACAATGAATTAATGAAGTCTTTTACGGAAATTTTAGATGGAGTTGCCTTACTGTGGTATAGGTCAATTTATCATCCGGATTTGAAGTGGGAAGACTTTTCCAACTTATTGATTAAACAATTTGAGGGTGAGGGAAAACAACTCGATTTAAAAGCGGAATTGTTTAATTTAAGGCAGCCCAAGGGTATGTCTGTATTTGAATTTTCATTAAGAATGAAGGCACTCAATAATAAACTTGATGCCAAACTGCCCGAACCAGAGCTGTTGCAGTTGGCAATGAAAGCTTTGCTTCCAACTTATGCAAACCTACTGGCAGCTAGGGATTTTGTCTCTTTTGAGGATCTTACAAGGGCAGCTGCTAGGCTAGAATCACTGTCTGAAGTATCTACGTCTTCTTCTTCTAATTTCAAAGACGTTGAATTTCCGGAAAAATCTACTAACTATAGGAAGTTTTCTTCTTCCGATAATAAATATAGTTTCAATATGCAACACAAAAATTCGTACTCTCATCAAAAACAACAACATCCTCCGAATACTTATAATAAGGTCGTTTATACACGCAATCAGCCATCTCCTCCAAATAATAGGATTATTTGTGATTTTTGTAATAAGAGTGGACATAAAGTAACGGAATGCTGGAAAAAAGCCTCCGGTACAAAAAATGCTAAAGTTGGCACCGTACATAGTGGTACCAAGCCTAATAATAAAAAAAAACTAGCTTGGAGTCGCTCTGGACGCGCCCCTCCCTGTGCGCAAAGGGAGCGGGAGTGGCAGAGTTGGCTCCGACTGGTTAGACAGTTTCTGTCAACACCGTCTTCTGGGGTGGTGGGCCCGCTACCACAGAAGCCGGATGTCGCGGGTGACAATCGTCCATTTGTTAATGTATATATTATTAATAATACTTTTTCTGCTCTCTTAGATAGTGGAGCAACAGTCTCTTGTTTAGGAGGAGATAGTTTTAAGCAATTTTTAGATTTAGGCATAGAATTAACGAAAGTAGACTTTAACGTTACAACAGCTGACGGCTCGAGTCAGTCTGTTCTGGGTACTCTAACTTTGCCGGTGACGTATAATACAATCACAAGGGAGGTTGTCTTTTACGTCATTCCATCATTATCACCTAATTTTATTTTGGGGGTCAACTTTTGGAAGCAGTTTCGAATCGCACCGGAACTGTTTCCAGATGTGCACGAACATGACCATTCGGGTCAAATTAATGAATTACGAGCAATTCGCCCTGCTTCTTCATTATCGGTTTCCGAAAGCAGAGCTCTTTCGAAAATAATTAGTAAATTTGACTCTATTTCCTATGAAAAAAAAGGTTTGGGTTTAACACATTTAGTGAAGCATAAAATCATTACAACTGGTCCTCCGATTAAGCAGCGCTACTATCCTCTGTCTCCGGCTAGACAACGTCAACTCGACGCGGAAGTGGACGAGATGCTCAGGTTAGGAGTAATCCGCCCCTCACGATCGCCTTGGTCTAGTCCCGTGATTATAGTACAAAAGAAGGATGGTACGGGGAGATTTTGCC
Organism: Limnephilus lunatus; assembly: GCA_917563855.2. Taxonomy (NCBI): domain Eukaryota; kingdom Metazoa; phylum Arthropoda; class Insecta; order Trichoptera; family Limnephilidae; genus Limnephilus; species Limnephilus lunatus. Next base: position 83,551,354 of record OU830594.1, read on the forward strand.
TCGACTCCAGAAAATTAAACAACGTAACGATCAGAGACAGTTACCCATTACCTCATATCCCACGTATCTTAGACAATCTGGGAGGCGCAAGATACGTATCTTCAATAGATTTGAGTAAGGCGTTTTGGCAGGTAGCGCTGGATAAAGACTCCTGCGAGAAAACAGCATTCGTCGTTCCGGGCCGTGGACTCTTCGAATTTACTCGTATGCCGTTTGGGTTAAAAAATGCACCCAGTGAACTCCAAAGACTGGCTGACGCTCTATTTGGACCAGAATTTGATGATAACGCCTTCTGTTATCTAGACGATTTAATTTTAATATCGGAGGATTTTGATTCTCACATTAAACTACTCAACAAAGTTTTTGAAAGACTGAGAGATGCGGGCCTCACCATAAATCAAAAAAAATCTGAGTTCTGTAGATCAGAGCTTAAGTACTTGGGATACATAGTAGATTCACAGGGACTTCGCACAGACCCGGTGAAAATTGAAAGCATTAAGGATTTTCCAATTCCAAAAAACGCGAAAGGAATCCGAGCTTTTATTGGCCTTTCAGGGTATTTTAGACGTTTTATCAAAGGCTTCTCGAGTATAGCCGCTCCATTGACAAAGCTTACTGGTTCAAAGAACGGTGTCAGTAACTTCAAGTGGACACCGGAAGCAGAAAAAGCTTTTAATGATTTAAAACAAGCTCTTATAAGTGCTCCAGTTTTGTGCTGCCCGGATTTCACCAGACCTTTCTCTATCCACTGCGACGCCAGCTCGGTAGGGGTCGGTGGGGTTTTGATTCAAACCGTAGACGGTGCGGAACACCCAATTGCATATTACTCGCGTTGCCTCAATAACCACGAACGTAACTATGGTGTCACTGAAAGAGAACTCCTGGCGGTATTGGATTCCGTTACTCATTTTAGGCCTTACATAGAAGGGGCACACTTCACGGTAGTAACAGACCATTCTAGTCTAAAATGGCTGGGGTCCCTATCGAATCCAAGTGGTCGCCTAGCGCGTTGGAGTACTCGTCTGTCTCAATTTTCTTTCGACATCGTTCATCGTAAAGGTACGCAACATACAGTACCAGATGTCCTTTCTCGTAGGGATCTTGCATTAATATCAGGAATAGACTGTCGTTCTACGTCGGATAAATGGTTCCTAAATGTATGGCAGGGGTGCCAAATTTCTCCACAAAGATTTTTGAATTTTCAAATCAAAGACAATGAGTTGTATCGTCACACGAAAACCCGGTTGGACTTATGTGAGGACACCGCATGGAAAAGGGTCATTCCTCAAGAGGATAGGAAAAATGTTATTTCAGACTCCCATGACTCCGCTCGCGCCTGTCACCCAGGAGTTTTCAAAACCTATAAAAAGCTACAACTTAGGTATTATTGGCCTAACATGTACAAAGACGTCAAAAATTTTATTAGTCAATGTATTGTTTGTAAGGCGCATAAGATCAGTACGGCACCACCAAATGGTATTTCTAAAAACCCTAAGAAAGTAAACAGGCCCATGCAAATGCTATCCTTAGACTTAGTGGGTCCGTTGCCTCGTAGCTACTCCGGGCATACAGTTATTTTATCTTGTGTAGATGTTTTTTCAAAGTTCACATGGTTATTCCCGCTGCGCAAAGGCACCGCGGGTAGCATAGTAAAAAACTTGGAGGAAAACATTTTCCTGGTACATGGTGTACCGAGGACCATTGTTTGTGATAATGGTCCTCAATTTATTTCGAAAGAGTTCAAAGAACTCCTTAAAAGTTACAATATTCCTTTGCCGTTTTACAACTCTCTTTACACCCCACAAAATAATGTGGTTGAGAGGTACAATCAGACATTAGGTACTGCTTTATCAATTCTAGTCGAATCAGACCATCGTAACTGGTCAAAATTTTTGCCACAGGTTCAGTCCGCAATGAATAACACCGTCAATTGCGCGACGAATTTTACTCCGTATTTTCTAATGCACGGCCGTGAGCAAATACTTGATGGGGATTTGCACCGTAATCCTATACATGAGGGGGATAGCAACGCTCAAAGAGAAGCTTCGCCTACCACATATGCTCAAAAGCTGCAAGGTTTGGCAGACGTCTATGAGCAAGTTTCTGATGCTCTACTCAAAGCGTACAAAAAGGGCGCTAACCACTATAATTTGCGTAGGAAAAACGTCGCTTATCACGTAGGAGACATAGTGTGGAGACGAAACTTCGTACAATCCAATGCGTTGAATTATTTCTCCCAAAAATTATCCCCCCGCTTCGTGCAAAATGTCGTGGTAGGAAAAAAATCGGACTTGGTATATACCTTGGCAGATCTTAAAGGTAAGATATCAGGGGATTTTCATATCAAAGATATCGTCAAATCCGACAATGTTCCAGTGTAAATTATTTTCGCTCATCAATTTCTCAGAAGGACTGGCCATCTTTCTTGAGGACTGATATTTTCACTTATATATAACTTTGGTTATTTACTTAAAATTTTTACGCTCGGGAACTTCACCGGCCTGATCAACCGGGTTGAAGAATTCCTAGCGTTCTGACAGGCTCTTCTCCTGTCCTAGGTTCGTTTCGGGGAAATTCTTGTTAACTACTCCGCGTGGGCGTATTTATAAATCTAATATTTTTATTTCATAAGTTACTCCTTTGAAACATAACCATCAACTCCGGTAATAGTACTCGAATTGAATGGATTAGAAATATACCTTATTAGCATTAGTTTTAGTTATAAACAGATTATGCGTATAATAGACTTCAGGTGAACAGATGAATAGTCAGTTAAATGCTCTTCTGAATCGTGTATGTTGTTTTACAAGAGCATAACAGCATTTCTCTCTAAATAAGTGCCTTAGGTTAATTTGTCGTATTATGTAGTATTTGTTTGTATACATTTTGAAATGCAAGAAGTTACAACCCGACTGTCTCCTTCGTTTCAAGATGGGCAAAATAAGGAAGCCTTGTTTTCCACTATATGTGTACAAACGCTGATTGTTCTTGTTTCATCATTAATATTGATATGCATATAGTGACATGGCTTTACAAAAGATGTCTCGACAGGTCCAAGATTCAAATAAAAGCCCGCATCAAACGGTGCACATACATATTAAATTTAGTAATTAAATTAGACTTTCCAATAATAAAATATAAATAAAAATTCGCTTTCCTGCTAATGAAACAAGATACATATCTTCCTTATTTTTTCTTTTTTCTCTAGGACAAGCTTATAATGTGGAACGACGTGCCAACTCCGTTCCTTCCACATTTTAAGTCACTTCAGTCATTTTTTTTTTTTTTGTATCTAATTTTATTAAAGAGTCCAGAGCATATGTAGATGTTGCGAAACCTTTCCTTGTGTTCTGAGTTTTTTTTTTCTTTTCAAAATATTGTTAATTTGTATTTGTTGCTTACTTATTGACCTCTTGATAGTCATTTTTGTGAACACACTAGTTGTTCTTGCATAAATAATATTTAAAAATTGCAAAAAATTTTCATTGTATTTAGTTATAAGTAAGTTTGGTTATGGTTGGATTGACCCTTAGAATAATCAAATTTCATTATTTATTTTGTTACTCTTCTTTATAGTTTATTTATATAATTAATTAATTTATAACATGGAAAGTTTCATTAAAATAATGCGTCAAACCTATTAACGGTTCTTATACTGATGATAGTGGCATATCACTTGACCCGATTGCACCTTCTATATTGATGGATGTATACATTATTACATTGGCACCATTCTTATGCGATGGTTGTTGACAATTTAACACTCTGTATTAACTACGCCATTTCTCTGGTATGCACCCCCATGCGACCTAGTTAGATAGGATAGTTAGGTAATCAACGAAGTGTTTTTCTTATCTCCTATGGAGAAGTAGAGGCAGTGTTATGTGAGGATTGGTTTTCCATCCTAAAAAGTGATGCCTATGTGGCTTCTTTAAAAACCTATTTAAGGAAAGTGTTGCCTTAAGGCATTTAAGTGTCGTTGTTGGTTCAAAAGGTGTTAGATTTTAATTATTTCTTATGTTTACTGTTAAGTCCTTATTTTTTTAAGTTGTATTATTGTATTGCAGTTGTAACGCTAACGGCAGTTCGTGGCTTAGTTCGGTTTTCAACACTCATTGTACTTCATACGGCGAGTGCTTGAGGACTCCGTTCGCGTTACACTGCTTCTTTCTATGCTTCCCAGCATCATTATTCGTAAGCCTATTATAAAAAGAATGGTTGTTTCGTAAACCTGGCCATCCGGCCTTAAGCTTGATGGAGTGCGACTGGAGTTGCGAAACACCCATTCGAAATAAGTTGTTGACAAATCTAATATACTTTTTTTTCTTTCTTGTCATTTACTTTTCCAAATTTTACTGCTCACTGCTTGCTTGTATTTTATAATTTTGTTTTACTGTTTTAGAAATCCCGTGGACCGATCTAGACAGCATAGGATCAGGTTGTTTTGTGTGAATTACATGTTTGGGGGCAAACATTTGGTGGCGAGGGGGGTAATGTTATGATGCAGTACAAATCCGTATTACTTTAAATATAATTATTAACATCTTTATTATTTGTACTGCATCCTAACAACCCTACCCGTCGAAATCGTAATTAGGTAGGAACTTGTTATTAATTATTAGTGTGCCAGCTTTGATTTGATCGACGGCCTGGGGCGACATCTAGACAGTTCCGGCGATATACGTCACTTCTTGCGTGGGTAGATTCGGGAGAGTTGGGCCCCGTGTCTAACCACGCGACAGTCAAGAGTTTTGTGAGAAACTTAGTATTTGAACGGGAAAATAATTCCTTTTAACTTTAAATAAGGTCGGGCGGTGAAAGTATTAATGGGTACGCATTGTGTGTTCGGAAGGATTGAATCCCTGTATTGGGATTAGTCGAGTTTCCTGCAACGTAAAATGGCGGCAGGCGTGCTAGAAACCCGGGATATATTTCAATCGAGATGTACGTGCGATCACACTTGGGACAGAGCCCTGTTTTGACGGATGACCGGTGTACCGTTAGCCCGTGATGTAATTTGCCGTTCTTTGCGAGGGAGAAGTAAATTTACGCCGACCTTGACTCTCGTCTGGACTGAGGGCGGTCTCCCTCCTTCATAATTCTTCTAGCGACAGGCCCCTGATGATTTCCCTTTGGCGGCGGGAAGACTTAACTAATTTGATCGCGGCGTAAGGCCGCTTGATGTTTTCAACATTGGCGGCGGAACTGTCTCCAGATCTCGGCCTCGTGAGGGCCATCCAGATCCTGCATGGGAAAATGCTGCCTGGGCCTGGCAGCCACTAGATGGACAGTTTATTAGTTAGCTAGCGATAGTATACACAATAAAGGAGGTCGGTTCATGGGGGTAAGTGAAATGACATATTTAAAAACCCTGATTGCCATTTGTTTTATAATAATTATAAGCTTGTTCTCACAACTCTGCCTTTTAAATTATGTACCTGACACACCATTCCTTTGGAGAGCGACACACATCATGGTTTAAAATCCACCCCCTGAGCATATTTGGGAACCACAGGTATTCTTGACGGGAACCATAACCCGGCCAGAATTGGCGCTTCCTACGGGATAAAATCTGTGGGTACCTGATCATCACTATAACACTAAAGTTGTTTTATTAAAATGTATTACTTGGCGAAAAACCCACGTAACAATATCTTTTCCAACCTTTCCAAAAGCTTTTTCTCAAGTATTTTTAAACTCCTCCCATAAAAGGGCGTGAATTCCGATTTTGATTTTTTCCTGTACTAGTGGATCGCCTTAAATTCAAATATTTCCTGGATCAATGAATAATTAAGAAAAAAACATAGATAAATGTATAATATGTTTCTAACCACCAATATTATCTGCACCGGATGCGTACCTCTACCTTCGTGTGTTCATCCATAAGGACGAATTGATAATTTAATCTTAAAGTTTACATATATTCGCTTGCGTTACAAAAGATCTGAATGTTACGGATGTAAAAATAAAAAAAATATCGTACTTTACAATATTATTAATCCAGTTAACAATAATAAAAAAAAATATTCGAGAATTTTGTAACTCGGAATTTTCCTGAAAACTCTACTCAAGGTTGCTGTATAAGTTTTTATTCCTTAACTCTATCGTAGTAGGTAGGTACTTAAAACTATAATGGAATTGATGAAAGCTTGTAAATTAAAATAAACAGTCAATCCAGTTAACAATAATAAAAAAAAATATTCGAGAATTTTGTAACTCGGAATTTTCCTGAAAACTCAACTCAAGGTTGCTGTATAAGTTTTTATTCCTTAACTCTATCGTAGTAGGTAGGTACTTAAAACTATAATGGAATTGATGAATGCTTGTAAATTAAAATAAACAGTCAATCGATCAATAATCCAAAACAAATAATCTATATTTTAATGTGATTAATCAAAAAACAAAATGCTGCTTATAATAAACTTATTATGTATTAAAATTATTCATTTATAATTTGGGAAGTGTACGTACCGCCGTGAATGAATAGGTACGTACCGCCGCCACGCCGTGTATAAGTACCGCCGCGCCGCGGCGCCGCCCCGGGAACCATTTATTGAATAATCAACACTCAACACCTCTGCCAAAAAAACATTCTGCTTCTGCCTGCGCCAGCGATAAGACGTCTGTCCATACAGTTCTCCTTCCCGCTTACGTTTGCCTTAACAGTTTTATTATTCAATTTTTTCCTTTGCATTGTGCTCTGCACATGTGATTGTGATAATTGCGTACTCCATTGCGTTTAAAAAAACAAGTTATTATAGTTCCGGATCGCTACGAGTGTTTTTTACCCCAGGGGGGTGTTTCCATTCGTGGTCCGGAATTTTACGGCCGCTGCCTTTAGTGTGTGTTTGTGATTACCAGTTCATCCGGTGTGTTGTTACAGTGATAAGTGTCAAATGGTGTTTCATCAATACTATCGAGATTCTCTCCAAAAACAGTAAGTCATTTCTTTTATCACTCTTTTGCTTGATTTAAATTGCAGAGTTCATCGCCTCCGTTTCATCTAAGTAAAATCTTGTTTCAAACTATCAAATTACAGCTTTCTACATATGCTTTTTATTCTGATCGGCCGCGTTTTTTCCAAAACAAACCCCATGGTAACATTTTAATCATTTAGTCATTATCGAAATATAAATTTCTCCGTTCTCGTAGCGACGCCTCGTCAAAACCCATTAAAATAAACCAATTAGCAACTTTCTCTTTTGTCCATCGCCCGGGTAAAGCCCATTCAACAAAGTAATTAGCAGCTCTCAAACTAACGTGTTCACATAGCAACAGTATAATTTTCAATTATAACAATGTCTCAAGTAAACCAGGGACCTTTCGAACCAGACGTAAGGACGTTTATGTCTAACCGTTTGGGCCGTGACCTTTCTCCTGAGGAAAAAGATCACCTCGCAAAGATTGTCCTCCAGTCCTTCTTGGAGGAACGCGCAGCCTCCCCGCCGAGGCAATTAATTCCACAATCTCAGCCCGGTAATTCCCGCGGCTGCGAAAATCAGGTCGAGATGGAAGATTACCCATCTTCCTCTGATTCTGAAGCTGGCTACGAGCTGGTATCAGCTAGGCGCAAAAGAACGCGCACAAATTCAAACGGTTCCCTGACGCCGGTAAACTCACCACGCTCTTCTCCCGTTCTTAAAAAAAAGAGTTCTCATCAGTCACCCAGAGCCGACGTAGCTTCCTATAACAAATTCGAACCCATAAGGGCGCAGTCCCCGACCCCATTGTCCCCAGCCCAAGCTGTAGAGCCTTCAGCTAACGACGAAGCGCCCAAAAAATTTGCGCGTATTCCTCCGATAGTTCTGCACAAAAAAACAGAGACTACAGCCCTTCTTCGATCCTTAGAGGATAAGGGAATAGATTTTTCAGCTAAAAACATGGGGAACGGTCTCCATATCATCACTAAAACGCCACGTGACCATCACGCCGTTACCCGTAACCTGCTTAGCAGGAAAGTGGAATTCCACACTTTCCGTCTGCCTGAAGAGAAACCTCTGAGGGTTGTTCTGAGAGGTATCCCGGAAGATATCTCCTCAGAAGAAATTAAAGATGAGCTCATCCGGAAATATCCGGTTCAAGCGGTCCACCGCATGAAAAATGGTAGGACAAAGCAGCCCATACCCCTAGTACTTGTCACTTTAACTAAAAACGATGAAGGTAAAGATATCTTCAACACTCTCACCTCAATCTTCCGTCTGAAGATACAAGTCGAATCCCTACGGAATAAATCAAGGGTAGGACAATGTTTCCGTTGCCAGGCGCACGGTCATTCGGCAACGTGCTGCCATGGTAGCGAACGGTGCGTTAAGTGCGCGGGTCTGCATCGATCCTCTGAATGCACAAAGCCCAGGGATACCCCGGCCAAGTGTGCCCTGTGTGAAGGCGCTCACACAGCAAACTACGGAGGGTGCCCTGCCAGGCCCCAAAGAAGTTTAAATTATAATAGAAATAAAAATTCTAATTACTACAAAAATTATAATAATAATAAGTCCAACTATAGTAATAACCAAAATAGGAACCAACCGCAAAGGCAAGCCGCTCAAAGACCGGTAACCCAAAGCCAGCCCATACCCGCAGCCTCTTCGATGGAATTTCCCCCCCTCCCCACCCCTTCCACCCCCCCTACCCCCTCCAATCCAGCTCCACCTCCCCCCCCCCACCGTAAGTGGCCTGAGCCACATTATTACAAACCCCGTTCCTCCCAGAGGGAGAGACGTGCTCCGACAAACCCGGGGCCTAGTCAGCAGTATAGGTTAGAGCGAGAGCCCCAACCCACCCAAGCGTCTCAACGCGCCTCCGACCCTAATATTCCCCGGCCCACTTTAGACCCAGTTCATAAGCAAGCGCTTATTGAACAAACCGCGTCAATCGAACTACAAATCCTAAACGCCACCAAAGAGTTGGCTAGAATCCAGTCAATTTTAAGATATCACGATGTCTAGACAAAATGTTAAATTAATCAATTTGCAGACGGCCTATTGGAACGCCAACGGCTCTGTCATAACTCACAAGGATGAGATAATTGAATTCTTGCAAAGTAATAGCATTGAAGTATTTCTCATTAACGAGACTTGGCTCAAGCCATCTAAAAACTTCAGAATACCAAATTATATTACCTATCGTGACGACAGACTAGCCAATAAAGGAGGCGGAACCGCCATCTTGGTTAAGAATAACATTGACCACCGTCTAGCGCATTCATTCTCTAGTGTAAACATTGAATCCACATCGGTAATAATAAATACCTCTTCGGGACCACTTAAATTTATTTCAGTCTATGTACCCCCAAACCGTCAATTAATTCCAGCCGAACTAGAAAGCCTCTTGTCCGAAAATGTTCCCACTATAATAGCTGGGGACCTTAACGCCAAACACGAATCGTGGCACTCAATTCAGAATAACACAAAAGGAAACGTACTCGCAAAGTACGCGAGTACCAATCCTATTGTAGTCGATGCCCCAGATAGACCTACGATCCATCATCCCAACGGTAGTCCGGATGTGATTGATATCGTAATACTTAAAAATACTAGCCACTTACACTCCCTCCGAGTACTCGACGAACTTTCTTCAGACCACGATCCAGTTCTTCTCACTCTAACAGGAGGCTCTAACCCCCTGGTCCCCGATAACCCCCCACGTACTAAAATCAAATGGAAAAAATTAACCGAGCTGCTGATTAAAAACATAGTTATACCTACATCAATTCCCGACGAAGCCTCCCTAAATGCCGCTACCTCAAACTTTATCCAGACAATAAAATCATGCATCACCGAGGCGTCCGATGAGATTCCCAACGTCACAACACGTCACGGAATTCCCGAAGAGATTAAAGATCTTATTAGGGAAAAAAATCTTGTTAGAAAGGAGTGGCAAAGATCTTGCAACCCGATAGTGAAACAACACCTTAATCGACTAAACAGAGAAGTGCGTGATGCCCTCAGCGAATTTCGCAACGAGCGTTGGCACGAATTTATTTCAACATTAGAAGACGATAGAGCAGCTTACTGGAAGCTCTCTAAAGCACTCAGGCGCCCTAAAACTAAAATCTCTCCGATTCAAGGCCTAAACGGAAAAGTTTACTCCGCTGCAGACAAGGCAGAAGCCTTCGCAGATAGCCTTGAAAGTCAATTCTCTCCTAACACCGATCACGACGATCCTGCGTTCGTAGCAAAAGTGGATTCAAAAGTAGAAGCAATCTTAAATCTAGACCCTGAAGACCCCCCAATCAGGTGCGCAACTCCTAAAGAAATTTTAAACATAATTAGAAAATTAAAAAAGAAAAAAGCCGCCGGGCCCGATGGCATTTCAAACAAGATCTTAAAACATCTCAGTACCAAAGGCATCTGCGCCATGACAGCCATTTGCAACGCGTCACTCCGACTACGTTGCTTTCCTAAGGATTTTAAAGAAGCTGACGTAATTTTAATTCCCAAACCAGGCAAGGATCCATTATTTACGGAGAATCATCGGCCAATTAGCCTCCTTCCATGCCTAGGTAAAATCCTGGAAAAAATAATACTAGCACGATTAAATTCATTCACAAATAAAAGTAAATTCTTGCCAGACTTCCAACATGGTTTTAGAGCAGGTCACTCAACCTCTCACCAACTCCTGCGTGTTGTGGAACACATCACGGAGGCATTCAATATAAGGAAAAAAACAGTAATTCTCTCACTCGACGTAAGTAAGGCTTTCGACAAAGTCTGGCATTATGGCCTCTTATATAAAATGTACTCTCTTGGTTATCCATTAAGACTTATTCAACTAATAGCCAGCTACCTAAGAGATAGAACCTTCAAAGTCAAAATAGAAAATGTATACTCCACATCCCGCCCCATATCAGCTGGGGTCCCTCAAGGCAGCCAACTCTCACCATCCTTATATAACATCTATTGTAGCGATATTCCTAAGCCCGTGGATCATAATGTTAAAATCACTCAATTTGCGGATGACACTAACATCATTTCTAGCTCAACTGTCGAGGCCACTGCTACACGCCGCGTACAGAAACAAACCACTCTAACTGAAAAGTGGTGTAAAAAGTGGAGAATATCTATTAACCCGACTAAAAGCGTCGCGACCGTTTTCTCAAAGACACGGCCAAGGCGACCCCCATTCATTAGACTGTTTGGGGAAAACGTTCCATGGGAAAAGTCAATTAAATACCTAGGTGTAACGCTCGACTCCAAGCTCACCTGGAAGAAACACATAACTGGAAAAATTAAAGCAGCTAATAAATGTCTATCATCACTGTATCCAATGATGGGGAAAAAAAGTCGCTTATCAACGAACAACAAATTACTTTTATATAAAACAACAATAAGGCCCGGCTTCACCTATGCTTGTCCAGTTTGGGGGCATGCGGCACCCAGTCTCATTCAGCAAATACAAATATTTCAAAACAAAGCCGTTAGAATGGCTCTCGATGCGCCTAAATGGAGTAAAATTTCTTGTCTCCACAAAGACTCCAACATCCCGTTGATAAAGGACTTCATTTTCTCACAAGCAACCAAATTTTACGCCGGCCTACCCGGCCACTCTAATCCTACGATTAATACGCTCGCGAAATATAGCGAAAATGATAAATTTAAATATAATAAACCAAAGATAGTCCTCCGGAAGGAATAAAAAAAAAAAACCTGCATACAGCCGCAGTATAGTAGTTAATCGCATTAAAAATCACACCTAAAAAATAAACTCAAAGTAAAATATCATTAGATAATCCATTTATAATTATGTTAGAGTCAGTAAACTCATGTTTAGGAACTCTGTAAAATAAGTCAATCAAAAGTCAAAAGTCAACACCTCTGCCATAGGTCACCCCAAGTTGATTGCTACGATGATTTAACAGGGGTGCCCGGATTAATGAAGGAGACGCATCCACCGCGGATCTTGGCGGTGGATGCATCTGTCCACTTGCTACGTGGTGGGCCGGATCGAGATCGAGAAAAACTGGTTGAGGGAGACCTTTCAACCTCTCAGCTGGACTCCCGAACCATCGCCTTGCACCCCAGTGGGAAGGATGGATTCATACGTCCGTAACCCCTGGACCCACTGACCCCATATTCATAACAACCCCTCATTCATTTTCCTTCCTTAAAAAGATTTTCCACATCCAGATGACACTGACCCTAATGGAAATTATTTTTTATTAGGGCCTTCTGTGAGGTGCTAATGTAAAAAAACAAATCACGATTTTTACAGTTTATCGAGGTGTTAAAGATAGCATTATTAATTGTTCAGGGATAAAAAACAAATTCTCTTTTATTTATTAAACATTAGTTTACAATTGGGTGGGAAATCACTAACTTACACATTTCCGATAAAATTAGCTATTTTTGAACAAAAATAATATTGAAAACAGAGTAGAAATCGCATAAACATCAAATGATCAGAGAAATCATTATTAATATATGTAATTCTTATTTCCGAGATCATCATTCAATCGTATTTCAAAAATATTCAGTATATGTAATAATTTTAGATTATTCTATTATATCAAACAACTTATGCATTTGAAATATTAAATACTCGGAAGGTTGGAGGAAGACGATTTTAAATAAAATATTTACTATGAAACCATAAATAATGATTTTTCTTGTAAAGTAAACTAGATAAAAATAAAACTGTTTCTTAAGTCCCTTATCGTATAAGCAAGCATTATCAAATCCCGGCAATAACTTTGCAAGAGAAGAAGTATGGGAGACGATCTCGAGAAAAATAAAACCTTTCACCAAAAACAAATAAATAAGTTTCAAAAACACAAAGGATAAATAAACATCTTTTTCAAAGCATATTTTGCGAAAAATTCTTTCGCAAAAAACTTACTAACCCTGTTAAAAAATGTACAGGTAGATTCATAAAATATGTATATTTCGTGTAATTTCGTACTATGACTATGCTGTGGAAGGATTTTGAGGGTAACAGTTAAACAGGTACCTACACTGAAGACTTTTTTTAATACCAGCATGTCGATCAATCAAAATATAATGGGCACTGACTGTGCCTATTTAATTTGTGTGTTTTTAATTGTGTTTATTTATTATTTTTAAATTCAAATCACACCAGGATTAACCAATTAAAGCAACAGTTGTAGATACTCAGTATCGCCTTAAACGTGTGGAAGATTTAAAGATTATTTTTCTGATTACGATTATCGCATTAAAAAAGTTTAATTTGAATATTTTCATTCACAATTATTGATTTCAAAATCGGTCTGACGGCCTACAACGGTGAACGGCCCATGATTGGTTGAGCGAATCATGACGTCACGCCCATCCACGTTCAGAAGTTTATCACCGCGTTACTACCAAAATTTTAAATATTCTCGGCTTGTTCGTGGTTATTGATGGCTTTATTTCATTTTTAAGATGCTTGTAGTATGTTCCTACAGTTTTATATAATATTGTCCAACTGTAATGATTTACAACTTGCCTAAAATAGACGAAGATAAGTACGAATAGAAGTCCTGAATTTCGGGGTTTTAAGACGATACGGTAACAAAAACATTTTGTATGCACTAACTCTCATATTATATGCGTTATATTATATTTCAACAACATGCACCCAAAATAGAGTTAATTCTGGCCCTTTTGAATTGAACAAAACAGCAAGTGACAGTTGTTTGTGCCCTAACTTCCCTGTCATAAGATGATCTTTAAAACTTTTGCCATTCCATAAATAAATTTCCGTATTGAATACTACATATTATTTGAAATGAATAAATTGTGAAATGCAATACAACTTATTCGAAGACCGATCAGTGATTGAGTTGGTATCATTGGGTCCCACCCAGGCGTCGCGTGTTTGATTTCTCGACTGGTTAAATCCTCAATCACGACATTAGCAACTTTTTCCTATTACTGTGGTGGTATTAAGAGATTTTTACACTACATATATCAGATCATTCGTAAAGCGGGAATGATTGTCTTTCTTTAAAAAAAAATTTATATCATTAACATATATTATTATTTACATACAAACATACTTGTTCACGCCGGGATTGCCAGTCGAGATCCTTACCCCTCGACTACGACGGCCGTCATTATTATATGTATAGATATCCGTCTTATGACTGTAAACATGTGTGTTTCCACGTTTACATTACAAATATAAATGGTTAGTAACTAATTTATTGTATATATTTTTTTAATAATTTCCCTCAGGGCCTATGTCATCTTTGGGGATGCTGTGTGGAGGGTTTTATAAGGTAAAAAAGGAGAGGAAAGTTCTGGGAAGGAAGAGGGCTTAAAGGGTGGGTTGGAATTTGGGGTTCAGTGTGTCCTGGTCATCCGCCTCCAAGACCTAGACAAACCTCACCCTGTTAACCCGGGCACCCCTGCTAAATCACTAAACGTAACGAAAAACTTTAGGTGACCTATGGCAGAGGTGTTGGTTTTCTAATAAAGGTTCCCGGGGTGGCGGTACCCATTCCTGCTTCCCAAATTAAAGATGTTCAGTGCAAATATTTTGTAATGTTAAGAGTCAAGTTAACTTTTCAGAAGCTGGGGGTATTGTACTATAGGGCCCACAGATACAGCAGATGGTACTACCACAACTGCTGACCATGTATAAATCACAAGTCCACCTCTTGAATTTAGCAGCCACCATTGGTCTAGATCCCCAAAGTACTAAAAAAACCTTGGACTCACAAAGCAGAAACGTGAGATTTCATATCGATTTTGATTGATTTCCCTCTCTAACCAACGGATTGCAATGTTTGGCGCACAGCTTTCAGGTGGGAATGGTGTCCTTGTTCTACCGGTATTTTAATAGAATATGCTCCGAGGAACTAGCGTCATTGATCCCTTCAGCACTGGTGTCAAAGACATTAAACGCACGCGCAACATTTGTACACGTTCTACATTTTTATCACTTTAGAAAGGGTCGTTTAAACATCTAATTTTGGGTTTTTCTTATAGTATATGTATCAAACTATATATGTTTTGCCAGTGGGGAAGACATGGGATAAATATAATGATATAATTCGAGCAAACTGGAAGTAAATAAATACCACCAACTGTAACCTACGAACTGACTACGGCGGCGATCGCGAGTTCGGCGGCTGTGATGTCACGGAGCCATCGGACAACCACGTGGTGCGACAACATCGTTTTGGCGGCATTTTAAAAAGGCGTATTTTGAAACGTAGAAAATTTATTCGTCATCGTAAAAAAAAAAAAAAATTCCGTTATCATCGTAATTTTTTACTTAATTTTTTCAAAAATATAAAAAAAAAACTGTGAAAATACCCTATTCGTGAAAACCCCTCGCAATCTAAACATTTTTTTAAAATCTTAACTACATCCCATAAAATAAAAATCCCTACATAAAATCCCCTCGGGGCCAACGTCATTTGTAGAGATGCTGTGAGCATTTAGGAAAGGAAGGAGAGGAAGTTTTGGGAAGGAAAAAGGTATGAATAGGAATCTGTGGGTCAGTGGGTCCAGGAGCGACAGACGAATGAATCTACCCCTCCCACTTATTGCAAGGCGATGGTCGAAAGATCTCCCTGAACCAGTCTCTCCCGATCTGGCCTGCCACGCAACTGGTGGGCAGACGCATCCGCTGCTAAGACCCGAAAAAACCTCACCCCATGAACCCAAGCACCTTTTCTAAGTCACCAAAAGCGGTAAACCATTTGGGGTGACCGAGGGTAGATGTCTTTGTTAACTATTGAAGGGTTCCCGGGGCAGCGGTACCCACCTCCCAATTTTTATAACAATCTTGTTTAACAATACTTACGATCCTTGGCTACGTGATACGAAGTTTGTGAGTTCAAATTCAACCGCGCGAAAGTAAATATTTTTGGGTATAACTTGTATCATGTCTCAATTTAATTATTTTTAACATACCTATGTTATCATCAAGTATATTTTTTGCGGATCGTTACAGCTTATTTAATATCGCCCTAATGAAAAATTGATATTCAGAATCGAAACGTTGCTTGAAATAACTTTAGCCATAATTGGTGACCCCGCCTTCCTCTTTTCCTCTCTTTGCCACATTTTGTCAATGTCATAAAAGTAAATGCGATGTAAAAATATGTAACCAAATACTTATCTTTCCACACTCAGCCTCACAACTTACCACTATTATTTGGGATGCCATGTCTCACTAATGGTTTGGAGTAGTTCGTAATTTTGTGTGATACTTTCAAAAAACTCCTTTGCCCATCCTCGCAAAAAAACGGTGTGAAGGATAGTAATGGATACTTCAAAAACGTGAGGAAGTTTATTTATTGATAAAATCTGTCTACTTAAAAGTCCTTTTAAATTGGGTAAGAAAATTAACCGGAAGTCTAATATACTAAGTGGTACTCGCGGCCGTAATTTTCCAAAGACCAGGTCCTATAAGTACGAACCTGAAAATAACAATGAAAGCAAATCAAGACAGGAAAAAATTTGATCGAAAATTAAGTGGTAGCCTCAAAGATATTCTAAAGATATTCTATGTCTTTGGGTAGCCTCATCAAAAAAAAAAAAATACTACATAAATTCCATCAGAGCCTACGTATAAATCCTCTGGTTAAATTGCAAATAATCCGACCTCTGAGATAAAAAGTGCTAAATAATAAATAAGTATAACGAAAGCCTCCGTGATCGAGAGGTATCTTGACTAGCAAACTGGTTGTCGTGGGGTCAAATCCCGGACTGCGCAAGTAAAATTTGATTAATTCGTACTGTTTTCATAATTTATTCACTAATGATAATATCGTTGGCCTACTGGTTAAGTCCACTAAGTCACTAAAACACAATCCTGAGATAATCGCATTTCAATATTTAGCAATTTTGGAAAGGCAATAAGCGGATGAATATCTCCAAAATATGTGTTTTTAAATATTTTATAATTTAGAACGAACCCGTAAGTACCTTATCAATACAAAATATTAGTTAAAAGTAATAACAGTGTTGTATATGTCTATCGTTCGTTCGGAGACATTCGGGCGTAGCCGAATGCTTCCGAACATACAGCCGCTGGGCGCTCGTTGCCGGCGCCACTTCGAATTCTAATCACTTCTAATCTAAGAGCTCCCGAATAGTTACACGTTACCAACAACTAGTAATTCCGCTGTAATTCAATTAATAAATAATAATACAAGACGAACTTGCGTTGTAATTAATTGTGGGCTAGTGAGCCACAATATTCTATTAAAGAATATTATATATACCTTTGATATATACCTTTAATGATTTACAAAAAAATGAGCCGGACTTAGTGGGTGTTACCAGTCAATAATGACTTAGTGTACTTTGCTTGTTAAGATTACTGTTAAATTGTTAAAATTAATGCCGCGAAATGCCTTTTAGATTATTTTAAAGCTGACTTAGTGTATTTTGCTTGTGTTTAAAATATTTTAAAGCTGACTTAGTGGATTTAGATTGCGTTTTAACGGTCTAAATTGATGTATTATTGACATTTAAAGTATAATGTTTGGCATAATATGTTTTGCTTGTCAATAATATCGGATCTATGACTTATGGAAAATTTAAAAACTCTTCTAAATCGAAAACGATTAAATATACGACTTAATGGAGTATGCCAGTCGAAAGAGGATGATTTCTTACATAAGACCTCATACTTAAGTCATTTCATGAAAAAACGTGACTTAGTGGACTTTGCCACTAGGCCGACGATATATTATGGTATATTTGCGGCCAGTATCAACCATTTCGAATTGAGACGTTGCTTGAAATGGTGTGACGTTGTGACCAGATTTGAATAGCCAGGTATTTCCTCTTCCGCATCTCCTTTCCTACCCACTAGCTTCAGCCTAACGAAATACCCCAATTGGGGGTGCCATATTATCACTGGCTTCAGACGGTTAGGAGCAATCTGGACTCTTGTGCGGTATTCAAATTAGACAAAAATTGTTTGAAAGATGAAATAAAATTCCATTCGAAACAAGAATAATCCACAGTAAATTCATCGTGACACTATGAGCATAAACATCTGAAATTCACGGTGGATGTATCAGCATACTACGGATAGAAACGTCAGAAATCCACTGTAGATTCATCGGTACACTACTACATAATATATAGATAGGCGGTAATTCGCAAATTATAAATATTTATGTATGATGAAACGATTAAAAAAATCTACTGTGGACTAATAAACTGGATCACGTGAAACACACTTTTGAAGTTTTTTAAATTTATTTTATTTAAACAAAAGTATCTTTTGTATTTCTTGGGCATTAACTATGTAACAATTTCTAGACATTTTGTTTTGAAAAGTTTTAATTTTCAATGTACATTTGAGGTAATTGAAAAATTTAAGTAACAAATGTACATTGAAAATTAAAACTCTTCAAAATAAAATAAACAAGAGTATTCTACGTTTTAGAAATACTATCAAAATAAACTTTCCAGTTTCCGGTATTCTTCCGATCACAGTCCTTCTTAAACATGAAATCACAAGCACCATCCTACAAATTACTCAACAATCAACTCACACTACATCAAGCCACTTTACAATCAAGACATCCACACTCATAATAGCGATAAAATCCGCGTACCTCAAATATACACTACAAAATATGGGATAAAATTTCAGAACTATTTTGCCTATATGTACAGTTGTACACTATATAATTCGCTTCCAGATATATGTATACAAGGGAATCCAGCAAAGTAAAATAATTCGGAGTAATGCCTTAAAAAAATATTTTTTAAGTACGTTTAAAGATGAAACCATGTAATTTTTTTGTCATGTTCAATTGCCTTGTTTCTTTTCTATTTCCATTTTGTCGTAATCATCCATATTTGTATAACCTTGTTCCTTTTTTCTTTAATTGTTTTCTATTGTTGTTTGTTCTACTAAACCTGTCTTTTATTTTTCGTCTATATTGTATGTGAAAGTTATATTTTTTATATCTAAATTCCTAGGTAAAATTGTAACTATTTCCTCCTACCCATGTATTGTATGTTCCTCCTGTCCTAAAATGAATTCCGTAACTCATTATAATTGGAACTGTATTTTATTATAAATGAAACTTACTGGTTTAAATTATATTCACTATTTAATGTAAAATTACTTTATACGCAACTTTATGCTTCCTAAATAAACATGAATAAAATATAAAAAACACTCATCGGAATTGCCCTAGCAAGAAACAAAATAAGAAAAGTTGAATTAAAAAAGATACACCAACTTAGTAATTTATCGTTATTTATTGTAAATTTGTTAGATTTAAATTACCATTCCGTAATTTGAATGCGAATTCTTTACTTTACACGGTGTTTTTCCTGTTTGAAAGTGCCATACATTCTGAAGACATGCAGCCCTTATGAGAAAATTTATGGAGGGAATAACATTATGTTTTTTTAACACCGGAAATAATTTAGGCAACATTATTTTTATTTTACAACATCCGCAGAGACCTCAGAGCCTCGTGCCTGGCATTAAGGGTAGGTTTCCACACAAGGGAAGGAAGGAAAAAACCTTTCCCTTAAATATGTACATCCACAGATAAAACATTTACAATTACAGCTATTTCTTAGTAGCGGGTGGAAACTTGAGGCGTTCGTTCATCTTTTTTGTGGCTCTTTTTTGAAAGAAATTTAAATTTAAATGAAATATTTATCGTTTTTTGGCCTCAGTTTTGGCCATTACTTTTTTCTCACATGTGAAGGAACAATCTTAATGATTTATTTAACGGTTATTTTATACAATAAAAGTCAACTTACAAATTGAATAAAAAACATATTCAGAGAAACCAGGAAGTAGTAAGCATATATAAATTAATGAAGTTTTAACTAACAATTTAAATATCTTTTGTTAAGAAATTCCAGAAATTATGAGTTTTGAAAATAATGAAACAAATGGGAAAATAATGCTAACAAACATGTTGATTACAAACAAAGCTTTCATGCAAATGCTAAAGGCTGTTCGAAAAAGCCCGTTAATCATTACATCGTAAGGTTCCACAAAACCTTTCAGTTGGTAGGTACCTACTCCAACTCAATTTTAACAGAATTTCTCGTAGCAATGGATTCAGTACGAAAACATATTAATTTATGTCAGCAAAGGGAGAAGTTGAAATGATAGGTTTTTATTATTTGAAACCCACGCATTTGATAATTTTTTTGCTGAAATAATATTTTTCTCAAAACTAATAACACACATTTTTATTACAAAGTATTGCCGAAAGGTCATGCGCCTCAAATGAATGTAAAATAATTTTCCTCATGGTCTACGTCATCTCTGGGGGATCTGTGGAGTTTATTTTTAAGAAAGGATGGAGAAGAAGTTTTGGGAAAGAAAAATGTATGAGGGGTGGATTGGAATCAGGGGGTCAGTGTATCCAGGAGAGATGGACGAATGAATGCATCCCTCTCACAGCAATACGTACGTTCCTAGAGAGTTCTGCTGGAAAGGTCAAACGATGTCCCTCAACCGGTCTCTTAAGATCCAGCTATATTCACGTTATTACACAAAAGTTTCAACTACGCGGAGCTAGTGGATTTAAGGCATCCCCAATCGAAGTACGTTGTAAGTGTTAGAGTTTGATATTAAACAAAGACAGCTCTAGTGTATACAGATCTTAGAAGTTGTAGACTTATAGTATAGATGGCGGTAGTATTTAAGATCGCCCCTCCACGGTGGATATCAAAATACGGGGAAACCGAATAAAAGAAATTTAGGGCCTCTTTTCATGGAGATAATGACAATCTACGTAATTGTGACGCAACCACAAGTACCCTGCCGATAAACAACTTTTTAATGCTGGTCTCCGTACACGGCGCTACCTGAAATATACTGAACTTGATCATTTTTCACGTGCAGCCGCACAGTAAACACGATGTCAAGCGATTCTAGCAACGAAGATAATAGAATAAAAAGCGATGTAATAGGAGATTTTGGGTTCACCCATACATCGAAAAAAATCTGAACTGTAGGGCATTTGTTGCCGCCAAGGAACTGCATGAGAATGATGACAACAAGTTTAATTGAATGTCGAATGATACTTACTTAAACTTGGTGCAATTATTGACCCCTAGTATCCATTACAAAAATACAACTATGCGGGAGTGTGTCAGTATCGAGGGAAAATATTAATAAAGCTCAGGTAATAGTAAAATATGTTTATTTATTACTTATACATAGTGGGTAACTTAAGATAAGTCAAATTTTTCGCCGTTTAAATCAGATTCTGGGATCACAATTTCTGAATCATCGGGTTCTGGTATTACAATTGGTGTAAAGTTTTGATAAAATAGAACCACCTCCGAATTATCAATTTAATAAATTGTAGTGTAAATTGCATGACTTTATTTAAATAGTAAGGTTTCTTTTTCTTCGCTGCTGATCCACCTTTTGCAGGTTTCAGATTTCGAACAAAAACACTGCGAATATTCCTCCATCTTTCTTTACATTCGGGTCCTAAAAAAAGATAACAGAAGTTTTAATTTAGTAATTATTTTTTCCAGGTACTTAGTTGAAGGATCGACATTTACGAGCCTGGCGTTTTATTTCGCGAGAGGAGAATGTACAATTTTAAAAGTCGTTGGAGAAACGGTTATCATTATATGGAATGTATTAAGAGAAAAATGGATGCCAATCCTAAGTACGAACGATTATTTAGCCAACTATTTTATCACTCCTCGGGATTCGCTACCTTGGCAGTTCAATTATTGTGTTTGATATTATTTGTGACAAAAGTAAACAACATTACGTACCTGTCAAATTGACTTTTATTCCAACATCAATCCATGCCCTCTCCACTAAATCCTTTCTTACGTATTCTGGTAAAGCATAGTTGTATAAACACGCATGGTTTTCCACTTCCTGATCAAATCTAATATTACTTTCTTGTTCCGATTTCCGATGCCATTTCTGTCAAACGTCAAACGAATTAAGTAGCCGACACAAATGACGCGACGCGTCGCGTGTGACCAGCACTGTCGGTATCGTGGAACTGAGTGGAAAATTAGAAACCGACAGTCACCGCGTAGCGCCGTGAGCGGACACCAGCAAAATCGTAGGGGGGTACTTACGATCGGCGCATATGATACGCGCAAGTGGATCGAGTCGCTTGAAAGTTTCTCAATGAAAGGAGGCCCTTAGAGTGCATCGTTGAATGGTTAGCCTATAGTCCATCCTAGACATTTGTTCTTGATTATTAGAGATTTTAGTCTAAATAAAGAGAGAGTATTATTGGAATGAATTTTTATTTCAAGAATCCGATCTCAACAAATTGGCGCAGCCGATGGGATGAATTAAGTTATGAATTGGAGGAAATATGATGGAAAAAAAAATTTTTTGTAATGTTTGAATAAATTTTGTTCCATCACTTTTATGAAATATCACCAACAGCGTGCCGTGTGAAGCTGGAAAATAATGTAAGTCTATTATCTAAATCGGAAGAACGTTGCATCCAACAATATTCTTGTTCTGAGAAAAATTGAAAAAACGAAACTAGTTAGGTTTTATAAAATTTTATATTTATAATGCATAAAATATACAATTCTTTAGAGTTGTAATTGAAAAATCGTCTAGAAAGGCTATCAAATTAGAGCTAATTACCAGAATTTATGCAGAATTTGTGGAATAATGTTGTACATTAACAATTTCACGTATAACGTTATTCCGCAAAACGCGGAAGAAAGCAACATTCTCTTCCAACATAAATGTACACATGTCATTGATGTATTTGAGCTTAAAAAAACGATATGAATAAATGAAAAAACTTACGTTCTAGATATTGTCTTGAGATCAACATACAACATTATTAACCAAAACTGTTTTAACGGCTGAAAAGCAGGCTCAATAATACTTTTTTCTGGACAAATTCTACTTTTCTGCATTCTTCAGCTTCTTGGCTTTGAAGATTTTCTAGTTTGAACCATAAGACTTTCGTTTTCTCCATTTATGCCCATAAATGAAACCATGCGTCGTGATTTTGATAAACGACTTTTTACCACATTATTTCACAAAACAAACTTCAAAACGCTGCAAGAGGTCTAGAAAATGTTATTACTATAATTCCTACCTTAAAAAATGCATATATATCCAACATTATTCCATCAATAGCTCAAAATTTCAGCTCTGGTCAGTTTGTTATTGAACACGCCCTTGCTGAATATTGGTCTCTTACGAGGGCGACACAGTGTTGTGAATATTTTAATATATTTGGAAAAATCTAGAACTCCGGGTTCAATTTCAAGTAATTTACTACTCTGCGACAGAGTTTACCATACTTCCCACAACTCAGCGTTCTCCATATCGTAAATAAAATGAAAAAACCGATATGCTAAACAGGCTTAAGCCCGGATTAAAATATTGCCTCGCTTTATTTTGAAATTGAATTTTCGTTCTAAAAAAGATGCTGCTATGTCGATCACGCCGTTTTGGATTAGTCCTGTCGATAAATCAGCGCAGTTCCCTTCCTTACCGACCGACCGTAAATTATTGCGGGTTGTATGAAACAAAAGTCATGCCCATTCTTTTGGCTCGTGTGTTTTCGACTGGTGCCGTAAATATCCGCCGGTCCGAGTGGGGTTGGCCGGAGAGGCGGGGTAAGGGGAGGAACGTCCAGGAAAACATTGGGAAATTAGATTTTCCTGCATACAGGTCACATATAAATATTCTATATAAGTTGTTTTGTTCTTGTGCCAGGGTATCGACACACATAGGTTGGCAAATAATACAAAGCAGGCATTGAATCGTATCACATAAGACCTTTACGATGACGGAAATAAATATCACGGTTTATGGAATATGTGTAAAAATGTTTTGAATAGGTTGTGGTTCAAGAAAATGCCTTTAGGGCTTAGTAAAGGTTATATAATCACTTCCTAGAAGGTTCATCTTGTTAACATTACCTAGATTGTACGTAATTTATTAAGCGAAATATATACCCAGGACTTGAGATTAGCACAAGGCTGAGGTCCAAGGTCGGCAAGGGTAAGGTCATGGGTTCAATTCCTAAATGCGACAGTACTTTTACTGGTTTTTTTGTTACAAATTTTCGTATGAGAGTCGCTTATATTGTCTTCAATGATTAAATATTACAAATCAAAGGTATTGCTCAAAAAGTTATTCCAAAAAATAAAAATACTCATCCTTGATTAGTGGTAAAATCAATAGATGTCCCACATTAAAATACAAATTAAAAATCTTGTCATATATTAAGAGAGCTGAGATAAAAATTTTCTTTTTAAAAAATGAAGATAATATTTAGTTAAATGACATAAATACGACCGAAGGGGATAGACTCAAATTAGCCTGTGGTTAGAGCAGAGCCCCGGCAAGGCTAAGGTCCTTGGTTTAATTTTGAAGTTATCATTTCGGTAAAATTGGTCACGAAAGATCCAAATAAGAACATTTTCACCATGAAATATAGGTCCCAACATCAAAAAACTTATTTACATTTTGAGTAAAAAAAACAAAGATTTTATTGTTTCACGATAGTAGGATAAAAATGAAATCTGTCTCGTTCTAAAAAGATCAGTTCGCGAGCGCTAACGTAAGAGCGCTGGTGACAAAATTGGAATTCCGGTTCGCTGGTCATATACTCTTAAAGCTTCCTTAAGGACGCAAAACCAATGGTTTCTTCGTCAGAATAAAATAAACATTTAAAAAAATAACAATAGACCAATATTTTTACATAAAGTGGAGATTATTTACTTAACAATACTTTAATTTTATCTATAATACTTTATTAGGTATATCAAAAAAATTATTTGATAAAATACAAAATAAAAATTATTTTCGGTATCATTCATAAATGCATTCATATAATAAAACATTTATAAATCACCAAATAAAGAATAACCAAGCTGTCTAACTAACAAAAATAAATTTTGACCAATATATTTATTTGAAAATAAAGTGAAGGGACGCCTTTTAAATAACTTGGTTATTAATAATATAATTGACTCTTAACAGTTTTTTTATTTCTAAAATTCCCCAATTACATAATAATTGTGGACCAAAATTGTATTTGTTTGTAAATTTTTTAACCCTTTATTCATATCAAATGAATAATTGGTTTCCAAAATTTGGTTGACAAAATTAGAATAATATTTATTATTTTTCAAACATCTGAGTGGCTTAGAAAAAAAAAGTTTTCTAATTACTGCATGTTTTAAAAAATAAGTAATTTTTATTGATGAGTCGATAAAATGGGGTATTATAGGAACAACGTCACTTTTCTACTTGAAGTAGGTATGATTTCATCTGGGATAAAATGTTCCGTGAAAGAGCGAATTACTTTTAATTATTATATAATCAATCTTTTAGATGGATAGCGGTGCTCGCAGTTCCTGAAAATCATATTTTTCGATATAAATGTTCAGTTCTATAGTGGAGTATTTATGTAAAAAAATCTACTTGAAGAAATGATTTAAAGTGGTTACGATTCTTAGTTTTGGCATCTAGAGATCACGGGTCCAAATCCCGGTGCGTGAATAATTTTATTACCCCTAAATTAATTTCTATGCATCATTTCTAACATAATTGTGATAAAAAACACATGGTGTATTTACGGCACAACGTTTTCCAGTTTGCAATATACTATCAGCATCGCCTTGGTGAAATGCCAACATTATTTGACACTGTGCTTGAAATGGTTTTAACGGTTTTTAGTGACCAGATCTGAAGAGCCTTGTACTTTACTTGTACTTGTTCCCCGCCTCCTTTTCATTCCACCTCACAATCATACCGCAATTGGTAATATCATTTGCTCCTGACACTCAGCACTCTTGTACGTACAGCATTCACGTAAAAAAAAAGAATGTGAGATTTAAAAAAAAAAATTATATATGACGGCCTCCGTGCTCGAGAATTAAAACTGTCAACTAACAATTCGGAGATCATGGAATTAAATCGTGAAATATGCAAACAAATTAAAAATTTTGTATTTAGGTCATTTCAAAGGAAAATAGAAATAAAAAAATCCTATATTTTTTAGTTTACTGTAAAATCAGTTTTTTGTATCTTCTGAACAAACTTGACCGACAAAAGGATATACCAGAGTGAAAAAATTATCTTTATTGACTTGGTAAGAGAACACCATTCAGAACTGAAACGTTGCTTTCATTGGTTTTAACCACGTTTGGTGGCGAGATATCAATAGCCAGTTACTATTCCTATTTCCCATTTCCTTCTCTTCCTCACTACATTCAACCTCACAACATAGGTACCCCAATTGGGGATGACATAGTCTCAATGGGTTTTGACGGTTGGGAGCAGTTGAAACTCTCGTGCGTTATTAGAATTTAAAAAAAATCTTTATTTTATTTTATTTTAAAGTCAAAGTGGTAATTATATTCTTTTATTTTTGTAGCACTATAGAAAATTTGTGGATATACTTGATCTTCTATAAGTCTGAACCTTCATAAAAGCCACCGCAAGATCCTATCTAACAGCGTTATTGAATAGATTGACATAATAATGGCATTATTCGGCCCAGTTAGCCCCGCTGGTGGGAGGTCGGGGGTGGGTGGTATGGAAAGGGGATGGAGGGTAGAAAAATGTGAAAAGAATTGATCACTAGCAAACCTGGTCGGGAAAATGTAAGGGATGACTCTGCTTACTTTAGCATCCTGAAGAAGCCTGGAGGCTCTAGACTGAAAGTGTAACACTGGCAAATTAAGTATTTCAAATAAAAAATACAATTTTCAACTGGCAAACGAAAAATCGTCGAATAAGCTCGGTGGTCAGAGCACTTCCCCGGCAAGGAATTCTTTCCTGGGTTCAATTTCTAGACGAAAACTGATTCTTTTCACGTCTGTTCTGTTTCCCTTTTTTTCGATTGAGAGTGTTTAACACTGCCTTCAATAATTAAATATTACAATTGGAGAATTAAATCAATAGTTATTCCATTATAAAATTATAATTCTGATATAATTTGAGACGGATGATTTTTGTGAAGGTGCTAAAGAAGTTTTTACTTCAAAATTCACGGAGAGAATCGAACTCCTATTACCTTCTAGGAAGGCAACTAAACTGACCATTATACGACATACAATTATTGTAAGAACAAGGGGCGTAAAAAAATTATGTGTACAATAAACATTTAGGATTAGAAAATTTTGAATGTTACCTCTACATAGGATCAGAAATTATACCGTTTTACAACAATAATTATCATCATTACATAGTATAAAATAAAGTCGCTCAAAATGTGTGTACGCTTAGATCTTTTAAACTACGCAACATATTTTCATGCAGTTTTCACCAATAGATAGAGTGATTTAAGAGGAATGCTTAAATATATAATGAATGCTTATTATAGTAGTAAACGCCGAGAAATTCAAATATTCAATTCAGGCAGCGGGCAGCGGGCAGCGGGTAGCTGACAAGCGGGTAGTGTGGATTTTATAAAGGTTTGGTAATGGGGTTGCATTTCGTTAGCCACAGCAACGTGTGGCCGAGTCTGCTAGTAATTATATTAAATCTCCCTCACACGTGTAAAGAAAATGAAACGTAATTCCCGTAAGTAAGTGGAAATGTAAGAAAATCACAAAAAATATAAATCCGCACACAACACCATCTCTGATACTGATAATAACTACTGTGATGATCTCGCCTTTGGGCCTACGAAATAATTCCTTTAAAATTGAGAGATCGATTTAGAAATATATTCAATTTTGTAACATGGAATGTTTTCAGCATACGATTCTCTGTTTCCAATTCATGGGGGTGATTTATGGGTCCTTACCACTAAATAACCACATGTGTTTGCGTAGTGAATTGAAGTGCGCCACTGAGCTCTTCTTTTAAGCGCTATTGGGATAATTTATGACTTCGGCGCAGACAAAATTAGTTTGTATTCTGTTATCTAAAGGTTACACACAAAAAAATAGCAAACATGAAAGTTGCACTGATTTCTTGGAAATTGGGATGTAATGTGACAGAACACTATTAAAACGATTGAAATATGCATATTGGGAGATGTGTTTATCACTTAAGATTTGAAGAAGTGGCTAATATATTATTGAAACCACACAAGTAGATGGGTGGGAGTCGGGGGGCAGAGAGTTGGAACAAGACAGTCGGGGTAGAGAAGTGTTGGTGGAGAGTGAGGGAAGGAACCTGGAGGCGCGCGGACGGGATAAAAAATCATCGAGTTTTGATAAACGGCAGAGTAATAATTTGGTGCGCGTAAACGGGGAATAATTCAGATAGTCGGGGCAGGGAAGTGTTAGAGGACAGTCAGGGAGAGATCCTGTTGAGAATTAAGATCGTCAAGTTCTGAGAGTCGCGAGGAGACCAGCTCGGTGCTTCTAAATCGGGGATATTTCATTTTAATTAAACAAAGAATAGTTCGTCTTTATTAAACGAAAAGAGTCCACGCGAATAAGGAAGTCAGAGATTGCGGCTTGCGAGTTCATGAAGTTAAATAATATAATTTGTAAATTGAGGCGGTCAATGTTAATTTAATATCAATACAAAATGCACTTTCGGGGCATTTATCAGGGATAAGATAAAATTTAATACAAACCGACGCGAAAGTTAGACCGAAATAATAAGTGCTTTAATTAGTGATTAATCAATTAGTGCACGAGGGATGCTGGTTTTGAATTGTGATTCGTGCATGTCAAGGTTTTGTGTGCATGAGAGGGGTAAGTTTGACAAATTGAATTAATTATTAACAACATTAATGTTTGGATTTCGTACAAAGTAGGGTTAAAACAATAGAATCATCATTACTCCCCGAGTATTTTAATTGTTTATAATTGTTCGTCTAGCTTGTAGTTTTCTAGATTTAAACATGAATTATAGTTTATATAGCGCCCTTGAGGTGATTTTCCATAAAAGCGGTGCTATGTGGTTCGTTCAAATATTAGTATTATTATTATAGCTACCTTAATGGGGCCTTTAATAAGGAAACATGTCATCTTAGTCGGATGATTTAATCGGAAAATTATAACGGTAACATTTAAAAAGCTATCGGGTAATTATCGGTAATCGTAAAAAAAGGAGCGTTCCCTCCGTAAGTCGATCCGAAGCTGCCTGATGTTGACCGGCGACGATTCTTGAGACAATACCGTTGTAAAATAATAATTTGGGGTTCAATGAACTAAAATACTATTTGATGCACAAAAGACACTTTCGGGCAATAAATCTTATACGAGAGACTTCATTTAAAAGACGGGATTTTGAAACCACAAAACAATAATAAAATCCTTTAAAAGTGCTTTGTTGGTGATCTAGAAAACTAGGTTACTGGGTATTCTCCAATACATAACGGGTAACAAAATACATAGGTATAGAATGTAGGTATAAATTAATGTGTAAAGCGCCTTTGAGGTGATAATTATTATTTACGAGTCTCGCAATAATATTTATAAACGTAGCTAGGGGACTATATTCAGGAAGGTTTTTTGAAAAAGCATTGGGTAATATAACGGTTTATGAAGGGAGCGTAGCATGGGCATTTTTGATTACTAACAAAATCTGACATAATTGAATTCCCGTTCCAAAAATTTCCCACACCTTATTCCAAATTTTAGGTATCACAACAAGTCTATTACATAGGAATTTGCATAAACTTGGTTCGATATCTTATCATATAATCACCTTTGGTTCACGGTTAGGTATATTTCTTTCGATTTAGCGAAAAACTTTCATATTGTCGGTTGAATGAAGCCGTCGGTAGGTATTCACATTTTAGCGTGATGCGCTATATCCACCTACTTAATTAACAAACTCTTTTTCTTCAAACTTAATTGAGCGGGTGACGACTCGAGAATGGACGGCGGTTGTCGAATGGATTAACGGGTCCGGCTTTCCTATTCCACCATGAGGAAGTATCTCACGCGACTTTATCGGGGGCGATGTGATCGAAATGCAGGTGGGCTTACACTATTTTTCTAATGTGGAGGCGAAGTAAGCGATGGTCGTGTCTGGTCCGAGCAAATTGGAATCCCTTGTGATCACATCTCGGTAACGTGGATCTCGTACCCGCTCTAGACTGGATTGGAAGCGTGGCCGGAGCCATTTCATGATGTCGACGTATGTACGTCACTAAGGCATTGGGGGACTTCAGGAGAACAAAGGACGTGCACCCATTTCGCCCTCCCTCTACCGCCGCTCCGAGGTACCAGCGGATAAAAGTTGTCGTCGCGGGAGGCCAGTTTGATGCAGGACGAAGATTACGATCTGGCCGGACTACCTTCGTCATGGGGAAACGAAGTGACGAAATTTGCGTGGGCTTCACTACCTTTTAGGTTACGCTCGTGTGGGGTCTGCCTTGTCGGCGGAACGAAGGGAACATGACATATGGAATCGTTTTGGCAACCGATCGGCGGTTCTTTGTTGGAATCCGGATAAGTTTTCTTAACTCCCTCACACTAGGAATAGGGATCATCCAGCATCAGGGTGGGAATGTACTCTGGACGAAAGGACAGCCGGGGAAATAGAAGGGAGGGAAGCCAGATTCACGACCTGGTGCCTTTCATTCTTGGACCCAGCACCCTGGACGCCGAGCTTGACCTTCCTTCTTTGAGCTGATATTTGAGTTTGAGCTTGAGGTACGCCTATCGTAGAGCATATGCCCGTAACACATATAGGGGAAGGTCCCAAGTTACGCTTGTGTATGTTATGCGAGAGGACGTATTTTTCATTCAAATCAAATACCGATGACCATCGCGATTGCAGGCTGGCGCATGTTTTGTAGCGTGCCTAGGAAAAACGTAATCATTATTTCTACTGGTTCGAGGTGGCGTGCTGGACGGAGAACGGGACTATTGAGGACATGAGTGACTGCCAAGGCGAGGATCGGTGACATCAAAATCTTCCTTAATTAAATTCATACATCGCCAGATCAGAGGAGAGAGCGGCCCCACCGATCTCCTGACATTGCCGATTGTCTAATCAACTTCGGTTTAATGTTTATGCCGATGCTTTAGGAGTTAATGGAACTCAAGTCATCGGCATGCTGAAGAACTTCAACATCATCATCAATCCAGAGTAGGATGTCACGTTCCAAAACCTCGTGCCACCCACACATTTCCTGAACAGTTCCTGACATCGGCTATCACACCATTAATCGGAGCAGACCCTCATATCAAACGGTATGAGATGACCTCTCACCATCATCATCAACATATTTATAATTTGACGGCGTATTGGTCGATATTATTCCCATTACCACTCTATGATCCAGAAACACACATCAAATTCTTTCCCGACAGAAGGCAAAACATGTCGATTTTCATTCGTCGCTTGCGACCTTAACATTCTCCGGAGGCGTTGGAATTGGAAGCTGATTCGGCGGTCTATGACCATCACCTTATCAGTTGGGCTATGGAGGAGTCCAATTATTTAAACAGCACATGTTCTGTCTCATGTTAATCCAAAATACCTACCCGTAGAATCAAATTAACAAAATAAAACAAGTTAGCTAACTAACAAACTGCATCTAGAACTGTGAGTGTAGAATTATTGCACCCCGTACTGCTTTGAGTGTAAATCTTTTGTTAGAATATAAATAAATGTCAAATTATTTTCATGATAGCATTTTATACAGCCGCAGAGAGTACGCGCCATCGCATCGAAAGGTAGGATCTTCTCAATTCGCCGTTTGAATGTAAATTTATATACTAGATGCTAGGAGGGAAAATGCAGATTACTTCAATAAAATTAGTCGTCGATGAGCGTAGGTGTATAACAGGTGCTAGGGGAGGAAGCTGGATGAATATAGATAGATAATTAGTTAATTTTCAAGCTAGTCAGACTCAGTCATTGTTATTCGAAGCCTTGCAAATTGTAACACGCCATACCTAAAAGAACAAGGGTTTACCACAAACAAATTATTAATTAAATTGGGTTAACTATACCAAACCACTAAAACAAAAAATACACAACGTTGTGGAATTAATTACAATTGATTAATTGAGAGCATCTCGTCACGTTTGCATAAAAGTATTACGTGATGGGGTTGAAAAGGCGCTGCAAAAGAAATGCAGGGGAGAGACGCGAGAACGGGCGAGCTACGAGCTTTTAAAGGCCGGGCGGGGTTGCGCCTGTAGCTGTAGCACTGTAGCAGCGATTGGAAACCAAGAGGAAGGTTTTACTACTTCGTAGGGGGGGGGGGGGGTTTATCACACTACACACGGACAGTTGCACATGGATAATTGCTTCATTTTGTAATTTTTAACTTAATAAAAAAACTGAATTTAATTCAGCTAATAAATTGATTCTGAGGTGGTACGAGGTTCGTCGGATCAGCTAGTAATTAAATATTTCAGATTTATTGGCACTAGAACTAAAACTAAAAGAAGTGATTCGAAAAGATTCATACAAATTAAGATGTCTTACCCCTGAACAGGAACAAAAACGTTGGCTTACCCCTGAACAGGATATACTTCACGCTACAGGGTGTAATGAAGCCATCAATCACCTGAATATAACACAATCAACAGCCTCCCGAAGGTTTAACGTCTTCCTCCTCCATTATGTGGGGCTATTTGTTATGCCATGGCCTTTTCAGAGCACCCTGTACTTGACTGCTCGCCGTCCGTCAAATCATCTATTCGCTTTTAAACTCGATGGAAGATTTTTTATTAATATGGGATTTGCGAGAATGCCATTATGTCAGGTCAAACCGGAATACAATGCTAACCTAAGCTAGCCAAGATTCTTTTTTCCACGACACACAAATTAAATATGATAAAAAGGAATTCCAGTCCATTTTTAATTATTTTTTATTAATAATATTGATATTCTGTCTTATATTTGTATATTATTTATTTTTATTTTAAAAGTTAGTTTTAGTACTTATAATAATTTTCAAAGTTTTAATTTTTCAATACCTGCTAAAACATCCATGAAGTCCTCTATGTATAGTAAATAGGTAATTAATATGGAAATAATACGATAGATGGCGGTAAGCATTTAGCTTGCGCCATAGCTCGCCAGATGGCATTAGTGTACAAGAAGTGGTACTAGAGATAGACATTACCAGCTCCCGAGGTGGGAGCGCAGAGATTTACCTACCCCCGAATAGTAAACAGTCGTAGCTATCCAGTTAATATCTGCCAAGGAAAGGGCAGATATAACAAGTCCTAAGGATCGTTGTAATGTCACAAGAAGTAATTTTTTTATCAACTTGATACGAAACTGAGACAGACTAATTATAATAAGTAGTCGTTCTATTTCCTTTTGTATTACGGCTTAAGCTGTGTTGGAAAGATATAGCACCACGTTTTGTATTTGCATCCAAAAGCACTTTCAAAGTGTTGTAATATAGAACTCAAAATTCCAATTAAAGTAAAATTTTGCAGGCTTGCGAAAGACTTGTCAAGATTCATGAATTTTTATATGAAGTGAAAAAAGGTGAAATAAGAATAACCTTCACGATACGTCTGTATAATTAAATATGTTTTTTAATTTCATATAAAGTGATATTTCTACAGTCAACAAAAAAAAACATTCAAAAAATTTCCCACCTTTTGAAATGAAATCTTTTTCCAAATTCTTCTACACACTTTTATAACGGTAACAATGATTGAATTGTCTGTGTATGGACTTACATTAAAAACGCACGATCAGTAACTAAGTGATTCACTTTTGGAATTTCTTAGTCCCTCGACGCTCGATGGAGTAAAAATACTATACTTTTTAAATAATGAAAGTAAGGAAAGACAAAAAAATTATTCACAATTTATTTGGATTATTGGTTACAGTGATGGAACATTTTACGTATATAACATATTTCATTGTGGATATACTAGTCGCAGCGAGAGATCACATGTGACGTCAACGGAATTCTAGAATCTTCAGCCTGTTTTGTTTTCAAACCAACGTTCATCCTCTTCCTGAGAAGGAAGTGGACGAACGTTGATGACGTCAGTACGAACTCTGTCTGGGACCAATTAAACAATAATACTAAAATAATTTGAGTTTTTACAATTACTATTGCAAACACACGATTTCTAACCTGATCAAATAAAACGAACTTTTAAAACCTCGAAAAGTGCATTCAAAATATATCCATTGAACCCAACCGTACTTAGTTCCCCTTTATTCAAAAGTCATAATCCTTCTCATCTTTCATCAAATCCCTCAGTTCTATTATTCTCCTCTCATCTCCTGAGGATTCCCCCGCTTCTTTCTTCCCTCTACTATCATCAATCATAATACAACATCTCTCAACACTGTTGGTTCTTCTATTTTTTTTTGAGAATATTTTGTAAAATATATGCGAGTAATGTTTTAATATTTTTAATGTATTTCATTAAATTCTTGAAAATTATTCGAAACAGTTGTTGAGTTGTAATCCATAAAAAAACCATGATAAGTTTTATTGTGTCTATATGTAATTCATTAATTAAAGTAATATTTTGTTTGTTTTGTTGATAACGATCCAAAAATAATTATAATCTGTATCGCCAATGACAAAAGGATAAGAGGAGAGGTTAAGAATTTATAAATTCTGGCTGATGGAGTAAATAAATGAGACATTTATTTACGTAGAAAATTTCTCATTCAGAAATACTGGCGTTTCTACTATATTTTAAATCGCCTGTAGCCGCTGTAGGTAGATTTAGTTATCAGATCTGGATAAACAAATACTCTAAAGTATTATTCAACGTAGGGTCACACCATTCCCCTAAATGGAAATGCCAAAGTTCCATTATTGGCGCTAGTAAATTGAGACTCTTTTGAAAACTTTTTGAATAAATCACAAACTATAAAATTTTTATTAGAACAATTTTATTATTTTTTAAGGTTATAAGTTGCGACTGTTACCTTTTTATTTTTCTGTTCATCTTGTCGTCTTTCATATGCTAGTTTAGAATGTAAGTGTTAACTTCTACTTCAATTACACAAACTATTATTTCTTTGCACTCAATATCACAATATGTTATTCTGCTTTAAGGGAAAAATGGATAAAAAGGCACATTATTACAAATGATAAACACTGTGGACTCTTTTTTGTTGTTAGTTTTTGGGGTGTTATGCCGTGTTGCGCTACCTCCTACTATAGCCGACGTTTCGGACAGCGTTGCAGTGTCCATCATCAGGGCAGATCCGGTAGATCCGGCGATGTGTAATTGTTAGTGTAGAGTGTGTGATTATTTACTTGGAAGCGATACCGTGTCGCCAGCTTCAATCCACTACGAACTGGTAGGTATTTCAGGAGAAAGGGAACTGCGATTTATATAATATATTGGTTCTTAGCAAGTTACAGGGAGAAATTAACCCCTTTGTCTTGCAAACTGTAGTAATGTCACCTGATGGATTTTTTTTTAACCCGATGTTCGGGCTGCCTTGGGCAAGATGAAGGGCATTCATATTTTTTTATTGCTTGTTTTAAATCTGCGAGTGGCATATATTTTGTATCGATATATGCACACATACAGACATTTTTACATACACCCATGCATGTATGTATTCATATACCACAAATATGTATACCATAATAAATATATACAAGTATTTAATTTTTTATATAAGAATATAAAGGTAAATTTTGTTATAGCCCGCGCATCAAGGTGGATGAAGGATGGATATGGGCAGGCGGTGGAGGAGATTGTCAACGGGACTTGATTGCCCAAGACATGAGATGCTTGGGTTCGGATTTGAAGCAAGTTTTGAGAAAAATGTTTTGGCCAGGTCTATTATATGTTATATGTTTTTTAAGTGGAGGGATTTTCGTGCCTGAATTAATAATGCTATTTCGGACCATAATGGAACTGCGATTTTAGTGAAAGCGCAGTATTTACGTTACCCTGGGGGCCGTCCATGTGAGAATTGCCGACGAAAGTGGCGCCATCGTTATTCTAGAATTAGACAACAGAATTCAAGTGGTTAAAGCGAAAGTAGCCAAAATAAGCAAAAAAGGTTTTATGCCTTTATATTGTATTATTATATGGTATTACAGTATACTTAGACATGGTATTTTTTGCATTTAGCTTTGGTGTAGCCGTCAATTACCGGATACCAAGAGCTGTTGAGCTTAGCTCCGTCGTCTCTATTAATATTAATTGGATTTTTGTAGATTTCGATTGCCTCCGTAATCAGGCGTGATCAGTAAGTTTTGGGTCTTCCCAGGACCTCAGGAACAAATCCATAGTAATGGCCGGTCTCAATTAAGTGCTCGGCGATTGCCGATTTATCAGGGTGGCTGAGTTTACAAGCACGAAAATGATCAGCTATCCTTTTGGAAATCGTCCGCTCTGTTTGGCCTACATAAACTTTGTCACTGCAACACTGCAACGCTCTCCAAAACGTCGGCTATAGTAAGAGGTAGCGCAACACGGCATAACACCCCAAAAACTAACAACGAAAATGCTTTTGGCCGTGAAAATCTAAAAACTTATCTGACTGTGGACTCTAGCTATTAGCCTTCTTGTGTAACTTTTTGCACTAATTTCATTGAGAAGTATAATTTAAAGTCTTTTGTACTTAATGCAGTGCACCCTATCCATACTAACTTCAAATGAATTTCAAAATTTTATATGTAAACAATTAAAATGTTACTGTTACTTAATCACCACCGAAATAATATTATTTACTAGCACGTGAAAAATTACGAATAGGCATTGAGGCGTTATGGAGTACACATCTCGTCAAAACTCTTCCACTATTATCAGTCAAGTGGCATTAAATTTTGAAAATGAAAATAGAAATAAATTTCTATTCAAATAGTTATATTGTAGGTAGACTCTTTAACGGTTTTTGGATTCTTCAAACACTTTCTTAAATTCAAATAAAAAGACCCTGGGTTCATTGAAGCCGAGTTACAGACAGAGACACAACCGAAATTAGTTTTTTTAATAATGTAGGTATGTAATATTTTATAATTCATTGAACAAATTTTCACCCCTGGTTCAGAGTAGCGAGTTACCGACAGGGGTAGGGGCAGTGGTGCATTCACCAAAGATCACAGAACCCGAGTCAAAAGCCAGACCGACAGGATTGATGGAACGAATGCTCCCAGACTCCCAAGAGATAGCAGGGGTGGAGTTTTTTTTTAAAACTTTTTACAATCCACGGTGGAATCTTTCTATTGAGCAATGAGAGTGCGATTTATTAGATATTGAAAATTCTAATAGTTCTTGTTAACGTGAAACTTTTTACTGCAATTTCTAGCCGGCAATGTATTTCCGTCTTCTTTCATCGTTGAAAAAAGAAGACGGCAACACATTGCCGGCAAGAATTAACTTTAACCCGTTTAATCACGGGAGACCAAATTTGTCCTAGCTCACATAGGTCTCATATAAATCGCTGTTACTCCCTCACTATCATAGTGAAAAATTTATGTACCAAGCGGTGTAAGAAAGAAAAAATACCACACTTAATATTCAAATCTAAAAAATAACTACCAAAAAGTAAAGCTTACATCTTTATGAAATCGAAGTTATGATTGGCAATTTGAATAAAAACATTAAAACTTTGGTAATTTTTACTTAAATTATTTTCACATAGAACGGGAAAAAGAAAGGTAAAAATAAAGTTAATAAAACATTTGTCGAATAAAATATGTACCAATGTTTTTTTTCGGTATCAGTAATTTTTGTTGAACAAAACGTAAAGTGAGTTATTTGTAAAACCTTTTTTTAAGTTTGCATGCAGAATTTTTATATTTCTAAAATTAAATGTTTATTTTAAAGTATAAAATTTAAAAGCACATTTTATCATCTTTCATAAACCGTTTTTAGTTTTCGGATATGTTCAGAATTGTTCCATTTATTAGCATTTTATTGTAATGCGGAAAATTTTTGATCATCTGAAAAATACGCCAAAATCAAATTTCTGAAGGGTAAAAAAAGTGCTTGTTTTCAAAGGCCTTAAGAATAATCCATAATTTTTATTCGGCACACGAAAGTGGTTCATTAGTATTTTAATAAAAAGACGAATAACTTTGTTTATATCACTTTTATTGGTACACAATCAACATGTTTCGTAAACAATATTTACTTCATCAGGATCAAACGTATACTAAACTTAAAAATCAAATAAAGATTACACATAGAAGGAAAGGGTAGAAGGTTCATTAGTAATTTATTTTTATTTTATTTATTTGTTTCTTTACATGGTACCTAGGACTAATGTTAACAATTCAGTTTATAACCTCACTAGGTCAAGCCTGTATTGAGGTTAACAACTCTACAATTTAATAAAATAACACAAAATAATACAGTTATTGAAGAACAATATTGTTGTATGTTTCATGCAGATAATGAGTATAATAAGTACCTAATTAGCTGAAGGCGATAGTACATTACAATGAAAGCATGTAGGGTGACCATAATGTTGAGATTTGGCTTTCAGAAAAAAAAAATATTTTCGAAGAATTAAGATGAGAAATATTTATTTATTTATATATTGCGCTATTAATTTAGCAAAAGAAGGATTAAAAAAATAGTTAAGACAAAATAAAATGATATTAATTTAGAAAGGATAAAGCAGTGAACAATTTACAATCCTCGGCTAACACAAATAATTTGATGGTCTTTTTAAAAATGCTCAAGGAATTAGAGGACTTAATATGATCTGGAAGGCTATTAAATAGGAGTGGAGCCCGATAAAAATAATTCCTTTGACCAAAAGAAGATTTAGTATGAATTGCCGTTAAGTTCAGACCAGAGCCAACTCTAGTAATACGAACTTGCTGTGTTCTTTCTGAAATACCAATATTATTAAAAAATCTACAAAGGGTTTGTGTAATATATAGCTGTTTAACATTCATGACATTACATTCCTTATAAAGTAAATTCGTTGGATATCTAAATTTTTTTTTTAACATAACTTTAAGAATCAGCTTTTGTGCAGAAAGCATAGACTGGATTATTGCAAAATAAACCGTTTTTAATTTTTCTTTGTCTAGTATATGTCTGAGTTCTTTAAAGATATAGGTAAGTCTCCTAGTATTATTTACCAACATATTGACATGATCATTCCATCTCAAAAATTTATCTATTATTACACCGAGGTATTTTATGTTGGTTACATTTTCTAAGGGGTTGCAGTTACATGTTTGCAAGCAATTATGTATAATCAAATTATGAGTTGGAGAAGGCTGACTTTTACATGAAATGCTAAAAGTAATATATTTGGTTATCTGTGTGTTCAGAGTTAAAATATTATTATTCAACCAACTATTTACCACTCTTAAACCTATATTGCATTTTTCAAAAGCTTCATCCCAAGTTTTTCCCTCAAATATTAAGGCAGTGTCATCTGCAAAACTAACAATGTTACCAGGAATATTAAGACTGCATAAATCATTTATATAAATTAGAAACAATATTGGCCCAAGTATAGAAATCACCTTGCGGGACTCCAAAGGAGATGGATTTACTATTGCTTAACACATTATTTATCTCTACTTGCTGTTTTCTATCACTAAGATAAGACCTGAACCAATCCATTGCTGTATTATTAATGCCTAAGGATAATAATTTTTTAAGTAGCAATTCGTGGGAAACAGTATCAAATGCTTTTGATAAGTCCAAAAACACTGCTATAGCTTTGTTGCCATAGTCCAGCGCGTTTATAACATTAGTCAGTACCTTTAATACAGCATCACTCGTACCTTTATTCTCTCTGAAACCGAATTGATTGTCGGAGAGTATTTTGTATTTTTCTAACAATGAAACTAATCTTGACTTAGCCAATCTCTCTATTACTTTTGAGAGAGTATTAAGCAAAGATATGGGTCGGTAATTGTTAACATCTAGGTGGTCTCCACCTTTGAACAGAGGTATAATCTTAGCATTCTTACAATGAGAAGGAAATATGTCATTCTTAAAACTAAGGTTAACAATATGAGATATGGGACCAGCCAACACAGAAACATGCTGTTTGTATACCATGATACTTAAGCCATCAATACCACAGGAAAAAGACATTTTTAATTCATTTATCACTTTTGAAACTTCATAAATGCTAGTAGTTTTAAATTCAAAGCTATCTTCTGAAAATTGACTACAAGGTATAAAATTGTTAACAAGACACATTTCGGTAGTTTTATTTGCACTGCACAATTGTTTTGCGAATCTAGGACCAATATCACTGAAAAAGTTATTTACGTGATTAGTGATTATATTTGGATTCTCTTCCATTGAGATAATATTGTTATTGATTTTTAATTTTTTTATAGACACTTGCTCCTTTTGTATATTTACAGCCTCCTTTATAATCTTCCACTGTTGCTTGGTATTTCCATTTACGTTGTCCAGTTTCCTTTTGTAATATGCTTGCTTTATATATTTTATAATTTTTGTACACCAGTTTCTATATCTTTTGTAATAATCCAGCAGTTGAATGTTATTTACATCTGTTCGACATTTGTTGTGTAATTTGTCTCGGGATCTGAGACATTTAATAATTCCGTCATTTATCCAAGGTTTTAAATATTTCATTTTATGCTTTACACTTCGTACAGATGAACAACTTTCTACATGCATTTTTAAACATTTTATGAAATTTTCAGCAGCTAAATTAACATCTTGCGATGACAGTACTGACTGCCATGATTCCTCCTTTAATTTGACCTTCAAAAGATTGTTATCGATGACAGTTTTTATGTTTTCATTATCTTTTGCTATTTTCTTTAGTGTAAAGCTCATAAATCTCAGCAATATCACATCATGATCTGTTATGTCAGTAGTGAAGACAGCTTCCTGTGGTTCAAATTTAGATTTTACCATAATATGATCGATGCAGCTTGAAATGGTAGAAGAAACTCTGGTAGGTGAATTTATGAATGGCTTCAAGCCATGAAAAGCCAAAAGAGAGAGGTATTTTTGAGTTTTCATATTGCTCAAATCCAAAGTATTAATATTTATGTCGCCACATAAAATAATCTCCTTATTTTGTATTGATGTAGAGTCAAGCAGTTCACTCAGTGATTCAAGGAAATTATCTATATGAGCCAGGGACGGAGATCTGTAAACAGCTATTACACACAAGGTACTCGATATCTGCATTTTTAAGCAGTTTGCTCCAGGGAAAACAACTTCCTCAACAGTCGCGTGAACATTTTGTTTTACATAGGCAACTACACCATCATTTTGCAAACAGTTATTATTTGTGTTGTAAACTGCGTATCCGGGGATGTTAGGTATATTGGTAAAATTTTTCAGCCAAGCTTCTGTGAAAACGAGTACCTCAGGACGATGCTCAATACCATCCAGCATGGTTATGGTTTCATCAAAGTTTTTGTTTAAACTTCTAACGTTCAAACAAAGTAAAGAAAATTTGGAATGTTTTAAAAAGTTTTTGCAAGTTAATGAATCTTTAATAGTTAAATTAGATTCTGTATTGTCTTTCAAGTCGATGTATTTTCCAAAATCGATATCCATTTTTAATGTTGAAAATATTTTTCGGTGCCTTTCACTATTAAACTTCTATTATAATCTATTAAGGTCATCTTCGTGTTTAATTTCCTTGATTTTTTTTCCTTCTTCTTCTTTCATCAGAATGGCTCCATTTCTAAACCAAATGTATTTGTATTTTAACTCTTTTCCCTTAGTTTTGGCTTTCCAGAGAAGTTCCTTGAAGTAAGGAGATAGTGATTCTCCTAGGAAAACCTTTTTTTCATGATTAGAAATCACCTTTTTATTTGCTAATAATTTTAATCTAGTTTCTGGGTTTCTAATTTTAAGGATAATTTTTTTCGGATGTCCTGGTCTTCTGTCATATTGTCTTATTGCGGAGGCAATATCCTCTGAATTTATTTTGATATTAGCACCTTCTATCAGTTTTATAGCGGTTATTTTGGGATGTTCTTCAGTCTTTTCCTCAATGCCTGTTATTTCGATACAGTCATCAAGGTTCGACTGTTCCAAGCAAGCCACTCTGGTTTCCAGATGCTTAATATTTTTGATTTTATTTGCCAAATCATTTTTTAAACGTTCAACTTCTCCTTTAACCTCATTCATGGAGTCTAAGCGGGTAATTATATCGTCATATTTTTGACAAATGAATTCGGTAGTTTTTTGAAATTCTAACATTTTTTTGTCAATGTTTTCGAGGATTTGGGTTTTTATTTTCTCTAATTTTACATCTACGTAAGACGAAAATTTTGAAAAGGCATCTTCTTCTGTGTTAATGTCTTCAGATAGTGTATTCATTTTGTTTTTGGACCTCGTGGTTGTGCATAAATTTTCTTGTTGCTGGGAACCGGTTTTTTTGCTCAAACTCATGGTCACCCTAGCAGTAGTTTGTATTGTATATCGGCAGAAATAGTACAACACTTAAGTACTGACTGAGACAGTACAGCGAGCAAGCTGTATGGTCAGTGTAAGAAAGATGGCGACGGTTTTGGCCAATCACAAGAACTCCACTAACTGTCAAATATATTTCAAATACACTGTCACTATTTTCCGATATTAATTATTCGAAATTCACTTGAATAATGTAATTGCAATGTTCAAAATTTATATCACTATTAATGTAGTGGACACTTGGGTGAATCTCGCAAGAGTTTCGGATTGTATTGTATACTAATTATTCACAATTATGCGATATTTTTACGGATCACTTAAACTGTGTGTTATTTAGTTCGGTAGGTAGTATGTAATTGAATTCACTCTTTAACTAAATATTTCCCTAATATTTCCGAAAGTAATTTGTCAACGAAATAACACTTTATTGGGAGTTACTAATAAATAATTATTGGCGTGGCGTAAAAAAATCTGCTTTTTCTATGGGCCGATGTCAGATTTCAACTAGGAGCATTCACATATTTTAGTATAGATCTATAGCCTGATACCCGTAGAAAAAGCAAATAACAGCCATAGAAAATCACACAAATCTGATAGGAGATCTCGTCCGTCAGGCAGTATTTCTAAACTGTATCACCTACTTTGATATATATATGAGACCCGAATTACACTTAAACTTTTTCAAGATAAAATAAATGATTTATAAGATCTTTGAATCGTTAGACACACATCACGTTTGTAACAGTGGATAAGAGTGAATTAAAAATCTCCTCTTTTTTGGAATAGACAATCAATTGTGGTAACGAACATAATCCCAAAATTGATTTACGATCTCTTGGAACACTCCTGGAAACAATCATCCAAAACTGGTCTTTTCAACATCGATTCTCCATCGTTTCAGTTCTTAGTGTTGAATTTGTAACTCCCGAAAAAGTTTTGGATTTCTGTTAGATAATAAATCAAAAAGCTTAGACGGGCTGAGAAGTAGTGGTATCAGAATGGATGGGAGAGAGGTGGGTGAATTGGGGGAAGTTAAAGGAAGTGTGGGGGGTGTTGAAGGAGTGGGTGTTTGTGGGAGGTTCACAGAGGCTCAATTTTATATTCCCGGAAATAGCGTTAACACGGCTTCAAGTCGATCTTTGAATGTGTGATTCTGAGCCCATGAATTTGAACAGATTATGGAAGTGTCGTATTTCATTTTGATGAATATGAAACATGATTCAGGCTTTCGCGATAGACACGCACTTGATATAATATTCCTGTATTCATTAGACTGCTATGATTATTACATAAATTTCAAAGTTCAAGGATGTTACTTGCTTTTGTTGGCAAAAATATTTTAGGAGTTGTTGGTAAATGCAATCATTTATTATTCGGTTAAAACCATATATTTACGTAATGTATTGTATTAGTCTCTAGTTTCGTTCCTACAGTTGTCTATGGGTTCTTCAGGTCACATGGTATCGTTGCCGAGTTAAATGGTAAGACCGAATGTAAATGTATCGACTTCAGCAGCTCCGTAAATCAAAATAAGTTTTCAGCCTGGAAGGACGTTTGTCCTCTGAAGTATTATTATAAATTACAATACTTAATTAACGGTCACTTTATGTAACAACCTGTCTTTGCAAAAATTATCCAATAGTAACTGGAGAAGACAGGTCCCACTAGTTAATTGTCAACCATATTTTGAAAAATTCCAACCTGTAAACTTCACCCGCCCTAACACAGGGACATCCCTAGCATGGCGGATGAAATAACACAAAAATCTATACAATGTACAAAGTTCTTATAATAAATAAATAAATAACAATAAGATCTGTGTGTTATGTACAGTAGTGCTTATCTCAAGAAAGATAAATTTTAAGTTTTGTGAACCCCTGAGGTCTAGGGCCTATTTCGTCGGAAGGTCAAAATCTTTCCACTTTGTAACAAAAACCAAATAAATGCAATATTTTCAATAATAATTAGAAATCCCACATCCGAATTCGAGTCCAGCATCCGAAAACTAAAAATTGTTTTTGAAGGGTGGTAAAATAATCACTAAATTTTTAAAATTCGAAATACATACAATTTTTTAAACAATATTTTTTCAATGAGAATATAAAAAAGTTTAAAAAATGACTAACCTTACGTTTTTTCAAACTAAAATTACTGATAAAGAAAAAATATTAAAATACGAACATTTTATTAGGCAAATGTATTATGAACGTGATTTTCAATTCACTTTTTTTGTCGAAATCGAATGTCCTAGGTTTGAGTCCCAGAGGTGCCAATATATTTTTCTGATTTTTCAGAGTTTCGCTAATATTATCTACATTTAATTTAATATCACTTTTTGTCGTTTCATGTAAAAATAAGTAATAGAAAATTCCGAAAGCTTCATAATTTTCATATAGATTGCGATTGGAAACTTTGGTTTCATAAAACTGTAAGTTTTTTTTAGATTTGAATATAATGAATGGTGTTTTTAACCGTTTAGATCACATTTCTAACCATGATAGTAAGGGAGACACAATGACTTCTATGAGACCTAAAAAGCGAACCAATTAGCCAGAGGGGTTAAAATATGTCTGTCGTTTTAAAAATTCTTTAAATGATTAGAATAAATAATATCAAGGAACAATGGTTTCCCATTCAAAAA
Organism: Limnephilus lunatus; assembly: GCA_917563855.2. Taxonomy (NCBI): domain Eukaryota; kingdom Metazoa; phylum Arthropoda; class Insecta; order Trichoptera; family Limnephilidae; genus Limnephilus; species Limnephilus lunatus. The sequence continues at coordinate 83,596,135 of OU830594.1, forward strand.
CGTATCAAATTCCAAAGGAAATAAAAGGAACAGGGTAAATTTTGATTAAATTTTTAGAAATATCTTCAAAGGATTCTAAACCCAATCAATAGAGATTGCGCACCTCCTAAAAGCTGTTCAAACACAAAAATAAAATACTTTCATTCAATCGCCGGAACCATTTCCCAGAATATCCTCATTACTCTGTCAAATCCATTTTATTATTTTTTCTCGCGTTATAGGAGTAACGCTTTAAGGATAAAACGGAATGTATGTAAATATATTCAATGGGATGTGCCAACAAATCCTGAAAAACATCATGAAAGCAAACTGAGGATTCGGGAAATATCGTCTCGCGATATTATTATTGAATGGGAATGGATGGAAGAAAGAATAAATTACCCTTTTAGAAGAATAAAGGCGAGGAGTTCGAAAGGAGCGGGAGAGATGACGAAAAATTGCCGATTTTCCCGTTCACTATTCGTCATCTTCAAGAAGAACTCTTTCATTGTTCTTCGTAATCGATAAATCCAGTACGGTCTGGTGACGCTAGCGGATTTCGGATGGTTTTATGGAAGCTTGACGAAATTTCGTGTCGCCGGCTAGGCAGGAAGAAATAGGCACTGAGGTCTCATTAATTTTGGAAAATAAGATTGAATCTCCAATCTTAGTCTAGCATTGTTTGATTAAGTTGTTATGATATTTCATTTGTTTGTCATGCATTATTTGTGTAACTTTGTGTGGTTTTCCAAAAAAAAATAATTTCAGTGTACAATATACTTACAATATCCGAAGAGCTAAAATCTAATTGCTTATCTCAATAAAATCTGTCGAATTTTGTGTTTTAGTGGGACAAACATGTGTATAACTCACAATATTACTGCAGCTATTAGATAAACCACTAGTGTTCTGTCATCTAAGTATAAAGCAGAAATCTAAGTAATTTGGGAGGCGGGTACTGTCTATACTAAAAACAATTTATTGGATTAACCAATACAACTGCCATTGGTCATCCCAAGTGGTTCGCCATGTTGACGAGAATCACGGTGTGAGGTTTGTCCGGGTCATGGTAGTAGATGCTTCTGCTCACTGCGTGACATGCCGGTTCGGGAGCGCCTGGTTGAGGGAGGCCTTTTTGTCATATTCAGCTGGACTCTCTCGGACCATTGCATTTCACCGCAGTGGTAGGAATGGATTCATACGTCCATCACTCCTAGAAAAACTGACCCTTAGATTCGTACCCACTTCTCATACCGTTTTCCTTCCCAGAACTCCATCTCTTTCCTTTCCTCAAAACACCCTCCACTCAGCATTTCTAAAGATGAAATAGGGCATTAGGGGAATAATTTTTCCCAAGGCCTCCTTTGTGGGTTTAACATAAAAAAGCAGCAATACTCGGAAAGAAGGAACTCAGAGAGTTCTGGTAACACAATTTTTACTGCCTAGATTTTTTAGGTTAACGCAACGTTTTGGCTCGCAGCGTCATTTTTATCAGGAACAATGGAGCATTTCGATAACTCTGAACTCCACAAAATTTAGACAAGTCTCAAAATTATTAATTTATTTTATTTATATATTTTTTTCAATAAAAATAAAGACAAAACATTTAATTTGTATTGAGTAGAGTAAAGCTGGTATTTTATGAACAAAAAAGCATTCTCTGAAGTCACGCAATTTTCAGGCAAAATGGATACTAGTAAGAGATAGCGTTTTTCATAAACGTTTGCCATAGATAATTCTTAGGGAAACTTTCTTCCTTCATTGCCTTTACTTCTTTGATATCTTTCATATTCTAGAGTCATATTTCAATGAAGGACTATCTTCTCTTATTCGCGTTTTCTGATCCTTGCAATGAAATGTGCAATCGGACCAATGAATTCTTATGCGAATCATTGAACACGCGATTTCTCTTTGACAAATAATTTTACAATCATGTGGTCTCATTTAATGATTTGATCGATAATCTGAACCAATCACTTCAAAATCAACTCATCCGTTTTATCTACCCTTTGATGGTCAAGCTTGTGTCCGTATCTCCGGACTTTGATTTTATCTGTGCACTATGATTATGTTACTTCATATCGTACGAGATAACACTATACAATGTACAATTTGAATTCTCTTTATGGGACGGCGCGTGTAATCATAATATTGTCGACGGCCTCTGTGGTCGAAGGTACTCTCGACTAGTATTCCGAAGGCCACCGGTTGAAATCCAGGCGTGCACAAATAAATATGATTTAATTCAAAATTACCACTTGCTTAAATAATCAACTTATTTTGTGAGCAATGCTTACTTCATCAGGGTTTACTAAAAAGTTAGTTTTAAGTTAACCCTGATGAAGTCAGCACTGCTCGAAACATGTTGGTTTTTAAACAATAAACGTGGTTTAAAATAAGTATTCTATTAATTTTGAATTAAAATGGTGCCACAACATAAGTTTGCTGTGTTTGAAGAAATTTGATTTAATTCATTTGTGTCATTTCATAATTAATTAATTAAAAATAATACATTTACGGTATATTTTCGGCGCGTTCCAGAGTGAAAGATACTCTAGAAATCAACCTGGAGTAAGATCACCATTTAAAAGAATATAGATACAATTCTGCAACCTAACAAAGATTAATGGTTGTATTGTACTTTCTTTTAGATTTAACTTTATAATTTTTGTCTGCAATATTTTGGCATATGTAGGTATTTACCTATATTTCAAACGTGTCCTTAGAACGGGGTACCCCAGTAAGATCGCATTTTTTTGCTAATAAAAATAATTATTATAAAATTAAAAAAGAAAAAAAAACGGAGCGTCGAATGAATTGGTTTTAGCCGTGTTTGGTTAAATCCTGCAAACAAACTAGGATTCTTGTAAAGATATGCTCCTTTTTGGTTCAACGTTAAAATATATCAGTTAATTTAAAATTGTCCTAAACAAGCCGTATTTAAGGTTGTTCACACGTGCAATGATAGTGAATGAGAGACAACTAGTGCAAGAAATGGGTTACAGGGGGGGTAGGTACTAAAGAAAAAAAGCCAGTAAGAGTGCTATTTTTCATGAAAGTTCGACAATTTTAGTCCTAATGCGATATGTTTTCTATAATCATACGTCAGTACTATAAGTGTTAAAAAGTTAGAATTTAGTATTTATTTTAATTTTTTTACAAACTCTCGGATCTATTCGCGAACAGTATTTTTCCGTTGATCGTGCAAACACAACTCCTAAGCCTTGCCAGAATTCAATACAAGAAAAAATGAGTATTTTACCCCAGACAGTTATTAGGGTCGATTATTTACAAAAAACATCGGGTTTCCACCCGGACGTTGCGGCATTTAATCTTCTTCGTAAGTCGTTCATCATTGCACAAAATTTTTTCTTGCTTATGATAATGATAGTAGGGGGATTTAAAATCAAGTTATTCATCACCTCAAAATGCGTATTTCTGTTAAATCAAATCGTAGAATTAACAAAGATTTATAAATTAAATTAAGACAATATTAGCGAAACTCAATCGAAAATCTGCAAACAGAAAAATCAGAAAAAGATATTTCCACCTCTGGGACTCGAACCCATGACCTTTCGCTTTCCGGTCAAATGCGCTACCACTGCGCGAAAAAACTACACTGCCGAATCGGAGATATCGAGACCTTCGCGATTTTCGATTGAGTTTCGCTAATATTGTTTTCATTTAATTAAATATTACAATTTTAGGTTTTACACATAAAAGTTAAAAATAAAGATTTATTATTTTAATTCAAACATAAACCTGTGAATAATACTCTCACGATAATGCCAATAAATATTGATTAATATCGAACCAAAAACACTCACAAATCTTCAAAACAAATTGACACGGAAAAAAACATTCAGTTATCCCAAAATAAAACAATCCATTGTATAATTTATCGACCACAAATAACGAATAGTCATTTTATCGGGGAAAGAATTACGGGCTATCCTTTATATTAATTGTGGGTCATTTGTCTAGGGGAGAATTTTATTCAAAGCTAAATCACAATGCCCTGTCCACAGTGATACATTATACGAGGGAAAATAAAACGAAATTGTAAGCAAAGGTGTGTAGTGTGTACCCTTTTCAATACATCGACATGTTCCTATTTTTGGACTGTTAAGAACAGTTTTAACCCTTATTTTTCGTACTTAGGTTAGGATCTTGGTACTTACTCAACTTAACTTTTTGGAAGTTCTTTCCAGAACGATAAATACTCTAATAATTATACATTCGAAGTTTTGTAAAAATTGTTTTTTTTCATAAGGTCCACACTGGAGGAACTGAGGAAAGTAATTCCCCTCAAGGCATGTGTTATTTCTGAGAAAGCTGTGTGGAAGGTCGTTTTAGAAAACGAAATAGAAGAAGTTCTGTAAGGAAAAACGTATGAGGGGTGTATGAATGTATGAATCCAACCTTCCGACGGATGCATGAATCCAACCTTCTCCCTGCAGTGCAAGACGAGGTTCCAAGAGAGTCTCTCCAGATCATGCCTGCCACCAGGGTTATGAACAGGCGCAACCCGGACAAACCTCACTCCATGAACCCGGGCAGTCTGGGCACCCGTGCTAAGTCACCAAATGTAGCGAAACACTTGGGGTGGCCTATGGCAGAGATGTTGGTTATCCAGTAAATTGTTCCCGGGCAGCGGTACTAACACCCGCCTCCCAAATTAACGTAGAACCGGTGTGCGAAGGATAGGGAGTAGATAGAGTTTATGTATGATGCAAAAGTGAATGATAGGCGATGGCAGAGAAGCCCGTGTTTTGAAGTTTTTTGCAGCCATGTTAGATCTTGTTTGTTAGTTTGCTGAAAAGTTCCGCTTTACTATACATAATAACTAACATATATTTAAATAACCCGATCTTTGAAACTAATAACCTATTTTTTGCAAATTTGTTCATCGCTTTCGACGTAATCTTCTACCATTTAACAAATAATAAAATTTTGTTTTCGCAACTTATCTATGTACATTATTTTTTGTACTTATTAAGTTTAAACTTAGTGTTATTTCAATAATTGGGGTGTATGTAGAAGTAATCGGAGTATGAAAATTTTATTAAGAGTTTATTTATTTTATGTCATTTGACGTCAACAGCTTTCTTTTAAATGTGAAATATGGGTAGTATGTTTATTGCATAAGAAGTAATAAAATGTTACCTCCATCCTCTAATATTCAACATGATAATTTGCTTATTGATTTGTAGCCATTACTATTTACAATATAGCCTATTTTTCAACTATTCTTAAAAATTAATGTGGCGTAATAACTGAAAAGCATTAGGTTAAGTACTTAGCTGAAGCCTACCGTCAGTAATGTTAATTAAGTACTATATATATAATGATTGAAAAGACTTCTTTGTTTGAAAAGGTTTTTTTGTTTGTTTTAGTATTAGCTCTTTAAAACCTTTTGTTTATAAATATGAGCGCGAGCGGAACGAACGGTCCCTTCAGAAACTCAGGGGGACCGAGCAGGTATTTAAACATAAAAATTGGGTAGAATAAAAAGTGCAAGACCATCATGAAAACTGGGTAGAATAAAAAAGTGCAAGACCATCATGAAAACTGGGTAGAATAAAAAAGTGCAAGACCATCATGAAAACTGGGTAGAATAAAAAAGTGCAAGACCATCATGAAAACTGGGTAGAATAAAAAAGTGCAAGACCATCATGGAAACTGGGTAGAATAAAAAAGTGCAAGACCATCATGAAAACTGGGTAGAATAAAAAAGTGCAAGACCATCATGAAAACTGGGTAGAATAAAAAAGTGCAAGACCATCATGAAAACTGGGTAGAATAAAACAGTGCAAGACCATCATGAAAACGTGATTTGTAAAAATAATCTCACAAAACTTTTTCATATGTTCATCTTATCACTTCGAGATATTATTGGCTAAAATAAAAATTCCACAAAAAACTGCCAAAAGATAAACGAAAATTTTGTCATAATTAACGATTTGTGTATTTTGTTGCAGAAATTCCTTTGAGTGACCCTACGGTAACAGTAGACCGGCAGAGGTATTCGGCGGGGGATAGGGTCAGAGCAAACTGCTCCTCAACACACAGTTTCCCCGCTGCCAACATCACGTGGATCGTCAATGAACAAAAGGTACCTAATTATCATTTTCAAAAAATTATAAGATTGATAGAAATAATGACTGGAATCGGAGAACAGGATAGCTTAAAATAAAGTTGCTATTCATAATTAGCTATAGCTAGCTTCCAATTGAACATAAAACATCACACCACCTTTTTAGTTGTACACCCGTTTTTATCGAACTGGAGATTTCTCCTTGAAAACCCATTGTAGTTTACAAATAAGAAAAAAAATGAAACGACCTGTTATTTTTACACTGAAGTTTTGTTATACTTGTATGTGACATTAATTAACAAGACTATATAAAATAATAACTCAGTGTGTTCAGAGTTGTTTACAAGGACTTTTAAATTTGAATGTCTATGGTAAGTTCGTGTGGAAAGAGACTCAAAAACTTCTCACCAGATTTTGCTAAAAATTTAAAAAATAGTTTTTTTTTCGAAATAGACTCGAAACTTTACTTCAAACTATTCATAACCCCGTGAAACACCGGGTACACGTCAGCTAGTACCAACATTATAAAGAGAGAACGAGGGCGGAATGTGTTTTCGATGCAGGCTTGTATTTCTCGTCAAATTTTAAATTGAATAAAATGGTTGAATTGTTTTTTTTGTGTTGAGCTGTGTTGCATTTCATGTTTTATTAGCATTTTGTTACACAGTTTTAAATGTCCACTTTCCACAATCGGTGCAGGCGACATCTGATCTTCCTCTAGTGCATATCCAAATCATAAATTTGCGTGTTCTCAGTAATATGTTAGTAGATACAGCATTTTAATCATTTGTTTTTCAATCGCAAAGCAACTAATTAATCTATTTTTACCAGGTGCCGGGCTTCAGCGTGTCCTCAATCGTGACCTCTCCCGATGGCAAGGAGTCTTCCAGCTCTATTCTTGAGTTGGAGACTGACCTGCTAGGCACCGCAACCTCTGTGTCCAGCCTGCGTATAAGCTGCGTGGCCTCACTGTTTGACCTGTACCGGGCCAGCAGCCCCATAGTGGAGGTCAAGGAGGACAGGCCGCAACTGGCCTCTGTCATGGGGCATAGTCTTTCAGGTAAGAAAAATCCAAGCTTGAGATGAACCTGCTGGGTGAACTCGGTGTGACTTGGGTGGCCTCGGTGTCTTTTCAGCGTTCCGCTGCAAAGCTTTGAGTTTTTTGTGTTTAATAAAGTGTTTTGACATTTTTGCCAAAGTTCGTACGCTTCGTTTTTGTCGTGTTATTAATATTGAATAGTTTGACGTAGAACAAGCAAGTCAGTTAACCGTAAAACTTGTATATTTAAAAAACATAAAATATTTTGTTCAAATGGAAGTGTTTTGGGTGTCGAAATTCCGCTTTGTCGACTTGTCTTAGAACCTTTTACCGGTGACCAGACAACTCAAAATGTACAATTTTATTACTCCTTTTTATAGTCATTAAAAATAATGAAAAAAACTTGGTTTAATTGATTGTGCAATGGGATATTTTTAAACATTTTTTGTCACCTTTAATGACATCAAAGAGGCCTTCAAGTACCACTTTGTTGAGTTGTCATGGAAACATTTTTATAATTTTCCCACCGTATTGACGTATACGTGGGAAAAACTAAGCAATATCTCATTTCGTGACACTTATTATTTATGGAAAACAAAGAGTTTTCAAGTAAATTTAAACTAACATTTAAAAAACATAAAGCTTAACATTTCTGTTGCGGAATAAGTTTGAAATTTATAAAAAAATGTATAAGTAACGGAATGGAATGCGTGACACATATAATTTGGGAGGCGGGTGTGAAAACCGCTGCCCTGGAAACCATTTATTGAATAACCAACACCCCTGCCATAGACAATAGACAGGCTCGATTGGGAGAGACTGGTTGAACATTTTCACCTCTCCAGCCGGATTCTCTCAACCCAGTGCGGTTTGTACAAATTTGTACCACAGTGAGAGGAATGGATTCATACGTCCATCACTCCTGGACACACTCTGGTCTTCCAAATTCCTACCCACCCCTCATTCCTTTTTACTTTCCAGAACTTTCTCTCCTTTCTTTCCATAAAAAGACCCTTTACACCGTATTCCCAAAAAGATAACCTCGGCCTAGAGGGAAACTGCTTTCCTGAGGGCCCCCTGCATGGAGATAATTTAGAAAAAATATTCGGACTTCGGCATGATTTCTATTTGAAATTTTTTTTTACTTTTATCAAGCCTAACTTTCTAAAAGGCATGGTTATATTAAATGAATATATTTGTTATCTGATCCACAAAAGAGTTACTAATTTTCAAATGACTAACTGTTACCGCCATGTTGGTGACATGTTTAATATATCCACCGCCTAATTCCACAAACAATTATTCGTGTTATCCAATTTATACAGTTCGCTTAGTCCAGTTCTGTCAACAAATAACAAATTGAGCCAGCCACCACTAACTTTGTTTAACATTTCAGGAGGTTCTACGAAGCGGACGATGCACGGGGCACTTCTGCTGCTGACTGCGCTCAACCTGTTTACCAAACTCTTTCTAGATAATCCAAATCTACTGACCGAGAGATAGTGGGATTATTCGCTGAGTCGGCCCGGTCACTGAGTGGCTGACTAGATCAAGCTTATATGTTACTTTTTTGGAGAGACAGCGGGTTAAATGAATTTATAAATGTAGATTGAAATTTAAAAAAAAACATTTAAAATTTTTCAATCGGTGCGATCACTCAGGCGAACCGTCAGCTTCGACAATGTTCAGTTTTACTATCTAATAATTTCTTCATGAAAAACCGCCTCCTTGTAAGAACAAATAACAGTAAAACTAACTGTTTAATTAGCAGGTCATATCAGTAAAACACACTCAGTTCAAATAATAAGCATTCTGAGATTATTGTACAATCATGTTTAAATTATGATCTTGCACTTTTTATCGTACCAAATTTTATTGTACCATATTGCATTATATTATTACTGTTATTTTTTCGTTATTTCTCTTATTCCAGGCTTCCTCAACCGGGCGCAGTTCTTATTTTTATTTTTATTTACTAACACTTTTATCTGTATATATTTTTCTCTATAGACTTCTGAAGAATTATGCCACTTTTGAATTCGCATAAGTACTTGCATACTGCTTTCTTACCCCGTATGCATGGACATTGGAGGGTTTAGAGTCGTTCAAATAAATGTAGCTTCGTTCAATAAAATAGAGTCTTGACGTGTGCGGTGAAGGAGGAAACCATATGTTTCCTTATAACGACGTTGGGAAAGTGGTGGGATCCCCTGCAATGTACCCAGTTTAAACAACCGGCTCGGTGCCGTTCTGAAGGAACTGATTGTTCCGCTTGCGAATTAGAATAAAGGAGGATTCAAAGAATCCCATTGTATTTGTAAACAAAGTATTTTAAAGAACTAACACTAAAACATAATGACTATCAGCGTATTAAAAACAAATAATAAGAATACTCATCATTACTCTTTCACGACTGAGAGAGATATCTGTTTGATCATATAGTAATTAATTTACATAATTGACGGTAGGTTTCAGCTAAGTACCAAACCTAATACTTTTTAGTTTTTACTCCATAGGGGGCAATGAATACTGCAATAATAATACAACCATTACTTATGTGACCTACATATTAAACACAAACCTAACCTCGATAGGTATAATTAGAGATTTTCACGGCGAAAAGTATTATCGTCATATATTTTACATTTACACATCTGCCCTGATGATGTTTACTGTAACGCTTTCCAAAATGTTGGATGAAGGAGGAGGTAGAGCAACACGGTGTAATGCTTCAAAAATAAATCACAATAATAATTTCCTAGAGATAACTTATAATGTCGGAGAATGTTTGAAAGGTTAGATTGTTAGATCATTGTTTCGGTTTTTAAATTTCAACCCCTTAAAATGACTGGATTCTTAGTACGTTGTTTTAAATAACAAAACATTTTTCAAAAGTTATTTTTGTATGTAACACCTTTCGTCTAAATTTTTTTGTATTGACAAAATAAAATTATAAATGCAATGCACACTATTCATTTTTTTAATATACTACTAGCCAAAAAGCTCTTTGATAGCCAGCTATTATTAAAAGTGTCATAAACAGTATATATATTCAATACGTCAACGTCAAGTGGTGATTTCGTGTAAATTAAATAAAATTCGTTTTTATTAATACACAACATGTGGAAGATTCTAGCGAAAATTTTATTTTATTGTACGATAAATGACAAAATTTTGTAAAAAAAATTGTACTAGATGCTCACGCCAGTCATATCGACTGTAAATTCCTCTTGAGGGTAACTTTGGTAAGGATTTGCAAATGAAGCACAGACTTCGTGAAAGTTGTCGGACAACTGACTGATTGGGTCAGTTCCTTCTATATTTATTGAGCTAAAAGTATAAAGTGTTCACATGTTTTAATAGGGTTAGTTATTCTAATCTCTAAAAGGAATGCACGAAAGCCTGGATAGAATAAATACATACGCCGGTGCCGAGTAGATTAACATCAGAAGTGTGATAGTACATCCATTTACTATAAAATAATATAATGTCGTTTTCTTTTATTCTTATTTGATAACCGAATATCAATGATTTTCAAATCTTTTTTAGATCGTTGACAAGACCGTTAACCTAAAAGATAACATTCGACCGAAAGGATTCGCATAATGCATCAGGAATAAGTACATTTATGCATATATTTATTCCACTGTCTCTCCAAAAATGTAGCCAAATGTAACACAATGAAAAAACAATACTTTTAAATAGGGTATGAGGTACTATTTGATGTTTATCTTTTTTAAATTATTGATATTGTACATACATTTAAACAAATATGCATATTTCTAATAAAAATGGTTCTGATTAAGAATTAGGAATTTTGTGATAATCTACTGAGGAATAGTTAAATATACTATTATTTTATATAAACGAATTTTTACATTTTCATAAAAATGCTTCAATATTTTGCTTCACTATTTTTTGCCATGGGTTTTATTTGACAACTGTAAATGTTAACAGAAATTATGTAAAAAAAAGCAATTTTGCATTTCCAAGTTATTTATTTAAATTGGTCATTTATAAAAAGATTATTTACATTAAATTAGCTGCACTAGGAAGTCCTGAGGAAAATAACTGGTTTTTTTTTTATTAATAAAGTAATTCGTTCAATTTGACTTTGTACGACAAAGAAATCAAAGCAAAATGAAACCATAGAATTCTATCTATTAACAATTATATGTTTTTTTGTGTTTCATTTCCCAGCATTTGGAAATATTAGGTTTCAAAGCCCATGTTTTACAAATACATAATTTAAATTTTCCCAATCCGTGTTTTTATGAAAATGTATGAATGTTTTGATGTAGTTAAAATATTAGGATGAAAAATAATAATCCGTCAAAGTTTATGTAATTTTGTGAATTGTGATTTTTAAGTTTTCTTTACTTTTTGTTATAGCCTTGTGTAATTAAAACAAAGCATAATATACACTTATTTTTAAGATCTTATTCAACAAAAATAATAAATATCTTCATCGTATATTCAACTAAGTTTGGAATAAATAAAATTACAAACTTGTCTAGCAGGGGCGTGCAAAAACTTTCACCCGATTTTCATGATTTTGATAATGTTCACCAGATTTTAAAAAAATAACATTTTTCATTTTTCGCATTTCTTATGATTTTCGCAATTTTCACGATTATCCGGATTTATACCCAATTCAGGAGGCGGGTATGGGTACCGCCACCCGGGAACCATTTATTGGATAACCAACACCTCTGCCTTAGGTCACCCAAAGTGGTTCGCTACGTTTTGTGACTTAGCAGGGGCGACCGGATTCATGGGGTGAGGTTTGTCTAGATCTTTGTGACGAATGCACTTGCTCACTTACTGCTTATTGGGCTGGATCAGGAGAGACTGAGAGAGGAAGATCTTTTAACGCCTCCATCGACTGTTTTGAGTCATTGCCTTGCACCACATTGGAACGGATGGATTCATTTGTCCGTCAGTCCTAGACACATTGTCTCCCAGATCTCTCATTCCGTTTTCTTTCCCAGTACTTTATTTATAAAAATATAAAGATCCTCCACACAGCATCTACAATGAAGACATAGGCTCTTGTGGATTTTTGATCAGGGCCTCCTGTGTGGAACTAATGTAGGCAAAATACAGTTTTGTCGTCTTTGAATTAGGTACAAAAGTACTAAGCAAAATGTTTTTCAATCGAAAGTCATGAAAATTGGAAGAAGTTCACAAAACACCCTTGTTTGAACCATCTTATACACTAAATGACAGAATAAATTGGTTTAAAAACTAAAATAGTAACATAACCACATTTTCCAAATAATAAGTTAATTTGACTGGTATATTTATTTTGCGTTGAAAATATGATGAAAACAACACGATCGATGTAATATAATTTTTCCAATTCTGTAATAAATAAATGTGAAGAAAAATATAAAAAGTCCATGTTTTAAAATATCTGTAATTTTATAACTTTAAAATCTGTGGTGTACGAAAATGATAAATAATTTTGATTTAAAAAAATAGCCACATCTTGTAAAAATTTTGTCGTTTAATTTGTTGTAATTTCGTAAAACTTCTTATCTCAAACTTTATTTTATTTTCTGAAAGATTTTACTGAAATGTTGGATATTTGTAAAATGACATTACCTTTGAAGATTAATTGCTTAAAAGCTGTGCTGAAGGCGTTGATTCTCTGAAATACAGTTTCTTCAAACTAAGCAATTGAGTTACACAAGACCTAGAGCGAAATGTTTAAAGTTCTCTGCGATAGTTTATATTGTGTCACAACCTTTACTGGAAACTTTTCTTGCAGCCTTGTAGTATTTCTTATTGCCAACCATTATTTCACGCTCGAAAGAAAACAAAAAACTCAACTCCTGTCAAGTTGATAATATATTACGTAATATTAATGTAATCCATTTAATTGAATATCAGAAATTTCTTTTATAGTTTAATATTTTAAAAATCCAGTGCATTGTGGTTTTCTGCACTATATTCAGATATAAGCAAAATTCGCTGCCGTGAGCTTTTGCGGTTAGCGCGAAACTAGAACCCCGCCAATTTTACCATACCACCTAGGTATTCTTTTGCGAAACAGGCGCTATCGCTATCTATTTCATTAATAAAATACTGTTTTTCACTGGTTACGCACGATTACAGTGTACGTATTTATTCACGGAAGGCACGAACGTGATCGACTAGACAGGCGAAAATCAACAACGTTTGCCTGCCACATAGCAGGGTTTGAACAGTGAGAACACCGCATACCCACTAGGTTTTCGCTACTCACAACGGCAGCTAAACGGCAGATAAATCGCTTATATCTAAATAGGCCTTCAGAGTGAAATAAAATGATTATTTTGTTTAAATCTATAAATGTGCTACCATTTTCGAATAGTTTGTGAAAAATCATTCCTTTCCCCAAAAAAAAACACGGTTAACCTTCGTATACTCGCCCGTTGGTCTCTCTGACCGACAATTTAATAATTTGCTGTTTTCTCAAAAAATGGGACTTTTTGTATCTTCTTAATTTGTTGTTAGGCATTGTTTATTGCGGCGCACGCATTGATGCTGAGTGGACTCATGTCACTTATTTACGATTTTTAGTCTTTTTGATAAGTAAAAATTACAACCCAAAAATCCTAAAAATGAATAATCCTTATTGTTATAATACTTTATTATTCTTGATACTTTCATTTATCAAATGTTTATTTTTAAATTAATACGTGAAAAAGTTTTTTATGTTACTTAAGTTAGAATACAAAATAACGTGTTCTTTTTTAGAGGCTAATTTAAAAGTCTGTTCGCTTCATTTGGTGATTTAGCAGGGGTGCCCGGATTCATGCGGCGAGGTTTGTCTAGGTATTGAAGGCGGATGACCAGGACACACTGAACACCAGATTCCTTCCCACCCCTTAAACCCTTTTCCTTCCCAGAACTCTCCTCTCCTTCCTTTCCCCCAAAAAAACCCTCCACACAGCACCCTTAAAGATGACATAGGCCCTGAGTTAAATTATTTTCCTCAGGGCCTCCTGTGTGGAGCTCTTTACACTAAATATCAATAATGCTTAAAAAGTATTGTATACTTTAAAAAATACAAATGAGATGAAATCTCTGTCTGAGAGATCGTTCGCGATTATACGTGTTATGCCGCCGGGCGCGAGTGTATGAAGGTTAATAGCACCCATTCCTCTATAAAGTATTAGTAGTTTGAGTAACATTCCTTCTCCTTTACAAATACCTCCCTTAACCAATTCCTAACCTTATTTTTCTCATCATCAACCCCTCTCCAACCTACTAAGAGTCACAACATACTTCAATTGTGAACGTCATATTCCCACTGAGCGGTGGTCATATAAAAAAACTAATAAACACTAAAAACAATCATTGATTAATACTGTTTATTTACTATATTTTTCATCCCGACTACGATAGGATTCTTTTGAAAATTTTCAGCACAGTTATGGCGTTTAAAATCTTGTTTATTTTGGTTTATTTCTGAATTTCAATTATAACATTGTCTAAATAACTCCACCTCAATGATAAAATTTGCCATAAAATTATTTATAATATTCTAGATCAATCTGTGGATTATGTTACCAAGATAAATAAATGAATATTATTGTGTAAATAGTTAAATTGAAATCTGATGAAAGTTTATGCTCATTGTTTTAGTAATGAAATAAAATTTATGAACATAATGTTTCTATTATTGTATAAATATTGTATTGACTACGTTTTATAAGAAAAGAATATAACCAGTTAAGATTTGTAACTAAAATGTATGTTATTGAGCTTTTCATTATGATAATATATGGTTCTGTGGAAAGTAATCCCCTAGAATTTTCCAATAGAAACTTAGTGATTAATGTATGTAATTAACTAACAATACTCTGTAACTGATTTAACATGGAAATACAATAAATGTAATATTTGTTCTTTTATTTGATGTTTTATTATACTGCCAAGTAATTTATTGTACCCCAAAAATTTAGGTAAAGGCTCGATTACATTGAGCGAGTTTCACTATCTGCTAGTAAACTTGCTTAGTGTAATCAAATTTTCTGGCTAACAAGCAGATGGTGGTCAATCGAAATTCAGTACCTATTTTCAATTCGGGAGGCGGTTATGGGTACCGCCGACCCGGGAATCATATATTGGATAACCAACACCTCTGACAAAGGTCGTCCCAAGTGGATCGCTACGTTTTGTGATTTATCGGGGGTGCCTCAGTTCATCGGATGAGGTTTGTCCGGATATTGGCGGCCGATGCGTCTGCCCACCTGCTGCATGGTGGGCAGGATCGAGAGAAACTGGTTAAGGGAGGTCTTTTATCCTCTCCAACCAGAATCTCTCGACCCACTGCCTTGCACCACAGTTGAAGAGATGGATTCATACGTCCGTCACTCCTTGTCACACTGACTCCCTGATTCCTAGACACCCCTCGTACCTATTTCCTTCCCTTAACTTCTTATCCTTCCCTTCCTTAAAAAGACCCTCTACTCTAAGATGACGTAGGCCCTGAGGGAAAAAATTTTCTTCAGGGCCTCCTGTGTGGAGCTAATGTAAAAAAAAACTACGAAAAGAGTTTAAAAGGGGGGCTAATTTTCTCGCTACTCGCTAGCGTGTGAGCTTGTTAGCTACGAGTAGTAAACTTACGTAGATAGTTGGTAGTGAGCTAGATGCGAGCATCTCAGTTTTCAACAAATTGTCGACATGCGCGGGAATCGTTATTTTAGATCACTCAACTCGCTAGCTAATTCGCTACTGAGCGAATGGCAAGTTTTGTGTGTCATCATCACAATGGCACTCGCCAATTCGCCCGCTTTTAAACTTGCCGGATAATACCTTATAAACTCGCCCAATGTAATCGAGGCTTAAGTAGTGAAAGCCTTTCACAAAAATTAAAGTATGTTTTGAAAGCTTTCCACAAAAAAATTACATAACTGATATCTCCGAACATCGCTTCGATTATCGACCACCTCTTTGAAAATTATGATTACACAAAGTATGAACTAGTATTTGGAATACTTATTTAACATTTTTACGTTGGCTCTACACAGGAGGTTCTGAGGAAAAAATCCTTTAGGCCCTATGTCGTCTTTAGGGATGTTGTGTCGAAGGTCTTTTTAGGGAACGGAAAGAGAGGAAGTTCTGGAAGGAAAAAGGTGTGAGATATAGGTAGAAATTGGGGTGTTTTGGTGTTAAGGAATGTCGGAAGTATGAATTCATCCCTCCCACTGCGGTGCAAGGCAATGGGTCGAGAGAGCCTGGCTAAAAAGTTCTAGGTTAGATCTCCCTCAACTAGTCTCCTAGTCTCCTCAAATTGCCTCTGAGGGAGAAAGCATAAATGAACTTAAAAAGTATATCACAAATGGAATACGGGATTACTGGATGGGGGTCTGCCTTGAGCACTCACAAAAAGCGGCTCAACTTAGCTCAAAAGGGAGAAATAAAGACTTTACTGGAAGTTCCGGTAAGATTTCGGGCAGAAGAAATATTTAAAACCTTTCAAGTCTACAATGTGCAGAAACCAAAAAATATTTAATATTTAAAAATATTTGTAACACTCCACTGTAAATAAATAATTAACCAGGATAAAAATCCAACGTTACTCCCAGTTTAAACACGTATTATTGACGAGAAATATTAAATTCAATTCTACGAAACACTGTGCTCCACCAAATCAAACTAAAAAATAATAGATATAAATATATTAAAAGTAAAATATGGCTTAGAGAACAAAGTGATAAATCTATTTGCAAACATTATGAAGACGATGTAAAGACATCCTGAAACTTAATACAAATATTAGAATAAGTTAAAAATAATAATCTAAACGAAAATATGGAAGAGAACAAGACACAGAAAAACAGAAAAAAGACAATGGTCGCAACTGGGACCCGAACCCAGACTTCTCCGTCTAACCGGAACGAGCGCGTTAACCAATTTCGCCATTGCCACCTTCTGTCAAACCTTCATATTTGTCAATCTCATATTTTTTAAATTTTAGAATAACATTATTATCAACTAATTATTTTTCTCCATATTACGGGCAACTACCCTTTTTATTGGAAACAATCATTCTAAGAATTGGTTTGTAACCTCGACCCGGTTATAATATAATGTAATATGACGGTTTCACAGAAGGTGGCAACGGCGAAATTGGTTAACGCGCTCGTCCCGGTTAGACGGAAAGATCTGGGTTCGAGTCCCAGTTGTGACCATTGTCTTTTTTCTGTGTCTTGTTCTCATCCATATTTTCGTTAAGATTATTATTGTTAACTTATTCTAATATGATATATATCACTGATAGGAATAACCTCCAAAAAAGTATAAAAAGAAAGTTTTTCTTATAAAAATTAAATTCAAATGTTTTAAAACTGCAATCATTTACAAACTTTGCCATTAAAAGTAATAAGAAGAAATAAAAATAATAATAAAAAAAAAATATTGGAAAAACAATTGCAATCAGTATAATTCAGGATGCTGTAATATTTGAAAGATCAGAAGACTTTTTATTTTGTTAATCATGGATAGGTACATACATAATATCTACAAATATTAATAGGAATTGTTTCTGATTTTAGATATCTGTTAATAAATTTATTATGTTATTCATAATACAAATACCAAACTTTCATAAAATGCTGTAAATAATTATTATTGTTGAAAATGTTACAATTTTTATATAACACAACCACGTCGCGTATTTCCTTTTCCGTGTACAATAGGAGGCAACCATGCCTCGAAATCAACACGGGTTTTTAACGCCATTTCTCCTTGAAACCCGTGTTCAGTACGAGGCAAGCGGCATCCTATTTTGCATGGGTTTGTAACGCCAATTCAATTTACAAACCCGTGTTTAGTACGAGGCACGCGACCTCCAAACGTGATAATAACCTAAAAAAAGGAAATGTGTGCATACTGGCACAACATAATGGATGGGCAATAAAACGCAAACAACCTTACTAATAAAAAAAACACTTTAAAATATTAAAGTATTTTACAATATAAAATACCTTTTATAAAATTTTTCAGTATTATTAATTTTTTGGTAAAAGTGAATTTAGTCCACCTCACGAATAATATGGAACGTTCGTGTTGTCGAAGTTCAATGCACGGATAATACGGTATATTCCTTTTATAACTAATAAACAATCAAATATGAGTACCAATCTTATAAAATAAATTCTCTTCAAAATAAAAACATAAAAGTACCTATATCGAATTATTCGGTTGAGGTTCAAACTACGAAAGCTGCATGTCATCATAATTATGATGTACATCCCAGGTTTTTAATGGTTTGTTTGGCAAAGCTGGGTTTGTCGGTATGCGTAAGCGTATACGTATGCGTTTGCGGGTATGCGTAATTATTCTAATACATTTCTTCCCATGTTCTGCTGTTATAAATACAGGTACAAACTTGTCAATAATGCATTCACTTAATATCATGAATAAATTGTTGTTTTATATGGCAATAACAGCTTTTATGTTTCATGCACCGCCGAGGACGCATGCCTCGTACTGAACACGGGTTTGGAAAGAGAATTGGCGTTATAAACCCGTGCACAATAGGATGCCGCTTACCTCGTACTGAACACGGATTTGAAGGAGAAATGGAGTTAAAACCCGTGTTGATTTCGAGGCATGGTTGCCTCTTATTGAACACGGAAAAGGAAATACGCAACCTGGTCAACCGTTTGCAAAATACCTTCCATCGATTTGCAGTTTCAAACCCCATCAGCCATCATCCCCATATGCTGGGAGATCACTTTTATATCATAGAGTAGGAGGTAAGCAAATTATCGTCAGAAGGCCCATTTAGATAAGAAATTCTGTTACAAGTATCGTTCCGAGATGTATGTGGACCGCCCCAGTACCCAGCATCCAGAGACATGGGATATCTGCTCCTTGCTCCTTCATATACCGCCCTGATATTGCATCGTAAAAAGTAATGTTTTTCGGGGTCTGTTTGACACAAATATGGCGATTATAAAACTCCCACAAAGCATTTTGCCATGCCGAATTCGGTTTGTATGTCCTTCATTTCGTTGATATGGAAACTTGGGATATCAATATTCATTGGATCGGGGATATTTTCATATTATGTAAGTGTAGGGCGTTATTTTTTATTGGGAGTTGTGGGTTTGTATCAACAATACCACTTTGTGGGACGAAAAGGACGAATTTCACTTGGAAAGTAAATAGTCATCGCTGAGGTCAATCTCAAATAATGTTTCAAAATCAGCAATGTAAAACCTACATCTTTACATAGTATGAAGAAAAGTCGCTCCCGCTGTTTGTACGCTTAGATCTTTTAAAGTAGGTAGGCAGCGGATTTTCATGCGGTTTTCACCAATAGAGTGATTCATAAGGAAGGTTTGGGTAGATAATTTGTCAATTGTTTGTGTTAATTGGTTGAAATGTATAATATATAAAGGGAGCGGGCTGGCAGGCGGGAAGCGGGCCGATAAGCGGGCAGTGTAGATTTAAAATGTATGCAAATTAACAGACGGCGTTATTTGGTATAAAGGTTGCCACAGCAACGTGTGGCCGGGTCTGCTAGTGTAATATAAATCCATTATGTCAAAAACATCAAGCTTTGCAATTTTGTTAACGTATCCATTTTTTAAATGAAATAATATACTTATAACAAAAAATTAAATGAAAACAATATAAGCAAAACTCTATCGAAAATCTGAAATAGAAAAATCATAAAAAGTATAGGTAGTCACATTTGGGACTCGAACACACGACCTTCGTCTTGCCGGGGCACAATTCTAGCAACTGAGCTAATGTGTCCCTATCCAAATTGGTCAAATTTAACTGCATTTTCTTAACGCATATTTTTATTGCAAGATTCAACCCAAGCTAAATGCTATCTATACATTCTGCTATGCTGTCTACCGTTTTTTAAGAATGAGTACCTATATTTTTGGTAGTTCTTAATCGAAGTATGATACAGTTAAATATAACTGAATCGGACACATTAGCTCAGTTTGTATAGTTGCGCCCCGGCAAAGCGAAGATTCTGGGTTCGAGTCCCAGATAAATATGACCATTTCTTTATCTGATTTTTCTGTTTTCAGATTTTTTATCGAGTTTCGCTAATATTGTCTTAATTTATTCAAATATTGCAGTTTGAGGTTCTTACTAATTAAGTTAAAATAAAAATGAAATAATGAGCTTTCGTAAATTTTAAACTGTTACCAAATTAGACTTTGTTCTAGAGAACAAAATGATTACGTGAACAAAAATACCAATTTTAAGAGGTTGACATTTTAAGTATAATATCGTGATAGATATTTTGGTACAACGCAGAAAGCAAAACTTAATGAAAAGCGATACCATATACGGATATACGCTATAAATAACAAAAGCAGGTTTTGTTAATGTCGCAAAAAATAAAAAAGCAACCGCCTGGAGCCAGTGAGAATATAGCTTTCCCAATTAGGGTGCGTTGTGAGGCTGACGGTAGTGGGTAGAGTTAAAGTAACTGGCTATTCAGATGTAGTCACCAAACATGGCTAAAGCCATTTCAAGCAAAGTTTCAATTCTGAATTTTGGTCTTACACTAGAGTATCTTTCAATCGTGAGGGAAATGTAGATACCTTATGTTTTTTAAATAATTAAATTATGAAATAACACAAATTAAGCAAAAAATTTTATCTTGCTCACTTTGGGATTTGAACCCGGAACCTCCGGATCGTTAGTCGAGAGCCTTACACCTCGACCACAGAGGCCGTCGAATGTACTTCAGAATATACGTTAGATGAAAATTGGACAACAAACAAACAAAACTTGGGCTGCCGTGGGAGGTGACTATGTACATGTACATACCCACGTATTTAGTTTTAAAATGGTTGATTATGTGTTTACATGTTCTGTAGAAATACAAAAAATACCAAAGCTAAAAGTCTCTACAAAATATATACGGATGATATTGATTTGGAAAATTTAAGTTGTAGGTTATACTTCAGGGAGAAGGTCGGTCTGATGGTAGCTGACCTCCGATAAGTGAGACTATCTGAAAAATAAGAAGAATGGGTTTTAAAATAAATTCAATCGGTATGGGATTTGAATAATTAAACAAAGTCCCGATAAAGATCTGGGAAAATTCTAACTAAATTAATAGTAACGATGGTTGTTTGCAAAATACGTATGTATTTTTAAAAGTTTTTGATTTTCTGAAATTAATAACAGAACATTTATTCATACGATATTATCTTTCAGACATCGTCGTTTATTACAAAATCTAATTATGCATCTCTTTTGTACAACTTGTATCAAGACTTTATAAGACTAAATATTCTGAAAGCTTTTTAAGAAATCGTTCAATAAATTGATGCCCAAGAGAGCGAAATTTCTGAATAATTCCGTCGAAAAATTATTTTAATAATTTTATTAAGTTTACGAGCGCTTTTGTATCCAGATCGCGTGAAATTCACAATCACATAAAAATTCACCCTGGGAATTTAGGGAAAGTTAATATTCTTCTGATGAACTCAAGGGAAATCTTTTTTAATTCAACATTTTTGCTGACATTTATTCAAGTTGTACCGATTTCACCTCATTTACTCCGTACAACATAACACAACTACGGTACGTTAGATAGAATAAGAGAAACCAAGCAAGCTTAAAATGATAAATTAATTGATTTCTCAGTATTTAACATTTTAATTCAAATAAAATTTAAGACTCCTTTACAAAATAAATTTACAGAAGTGAAGTGCGTCTTTACTGCAGATATTATAACAATTTTTCATGCAGAATAACATACCCGGCATACGGTTGTATTTAGTTTTAATATTCTCAACAGAAGTCAGTAAATTGTATTATATGAGAGAAACAACTGTCGCCCGTTCGAGTAGTACCCGAATTGGGTAATAGATTCGGACAGTTACGAAAATAGCCGATCATATCTGATCTGAAGGTGGGCACCTTCAGCGACCATTTCTCCTCCTCCAGATGGACGTTAAGTTCAGTTCAGTATTCTTTGCAAATAAAACGATAATAAACACGAACCCTAATCTAGAAGAAACTCCCGATCATCATAGTTGCATTGTTCATCAGAGAAAACAACAGTATACTTCAATCTATTACAGCAATATTTATCCGATGATATTATAAGTGACTGTATTTTTCGGTTCTCAATTGAATATTCATAGTTAGCTGTTCTTCCACCTCTGAGGCCCATGCATATCGAGTGTCACTCAAGGACAATATTCATCCTCCAGGCTGCAGGGCGAATCATCTCATATCATATAATAAGTTGTTGTGGTTTCTCTTAACTTTCAATATTAGACAACATGAAATGTGTTGGTCGATTGGTTACTAGTTTGTTTATTTGATTATCGTGTATATTTACAATGTTATATTAGACTGGACATACGTCCTTACTAGTTTAGATTCTAAATAGTTTTGACGCTCCGGCCGACTGACAGCGGAAGTCCGCCCTATCTTACTGGAGCGTTCGGCCATAATTGTAACCGTTCATGTCTAAGGCACGAACGGTGATAGATGGTACTTTTCTGATAATTAACTCAACTGCCATCTGTTAGGACACAGCAGAAGTTTGTACGACAAACTCACCTATCGACATATATCCAAAGAAGCTGAAACTACTTGGATAATCAATACACTATAGTTAGCTTCCATGTAAATGGTTAATTATGAATAATGGACCATTGAAACAACCATTAATTGTCATAAACATGTTTTTTTTTTTTTTTTTTAATATGGGCCAAATTTTGTTATGCAGATTAAAGTAAACATACAAAATGAATCATGTTTTCAAATTGTTTAAACACTACAACGTTAAATTGAACTGGATTTCGCACCTATTACAAGCCAGTTTTGAAGATCCTTCTAAATATTCACACAAGAAATCACACATCCCCGAAGGTCTCCTAATAATTTCCCTTTACTTGTGTACTATCTGCTGTATAGTGTGTAAGCAAACATATTCAATACTACCCTACACAAGTCTCTGTGCAAATTGTATATTCCGACGTCTGTGTTTGTAGTCTGTAGGCTGTAAGGCAACTCAGGTTTCTACATTGATAATGCTCGGTTTCATGTTATTGCCTAATGAAGATCCTTGCCAGAGTTTGCCAGAGTTTCGAAAACTTATTTCGGTCCTTACGCATATTGTAGGAAAACAAGTCTGCTTAACAATCATTTTCATCTAAAGGGGATGGGAATACAGGTTTATTTAGATGAAATGAAAGGCGATTCTGTTTTATTACGCTTTAAGTCAAATACAAACGAATAGTATAAAAAATTACAACATTTTTTCGTTGGTTACTCTGTTTACTACCTAAATAGTTTTAACTGCTTCAATAATTTAATTTTTCTGAAGGTGAAACCGCTTTATCTAACGCGAGTTACTTGTAGTTACTGTTCAAAATGATTTTTTATATATTGAAGGTATATTGTGAACTTATATGTATATATATAAGAACTTATATCTTTACTTTCATTTTTATTTTTCATTTTCTTGTTTTATCTATTAACATCTCTTTAGTTTATTATGTCAGCTAAACAATAGCAAAAAAAAATGTCGTGATATAACTTAAAGTATACTAGATTATGAATATATACATATATGTATTATTTTACCAACAGAATTTCTTCATTCATTTTCATTTTCAAATTCATTTTTCTTGTTTTATCTATTAATATTTCTTTAGTTTATTATGTCAGCTAAACAATAGTAAAAAATGTCGTGGTATAACTGAAAGTATTCTAGAATATGAATATACATATGTATTATTTTACCAACAGAATAGTCAACACTATAATTTACTATAATTTACATGTAAAAACATTATCATACTGGAATGTCCTAAAACGGGCAATTGCCTAGTTGGACATTTTAAGTTCACTATATTGTATTATGTAATATTTTCAAACAATAAATAAATAAATAAATAAATAAATAAATATGGAATTATTTCTTACATTAGTTGTTTAAGAACAGGGGGTTAAGCTCAGAAAAATCGATAACTTTACAATATTGGATCGATAGACGTTATTCCGACGATTTTATATCGATTAGTTGACAGCCGAAATGATATTGATAGGGAATAAATTTTAAAAAATATAGAGAAGTTATCCATGGTAATGCGCATTTTCATCCCGCGACAAAATATTCCCGACAAAATATCCTGCGGACAAACATTCCCCAACAAAATATTTACTAAAACCTTACCTAACCTAACCTAACAATAGTTTATTGTCTTTACAAGATCAGTTTATTGTCTTTACCTGTATTATTTTGTCCCATTTTTTGTTCGGATAGGTTAGGTTAGGTTTTAGTAGATATTTTGATTGGGGATGTTTTGTCACGTAGAATATTTTGTGGGGAATATTTTAAAACGCGCGGAACCGTTTTCTGTGAATTCAAATTACGAAACGTCAAACGTCAAACATTTACGAAAAAAGTAATAAATTGGCAATGTTGAATTGAAATACTAAACTTAATATTGTGCATTGTCAGTCTGAATTTAGTTTTTGACATTAAACGGGAGTTATCTATTTGATATTTATTCAAGTTGGACCTTCTTTTTTTCATACGAGTACCGTACAAGAGTACCAATTGCCCCCAATAGTTTGAAGCTAGTGAAACTATGGCATCCGCAGTTGGAGTATGTTGTGAGGCTGAAGGTATCTACTGGGGAAGGGGAAGGAGATGAGATGGAGGTAGGTAAGGAAGTACATGGCTATTCAGACGTGGTCAAGGAAGATTATTTTTCACTACTTTCATAGCTTTAATTATGATTTTAGAATATATTATACTGTAAAACCACATAATATTTCTTGTATGTACCTAAGATGTTGACAAGATTGTCATTGAAATGTTTGAGAAGCCATCTTGCATGACAATAAAGCAAGGGGTTATATTAGATGTCTAATTGTCTAAAGGTTTATACGTCGCTAGTTTCTATACCCCCTCCCCTCCCCCACACTGAGCGTGTGGTGGCGCCACCTACCGTGGGTAGCTTCACTAAATAACTTATAGTATAGGCGCACTGAATAGATACCCCATAGAAGTGTGATTTATATCAATATGGAAGAAAACAGATTTACAAAAGATCTTTGATTGATATCACCAATAATTTTCATAAAACCTTTGACTTATATCACTAATTTACATAAGATCTCGCACTAATATCACGATTAATTTACATAGTAGGTACTCCAACTTATATCACCAATTAACTTTAAACCCCCGACTGATATCACCAATATTTTACATTAGACTTCAGACCTTACTTATATCACTTCACTTATATCACTTCAGACCTTACTTATATCACTTCAGACCTTACTTATATCACCTTCAGACCTTACTTATATCACCAATTTAAATAGGATTTCATCACGTCATCAATTTTTCAAGTTTTCCGACTTCTACCACCAATTTACGTAAAACCTTTGACTGACATCAAATATTACATAGGGCTACCGACTGACATCACCAATAATTTGCTTAAGACCTCTGACTTATATCACCAATTTATACCTCCGACTGATATTAAAAATAATTTACCAAAAACCTCCAACTTATATCACCAATTTATTTAAGACTTCCGTTGCCACATTCAGGCAGATAAAATGTATCTATGTTCAAGAATCAGTCTGTTTCAGAGTGAAAAATATAATATGCAGTAACGCCCTGTTGAAAATGTTACTTGAAATAGCTCTAGCAGTATTTGGTGTCCAGATCTGAATTGCAAAGTACTATCCAACCTTCCTCTTCACGTGTTAACATCCGTCAGCCTCACGGCATATCCCAATTGCGTTTGAAATGTTCCTACTGGCATCAGATAATTGGGGCAGTTGGAAGTTGGGACGTATGAATGATGCGGAATTCATATTAAATAACAGAATTTCGTTATTTGAACTTGGTTGATCACTTAGTGCTACCAAGTTTAATTTATAGAACTTAATTTTAATTTTAATTTCTTTATATGAATGTTCTATAATATTTTTATTTTATTCACTAAAACAGTGTACCTATTTGTAAAAAAGTAAGGTTACGAAATTAATATTAGGTACGCGTGACAGCAGTTTCGCCTTCGGAAGGCATTATCAAACTGCCTGCTTTGGCCAAATGCAGTAATTGGGTAAAATGCAAAGATTAATAACAACCATTAATATTTTCCGACCTTTTACTCGGAAATCAATAAGGGCTTAGGGTAATAAAAATAAAAGCAATAAGTTTTTCATTACGAGTAGGTTACCTGTGTAAAAATAATAAAAATATTTTGTGCATGTGGTTTAACCGCAGTTTGACGACTCCTTCAGAAGGAAAAAACAGCTGTCACGCATAATAATAATTGCAAGCCAGAACTTGTTAGTAAATACATTGTTTTAATGAAATAAATAATAATATTATCGAATACCCGTAAAAAAAATGTTGACCATTTTAAGGTAAGAAAGGAAAAATTTAACTTAAATTGGGCACGCGGACACGCCCAAAACACACTTCTATTGATTTATCGCTCCAGTGCCGGTATCTGGATGGCTTAATTTCAAAGGTGTTATCGTGGGGATTTATTAAGTGTAGTGTGTTGTAGCACATTCAATCTGTTTAGATGAGACGAAAATTCTATTGAAACTAGCAATCTTGTGAAGAACTTTCAATTTCGTCATGCTGATTTTGATGGAATTTTCAATTGTTATGTAAATATATTATAAGCGTATTCGTGATGATTTGTATGTAACTACAACAGTATCATATCGATGTTTATCTAAATTCGGAAGACAATTATGAATCACAACCAACTAATTTTTCAGACCGTAAAATGTATCTGATAAATCACGTCATATTAATACATGTCGGTATATTATATTAGTATAAATGTATCGTACCTACACACATTTGGGGGTTCCGGAAAAATTCCGGAACCGGAGTCAATGATCTAAACAGGTCTACAAAGGATGTAAAGAAAAAAGAAAAAGAAGTAGTGTGCCTATTGTCACCACGAATATAGGTTAATGGGCATAAAAATCGCTTGCCAAATAATTAGTCTAGCAACGGTTAATTTTATGCGTAAACGCGGGTTTCATTTATATGTACCAGCATTAATTTTATTAATTTATTTGATGAAATTTTTTAGTGTTGTAAAGTTAACGAATTTGTAGTAAAGATGGTTAGAAAATAGTAGTTTAACAGCGAAGCTTTTTGAAAACACAAAATATTATTGAAAACAACTTTATTTTAGCAGGGGTGCCCAGGTTCACAGGGTGAGGTTTGACCAGGTTTAGCGGCGGATGTGTCTGCCTACCAACTACCTCGAGGGGACGCCCTAGACTTACCATTTGACCTCCCCATTCGGGCTCTTTCGATCCATCCACCGCCTTGCAAATGCAGTTAGCGGGATGTATGTATACGTCCTTTAATCCTGGATATATATATATTTTTTTAAATCCTTTTTTATCCCAATTTTACATTTTAAGTATACATATTTTGAAAATCATAAAAGTTATGGGACCCACTAAGGCGCAACCTGTACGTGGGTAATATAGTTGAATATATTTTGTTGTACCTAGGAAAAACAGAATATGGACCTTAGATTTCTAATCACCTATCAAACCTTTTTCATTCCTCTTCTTCCTTTCCTGAAAAAAAATCCTAAACATAAAAGCATAAACCTCTAGGAAAATTATTTTCCTCTAGGCCTCTTGTATGGACTTAACGTAAAAAAAAAAACTAAAAGTTGCGTCTCTATAACACCTGGTATACCCATTGTAGAAAAAGATATTCAGATTTTTCGTAGTATGTCGTTATTTATAAAGTAAATGCTTTAAAGAGAGAGAAAAAAAGGTTTTTTCCCAATCAAATGCGGGAATCCCCTATTGAATCTTTTAATTCCAATAAATTGTAACGGTGCAATACGGGAATACCCGCTGAACAAATTGCTGAGCCATTCCCGCGCGCTATTTGCATCGCAAATGCCCGAGTAACGATATCGGAATAAATTTGAATATAAATAAATGTGTTCATCCTTTTGCTACATTTCCCCTTTTATGTTAAACTTCAGAGAATGATATTAACAGGCATTTAAAAGAATCGTGTTTTTTGACCGAGCTTTTAAAAAACAAAGGATCTTATTACGAGGTAGTTTAAATTTAAAATTAAAGCTAATATTAGATCAGTAATATAATAGACCAATACTCTCCAGTACTATGGGGTACCTATGTATTGAAAGACTTGGGTTCTTTGAATCACAGTTACTATTTATTGACGTAGGGGAAGGGGGGGCAAAGTGGGAAAACTTAACTTTAGCTTACAGATTAATTAAGAAAATGTAAGTTTTTTAAAGTTTTTAAAATTTTATTAAAAAAGGAACTTACATATTTTTGGTAATTGAAACAAAATAATAATAAAAACGAACAGTTTTAGTAATGGAGACCCAGTTTTGAAAACCTCACTTTTTTCCACTTTGCCCTGCTATGCGGGCAAAGTGGAAACGTGGAAAGGGCAAAGTGGAAACTTATAATATAGAACAATAAAATGTAGAATGCGATAGAATGATTCCTCTAATGGGATTGGCAATTAAAGCAGGTAAATTTTCCATCATTGTCAATATTGACACACAGTTCATGTGCCCATTCTTGACAGACATTATATTGAATCCATTCTTCAGTTGGAGGATCAATGTAAATTTCTTGGCAAAACATGCAAAGTGTCAAATTTTGTTGTTTCGATGTGCCGGGCTGAGGTTGAAAATTAATTTTCACTTTGACTGGTTCTCTTCGAGAAATCTTTTCTTCGTCTTTCTTGTTAAATTTTTTGTTTTTAAAAATTTTCTTTTTCTTTTCCATTTTCTCAATTTTTATTTTCTTTGATATTTCTAATTTCTGCTCTCTTTCCTTGATAATTTTCGTCCTGTTGGCTATTTTTTCTTCCAATTGATTTTTGTAGGGCGAACTGGTTAGAATTTCTGACTTTTGACATGGCCGTTTGACACGTTTTTCATTAACTGGTCTAGAAAATTTTGGTATTGGAATTAAGTCTCTCGGAGAAACAGCAATTATTTCATCTGGGGGTATATCGCACGTTTTTCTGCTTGGACTCGTAGGGCTAGTGATGTTTAAGTCCAAAGATAAATTTTGAAAACTTATTCCATCGTTGGTTTCTAAATTCAGCAAAGTTGTTTCGGTGGGCTGTTGATTTTCCAGTTCTACAGACGTTGGAACTGTAGATGTTGTCACGGTTTCAACCAATGTGGCATTGTTCGTGGTCAGCTCAGTGTTTTCCGCTATGTAGTGAACCGTAGAAGGAGCGAAATCTAAATCAGTGAAAAGATTCCTGTCATATGGGAAAATGCCACACTTTTTAAAACCAGCTGCTGCATTTTCTATTGTTGCACTTTTTTCGAAGGCAAATCGAACAAGTTTTGCGACGTCGAATTGGTTTATACGTCTTCCAGGGTGGTTTTTTTGGAAAGTGTCCACAGCTCTTTCAAAGGCAACTTTGAATGGTTTGTAGACTGAAACATCTAGAGGTTGGAGTTTATGGCTAGTGTGTGGAGGGATGGTTACAATTATAACGCCCTTTTCGCGAGCCATATTTAATCCTTCCAGATTTTGGTGGGTGGAATGATTATCCATGATAAGTAAAACGGGTTTTTCTTTTGAAGGTTTTGACTTTTCATTAAAAACTTGCAGCCACTTATTGAATATATCATTGACGATCCAGCCGGAATCCGAACACCATGCCTGTGCACCATTAGGAGCGTTATCCAATAACCGCTCGTTCATCTTTTTTCTTTTTCCAAAAATAAAACATGGTGGGATGAATTTTCCTGTAGCACTGCAACAACACACAAGTGTAGTAACCTGTTTTTTACCCTTTATTGATATTATTCGAGGAGGTCTTTCAGAAGTTGTCTTGACGCCAGTTTCGTCCATATTGTAAATATCGTCAGGGCGGTTGATGAAATCATATTGTGCCAACATTGTCCACAGATTATCGTAAAAAAGATTCACTTGGAACTGGTTAAAAGCTGCACAACGTGCAATAGATGTTGGTTCCGGGGTTCTGTATGCTAGTTCAGGATGCCTCTTCATGAACCCTGTAACCCATGCTCGACCAGCTTTCTCATTTTGAAATGGATGTTCCACGTCATTTTTAACAGCTAGTTGGTAGGCTAAAGTTTGCAAGGATTCCTTTGTTAGCCCATAGAAACAACTATCCAGTTCTTTGGCATGTTCACAAATTAGCTTTTCTAGAGCTTCAGAAAATACAGTACGAAATCTTCCTAATTTTTTAGTACATATTCCACTTTTCAAATGCCGATGCAGCGTCCCAAGAGGTATGCCATATTTTTTAGATGCAGCAGATAGGGAAGTAGTCTTCGATTCTTCCATGGCTCTTCTCATGTTTTCTTCGCTCCATGAACCCTGATTGCTTCGCTTGATATATTTATTAACCATTTGAAAATAAAAAAAATAAAATTGAATGGTTACGTTAGAGTAAAACTGGATGTCTCTAAGAAATCACGAGCGCGGGCAAAGTGGAAAGGTTTCCATTTTGCCCTCACATACAACTTTCCACTTTGCCCAAATGGTGTGAAAGGAACTAAAAAATTAATATTTCGAAAAATCGTATCAAAATATTACAGACGTATTAAAATAACGTTGAATTATACTTATATGCAATATAATAATAAATAGCATGTAACTAAATCCTTACCTTTCAATGAAAAATCAACCGTTGAAGTTTGAATGTTTTCGTAAGGAATCTGCACAAATCACTCAACATAGACGTGCACCACGCTGGGTCGCCGTAGCTATACTAAATTTCTGAAGGGGCATAAGGGCAACACGTGACTTGCGGTAAGTGAGCGTAGCGGGGGGGGAAGTCGCTATTTTTTGTTTTATATGAACTTTCCACTTTGCCCGCCCCTTCCACTTTGCCCTCCCTTACCCTATCATAATTTGTAACTAAACATAGATGGACTTACGTTCTTCCTGACCAAACGCTAGGTTTTGTCTGCGGAGCTCATGAATTATAATGGCGTTGCACATTTACCTTCGGCACAACTCGGAAACGAGATCATGTGACCCGAAGACCCGTAGACAACTAAAGTAATATGGGAACTAATCGTGGATTAATATGCTACATACAATTATATAAAATTATTGTGATATTACATATTTTTAAAAAGCATTAACTTTGTGGCTCACTATTAATTACAATAAAAACACATACACATTTGTTGTAGACCAATTTTATTTAATAAAAGTGGTCTACAACAAATTTATATATTTTTTTATTGTTATTGTGAAATATTCGACCTCACCAATTGGTAGAATATAAAATAAAATGTAATCGATCCAGAAGTCACCACTCCTTTTTTTAGATAAGTTAGAGTGTAGTATAGACATGTAAAATTGAAAACTTAACCGAATTAACTAACTAACTAACTAACTAACCATCACGCCGTTTCCCCGCAGGGGTAGGCAGAGAGGACGGACCGCCAAACAACTCGCTCTTGGCACACACTCCTTGTCTCGTTCACATTCATACACCGTCTCATACATGCTCTTCTATTATTCCGACTCTTCACATGGCCCGCCCGAATTAAAATTAACCTATGTAATTACCCCCTTACTAATAAAAGTGTTTCTATTTTTATACAAATGTTAAATGCATAATTTAAAACGCTATTATAATTTAAAACGCTATTTATCTTTTATCTTTTATCTTTTGTCTTTTATCTTTTATCTTTTATCTTTTATCTTTTATCTTTTATCTTTTATCTTTTATCTTTTATCTTTTATCTTTATCTTACATTTATCTTTTATCTTTTATCCTTTATCTTTTATCTTTTATCTTTTATCTTTTATCTTTTATCTTTTATCTTTTATCTTTTATCTTTTATCTTTTATCTTTTATCTTTTATCTTTTATCTTTTATCTTTTATCTTTTATATTTTATCTTTTATCTTTTATCTTTTATCTTTTATCTTTTATCTTTAATCTTTTATCTTTTATCTTTTATCTTTTATCTTTTATCTTTTATCTTTTATCTTTTATCTTTTATCTTTTATCTTTTATCTTTTATCTTTTATCTTTTATCTTTTATCTTTTATCTTTTATCTTTTATCTTTTATCTTTTATCTTTTATCTTTTATCTTTTATCTTTTATCTTTTATCTTTTATCTTTTATCTTTTATCTTTTATCTTTTATCTTTTATCTTTTATCTTTTATCTTTTATCTTTTATCTTTTATCTTTTATCTTTTATCTTTTATCTTTTATCTTTTATCTTTTATCTTTTATCTTTTATCTTTTATTTGTTTTTGTTTTTAAGCGCTCTAGGGGAAAATATCTGAATTTGATTTTAAGATATCATTATTTGTCTTCTTTTTCTTATGAGTACAAAATTATATACTATTAGGAATACATAATTAACACCTTTTCCTGCTATAAATAGCATGTTATGTTAGTAAACAATGTAATATGAAATTAAATTTGTCAATTTGACTGGCCTAAAACAGGATCCATTCCTAGTTGGCTAGTCAAAGTTTCCACATATGTTTTATTGTTCAATTTTATGTGAAATAAAGTTATTATTATTAAGTAAGGCCCTAAGGGTGCTAATCCGAAAGCCAGGAACTACGAAACTATGCCAGAGTTTCACAAATTTGAGGTGGCTAAGAAAAAAATTAGGAAATTTTGGTAACTTAAGCTGCATTCACAATGTAAATGCTGTGCTCAATCGTCAAATGTAGGTTATATTCCATCATAAAAAAATAATAATTTTAAATTTTGTGAGGTGGGTTTGGGTACCGCCGCCCTGGGAACTATTTATTGGATAACCAACAACCCTGCTGTAGGTCACCCTACGTTGTTCGCTGCGTTTGGTGACTTAGCAGGGGTGTCTGAGTTCAAGGGGTGAGGTTTGCAGACGTTTCTGCCCACCAATGGCAGGAAGGATCGGAAGAGGGATACCTTATGACCTCTACATAAGGACTCTGTCGAAACATTGCCTTGCACTGCAGTGGGAGGGATGGATGCGTACGTCTATCACTCCTGGATACTGACACTGAGCCCAGTCTCCTACTCACAACACATACCTTTTTCCTTCCCAGAACTTTCTATCCTTCCTTTCTTACAAAGACGCTCCACACAGCATCCCCATTAATTATTAATTATTTTCATCAGGGCCTACTATAATAGAGCTAATATAAGAATAATAGGTTAGATGTGAACACAATACTACCGTGGTAAGCAAAAATACAAAGGCATTGCGTTTTTACTTACCACGGCAGAATACATGAAATGTTAATAACAACTTCATTCGTCCTCCATTATTTTACCCAGCCAAAAATTTAGTAGAAAAAAAAATTCCCCATAAAATCTTAACATCAGATTAAATTACTCTTTTTATTCGTATCTCATTTCCTGTATCTAATTCTAGGTTGTTTTCAATAATAGAAAACAGTAGGTAGTTATAGTTCTGAGCCGATCTTGTGTTTACTCAAACAAACCTAGTGAGGTCCAAGGGACTTCAAAGCAAAATCACATGGATTGACCTTCGGTGCGAAACAACTAACTAGAGAAATCTGGGTCTATTTTCTAAGGGGTGGTAATACAGTCACTTTGTAAGAAATTACTTTATTTTCCGGTGTTGTAATAAATGGTAAATTCTGAGGTATCAGGGAAGGAACATTTGGAAAAAAAATTAAACAAACTTAACTATATAGTATACTGAAAGCCGAATTTATGAATTTGTTTAATTTGATGTTATTTTTGTATATGGAAAACTCCGATATCTTATCTTATCACGAAGAACGAAAATCAATAGTTAAAACAAAATAAAATTAAAATGAAAGTTATTGACCGCTTCGAAATCTATATATGAATGGTACAAGAGCAGTAACCACGTAGGTATTGCATGAAGTAGGATGCAAAGCCTAAAATGCTTGATAATAGTTAACCCTCTTCCCTCATGGGGCCTTCAGGGAACAAAGGAGTGAAGACGAAAAAATAAAAAATGGGAAGACGCATTGTGAAACTAGAGGATATACATAGCTTCATTTCCAATGACAATCCTAGTGAACTTTATAAAAAGGACTAGGTTACTGCCAAAGGAATGAAGTAAAATAGGATATAGCGCAATAGGCCTATGGCCTAAGTGCTCACGGTAACTATATGTAAACCATCTCCGCTAATAAAAAAAATAATAAAAAAAACCTCCGTAAAGCTCCAGCTAGTTTCCCGTAGAATACATAAGAGCAGACTTGAAAAAGTAATTTTTAAGTAAGGCGACAGTCTTATTAAAGTTATTTATATGATATAAGTTTGTATATTTCTTTAACAATAAATAATAATAATATAAAAATATGAAAGTAGACAATATTTAAAAAGTACTTTGTAAGTAGAGACGAGAGTTTTTAGTATTTTGTAAGATATTTTTGACGTCAGTCTTGTAAAAGTAATTTGTAAGTTTTGTCTTTTAAATGTTATTTATAATTTAGACGATCGAAGATCTAAGTTATGCATCAAACAGAAACCGAAAATGCAGCTCTGCTACCCTTTAGTAAGTTAAAATTCAGATTGAGTTTAAAATGTAGTAAAATTTTTACAAGAAAATTATTTACTTTTGTGGAGAATCATTAATAACAATGACTCAATCAATTAAGAAAAAAAATGGTATTGATTAGCAATAATCAACCTATTTCTCGCTATACAAAGTGTCCCTTGGTCCATACATCATCTATCCTGTAACTCACCAGACTGTAACTCTGTAACTCTGCTGAGCATTATTTACTTCATACAGTAGGTATACCATAGACATTCAAATTAATAGACCATCCAATCAGGGAAAGGTGAACAAACCACATTGCGAGGAGCGCGAGAGGCGGCGGCGTAACCATCCCCCTTTCTGTGATTTGTCAATAAATGAACCCTGAAAATTCGCATTGCGAGATCACTATTCATTACTAGTAACGCAAATTGCTTGGTTGCTTAAAAAAACTGAACTATAAATCCCAAATCGGGTTAACAAAAGTTCGGGCTTATTTCTAAAATTTAATATTTTTTATACTATTTAGTTACGTATGTGTTTATTTACCCACCTCACTCAGAACATTCAGATTCTGCATAAAAAAGTTCCTCAATGAACTGCGTTGCAAACCTTCTCCATACTTTAATTTTACTGTGCAGGATCTGGTTATTTCAGTGTGCGCTCTTTTGTGGTCCATGTACGACTGTTTATCGTAGTTTATTCAAAGTATTCTCAAAACCTTCTAGGCCAAAATGATTCCCAAATTTAATTATAGATTAAAGGTCTATTAGTTTGGATGTCTATGAGGTTACAGTCACTGCTCTATAATAGAGTCTCAACCATAGAGTCCCTGATCCACGGTAGTCTCAACTCTATTAGTATCTGTATGTGCTTCACATGTCGGGCTAATGGACTAGCGTCACCGGCCAAACCCCTTTGGCCGTCGGTCTATTGTAACAAACACGCCCGGCTAAGGTTTCAAGGAATATTTCATTAGGCCCACCGTTGGTTAAGCCTCGGTAATCCTCTACCTCTTGCCTACTCCTAACTTCATTACTAGGAAATTAGCTTCTTGTATCAAAGACAAAGTGATGTTATTGGTTTATTTATTGATGATGCAACAGCAGATTAATGAAGGAGAAATTATTAATAAAAAAACAGTTGTTATAGTCCTAGAACGGGAGACTCCTAGTTGGACAGTCAAAGCTTCTTTGTACTGATGTATTCTTTGTAACAAAAACAAATAAATTAAAAATTAAAAAAAGTTTAAACTGCGAGTTCTTGTATTATAGATAATTTGTTAGCATTAGCATCTTGTCTGTGTCGTGGGATTTGGTATCATGAAGTTTGCAAAGTGTTTCTGTCTAGATTACCGAGGACCACGCAAGCATTGTTTACTCACATCGGGCGCCAATTCCATTATAACGATAGGTTTTATAAAATATCATTATAAAGATAGGTATTTTAAAATATCGTGCTCCTTTAAAATGTGCGCAGTTAATCTGAAAAAATGTCGATTTAAGGTTTGGGCAAATATTATTGAAAACATTCAAAGTAGAATTAATTTGCGAATTAGCTGCTGCACTTGTTTTGTATTTAAACATAAATAGTGCAGTAGGGCATGTACGTCATAAATGTGCATTAAAAATTAATTAGGGTGGGGTTAGTTCGGTACAGTCGATTTTACTATATAAATTTCTGTGTATAAATGTTAAATCAATTACTGCTCGTCTTTGTTCCAAAGTTTGAAATGTACGATACTGGAGGTACGGATTTTTAGGTAAGATATTTTGTAAATTTGTTTCGAATTCCATAATTATACTATCAATGTACAATTTATACTGCGGGTTCCAAATCGGCGATGTATATTCTAGTGTACTTCTGACTAACGCGAAAAATTACTGTACACGATTTTCTAAATAATTTACTTTTACGTTGAATAATACCAAGAATTTTGTACGATCTATTAAGGATTGAGTCGATGCGCTTATTTAATATTAGTTTGTTTTCAAGGTAAACGCCAAGATCTTTACGTTCCGTTTTAGATACGAGAGTATCGTTGTGGAGTGTATATTAATTATTATAATATGTTTATTTCTGGTTAATATCATAGTGCGTTATTTAGAAATATTGATATCTATACATTCTACTTTATAATACTTGCAAAGTCAATCTAGCCCATTTTTAGAATGCAAAAATTTGGACATTTTAAGGCATCAGCATAAAGTTTGTATTCGGAATTTTGAAAGCATGATCCAATGTCATATCAATGTTGAACACGAGAGGACCTAAGTGTGAACCTTGGGAGACACCAAATATTCCCTGTATAGACTTTAAGAGGACACCGTTGATTAAGCTTCCTTGACTACAATTACTATAGTAGGACACATGGTTTAATTTAATGTATGAGATATATACGTGTTGACCTATGTTACATGTGGCTGCGGACCCGAGATCACGCTTCTAAAACTAGACGTGAGAAAAAAATTACTGAATAAATCTGAAACCAAGCGTCGCTTAATTTGGCTTTTATTTTAGTTTTTGACTTATCTGAATGAACAACCATTCCAAACACATCCCAAATAATGAGCCAATGGGAATGTGTGTATTATGTAAGCAGGAAATTAACATAAAATAATATTTATTATTAAAATAGTAATATTTTGGAGGATTGGGACTTAATTCTTGAGCCAACGTTCAGACAGCCTTGCAATGTCATGGCAGTTGTGTTGAATGCATGTGTGACGTTTATTTGCATATCAGAGATAATGAACAGAGTCAATACTCGTTATAATGGCCAATATTCTCAGTACTGTGCGAATTAATGTGAACACAAGTGATCAATTGGAAAAAATAATAAATATTCTTTATTGAGGAAAAAAATAGAGAAAAAATTACAATTTTTTTAATACCACCCTTGTGCCCTCCCTTAACTTTTTTTACTTCTTGTACACGGTTTGGCATAGAATCAGCAAGTTTTTTTACAATTTTCTGATATGTGCATGTCTCTAAACCATATCTGAATTACCGTCTCAATCAGCTTGATTTTTGTTGTGCTTGTCTTGCTTTAACTATGTTTAGCCCATCGATTTTCAATTGGATTAAGATCCGGAGAGTTACATGACTATTCAAGGTATGTATTTTTTTGTCTTTGAAATATTAACAATCTTAGTGCGTTTTTAAGAGAAATATCCATCTTCAAAAATTAGAAACAAAAAAGCTTTAGTTAAGTTTACCTCCCAGATTACGAACAACCAGATACAATTTTATAATCTCCTCCTACCATCGCAGCAAGCAAAATGCTTGTGCCGTGATGAACGCCTTAGCAAACAGACAAATAAATTTTATTTGAATAATTTGTATTACTTCACAATTAATTCATTCAATATAATGTAGAATATATTTGCCGCACGTTCCAGAGTGGAAAATATTGTCAGTATCTCCCTAGTGTAAGACCACCATTTGGAATTTAAACGTTGCTTGAAATGGCGTTAGCCGTATTTGGTGACCAGATCTAAATAGCCAGATACTTCCTTACCTTCCTCTCCCCTATATCCTTCCCCTCCTCATTACCTTCAGCCTCAAACCATACCCCAATTGGGGATGACATAGTCTCACTGACTCCAGACGGGAGCAATTGGGACTTTTGTTGAGGTATAAAAAAAACTCTGCCACTTACCAGTAAATTACTAATAACTTTACAATAGTTTGATAAACCGACGAAATTGATCGAAATATTGTCAAGAATTAAAATGGTTTACCCAAAGTTTTAGTATTTCATTAGACAACTATTGCAGCTCCATTAAAAATATCTTCTTCCGTTGATTGAATAACACGATTGAAAAGAAGCCCCTCCGAAAAATCCCTTGTGATCAATTTCTCGGGAAAATAAAAGAATCGAGACGAGACGCAGACCTAAAACAATAAAAATCTGAATAAAAGCAGAGATTCTTAAAAGAATTTCAGACAAATTTACCTGAAGTAATAAAGTGCGGGCAGCCCGCACCGTGAATTTCAATCAGGACTAAAACTTTATAGTGAAAGAACATTTTCGCCGAAATGTAAAGTTTATAACTCATTATGTTCCTGAAATTTACTTGTGTTTGAAACGAACGTCTTATTACGATGATCTCAGACCAAGCTGTGAATGTTTTTACAGGGTTTATTTTTGCGAACAATAGCAAAAGCGTGGGAGGAGATTTGTATGGGTTTATTAAAAAAATGCTTGTGGGTTTGTAAAAAATGGGATCGTATTTTTTGGAAGACAATTGTTTTTATCACATTTGAAAAAAATAACGGAGTAAAATCGTTATTTTTGAAAAATAAACGCTGGTCTCATGCAGGCTTGAGGCTTTCTCCAATAATATCTCTCCGAGTTAAATGAGTAAAGTAAAGTTAACCAAACCATAGCTGAAGACTAACTTATCAAAGGATTAATTATCTACATTATGAGAATACTACATTTTTTTTAAATGAGCGTTCGATTAACCGCTCAGGCCTCTAACATATTTTGTCATATGAACAAAATATTTCCATTTTGCAATAAAATACAAATAAACGGAATATTTCTGAAAATATCCAAAAACTGAAAAAGCTGATAAAATCACTATCAAATTTAATA
Organism: Limnephilus lunatus; assembly: GCA_917563855.2. Lineage (NCBI taxonomy): Eukaryota > Metazoa > Arthropoda > Insecta > Trichoptera > Limnephilidae > Limnephilus > Limnephilus lunatus. Next base: position 83,635,363 of record OU830594.1, read on the forward strand.
AATCAAAATAATCTTATAATTTTTGACGAATAAAAATTTTGCATGCAATTTAATATATTTTTTAAATAGCTCGCCTTATTTTTTTTCTAAATAAACTTGTTGATAACGAAAAAAATAACACAACATACATATTTTATTAGACAAATGTATTGAAAACGTTATTTTCACCTCATTTTTTTGACGTTTCATGTAAAAATAATAAATAAAAAATTTCCAAGGTTTCATAAATTTCTTTCAAATTGTGATCCGACATTTAGGTTTATGTTTTACTTCTCTTACGGTTATTTTTTTAATTTGTATACCAGAGATAATGCGTGGTATTTTCTCATTCTGACATCGTTTGTATCATATTTCTCACTATGGTAATAAGGAACGATTATTAATACGAACAATAACAGAAAGATTTCTATGATACCTATAGGAGTTGTTCCAAAAAGCGAACAAATTATCCTGAGATATTAATTCCAATAAAAAAACTATTCTAGTAAAATCACAGAAGGGTAACAATTATTATAAGCAATAATTATTAGCCAGAAACACTCATCAACATTGAAAAAATCTCCCGAGAAAAGATAAATGCCGCCGACGGGACTTGAACCCGCGTCCTTCTGATATCCGGTCAACTACTCTACCAACTGAGCTACGTCGGCTTGGTAGAGTAGTTGAGAGTAGTTGACCGGATATCAGAAGGACGCGGGTTCAAGTCCCGTCGGCGGCATTTATCTTTTCTCGGGAGATTTTTTCAATGTTGATGAGTGTTTCTGGCTAATAATTATTGCTTATAATAATTGTTACCCTTTGTGCTATGCATAAAAATCTTGTCTTAAACGTTAGTTTACCAATTAAAAATAATAAAATCACGGAACATATTTTTTTAGAAGTGTGATCCGAATAGATTTGTTTAGTCATCTGATTTTTCTACTTGAATCTGTGCAAAGTAGAATAATTTGACTCATCGACAATTCAATTCATTCCATTGATAACAAACCGATTGCCACCTCTGTTGATGGACATGAGCAGAATACCCGTTCACAGCAACTGTTGATGTTCACTTCTTGAGAACGCGTCGTTTCTTCGACTTGTTCATGTGTAAGTCCTACCGGCATCTATTTTCCTCCTTCATATAATCCGGACCTCTTCAAGACCAGCAATAATAAATCTCATCCAAAATCAGCTTACCCTAATCCGCATTAAAATGCTGCTAAACCGGGTGACGATATTGTTCCCCTGGCTTTCCATTGTTCATTTAGGGGCACTCTTGTGAGATATATATAACATACAAGATTCAAATTAAAATCATAAAATTGAAATAAACTGTTCATGAAAAAAAAATCGTTTCATGAAATTTCAAAAACACCCCTCAACTGTTTTCCAAAATCGATTTATAGATTCGTACCTGTGAATCAGGGGTAGCAAATAATAGTATCGGGATGCAGCCAAGGGGCTATCAGTAACCGTCCAACCACCCTCCATTCTGAATCTACCCTCTCCGAGACCTAACAACCAATTCGCACTCCATTACGAGCTTATAACGCAGATCCTCGGCTAGGGGTTGTTTCAGATTATGAAGAAATAAGGGCGGAATATACGTTAAGTGGGGTTAAACGAAGGTTTCTTATTAATTGGGGATGATTTCATTTTATTGATTGATGGAAAACCTACATACATACGTATCTAGACAAATTAGAATGGTTGTTTTTATACGAAAAGCAACTTAAGTTAAAAAGATTATGAATTATTTGATATTTTTATCACGAGTGCGTAGGTAAACTATGAATATTGTTCCCACAACTAGTACAGTGATATATGTATAATTTGGTGAAAAAAGAGAGCCCTCTCATCTTGACAAAATGATAGTAGGTGTGGTTGCCAGATTAAAATATATATGTAGATATATTTTATTGAGAGTTTAAACATTAAACGCGAAACCGTCGTGTTTATTAGACTCATATTTTTATTTTTTTATTTTTATTCATTGGTATGATGGTTACATAATACGTGGATTTTTCGACTACCACGCTAGGCACATGCCCGTATTATGGTGGTCTTATTCGCATTTTATTCAATACTAGCTGGTACCCGGCATAAGTTGCTATGCCATTTAATAAATAAATTGTTTCTCCCTGCGTGTCCTTTCCCATTCGTCCCGTTCCCCTTCCGCCTACCCTTCCTCTACCGCGTCTCCTTCCCCTTTTGCGTTCCCACTCCGCCTCCTCCACCTTCTCTCTCCCCAAACCACTCCCCCCTTCCCCCGTCTCGAGAACCCCCCTCCCGAGTTCCCCTCCCCCCTCCCATTCCATACATTCAGTCCCGGAACATTCAGTTTTCAAACAGCGCGTACCACCTATTGCAATTTTTTATGCAAATTTCATAATGCCAGAGCTCACCAGTAGTTTTATACAAACCTTGTCCTGACAATAACGATCATAAAAAAAATAATTATTCAATTTGATTCAGTAGTTCGGAAGTAGTGCGCGTACATACATTTCGGCAATAAATTTTTATTTATATAGATATATAGATTATGGTACTTACCTGTCTGCAGAAAGTTTGAAAAACGAATTGTTATTAAGGTAGTGACGTTTGTTTTGAATAATTGTCTGTTTTATAATTTGAAATTTAAAAAAATGTTACATATAATATTATATGGTTTATAATTAAGGGGATAGGTATTAAACTACTACATACCTACTTAAAAATCCAATGAATGGAAAGATAAATTTGGTTTTGATTTATTTAATAAGCGAAAAATAGAAACATACTTTTTAAGTCACGGGGTCTCTCGTTCACAGAACTAAAGTGCTACACGTACAAGTTCACGGTGGCGTAAACATTAACTTACCTATAATCCTAAACATGAACTAGTCCGAATAAATCTGGCTTCCGAAAAACAAGTCGTCTTGTACATATAGAATTAGAAGATTCTTCAGTAGTGTTCAGTTACTAAACAGTTAATAAATCTGTGTGTAAAAGTTGTAAAAGTGCGTCCACCTGTTAAATTTGGGAGCCACCTATGTTCCGAAATACCTACCTGATAAACCTACCTGATTCCGCGCAAAGGAGGGAGGTCTGTCTGATTGGTAATCCGATGTTGACAGACCGATTGCCATCTCTAATGCACCGATGCTATATGGATATGCTGAGACTGTTGTATAGGAGCCTGATGAGCAAATAAGTTTGCTGCGTTGATTCCTTATGCCCCGGTGCACATAATATGTGAACTTGACGTATACAAGCGGAATACCATGTGATATACTCGTTTTCTCGTCTCTTCTTTTGAATTCTTTTTTTTTTTTTAATATTTTTCCATTTTAATTTTACTATTTTTGAATTCTTTCATCCTTTCAAGTTTTCTTAAACTTTTCTTTTGGCTCTGATCGATATTTAATTTTCTCAAAGGCTTTATATGTATGACACACAAGCCTTCATGAAAATGTGACCCTTATTTTCTTTGATTACTACAGGAAGCTATTTAAAACTCCCTTGTACTACATATCTTTATAGATATAAGTACTTAATTAATTAATACGTTATCTACGACCTTGAACGTAAATTTTCGTATTTATGCTGTAAATAAATTCCACCAAACGTTGTGTTATTTTTTTGATTTATGGTGTGGGAACTTAATTACTTTTGTTTTGTGGTACCCTTTGATTCTGAAAGGAGCGTTGAGCATCGAATTTGATTGGTCTATTTCCTGCAATTCTAAATTTTATTTTATTTTCTTTATGAACTTAACTTTCCCTAACACTATTTCGACTTCCTACCTCTAATGAATTCGTAATATACCTGTAATTAATGACATTTACCTGTTCAATTGTTTGTGTAATTAAGAATGACTCAAACGGTTAATTGTTAGTGAAGTCTTTTGTTACTCAAGATTTATTTACTGCTTGGCTCTCCCCTATTTTGGTCCTGATGCTATAACGTACATATGACATTGTTTTAGTAGATTATTGTTATTTATTGATTGTCTTTTAGAACGAACTCAGAAATGCTCTTTTGCTTGCATAATTTGGCTCCTATCCTCCTGCAGATAAACAGGGTGGTCAAAGATCAACTAGAACTTCGCACAGTCAGCCGACGCGATTTTCCAGAGGGCCGTTATACCTTGTTCTGTCAATCTTCCATGTCGTCGTGTACGTTACTCAGGTCTTTCTCTAAGCCCCGAAATCTCCAAATTCCAACTCCTCCGAAGTCTACTATTTACTTAGAGCGAACCGGTTTCGTTCTATACACAATCATATACTCACGGTCTTTGCAAGAGTTCGAGTCGTGAATTCTAATTTCTCGCATGCAAGAGACGATGTGAGGATGCCCCTGTCGAGACTAAAGCGCTAGCTGTAAGCGAGTCCACATCATCCAATGCACAGTACATAAGAAGATATATATGTATACATACGTTTGGGAAGGATTATAACTCGCAATGTGAAGCTAGCTAGCCTCGCATTCCAAGCTCGGATTTCGTGAAAAGGAATTCTGCACAAAACCTTAGCCGATGACCGAATATATACATAATAAGAGTAGGAAATATCAATATATAAGAATAAACTAAGAATATTTGTTAGTTTTATTAATGGAGAGCTAATAACTCCAGGCTTTTGTTTGTTTGGTTGACAATTTTATTTAAGAGATTGCCATCTCTATTGATTTCTTGATTTGATTGGTTGACAATTTTATTTAAGAGATTGCCATCTCTATTGATTTCATGATTTGTTTTGTTGAACTGTTATTCTAGATTTTCCCCCTCCCCAGACTCAACTCTTTGATATAAATTTTTACTATCCCGTGATTTTTCAAAAGTCTCATGTAAATGTTTGACACTTGTGAGGTTTTTATTCCCATAACTTCAAATGTTTTCATGTAATTCCTCAATTCATTTTTATACTACTATCCCGTGATTTTTCAAATGTCAAATGTAATTATAAACTGCAAATTAATCTTCTTGTTAATTCCTCAAATCATATTTCGCTGCTATCCCGTGAATTTTCCAAATGTTTCAAATAGATGATTTATATTTTTTTTTTTGTAAAATAAATACTAATTTCATTTTATATAAATTGGTTTTTAATCCTTTTGTATTTTAATATCGTAGTAATGTTAGCCCGAAGCAATTAAAGAATGTCAATAGTTTATTTTACCTTTAAATTCATAAACAAAACCGGCACTGACTTCGTGACCCACTAACCCAATAACATACTCTCGAATAAGTACATGAAATGACACGTGTTTTTGTTTACACTATGCATTCCAAAACAATTTGCCCTAATTAATTTCCTTTATTTCATTGTATTGGTTTCACTTTATATCTGATCGAAGCCCCGTCTGCTAATTTATTATTCAGTATATATATAACTATATTTATATAGGCTTTATACGTAAATAAATGTGGTTTATATTCTAAATACACATATACATATATTAATTTTATAGAGATAATTTAGCAAAGAATAAATTTACATAAACTACATATTTTTAATAAATTTTATATATAAGACTTATAACTCTGTAGGAACTCGGAAATTAATAAGTGTAGATATATTTATAGGTAGGTATCTGATAGATATCACTCAAATTCAATATAAAAGATGTTTTGTTTAATTAACCTCTTTTCTGGGAATGTAAATATATATATATAATTACCCATATATGGATAACATATCAATATAAAAGATATATATGTAATAAACATTTAATCATAATTGTGCAATATCTCTCTGAGATATTTTATTTACGGAATATATATAGAAATACATATACATACATACAAGTATAATTCGAAATACATATTATATACATTATTTTTAATATACATATATAGCACAGATTTGAATCAAGTAATATTTTGTCGTAATAATATAAATTTTTATACCGATGATCAGCTGTTCTCTCCTCGTCCATGATTCTGAAAATATTTATACTTATGAAAACTTACCCCAACATGTCGATTCCTGTCGGGAGCTACACGACCATCTCTTTTGTTTATATATTCTTTTTCTCTAACTAATTCGGCTATTGTCTAACTAAATCTAAATTAATCCTTTCGATTTATTATTCCGCTATTTTGTTGAATCTAAACTGAATTAATTGACGACTAATCTTTATCAATCAAAATGTACTTTATTTTCAAAACTCGTTGATTAACCTAACACTTTGTTAAATTAAGTTTAACAAATTAATTCATAATTATTATCCGGAGTAATATTATCATTATTTATTTCGTGTTCTTTTTTCACCGAACTTTTATCTAGCAACAAAGTATTATACAATTAAATACCGAATAGATTTTTATCATTGATTATTTATTCCAGATTTATTATTATAGTTATTCCATTATTAGAATAACATTCTGCTTAAATTATAATTTTTAAGCAGTAACCACTTCACGATTATTTACGAAATAATAGATTTATTATTATTTAATCTAACAATAGATTAATACTTCGCGATAGAAATGTTCCGTTCAATCGTACGTTATCTAGCTGAATTAACTCGATGTTAATTTTTTTTAGATTAATGTGGTTCGACAATTATTCTCTAAACACTATTAATTTTTTTTTTTTTAAATCGTTAAACTATATTATAAACTTTTTATTTTAATGATAAGTTGAATTTATAAATAGATATATTATTATTCACTGCTGTTATAAAATTCTTTAAACACTGTTGCTTCTTTTTTTTATTAATTCGCTACACTATATAAACTTTTTATTTTAATGACAAGTTGAATTTATAAATAAATATATTATTATTCACTGCTGTTATAAAATTCTTTAAACACTGTTGTTACTTTTTTTTATTAATTCGCTACACTATATAAACTTTTTATTTTAATGACAAGTTAAATTTATTGTAAAACTATATAAAACACTTTATTTAATTTTCAACACTTCACAGATTTAATCACTAACACTGACTATAATTTTCTAAGTCTCAGGTTTTCCCACTCCGAATTTTTCTAAGTCCCAAAATTTTACAACACTTAAGAAATTTTTCAACTAATAACCGTATTAGACACTACGTCACGTAACTTCCACGTTTTTAATCCGACGATTGGTCCCCGACGACTGCTGATCAAATGTCCATGTCGTAGGTTAAATACCCATTCCAGGATTAGAATGGCTTCATTACGCGTTCATTGATTTTCTAATTTAAACTCTAACAACTCGAGATTTCATATATCAATTCTGTCATTTTCGTATCAACGTGTTAAGTCCGGCCCCTTGATTTTAGAAATCTTCTGTCTCTTACGTAAATTGTTCCAGTGTCGAACCTACCATTATGTCAAATTTTGCCCCGTCGTTCCTTTGTCTTCTGGTCTTACGAATTTAACTAAAATATCATGATTTTCGTGTCCTTTTTTCTCTCAATATATAATAGGTACGTCTTCAATAAACTGTATATAATTCTCAATTTGGTTTATCGCTACCAGAACACGAACAAACTCATGTCGAAATCTTCACTATGCTTTTCCCAACATTCATTTTCCTAAATTTCCCCACATTTTCATGTTTCTTATATGAATCAATTCAATTTTTAACTGTATTGTCTCTACTTACGTCGTAGACTTGAATTTTCTTATTTTTCTTCAATTATATTTTATATACGACGTTATTTTTATGATTTCTCTGCTTCATTCTTATGTCATTGTCCATAACTATATGATTAGTTATATTCCAAGCCAAATTTACTGTTTTCATCAATACTTCTGAATTTTCATGAGTTTTCCTTACGGAATCGTCTTTAAACTGTCTTTACTTCATTCTTTACCATCATTTGTATAATTTCCAATGCTTATCTTCTCTTAGAAAACTTCACCTTCTAGTCATAAATATTCAATCTGCTATTTTTTCATAATTTTCATAGAAGAAAATTCCAATTTGACTCTGGGATATGTGTCAGATTAATTGCTTCGTATAAAAACGTATAAAATTGTGTCTCGTTTCATCTCAAAAACCCATAAAGTATCATCGTTGACATATGTTGATATTTTCGATTTCTACGTACTGGATCGTAAATAATAAATTAATATTAACTCGTTAAATTTAATCTCTTTTATCTTATCCAAATATTGCATAAGTTCCATGTTAACTTTTATTGCCCCAAAAGCAATAAAGACTATCATAATCACCCAAAACCATGTCGGAAATCTCATTGTTTAAACAACAAAATAGTGTGTGAGCTCGACAACCTTTTTTTACATCAATTGCCTCAGCAATTTGTTCTATCGCCTATAGTATTTTCTCATAGCAAATGACGTAAAACGATCCTTTCCTTTGAATTAATCTAACGTAATATAACTAGAATAACCATCCTATTTCAAATATATAACGATATCTATTTAAACTCGTATGAAAACGCAAAATTAAGCCGAAATCTTATATTGTTCAATTAACACTTCCGTTTAAATGTCCGTTTTTTCCATTAGATTTTCTTTCCAAATCGTTTTTCCTGACTTTATTGCTTCATCTAAAAGTGACATTCCTAATTTCCATCGTTTTTCTTTCTTTTAAATATCAAACGTACGTTTTCCTCTGAATCTGGCCTCCTTTTGTTCTTCACGTTCTCGTTATGCAATTGAGTATCCCTACAGTAGCTTTTCCCACGTTTTCCAGGACTTTTCTTTAATCTTCCGTTCATTATATTTCCTTGCTATTTTATTGCATCATTTTTTCAAAATAATATGGATTTATTTGTTCGTTAACTGCGGTTGTCGATTCCTCTGTTGCACTCAATATTTACCTTTACAATTAGGGTCATTGTACCAAATGCACCGAACGTGGGATTGTGTTTATCTTAAAGCGTATTGATCTCTCGGGTTGATGATGATTTTTACTCCATAAATCTCAGACTAATGGTCTAGTCCAAAGTCCATCTCTTTGTCTTGAAAAAAGGTAACCTCCCCCTCCTCTGATTGGTTGATCAATCTTAAGTGTTTATAATTGGATCCCTCTGTGTTCTATTTATCAAAACTTGACATGAATTTAATAATTATAGATCTCTGCAGTCTCCATGGCCCAATCAAACTTAATCCGCTAGGTGTCGCTAGTGTGTTGATTTCGTTATAATTCTGAATTATTATTTATTCATTCGTAAGGTGGAAGCTACTATATTTTCGTATCCACTGCGATTCATCACAGTTCCCTCCTCTGAACTCAATTTGCTGTGGTTAACGTTGTATCTAATTTTACCTTTTCTTTCTCTATTTTTCTTTGTTTATTTAATTTTTTTTTTTTTTTTTTTTCGTTAGACACCGAAATTGTGTTCAACTATAGGCTGGTTATAGTTATCCTTCCTTCCTCATTCTATTATTTTCTACCTCCCTCCTCATTCTATTTATTCCTACCCCCCTCCTCATTCTATTTCTGCCTACCTCCCTCCTCATTATTTTATTTCCTATCTCCCTCCTCTTCTATTCGGATTGTTAACAACCTTGAATTCGAATCACATTGTATTTTCAATTTTCTTTTCGCGTAGATTATATTTTACTTAATTTTCTTGTAATTTTGATGAACTCAAAATTTTTTTATTATAAAATATGGAACACGCCCCTCGACTCGCGTGTTTAGGTGGTCTTCAACCTGGTTGGACCCAGACCTCCCTTACAATGATTCAAGCAAAGATTGTTTACAACCTCGCGATCTTTTCACCAACTGAAAAGCGGGTGGTCTCTTGGTGTGCAAATAATTGTTTTTATTTTGTTATTATAATTTTTTTTTTTTTTTTGAAATATGTTTGTTCGCACGACCTCACCCAATCCGACAATCAGTGGTATACATATTTCATAATTTTCTCTTTTATTTAAACTTTAACTTTATTCTCTTATATCTAATTGTTATTCTATGGTTCATTCAAACAAATTGTTCTAACCTAATTTTTTTTTTCTTTTCACTCTTATACTTAATTTTTCATAAATGTTCTTAACTAACGTCCTATGGCTTCATCATTTTTGATTTTCTACTCTTTTTCTTCGAAACTTAAGCTAACTATTTCATAATTCAAATGTTGCCTTACTATATTTACCTAATGTCTACCATAATCTATAAGTAAAACTTCCTTATTTCGTGGTTTCAAAAAAAAAAAATTTTTCTAACTCTATGCATGGTTTATTTCAACTCCTGTTTTATAAAACGTATCCTATCCTATTTGTTTATAAAAAAAAAAATTTCCAATTTTCTTTTCGTTTGTCATATAATATCTCCAATTCGTCCCTTTAAATGTACTTATGTACTATGACAAACTTTTCCTATTCACTAGTACATAATATGAAATGCAAAATTTTCTTTTTAAAATCAAAATAAATGAAAATTACCTAATACCTATTTCTTTCTCTATTTTAAAAGGATTGTCGCTTATTAAGTAATCTGTTCACTCAGCACAAAGGAATTAAAGACGACCCGCCCCTCGCAAAATAAAGCTTGTATTTTGTAGAATTTCTTTTTAAATTTTTACGTAACCTAACATGTTTATATTTATTTTCCTCAAACGTGTTTTTTTTTCAAATATTTGTGAAATTCACGATCTATTCGATGATTTCCATTAGCTCTAAGCTTGGTTGTTGATCTCTGTTGCTTGTATAATATCTCGCTAAATGAATGGCACTATAATCTCCCTTAATTTCCCGCGTCTTCGGATCAATAAGCGTATAGGTGTTACTGTACGGAATTGAACCAATTACAAATGGTCCCTCGTAGAGAAGATGAAATTTTTTGATTTCCTTCTTCAATAAACTCGATTGTGTAATCTTTCTCAGTTTGACCATAGTTCCTATTTCATAAATTACTAATCTTTTATTGAGATTATAATATTTCTGTCGGTTTGCAGCGCTTTTTTCTAAATTTTTCTGTGCCGTTAATCTTATTTCATCTAATGTTTTCGTAGGTTTTCCACATCCCTGTGTATACTTGTCTAAACTATAGGTTGGTGATTTTCCGAAAGCAATTTCATTTGGTGAAAATCCCGTTGAACAGTGAATTGAATTGTTGTATGTTTGCTCTATTTCTTTAAGGAAAGCCACCCACTTCGTATGTTTTTCGTGACAATAAATACGAAAAATTCTTCCTAACTCTTTATTTACGCGCTCCGTTATATTTGGTCCAGGATTTCGTACTGAAGTATGTAAGATTCGTATGCCCATTCTATCTAAATTGCTTTCCCATTTCTTTGATGTAAATTGTGACCCGTTGTCAGTTAAAAGAGCTTCTATGCGTATTGTTTTATTAAAGTCCTCCACACAATTTAACACGGTCCTAGTACTTGCTATTCTTAATTTATATAGTTTCACGAACCTACTGAAAGAGTCTTGTATCACGAATATGAATTTCACCCCTCCCATTCCTCTCGGTAGTGGTCCGTAAAGATCCGCCATGGCTATTTGTCCTATTTCTTTAGTTAATATGGATTTACTTGGTCCTACAGTTGGTCGAATTTCGCGTTTCGCCAGCTGACAAAGGTGACACCCCTTTACTATCCGTTTTACATCTCGATTCATTCCTGGCCAATAATATCGATCTCCCATTGCCGAACCTGTTTTAAACATTCCCCCGTGTCCAATTTCTAAATGTATCATCTTTATTAACTCTTCAGTCAACTCTTGTGGTACTGCCAACACCGTCTTGTTTAACCCTGTAGTGTAATATAAGGTTTTACCTATTTTTTTGTAATTTTTCAAATACCTACTTACATCTTTTGTTGGTGGTCCGAATTTTCCCTTGCGCAAATATCCCAAGATTTCTCCTAAAAATGTGTCTTGTTTCTGTAGCTCAATTATATTTTCTAAGTGTTTTCGAATCTGAATTCTACTTTTTACTGCAAAAGCTGCTATTTCCGGGCACGTGTTTTTCTCTTCTTGTACGTTTTCCGCATCACATGAATAACGAGATAAAATATCAGGTCCTATATTCTCTTTTCCTTTAACATATTCTACCGTGAAGTTAAATTGATTCAAATACAAAATCCATCTAGTTAAACGACCGCTATACATTTTCCAACTTTTCAAAAACGTCAGTGCTTGATGATCCGTTCTAATTATCAAATGTACTCCTCTTAAATATGTCTCAAACTTATGTAACGCATAAATTATCGCCCATAACTCTTGTTCTGACGTAGTCCATTTCAACTCTGGTCCCCTTAAAGCTTTGCTAATGAATCCAATCACGTGATGGTTCCCATCCTTGTCTAATTGATATAACTCACCTCCGATTGCAAATCCCGAACTGTCTGTCTGTAAGTAGTAGGTACTATTTGGGTCGTGATGGTGTAATATAACTGACTCTAAAAATAATGATTTTATCTTCTCAAATGCACGGTGTTCTAACTCTCCCCACCGCCACGCTTGATTCTTTTGTAATAAATCACATAACGTCCGCGTAGTTTCTCCATATTTATTCGCGAATCTACGATAATAATTACAAAGTCCTAGGAAAGCTCTAACCTGTTTTATTTTCTTGGGTACTGGAAAATTTTTTATTGCTTCTATCTTATCGGGGTCCATTTGAACTCCGAAGGGCGAAATAATATGTCCTAACATACGCACTTCTGTGAATAAAAACTGACATTTTTCGAGTTTACAAGTCATGTTTGCTGACTCTAATCTTTCTAGCACCGCGTTTACATGTTCAAAATGATTTTCTTGACTCCCACACGTGTATATTATTAGGTCATCTAAATAGTTCGCACAAAACTCTCGCAACCCTGGCCCTAATATACGATCCATTGCTCTAGAAAAACTCCCAACTGATGTTTTTAACCCTTGCGGTAGTACCTTGTAAACATATGATTTACCATTGTAAACAAAACCAGTATATTTTCGGCTTTCCCGACTAATAGGTATTTGAAAATAAGCGGATTGTAAGTCTATTGTTGTAATATACCTAACACCATGGAAACGTTGAATAATCTCAGAAGTTAGTGGTGGTTTTTCTACCTCTGCCTCCATTCTAGTATTTAAAAATCTGGCGTCCAATAGTATCCTAACCGTTCCATCCTTTTTTAATGTAAACGTCAGAGGACTGGAAAATTGAGTTGCCTCCCTACTAATTATACCTAGATTTTCCAATTCCCTAATTTTATCATCAACTTTATCCCTATAGGCGAAAGGTACTGGATAAGAGCGTTTTACGAAAGGCGTTTCGTCCGTCATCCTTATTTCGTGAGTATACAAATTCGTTAAACCTGGCCTATCTCTAAACACATTTTTATGTTTCATTAAAATTCTTTCCAAACCTTCTTTTCCTTTTAAATCCAATTTTAACCCGGACAAAAATGTCGTTATTCTTCGTTCTAGACACGTCGTATCATTTGTTTTGGAATTTATTTCAATATTATTTAAATTTTTTCTTGTGCAATTTTGATCGCTAATCTCTCCTTTAAGCTTGCTATGCGTTATCGATGAATTTACCAACTCTATATCTTTCTTTCCGTTTCCTGTCTTTATTTTTAACTTTCTGTTTTCCCCACATTTAAATTCAGCTGTATATTCGTCTAACCAATTGATACCTAAAATAATTGGTCTAATTAACTTGGGTATTATTAAACACGGCGTATTTATTGTTACATCACCAAACCGTAATGGTACTAAAACCAATCTAGATATCTTTTGACTTTTGTGACCAACTGCCACCCTAATTTGAATCGCTGTCACAGGCATAATGGGATAAAGTACTTGATCATTTAAATAATTTTCGTAAAATTCCTGAGCTACACATGTGATTTGACTTCCTGTATCTATTAGGCAAAGAACTTCCGTGTTGTCTATATGTGCTTTAGCCTCCGGTAATAATGGTAAACTGCTACCCTTTTCTACCTCTTCGTAATCTCTGTCCTCAAAAATGTTGTTAAAGCCCCTAATTTCCCTACATTTTCTTTTCTCATTCATTTCCAATTTATTCCATTCATCCGTTATTTGTTGTAGTGAATTGACGCAGGCCTCCACACACATTTCTTCTTCAGTTCTTGTTTCTTCTGCGCCATTATTTCGCCTCATTACATTTTTTTCTGCTTTTATTGGGGCAATCACCCCTTCTTCATTTTTTCCCAATCCTGTCGTCAGTTTCCATCCCCATCTCATCATCATCTTCAATGCAGTATGGTGTTTTGGCGCCGGTGTCCCCTCCTTTATATGAGTCGAATCCAACAGGACTATTGGACCAACCCACGGTCGTTTCCCGAGTTGCCTGCGACCACTAGTTCTTTCCCGCTTGATATCACCGTAGAATTTTTCTTTGATGTACTGTTAATCTTCGTGCACTTACTGCATTCAGCGCTCATGTCTACGCTTTCTATCGCGTGTATCCTCCTTTTTATAGCGCGGTAACGATCACGGTATTTATCTTTCTTGACAGAATCCTCTCCGCTTTTCCTTTTTATGTTCCGTTCTTCCGGTGTACATACCAATGTGTCTAGCTTCCGTAAAAACTCCGCGGCGATAATCTCATCTCCTGTTTGTCCTGAAAACCATAGCGATTGTATCTCTTTAGGGTAGTGCCTCATAATTTCATCAACTACACCTGTCTCCGTAATTTTTAATGCTTTCGCAAGCTCCCAGTAATTGGCGAAGTGAGTGAGCATAGATATGTTCTTCTTGTTATCATATATACCTTCGGCGAGACGACGGCGAACCTCATTTTTTTTTATGTCTCCCCAATATGTAGCTAAGAAATCTCGTTCAAAATCCAACATCGTTTCCCAGCGTTTGTTATAAAGCTTCGCCCAGGATTTGGCCTCACCTTTCAAATTCTCCCGTACGACAATCAACGGATCGGTACGTTTCACTTTTCTGATGTACTCCTTTAAGTCTTCTAGGAAACTAATAGGGTTTTGATTTCCGCCGGAAAATGAAGGTCTCTCCTGCTGCGGTAACATTTCCACAACCTGCAGAACGTTTTTCGGCGCACTATTTTCTTCCTCTCTTACAGCCACTGTCGCCGGTTTTTCCAATTGTCTTTCTAATTCTTGAACTTTGCTAACAAGCGGTTCTAAAGCTGCCTGTATTATCGTCGTTATGTCGCCTATATTTATCGCTGAAGTTCCTGCTAAAACATTTCCTCCGAACGCCGCCACCGTAGCCTCGTCTGTCCTCTTTCCAATACCACGTTTTCCCACCATTTTATTTAATTTTTCAAGTGTTTTCGGTTTAAATATGTTTAACCTTATTAAGTGACAATCTTATTCTACTTATATTAGTTTTCTTAATTATTTTAATATAAGTTGCTTTTTTTTTTCTTAAATTCTTTTTCAGTATTTTATTTTATCGCACTAGTTTCTTTTCCTTGCTTTTTATTTCTTTCTTTTCGCAATCTTCAGCTGGTTTTTCCTGTGAAATTAATTGTTTATCATTTTCATGTGGAAAATCTGTTTTTCCACTCTTTCTCTCAACCTTGCATTGTTCCCCTTCTGGCTGATCTCCCTTGTTCTCCCCCATATCCTCCATACGCAATGTAGAATATTTGGAACGTTTGAATATGTTTCTAAGCTCATCTTCCGTTGATATTTCTTCAACATCTCTTTCGGTCGCATCCGCCTTCCTCTTTTCGGCCATTTTCGTTATGAATTTAAATTAATATCGACTATATGTAGTTGAAGAAAAATTTTTTTTTTCTTCTTATTTTTCAATTTTTTTTGTTTTTTGTGTTTTTTGTGTTTTTTTTTTTTTTTTTTTTTTATATAAATATACTTATATATTTACATATATATTATATATTATTATACACACACATATATATTTTTCTTTTGATGAACCTATCCACCGATGAAACACATTAAATTTAAATTCAATGTTAACCTACTCCATTTGTATTACGATCGTAATCCCAAATTCACCTTTACAATTAGTATCTTCATTTCAAATGAATGTATCTAATTGTTTATGATACAACACGTAATGAATTTGTTACTGTATATTTTTTTTTCGAATATCCCGTGATTTTTATTTTGTTTAAACAATAAATGGTTATTGTCTAAAATGCCTACCACCCTTCATATTTCGCAAAATATATTATAATTTTTTTTTTTCTTTTTGCAATATTTACATTAAATTTTTCAAAATCCATTTCGTTGTTGATAAAAACTGACATAGATCCCTTTGTATTCGTCAATTTCTACCCTCCTCGAAATAAACATATTTACTGCAATTTTAATAATCGAATATTTTCAAATCAATAAATACCTATTCATAACTGTTTAACACCGTCATATCTGATTTTATCTTCCCATTTGATTTTATCCCAAAACAAATATCGATCCGATTGAATGAATGTATTTTATTTTTATGTGTTCATATTTTATGTTATGATTAAACGATAGTCACATAAAATCATTACCATAACAAAGTCATTCAATATTAGCTCTTTATTCAATCATATGTGTTTGTTCTATAACTGAAGTGTGTTTATTTTTCACCGCAATCGTGTACCAATATAGCTCGAGTGTTTGTTTACGTTAGCTCTTATTCCCCCAAAGTAATTTCTCATCGATGTTTTGAATAATTTCGATGTCATTTACTTTAAACTCCGATGTTTATCTTATCAGTATTTCGATGTTTATATCCGGCGCGCTTGTCCCGTAATCTTTGTTGACATTAGAGCAATAAAAATTCCTGACCCACATATGTCAAAGTACCTCGTTACAATTGAAGATTTACGATCTGTTTCTTCAACAATTTGTTTAGAACAAAGCTGACCTACATTTATATTATTTACAAAACGATCATAAAAATTCTTGCCCTAGAACTGTCAATCCTAACCCATTAAATTGATAATTTATGGATAGACTCGGGTCTTTTGTTTATATAACGCTGACCTACATTTATATTATCACTTTTAAAGAATCATATTAATATTCAAGGTTATTTTTTTATCATGTATTATCGACACCTTTTTAATGTATTTAATTAGAAATGTATTATAATTTTTGTTCTGTTTATTATATATTTTATTTTTATGTTTCATTATTTATTTATTTTAAATTTTCCGTATGTTTATTTAACGTGTCACTTTTCTGATTTTTAATTAGTTATCACTTTTTTTTTTCAAAACTGTTATTATTTTTATTTTATTTTTTTTTTGTTCCTAAGTTTTTTTTTTTTATTTTTTTTTTTTTTTTTATTATTAATTTTTTTTTCTAAGTTTTTTTTTTTTTTTTTTGCAGTAATTGGCCAATCAAATTTAACACTCAATCTTGTATAACTCCCATCTCCTGGTCACGTATGCGCAGTTGTGATATACTCGTTTTCTCGTCTCTTCTTTTGAATTCTTTTTTTTTTTTTAATATTTTTCCATTTTAATTTTACTATTTTTGAATTCTTTCATCCTTTCAAGTTTTCTTAAACTTTTCTTTTGGCTCTGATCGATATTTAATTTTCTCAAAGGCTTTATATGTATGACACACAAGCCTTCATGAAAATGTGACCCTTATTTTCTTTGATTACTACAGGAAGCTATTTAAAACTCCCTTGTACTACATATCTTTATAGATATAAGTACTTAATTAATTAATACGTTATCTACGACCTTGAACGTAAATTTTCGTATTTATGCTGTAAATAAATTCCACCAAACGTTGTGTTATTTTTTTGATTTATGGTGTGGGAACTTAATTACTTTTGTTTTGTGGTACCCTTTGATTCTGAAAGGAGCGTTGAGCATCGAATTTGATTGGTCTATTTCCTGCAATTCTAAATTTTATTTTATTTTCTTTATGAACTTAACTTTCCCTAACACTATTTCGACTTCCTACCTCTAATGAATTCGTAATATACCTGTAATTAATGACATTTACCTGTTCAATTGTTTGTGTAATTAAGAATGACTCAAACGGTTAATTGTTAGTGAAGTCTTTTGTTACTCAAGATTTATTTACTGCTTGGCTCTCCCCTATTTTGGTCCTGATGCTATAACGTACATATGACATTGTTTTAGTAGATTATTGTTATTTATTGATTGTCTTTTAGAACGAACTCAGAAATGCTCTTTTGCTTGCATAATTTGGCTCCTATCCTCCTGCAGATAAACAGGGTGGTCAAAGATCAACTAGAACTTCGCACAGTCAGCCGACGCGATTTTCCAGAGGGCCGTTATACCTTGTTCTGTCAATCTTCCATGTCGTCGTGTACGTTACTCAGGTCTTTCTCTAAGCCCCGAAATCTCCAAATTCCAACTCCTCCGAAGTCTACTATTTACTTAGAGCGAACCGGTTTCGTTCTATACACAATCATATACTCACGGTCTTTGCAAGAGTTCGAGTCGTGAATTCTAATTTCTCGCATGCAAGAGACGATGTGAGGATGCCCCTGTCGAGACTAAAGCGCTAGCTGTAAGCGAGTCCACATCATCCAATGCACAGTACATAAGAAGATATATATGTATACATACGTTTGGGAAGGATTATAACTCGCAATGTGAAGCTAGCTAGCCTCGCATTCCAAGCTCGGATTTCGTGAAAAGGAATTCTGCACAAAACCTTAGCCGATGACCGAATATATACATAATAAGAGTAGGAAATATCAATATATAAGAATAAACTAAGAATATTTGTTAGTTTTATTAATGGAGAGCTAATAACTCCAGGCTTTTGTTTGTTTGGTTGACAATTTTATTTAAGAGATTGCCATCTCTATTGATTTCTTGATTTGATTGGTTGACAATTTTATTTAAGAGATTGCCATCTCTATTGATTTCATGATTTGTTTTGTTGAACTGTTATTCTAGATTTTCCCCCTCCCCAGACTCAACTCTTTGATATAAATTTTTACTATCCCGTGATTTTTCAAAAGTCTCATGTAAATGTTTGACACTTGTGAGGTTTTTATTCCCATAACTTCAAATGTTTTCATGTAATTCCTCAATTCATTTTTATACTACTATCCCGTGATTTTTCAAATGTCAAATGTAATTATAAACTGCAAATTAATCTTCTTGTTAATTCCTCAAATCATATTTCGCTGCTATCCCGTGAATTTTCCAAATGTTTCAAATAGATGATTTATATTTTTTTTTTTGTAAAATAAATACTAATTTCATTTTATATAAATTGGTTTTTAATCCTTTTGTATTTTAATATCGTAGTAATGTTAGCCCGAAGCAATTAAAGAATGTCAATAGTTTATTTTACCTTTAAATTCATAAACAAAACCGGCACTGACTTCGTGACCCACTAACCCAATAACATACTCTCGAATAAGTACATGAAATGACACGTGTTTTTGTTTACACTATGCATTCCAAAACAATTTGCCCTAATTAATTTCCTTTATTTCATTGTATTGGTTTCACTTTATATCTGATCGAAGCCCCGTCTGCTAATTTATTATTCAGTATATATATAACTATATTTATATAGGCTTTATACGTAAATAAATGTGGTTTATATTCTAAATACACATATACATATATTAATTTTATAGAGATAATTTAGCAAAGAATAAATTTACATAAACTACATATTTTTAATAAATTTTATATATAAGACTTATAACTCTGTAGGAACTCGGAAATTAATAAGTGTAGATATATTTATAGGTAGGTATCTGATAGATATCACTCAAATTCAATATAAAAGATGTTTTGTTTAATTAACCTCTTTTCTGGGAATGTAAATATATATATATAATTACCCATATATGGATAACATATCAATATAAAAGATATATATGTAATAAACATTTAATCATAATTGTGCAATATCTCTCTGAGATATTTTATTTACGGAATATATATAGAAATACATATACATACATACAAGTATAATTCGAAATACATATTATATACATTATTTTTAATATACATATATAGCACAGATTTGAATCAAGTAATATTTTGTCGTAATAATATAAATTTTTATACCGATGATCAGCTGTTCTCTCCTCGTCCATGATTCTGAAAATATTTATACTTATGAAAACTTACCCCAACATGTCGATTCCTGTCGGGAGCTACACGACCATCTCTTTTGTTTATATATTCTTTTTCTCTAACTAATTCGGCTATTGTCTAACTAAATCTAAATTAATCCTTTCGATTTATTATTCCGCTATTTTGTTGAATCTAAACTGAATTAATTGACGACTAATCTTTATCAATCAAAATGTACTTTATTTTCAAAACTCGTTGATTAACCTAACACTTTGTTAAATTAAGTTTAACAAATTAATTCATAATTATTATCCGGAGTAATATTATCATTATTTATTTCGTGTTCTTTTTTCACCGAACTTTTATCTAGCAACAAAGTATTATACAATTAAATACCGAATAGATTTTTATCATTGATTATTTATTCCAGATTTATTATTATAGTTATTCCATTATTAGAATAACATTCTGCTTAAATTATAATTTTTAAGCAGTAACCACTTCACGATTATTTACGAAATAATAGATTTATTATTATTTAATCTAACAATAGATTAATACTTCGCGATAGAAATGTTCCGTTCAATCGTACGTTATCTAGCTGAATTAACTCGATGTTAATTTTTTTTAGATTAATGTGGTTCGACAATTATTCTCTAAACACTATTAATTTTTTTTTTTTTAAATCGTTAAACTATATTATAAACTTTTTATTTTAATGATAAGTTGAATTTATAAATAGATATATTATTATTCACTGCTGTTATAAAATTCTTTAAACACTGTTGCTTCTTTTTTTTATTAATTCGCTACACTATATAAACTTTTTATTTTAATGACAAGTTGAATTTATAAATAAATATATTATTATTCACTGCTGTTATAAAATTCTTTAAACACTGTTGTTACTTTTTTTTATTAATTCGCTACACTATATAAACTTTTTATTTTAATGACAAGTTAAATTTATTGTAAAACTATATAAAACACTTTATTTAATTTTCAACACTTCACAGATTTAATCACTAACACTGACTATAATTTTCTAAGTCTCAGGTTTTCCCACTCCGAATTTTTCTAAGTCCCAAAATTTTACAACACTTAAGAAATTTTTCAACTAATAACCGTATTAGACACTACGTCACGTAACTTCCACGTTTTTAATCCGACGATTGGTCCCCGACGACTGCTGATCAAATGTCCATGTCGTAGGTTAAATACCCATTCCAGGATTAGAATGGCTTCATTACGCGTTCATTGATTTTCTAATTTAAACTCTAACAACTCGAGATTTCATATATCAATTCTGTCATTTTCGTATCAACGTGTTAAGTCCGGCCCCTTGATTTTAGAAATCTTCTGTCTCTTACGTAAATTGTTCCAGTGTCGAACCTACCATTATGTCAAATTTTGCCCCGTCGTTCCTTTGTCTTCTGGTCTTACGAATTTAACTAAAATATCATGATTTTCGTGTCCTTTTTTCTCTCAATATATAATAGGTACGTCTTCAATAAACTGTATATAATTCTCAATTTGGTTTATCGCTACCAGAACACGAACAAACTCATGTCGAAATCTTCACTATGCTTTTCCCAACATTCATTTTCCTAAATTTCCCCACATTTTCATGTTTCTTATATGAATCAATTCAATTTTTAACTGTATTGTCTCTACTTACGTCGTAGACTTGAATTTTCTTATTTTTCTTCAATTATATTTTATATACGACGTTATTTTTATGATTTCTCTGCTTCATTCTTATGTCATTGTCCATAACTATATGATTAGTTATATTCCAAGCCAAATTTACTGTTTTCATCAATACTTCTGAATTTTCATGAGTTTTCCTTACGGAATCGTCTTTAAACTGTCTTTACTTCATTCTTTACCATCATTTGTATAATTTCCAATGCTTATCTTCTCTTAGAAAACTTCACCTTCTAGTCATAAATATTCAATCTGCTATTTTTTCATAATTTTCATAGAAGAAAATTCCAATTTGACTCTGGGATATGTGTCAGATTAATTGCTTCGTATAAAAACGTATAAAATTGTGTCTCGTTTCATCTCAAAAACCCATAAAGTATCATCGTTGACATATGTTGATATTTTCGATTTCTACGTACTGGATCGTAAATAATAAATTAATATTAACTCGTTAAATTTAATCTCTTTTATCTTATCCAAATATTGCATAAGTTCCATGTTAACTTTTATTGCCCCAAAAGCAATAAAGACTATCATAATCACCCAAAACCATGTCGGAAATCTCATTGTTTAAACAACAAAATAGTGTGTGAGCTCGACAACCTTTTTTTACATCAATTGCCTCAGCAATTTGTTCTATCGCCTATAGTATTTTCTCATAGCAAATGACGTAAAACGATCCTTTCCTTTGAATTAATCTAACGTAATATAACTAGAATAACCATCCTATTTCAAATATATAACGATATCTATTTAAACTCGTATGAAAACGCAAAATTAAGCCGAAATCTTATATTGTTCAATTAACACTTCCGTTTAAATGTCCGTTTTTTCCATTAGATTTTCTTTCCAAATCGTTTTTCCTGACTTTATTGCTTCATCTAAAAGTGACATTCCTAATTTCCATCGTTTTTCTTTCTTTTAAATATCAAACGTACGTTTTCCTCTGAATCTGGCCTCCTTTTGTTCTTCACGTTCTCGTTATGCAATTGAGTATCCCTACAGTAGCTTTTCCCACGTTTTCCAGGACTTTTCTTTAATCTTCCGTTCATTATATTTCCTTGCTATTTTATTGCATCATTTTTTCAAAATAATATGGATTTATTTGTTCGTTAACTGCGGTTGTCGATTCCTCTGTTGCACTCAATATTTACCTTTACAATTAGGGTCATTGTACCAAATGCACCGAACGTGGGATTGTGTTTATCTTAAAGCGTATTGATCTCTCGGGTTGATGATGATTTTTACTCCATAAATCTCAGACTAATGGTCTAGTCCAAAGTCCATCTCTTTGTCTTGAAAAAAGGTAACCTCCCCCTCCTCTGATTGGTTGATCAATCTTAATTGTTTATAATTGGATCCCTCTGTGTTCTATTTATCAAAACTTGACATGAATTTAATAATTATAGATCTCTGCAGTCTCCATGGCCCAATCAAACTTAATCCGCTAGGTGTCGCTAGTGTGTTGATTTCGTTATAATTCTGAATTATTATTTATTCATTCGTAAGGTGGAAGCTACTATATTTTCGTATCCACTGCGATTCATCACAACCAGTAGTAACTTTGGATTGTAAAAGTGGCATCATAATTCTATTTACTTAACTTTTGTTCTGTTGATGTGATTTTTGTGAACAGAATAATAAATTTGTTGACAAAATCTAAACCCATTTTTATTTTTTGAAATAAAATAAAAACAGTGAGCCCCAGCTTACTTATACGCAATATTAAAAGCCTCGAAAAAGGGCGTAAATAAATAAATAAAATATGCAGTCCGTTTAGGTAAAATACGGTGAATCTATTTTACTCATCATATAACTAAGTGTCCCCCAAACGGTTTGCAAAGAGGATGTACCGCCGAATTACAAAAGTTTAAACCATATTTTCATTTAAATACAACAAGTAAAAAACTAATTTTCTATATACACTGTAGATACACCAGCGTATAAGTACAAACACTGCCGCTGGAAACAAATTAGTTTTTTATTCATACCAACTTATTAAAAGGTATTTGTGAAGACGATTTAAGGTTTGAAAGTGGGAAAAAAATGATAATATATATATATTTTTTTTTAAATCATAATTTCGTACGGCCAACTATCGGAGAATCAACTGTCGTGTCACCTATTTTAATGATTCCCACCTAAAAGACTTTTCCGCACCTCAGTAATAGGCCACTTGCATCACATTTAAAAAAAAATTCCGATTTAGGCGATTTTTTGAAAATTTCAATCCAAAAAATCAGACAATTTTTTATAAACCGGAAAGACGGGACATAATTTTATTGGTGCGAAAAAACGATAATTACATAGCCGAAAATCATTTTAAAAAAAGAACGTTTTCCACACGAATAGCAATAAATTGTACGGGGTTCTTTTCGTAACATCTGTAAAAACACCGCCATCTTTATCAAAAAATCAAACCAAAGGATAAGTTCGCATAGAACGAACAATAAATCTAGTGAACGTTAAACGCAAATTCAAAAATTCACCGGAAATCAAAGTGTTGCCATATAAAAAAAATTAATCAGTGTGGAAATTTACAAAATTAAGGGAACATAATTGAAGACGGGACATTTTCATGTAGTGACGTCACGAGCTTAAATAATGGATTTATTTATTTAAAAATAAAAAAATATATACATTTAAAAAAAAATTTACTAACATTTTCGTAATCTTAATAAAAAAAATCTAAGCACACGGTTTTTTCCAAGTCGTTATGAAATCCATGCAAGTGGCCCAAGTGTTTAAAAAAATCCTCTCCTAGAAAATGGAAAGTTACGCAGTGAAATTTGATATTTCTTATGAGGCCTCGTATCATTCCATTCTTTCCCCGGAACAGAACCCTGATCCCCGGCATAAGGAAGAAGAATGGCTGCCGTGTCCCAGTATTCCTATGTCCCAGTGTCCCAAGTATTATGCTCCCAGGGGAGATGGTGCGCTACGCCGGATTGTTGTCACTTGAACCATTTTTCAAAGAAATATGTCACAGAAAGTTATTCAAAGCTTCCCCTTACCAATAACACATCTGTCAAGTGTCAACCGTGGCGTGTATTACTATTGGCAAAATGAGTTGTGGCTCCTTCGAAAATGATAACACGCATAATTTTTTTAATCAATAATCTTTATTTAAAATTTTAGCAAAAGCTTTAATTAAAATTAATGTTTAATTTTCAAGATAATCTAATTTTTACCTACGTTAAAGATAATGATAATACGTAAAAAATGATGTTTCATTTTACGTCTAAATCATATTTTTTATATGCTATGAAAGTTTAAATGCTAATCTTATGCGAACATGTCTGAAAGTTACACAAAATGTAATCATTCGTCTTTCAGACGTATGGTGTGTGTATTTCTCCGTAATTATTATACTTACCGTGGTGACAAAGCCGCCCGGACAAGCTCTGCTCGGCAAAGGGGCTAACTGAAATAGACAGCGCGCTACATTGCGAAATTTAAAAAATGGCAGCAATTCTTGAGTATTGCTTACGCCTCTAAGACGTAGATTATATATTTCTAGGGTTAAGGTAATGCACTACTAAGAAAGGCAAAATAACGTAAAAAAAATTAAAAGGCTTAGAAATATTTCAGATACTTAAATAATTAAATACTGCGAGTAGAAATAGTCGAATATTTTTTTTAAGTCTTTTTATAAACCCAGGAAAAAGTTAAGTATCAGGCTTATAAAAACTACTTTGTCCAAAATCACCTATTTACGAACCTCTTTTCCGATATCCTTTTATTATGTAATAAGGAAAATTATATTTTTAGAAAATTATCGTGAAACTGCCAGAGCTTTAAATAAA
Source organism: Limnephilus lunatus (assembly GCA_917563855.2). Taxonomy (NCBI): domain Eukaryota; kingdom Metazoa; phylum Arthropoda; class Insecta; order Trichoptera; family Limnephilidae; genus Limnephilus; species Limnephilus lunatus. Next base: position 83,660,723 of record OU830594.1, read on the forward strand.
ATAAAATACGCTTTTTGGAGATGTTTTTTTCTGAAATAAGTCAAAACTGGCGGCTGATATTGAACGGCATTTTAAAGCTTATAGCCATGAGGAGTGTTGTTGTTAACCGCCTGATCCTGAATTTTACACGACGATGCGTCGCCTTAATCGAGACGACAAATCTGTTACTCTAACGAATGGAAGCATTTTTGATGGCATTAGTGGTGTATACGGACTCCGCGCCATATTATATATATAAATATGTTGGACCACTACCTAACTAACCATCACCGTTTCCCCGCAGTAGTAGGCAGAGAGGACGGACCGCCAAACAACTCGGTCTTGGCACACACTCCTTGACTCGTTCACATTCATACACCGTCTCATACATGCTCTTCTATTATTCTGACTCCTGACATGGCCTGACTCAAGTATCTGATTCACTTGGTCGTGCCATGTCTTTCTCGGGCTTCTCCTACCATTCACATTTGCGTCATATATTCTCCTTACACTCCTTTCCTCGTTCATTCTCTCTACATGCCCGAACCATCGGAGCGTTCCTTTCTTGATCTTACTCATTACGCTAACATCAGCCTTGCATTCTTTGTGGATCTCCGCGTTTCACACGTTGGACCAAATCCATAAAAAAAATCCTCAGCTATGTCTATACGCTTGGAACTTATCCGAGTCTCATCCACTTACTTGAGGCAATGATTATAGTAAGTTTATGTATTTTTTTTTATTTCTGTCGTAATTTTATGTATATTATTTCTTTATAATGTTAAGGATGTACTTTTTTTTATTTTTATTGTTGATACATTATTTTACAATTTTTCATATTATAATCCAGTAATGTTGGCCTCACTGGGTTGTGTACCCGTGCTGAGGCCCCCATTTTAAAATATAGAATTTATGCATAATCAGTAAAAACATTTAAAATAAAGATAAAAAATTTAAATAAAATTAACAAACTTAAAAAATTAAATTAAAATTAAATAAAATTAAACTGTCTTTTTTATTTGTGTAAATCTCTGAGCGTAAAAAAAATATATATTTTACCAGAATTAAATCGATTCAATCAAACCTTTTCAATTTCTAGAACGGTTTTATAAACATGAGAGAGAAATGTAAGGAGTGGAGAGCCTAGTTCTTCGGGGTAATTACTGTGAGGGTCACGGTCGTGATCATTGAAGGAATAACTAAAGGAAAAATAAGTTACCCTCAAGATAACGCCTAACTGGCCCATGTTCCAAAAGATTTTCTAAAAACCTTTTTAGTAAAACACAATTGTTTGCAGAGGTCACAACTTCCCCGGTCGACAGCTTATTCTTCCCGCCCTTCACTTCTACTTTTCATATTTTCTGAAGGAACTTGTCAAGGCTTTTGTTGGAAAAACTGTTTCTGGACAATTAATTCTTTTCTCCCCCAGAAGAGCCTTTTCTAGTTTTATTCGCGCTTTATGCGATCAAATAATAAACTAACACGAGAGAAATTTCGTTTGTTTGGAGCCTTATTTATCACTTTCGAAAAATATCGGTGACACGCAATTCAATTACAATTCTGCCTTTTAAAAACTTGAACAAGAACTTTAATACTTGCGAAAGTTTAACAATGCTTGGAGGTTATCGCAAATTTTAATCAGTCATAGTTTTAATACATACAATTAATAATATTAACACCCATAAAAGAGTTACTTTATTTTCACTTACTTAACTAGTTTCGAAAATAAAGTTTTGTTTTTTATTGGTCTTTCTATTGAAAACATTTTTTAAAGACTTTTTAGTAAATGTTGTTATTTAAAGTACTGTGAATACTCCTTAAACATCGGAATACTTTAAATAGAATGAATATAAATTAATAATAAAATAAATCATCATGCACTAACTCCTTGTGAGAAATATGCGAAAAAGGTACCGCCGCCCCGGGAACCATCACCACTGCCATAGTGGTGATGGTTCCCGGGTAACCCAAGTGGTTTGCTACATTCGGTGACTTAGCGGGGGTGCCCTGGTTCATGGGGTGAGGTTTTACCGGGTCTTGGTGGCAGATGCGTCTGCTCACCTGCTGCGTAGTGGGCCCGATAGAAAGAGAGACTGATTGAGGGAGGCCTTTGACTTCTCAAGCCCGAATTTCTCAATCCATTGACCTGTACCATAATCGGGGGGATGAATTTATTTAATCTTGAATAATATTATTAATGAATAATTTGAACTTCCTCTCCTTCTTTTCCTTAAAAAAAAACCCTCTACACAGTATCCCCTAAGATAATAAAGGCCCTAAGTGAAATTATTTTCCTCAGGACCTCCTGTGTGGAGCTAAAGAAAAAAAAATTGTCTTTTTCAAAACATCTTAAATTTCTCATATCTTTTCCTTTCCATGGAAAACTTCTATTTTTGTTGCAGTGTGAATCCAGGCTATTTTGAAGCTGGATTCGTTTGGTTTAAAAAAATTTTGTCAATTGTCTTGTGTTTCGCTTACCGCATACTTCAAGTAATTCTTAATATCCACTCGTCCACCGTGTGCAATAGAAAATTCTGAGAAATATTGCTGGCACTTCACTCTGCTATCTTCTCCACAAAGCTTTTTTATAAATGGGAATTATTTTTGTAAATCATCCGTAAATTTTAAATTTCTTTTCGGCATTTTAAAACTTTTGGGTTCAAATAACCAAACTTACTATGGAAAATGAATTACACGTTGCTCTGTCATTGCAAATATAATTATAAAGAATTGTCTAATAATCAATTTTCACTAAAGGCATTAATCAACCTGACTGTGACTAATCGGGATAATGACGATTATTTATTTCGGTCTTAAGTCGCTCATCGCATTATATCTCCCCACCTTTTGACTTGCGAAGCCTTCTTCCTGCAGAAGATTTCCTTCCGCGCCAAGGCCCTATTTTTCATTGTCTCCTTTACACTTGGAAATTCCACGGAACTTTTTCTACCGCAGCGAAGGAGATGTTGGGAGAAAATATGAAAAATTTAAATCACAGATGAGAAAGTTACTCATTTATTATTATAAAAATATAAACATTTTGGTTGTGCTTCTGCCTGTAACTCCGGTTCATTAAGATCTAGATGTGTTGCTTGATTTTGAAAGTTGTGTTATAAAGCACCACCCTTTAATATAATATTTTTATCAAAATAATATTTTAAATGCCATATTTCAAACTTGAAACTGACTTTTCGGGAGTTCGTATTATCCCCATTGATGTATTATGACGAAAAACAAAGATTTTACCTTCTTAACTCCAATTAGTTAAGTTGACCGCCATTGCTCTTAAGTTGATGTTCTAGTGTAGAAAAAAAAATAATAATACCCTTTTTTCTAACTATTTCGATTGTTTGGTCATTCAAAAACATCTCCATATAAGGATTTTTATAAATTTGAATTATTTTAAAAGTTACAGCCAGTATAGTTCGACCGGTTTAGACGGAATCTAACTAGAATCTACATAGACTAAAACTTGACACGATAACTCAAGTTCTACTTCACCAAATTTGGTGTAAGTATTAGGTGTAAATTACTCTATCACACTAACTAAAATTATAATAAAATTTCTATTTTTTCTATTTTAAAAAATACGGAAAATCAAGGAAACTGGGGGAAAAATGCCTTTTAATTTCAGAAAGCCGCCATTTAGCGAAAAAAAAAAACAATTTTCCTTCATTCCATAGCAGAATTTTTTTGGATTAAGATTTTTTTTTTCAGATTTCTAGAAGGGTTGCAATCGTGTAAACCAGGTTGCGCAATTTTTTTGAGACCCCCCCCCCCCCACAATTCAACAGCCAGTAATTTTTTGAATTTTAAAATTTTTCGTTTGATTTTTTAATTTTTAATTTAATTATTCTCTAACATAATGGCTACTAAAAATATTATTTGATTTTTTATTTACTACTTTATTTTTTTAATACCCCCATAACGATTTTCGGCGATCCCCAAATATAACCAAGGCCCTGAGGGAATTATTTTCTTAAGGGCCTCCTTTGTGGAGATAATGAAAAAAATATATTCTCATGTGAACTAGGCATAAGTATTACAATTTGAAGTTTTACTCATTTTTAGTTATTCCAAAATTAAAATATTGATAAAAATACTGACCAAACAACTTGCACAAAACAAAACAAAACGCGTTATTGGCAGAATCCTCTTAGTAATATTATTCGAGTTTATTAGTATGCTCTTCGCCCGTGAGGCAGGATTAAAGTTCTCGATGAAAAATTCTAAAATGAATTTTAATGCCGGAAGTTTTGCAATTGAGAAAAACAAACATTTCAGACGATTATTAGCAATTTTTTTATTCGCAAGTTGGCCGCATTGTTCCGACTTTCAGTAAGTATCTCACTCGGCAAGTTGGACATAGGGTGTATGAAATTGTTCTGGAATAATGCACAGAAAACTTTGTAATCATTATCTATTTTAAAAGAAAGTGTATGAAAGTGTGCGTTATATGGTGCGGTTATCCCTCTATCCCTGATCCATGAAGAAGGTTCCCGTTTTTACCTTCTGCTTTTGAAGATATAAGGGCTGAAAATTTCGCCCTTTAGAAATTTCTAGAAATTTCCGAACATTCGAGAGTATTCGAGAGCATTACACAACAATCCAGAACATCCAGGAACATTCTGGAATGTTTTGGAATTTTCGGGAATAGTCTGGAACGTTCGGAAACATCCAGATCATTGTGGAACATTCGAGAACATTGTGGACCATTCGAAGCCTTTTTTGTATAAGTGGGGTTACCCATTGGTATGGGTATATAAAGCAAGATCCGTCGTGGGTTTGAATGTCAGTATAATTTCATATCAACTCCCTAAGCGAAGCCGGGTACCCCAGCTATTCATTCATAAGGTAACTACCAAAAATATGGGGAAAATTAGTTGAGGATAATATTTTTAATGCTGAATTCGACATGTGATCGGAAAAAATGACACAAAGAAATTTAGGTCCCAATTGTAGTGTAATTAAATTAAGTCGATGTGTCCCGTTAAGAGATTTTTATTGCCTGCGTCTTTTCTATATCGTGTTGCTTTTAGATTTAATATTATTATAATATATTCTTCTTCGATGATATATTAAATAGATTGGTGTAACCTTAAAAAAAAGATTATTACAATAAAAAGTTGAAGTCGAATAAATTTGTCTGTACCACCATATTCTATACAAATCCTATATGTTTCGAGAACATGCTCTTTATCAGGATGAGTTTGAATATACGCTATACGACCCATGTTATACGCTCCACCAGTATGTGTGTAGTGTTTAAAATATACCTGTCACTGGTTTTCTTATATTGTGTTCAATATATTTAAAGAATTTTAATATTTTTTACTCGAAATGTAACCAAAAAGCTCATACAAAAGTTGCTTCATTTACTGTGTCTACCAATACAATAAAACGCCATGTTTCTTTCTGAAAGTTTAATAACGCAAGGATCGTTAGGATATACCTATTCTCCGAACAAATTTTCAATGCAAACGTAAAAAAGGAAGGAAAAACGCAAACAAGTAGTTATAAAAATGATATTTATTTATTTACGCCCTTTTCGGGGATTTACATATTATGGAATTTAAAAATTACAATAAAAATACAAATCCTATATATTTCTTTATACATAACTGAACTGCTTCAGTAACAATATTTTGTATTTTTTTAAAGATAAATTGAAGATGTCCACTGACTTGGTGTAATTATTTCCCTCCATTAGTATTCTTGGAAAAGAGGAATACATATGATAGTTAGTTCCAGAATTTCTGTTCTGAAATAAATCCTGACTTCTAGTAATACGTACTGGAATCCGGAAGTTTATCAATTCAAGCAATACCGGACCATCAGCTAAATCATTTAGAATTTTACATGGAAATACCAAGTCAGTAAAAATTCTTCTGTCTGACAATTTGAGCATATTCATATCACTTAAAACAGTATTGTAGTTCAACATAATTGCTGGAATACCCATTTTAAAATTTAGATAACGTAAGAATTTGTTTTGTATTCTTTCAAAAGCTTTTACATGTATATCATAATATTGGCTCCAGACGGGAGAATTGTACTCAAGTTGAATTCTAACAAATGAAAAATACAATAGTTTAATACACTTTATATTGTTAAAATTTTTAGTTAGCCTTGTAATAAATCCCAACATTTTAAGCCCTTATTAGAGATTTCTGTTATGTGGTTAACAAATGAAAGATTTGATTGAAAAGTGATGCCTAAGTCCTTAATTTGTGTTAATGTCTCGAGAGTATATTGTTATCAATGTTTTAATTAAATTAACAACTATGAATTAACAACGATGAAATGCCTAGCATGGTGATTGAAAAATCCACAAATTGTGTAGCCATCAAACCAATGAATAAAGAAAAATAATAAAAAAATACACCCTATATGAGAATTTCTTCTATGGCTTCAACCTTTCCTTCCGCGATATGAACAGTATAATTTTAGGATTTAATACAATCTCTCAGACGTGCTTGATAGTTTTTAATTGCGCAACTTTCAATGGAAGTAGCTTTATTGAATTCTCAGTCGGGCTTCGCAGGTTTGATCTTAAATGCTCTCTTAACATCGTTGTGTTTAAATATAAAAAGTGTACTTCTACAAAAGATGTGAAATATACCTAGAATTTATTATCTTTTACACAGTTCACATTGTGTTCGTTCGAATATCTGCCTACATAATTATATTATTATTTTCAAAGCTTACTTCTCTGTATTTTCTCTCCACGGATATCCGCCAGCTGTTACTTCTAAAATGATTGTTGACCAGAGTGATCCGTTAAATAATATTGCTCTGTTGCAATCGTGTTCTAATTCCTCGCCACAATATACGTGGTGTCAGAAGTCTTTCATAGGCTTTATCTCTATAGGCTCTTTTAAATAATAAAATGCTGACAATGATACTGAGTAGGTACTCGTAGTAAGTGGATACCATCCTAGCGATGAAACGTGTCATGTGTCAAGCGTGTGAATGAATGTGGATTAGGAAGAAGTGTGCAACAGGAAAAGGTGTGAGGGAATGAAAAACCAATAATTTGACTTACACTAAAATAAACAGTTTGTGCTTAAACACTAAAATATTAACTTAATTTGTTTTTGTTATAGTTAGTTTATTATTACGTATGAGTTTTAAATAAGTACCTCAAATATTGTTTTTCATGCCTCTGTGAATTTATAATGTGCACCGATCTGGTAGATACTTATCTTTATGCACTACAAATGGCAGCGGTGCTCAATTGTAATTTTTCATGTTACCTACTGAAAAATTGGTATTCTGAGAAGGATTCCAGATACAAAATTCTTCCTTCACAACATAATTAATTATTGATAAAATGCGACACCTGGTGGATGAATAATTTGACCTGCCAATATTACATGGACAGACGAGGAAATAATATATTGCCTATACTACTTACTGCAGGAAGGCATTTCATTCAGGTGAGTGCACGTTTTATTACACGTTTAGTCAATTCTTGACCATAATTTTTGCGTTAAGTACATAATTAATGACATATTTGCTATGTTTCTTAGGGTATAAAGCCAAACTTTTTGGGGTCTATTTATACGCACCACCAGTATGTGTGTAGTGTTTAAAATATACCTGTCACTGGTTTTCTTATATTGTGTTCAATATATTTAAAGAATTTTAATATTTTTTACTCGAAATGTAACCAAAAAGCTCATACAAAAGTTGCTTCATTTACTGTGTCTACCAATACAATAAAACGCCATGTTTCTTTCTGAAAGTTTAATAACGCAAGGATCATTAGGATATACCTATTCTCCGAACAAATTTACAATGCAAACGTAAAAAAAGGAAGGAGAAACGCAAACAATTCTAATGAATTGAAACGATGTATAGACAAATAGGAAATACAGGGAAGAAGGGAGAGAAAACCTTTTGCGAGTTCAAACGAAAAGCTCATTCTTTCAATTAAAAATAATTTTTACATGAAATTTTGTTAGTTTTATTTAATTTTAATACTAGCTGGTTCCCGGCATGCGTTTTTAAGCCATTTAATAAATAAATTATTTTTCTCTTCGTGTCCTTTCCCACTCGTCCCGTTCCCATTCCGCCTCCTCTTCCTCTCCCGCGTCCCCCTCCCCTCTCGCATTCCCACTCCGCCTCCTCCACCTTCCCTCTTCCCACTCTACTCCCTCCCTTCCATCGTCCCGCGAACCTTTCTCCTCCTCCCTCCCACGTTCCCCCGCCACTCCTCGGGTTCTCCTCCCTCCCCCCTCCCGCAAACTTCCTATCTGAGTACCCTTCCCCCTCACTCCCTCCCCCCTCCCGCATTCCATACATTCAGTCCCTGTACAACAGCTCGCGTGCCACCTATTTTTGTTATAGATTTCATAATGCCAGAGCTTACCAGTAATTTTATACAAACCTTGTCCTAAGAATAACGAACACAAATTTTTTTAATCCAATTTGGTGGAGTCGTTCACAAGTTATGCGCGTACATACATTTCGGCGATTCGTTTTTATTATAGATAATATGTAGATTATTTATATAAGATGTCAAGTCTCAATGTGTTTGTTTCTTTTGAAAAATGAATTATTATTATTATTTGAATCCATTATAGATAAATGAAACAATTTTACTTTGTTGGAACCACTTGTATATTTGTTTGAAGCCGACCGGTTTCTTATTTGTTTATCGGTTTATTATTATTATGTTCGAATTTATACTTTATTCGCGATATTGAAAATTTGAAGACAAAACAGCAAATATTTGTTGCAACAAAAACTGTAGAATTATTGTGATATATAGTGTCATTTTATTGCACTATTTTTTTTAATAGGTAGGTATCTAATATTTCTGGAAGGTAGGTATACCGAAATTTAAAAAAGCTCGCAACATGATGTCCTTCATGATCTGTAACGTTTTGAAATTTCCGCTAACAGTTAAAAATAAGACAAAATGGTCAAATTATATCCAGAGGACGAAATGTTTTTTGGTTTTTACTTTCACGTAAAGTTTTTACCGTTCAAAACCGATGCAGCCGCGTCATTAGTTTAAAACACAACAAAAAAATCGGTAAAGCTAGGAGACTTTTGTAATATTTTTAATGAAGTCCTCGCCTCGTACCATGTCGTTATATCTTCCAATTATAATTATTACTGTTACAACTATAATACCCATTTTTAACAAACCAACTGCACAGTTGTCCCAGAGTCTCTGATCATTAGGTTTTCTCCGAGGCTGCTACAGGCTTATTAGGAAGAGCTTAAAAACTATGAAATATTACTTCTGACTCAACTTGCTACTTCCTACTGCGTCTACCAGAGAAAGCTCAGAGAATCGAATATTCTCTATATTAAACTTACTTTGGTTCAATATGTTGCGTGACTACCGCAGTTATCAAAGTCAGTGTTTACACGCTTGTGGTAGCCAACGGAAAACGCGCTCAATATTTTGTTGTAAGTTAAAATATTCAAGAACCGAATAAAACAGTGTATTAAACTTCTTAAAAATGTTACTTTTTGATTTCTAAAAACGAAAGAGTAATAAATGTATTTGCCTTTTGTTTAGTGGTTTTTTACATTAATTTTTCACAATGATGTTAGGATAACTGAATAAATAGTCAAGAGACCGTAATTAAAACAATGTCTTGTTACACATGATAGTGATGACAAATCGTACAACCATACATAATTATTATACTTCCTAAAGACACGGTCCTTGGACCATCATTATTTCTAATATGTTATGCGAATGACATGTTACAACCGAAAATTATTAATTAAATTAATAGGGAGCTTATTTCTTTTTTAATGATACAATATTATGCATAAAAGCGTCGATTTGGGAACTAGTTAATAAATTTGCAAGTGAAGATATTAATCCCTTAAAATCATGATTTGACACCTTATGCACTAAATTTTTTTTTATTTAAAATGTTAATAGCTAACTAAATTTCCAAAATTTATATAAAAAAATTAAAAATTGTTTTTATTTTAACCCAAATCTTTAATTCATTTCACTTAATACCTACATTTATAATAATTTATTTCTGTTATTTAGACATCTTTGTTACTTTTTAACTATTTTATTAAAATATAAAAGTTTTAAATTATAAATGCAATTATTACACCTCCGCAATAGGTAAAACCTAGTAATTCGTACGTTTGGTGACTTATACGGGGTGTGGGGTTCATGGGGTGAGATTTGTCCGGGTCTTGATGGCGGATGCGTTTGCCCACCAGCTGCATGGCAGGCCGGATCTGGAGATAATGGTTGAGTGAGTCTCTTTGAATTCTCCAGTCGTACTCTCTCAGAACATCGCCTTGCACCTCAGTGGGAGGGATGGATTCGTACGTCCGTCCATCACACTGACCTCCAGATTCCTGCCCACCCCAAATACCCTTTTCCTTCCCAGAACTTCTTTACACAGCATCCTAAAAGATCCGAAAAGGCTCCGATCGGATATATTTTTTTCAGAGCCTCGTGTGTGGAACCAATTCTAAAATAATCTTATATTTTTCTGTTTCATAATTTTTTTAAGACCTTCACCACTCTTTGTAATGTTTTTTGTCCATACCTAGTTACTTATTTGACTTTAGTTTGTATGTTGATATTTTTGTTAATTTTCAATTTATCCTGGCAAGGAAATTATTGGGTTCGAAACATGTTAATAATTTTGATGAAATAAGTGGTGTATACATAGTGATTTGTTGTCATTTAAATAAAATGACGCCACAAACTGAATCTGCTATAACTGAAGAATTAAATATTACATAATTTTTTGGGAAGACTAATTTAAATAGCGGGCCAAATTGATTCACTGTCCTGTTCTTGTTTGGGTAGTTTTGGTTTAATAGACCACACACATTGACTTTACTTGGATAAAAATCTTGCATCTTGCACACTCGTAATTGTATAACTTCACTAATTGAAATTAACTCACAATAGTGGGAGCATTGCCTTTAGAAATTTTCTGTTTAATTTTCCGCCACATAAAGTCTTTTTAATGTTTGGAAAAAATACTTGGAACCTACACCCATTTGCTTTGCAATGGAATCGATTTGCAGTTAAGTTCATTGAAGCACTTTTAAAGATTCGCTACATTAAAAGTAGGCAATGAAACCTTTTTCATTAGATTTAACGAACTTAAATCTAGGATAAAATAGTAATATAATCATTATTACTTCAGAGAAGACAAACATTCTTGGGTTAATATCCTCACAAAAAACATACTGTACTATGTATGCCTCAGAAGTACTAACAAAGCACGTGATTGTATACGTTATTATCTTCCTTATTTCCTTTCTACACACTACACACACACCATAAAAATATTAAATCAAAAGAGAAACGATGGCGGAGTCAATGTATCAATTTTCAGCGACTTACGCTTGAAATACCTCAGTATCTATGTAAAAAATGAAAGTTTCTTTGTTTGCCCCTTATGCGTTCCAACCGGATTCGATTGCGATGAAACTTTGGTGATTTGATGTGCGCATGCCTGCGATGGTTTATATATGTACTGGTGAGCTCTGGCATTATGAAATTGAAAAAAAAATTACAATGAGTGGCGCGCGAGTTGTTGAAATGAGTATTTCATTTAGTTTAGAGGCAGGGGATGGAGGAAGGGTAGAAGGGGAGAAGGGAGGTGAATGGGAATCGCAGGGAAAGAACACACACAGAAATAATTACTTTCTTTGAGTCACATTGCAACGCATGCCGGGTATTTTAGTATTTTATAAATTTTAAGTTTTGAACAAAATCAAAGTGAAACAAAGCTCGAAGGAGATTTATTTTTTATTTATTTTTTTATTTATTTAAAACCAAATTTAATAATGTTTTTAATTATTGAGAACCAGTATTTTTTTTACTATTTTGGTACATATTTGGGCGTCTGATACCATCATCAAACTGTGGTTACGCCACACTGAGACGACTTAATTATATGAATTTATACGCTCCTCCCCTATTTTAAAATAAAATAGATAAAAATAAAAATTGGGGAAAGGTAAATAAAATCGTGTGAATAAGTTTTATCAATGTGGCGTAACCACAGTGTGATAATGGCCTTGATCGCCAAAACAGCTCCGAAATAATAAAAACAAAAATACTTTTAGAACTTGATAAAATTATTATATTTGAATATATTAATAATTTGTTTTCCATTGCTTTACGAATTAGAAAACAATATTACCTACATATATTAAATTTAATAATGTTATTATCAAGTTCTGCCGGGAGTTAAGTATGTATTGTTTGTTACAGCTGTTTCGGTTTACAATACCATTTTCAAACTGTGGTTGAACCACTTTGAGACGAGCTATTTATTGGAATTTTAATGTCAATTTTTGAAGGTGACTAAATTGATTTATTACCGTAAATTGGTTTAACCGGTAATTAATACTTGCAGAGTTTGATAATAAAAAAAATCAAATTTTAGTTAATTAAATTTAAAAAAAAAATTTATGGAGTTTTACGAATTAAACAAAAAAAAACAATTAATAAAAATAATAATGTGTGGGTTTTCCCCCACCTTCTCACATTCCAGAATATGGGAAGGTGAATGCAATCCCACACATCCTAAGTGTAAGTTAATAGTCGCCTGTTTACATAAGTGGTCAATAAATCCCTCTACGATGAGATGACCCGGACTGTTTTTATGGCGTCAAAACCCAGCAATACGATTAGAAAAGTAGTCAGTTTTCGAGATCGCTTTATTAATTTACAGAAATTTCAACATATAAAATCATGTTAACATATTATTAGTATTAGGAAACTTCACTTGATGGTATCCAAGCGTAAAAAAATCATTGGGATTGCTTATCGCAGTTACTTCGTTGTTTTTTTCTTGTGAAGGTGAATTCCGTTCAGATTAAATGGGATTCAAGTACCCAGCTGAGAAGCTGTATGCTGTAGACTGTGTGTGGTTTGAGGTAGGTTGGGAAAAGGAAGGTAGAAGAAGGGAAGGGAGGTGAAATGGACCGATTGATTACCGGATGCGAAACGCAATCTTTTCCTTCAATAGAAACGTCACCGTTGCAGCGGATGCAGTGGTATTTGTGTTTACTGTGAAGAGTTTAGAATCTACCTCTTTTATTTTATTAAAGTTAGGAATGTTTTTTTATTTATTTATTTATTTAATTATTTTCATATTACGTTAGGTTATAATAATGACGTATTGCCCATCTCACTAGGTGTGAAACACCTGTGTTGAGATGGCAATTTACAGAGTGGTTATAATCTATGATTTTGTTTTATTAATATTATGAACATGACAGGTTGATATAAAATCTTTTTTTCTAAGTAATATACAATTCAAGTATGTTATATGAACATTGCAGTGATACATGGTTACATATTTACACACAGTAGGCATAAAGGTAAGAATGTTATTAAATACTCCTGATAGATATGTTTATTTGAGGTGATCAATGATTCTACTTTTAAATGCACTTTTGCTTTGAGTGTTTCTTATTTCAGTAGGTAGAGAATTGAATAGCTTTGTTGCATTATATTTAAAAGTTCTTTGTCCATAAGAGGTTTGACAAACTGGGATGTTAAAAGATTTTACATTTGACTCTCTTAGGGCTCTAGTGTTTATTCGTTCCTCAAACATGTGTGTATTTTTAAATTGGTGAAGCAGAATATTTTTTGAATACAGTTTTTGCAGGTTAGGAACATTTAGTGTCTTAAAATTAAAATCAGTGCTCTTTCTCAACGGGACTTTAAGAATAACCTTAAAAATTAGTTTTTGAATCTTAACTAAAGGCTCCAGGCAAGTATTTGTGACACTTCCCCAGCTAATAATACCATATTTAAGTGATGATTGTATGAGAGCACAGTAAACTTGTTTCAGTTGTTTTATATTTAATATATCTCTAACATTTTTAAAGAAATAGACGAATTTCCTCAGTTTTGTCGTTAAGTTTGTAACATGTGCTTTCCATTTAAGAAGATCATCTATTTGAATACCAAGATATTTAATACTGTCAACTCTACTTATAGAAGGACAGGTACATGGAGTTAATGAGGGGTTACAGCTGTGAAGTTTAAGGCTTTTTTGTGAAGGCAAGAGCTTATTTGATATTCGAAATGTTAGAAATTTGGTTTTGTCTGTATTCAGGGTTAATATGTGAGCATTAAGCCAATTTTTAACAATAAGAAAGCCATTTTCTGCCATTTTAAAGACTTCATCCCAAGATTTGGCATAAAATAGCAAAACCGTATCATCGGCAAAAGTTGTGATTTGTCCACAAATTTGTAAGTTACATAGATCATTAATATATACTAAGAATAATATGGGTCCTAGGATGCTACCTTGTGGAACTCCACAAACTGTTTTTTGGGAACTACTACAGGTACTGCTTATTTTAACACATTGCGTTCGATCAGTTAGATAACTATGAAGTAATTGAAGAACTGTATCTGATATTCCTACCTTTTAAGTTTATCTAAAAGTATTTTGTGGTTCACAGTATCAAACGCCTTTGCAAGATCAAGGAAAATTGCTATACATTTATTTCCTTTGTCAAAATTACTTGTTATGAAGTTTGTAACGTTAGCGATGGCGTCTGAGGTTGATAAGTTTTGGCGAAAACCAAACTGATTTGCTGATAATATTTTACTAGAGTCAAGGTAAGTAGTTAATTGATTTCTCAGTATTCCTTCAACAATTTTGGAGAGTGCACTTAGAACACAAATTGGTCTGTAATTGGTAATTTCAGATTTGTTCCCACCTTTAAAAATTGGAGAGATAATACCTTGTTTTAATACATTTGGGAAGCAACCTACAGTGAAGCTCTTATTTATTAGGAATTTGAGGGGAACGGCTATATGAGATTTCAGTGATTTTAGTAGTTTACTTGGTATTTTGTCATGTCCAGGTGAAGTCCTCTCTTTCAGTGAGTCGATTTCTTTGATGATATCCTCCATCGATACATCTTTTAGAGTAAATTTTGCGTAAGTTTCTTCTCGGAAATTATCATCTGGTGGTGGAGTTTTAGTATTGCAGTTGATGTTTTCTTTTATTTTACTGGCCAAATTTGATCCAACGTTTGTAAAAAAAGTATTTGCATGATCGGCAATAGTCTTCGGGTCCAAGTTGTGATGGGTCAAACCCTTTACTTAGGTTTTAATACCTCTCCTCTCTTGCGTTTCGATCTCCGGACGGTAGACCCCTCTCGTACTGTTTGATTCGCTAATAATGTCTTGAATCATGACTCGCTTTTCCCACCCCTGTGACTGAACACAGCAAAAGGCTTTCTCCTTCCGGGAAAACTTTACAATAAACCCTTTCCTTTACGTTGTGGATCTTTTTGTTTCAAAGGTACTAGAAAATCTAGAATAGGTATTTAATGTCTATATGTGGTAACTTTTGGTTCTTTTAGGTAAGGTGTGGGAGAATTTCTCTGCATCTCTTGAACGTATGAAGGATATTTACTGTCTAAATCTATCCTAAATGTGTCCCCATCACGTCCCTAATAATTTACGTTGTTTTAATACTCTCGCAGTACCCCCTGTAATTCTGGGAAGCCTATAAAGTTGATCTATGATCCTATACGTCTTAATAGATTTTAAAATACATACCTGGAATGTTTCATTTAGTTATTTGGCGGCTCCTTCGCGCCGCTCTCCATGGCAGGACCCTATACATGATTATGATAATATTCTATTGTTAGTAAACGCAAAATTCGTACCTAAGATGGAAGGGATAAGGGAGGGATGGGTATGGATCATGCAGTTTTTGCAATCTAGTACTGGCTCCTCCACTTGACCAAATTGACCAGGTGGTCGGCTCTCCGGACACGACCTCCCGACCAAAGCATGTCAAGGCTATACCCATGGCACCCAGAAGATCACTTGACGACCAACCAGATACCCGGACCCTTCCATAACCAAGGAAGGACGGCATGCCTTCAAACCTTTCCCAATCAACCCCAGTATCGAACACCTCCAGGACTACTTTACTGGCTCTAGAAGGGGTAATCCAATTCGTCCCTTGTCACGGCTCTACTCGCGAACATGTGGCTACAGCTTGTGATAGACAGATCCTTCCTCCTGCGTGACCTGGCCAGCGAATAAACCACCTCTAGCAGCGAACATACGACCTAAGTATTGTCTAGGCTTTATGTTTGCTTCTAGGTCGATAGAATTAAAAAATGTGCAAGCGCTGAGGGGTTGTTCCCACAAAATGTGCTGCTTATGCTCCTCCCACACTACCTTGCCGGCAACCCGAGATGCTTTTGGCCAAGACGCCTCCGTCAGCGAACCGCGTCCTTTCATACCGTTTGGCAACTCAATTCAAATCCGTCTCGTCACGCCCATTCTCTCGACACGGTTCCGCGAAAGGGAATTGCTTCCAGCATCTCGCGTGACCCGATCAGTCTATGGTGAGCATCCCCCCCTAACAGGACAATGTGGGAAGACCCTTACCGATGGACCAGACATTGACACATATGTATAGCCTCGGTGTCACCACCACATTGTTCAACCATAAAGTTTAAAAGGCGCAATTTAACAAATAGGAATTCAAAGGAGTACCTGTTAGTTTTATTTACGTTTGTTTAGGTTGCAGACAGTCGCTTTCTATTTGGTGTCTCGTACACTTGAAAACATCCTCCATTTGGTTGAGTGTACAGCACCCACGGCGGTGTAAGCACCATATCTCGTTCATTTTTTGTTTGTTTCCCTGACCCTCCGTCGCCAGATGACTGAAACAAAAGATGTTCTCTATCCCATGCGTTACATAATACGGTTAACATATCAGCTGATAAGGTGTTATTAATTTTTCCTCGCCGCTGGAACGGATGAAAGTAACTGTCCAGGATTCGCGTTCTATTCCGTCCTTCTGCATCCAATGACCTGTAATTCAATTATAGATTCATTAACTTACCCGTACGTAATTGTTTAATTTTCCAGTCGGGTAAACACAACCAATGATGTCTTAATTACGTATCCCGTGGTCCTGTACCTATATAGAAAACAAAAAAACCTCCCTACTGTCTTATAAGCTTTATATAAACTGGTATCTTCGTCGCTACATTCCGAGTATTGCGCAAATTGTGACTCTAAATTGTGACTCCATAATTCACGTACTGTGATATACCTAAGCTAAACATTCGTTCGTAGGTTATTATTATTATTGTACGACCCTTAAGTGCAATATGGAAGTTCTCTAATATATATTTATTATAAAACGAGTCTATTATTGTTGTTTTAAACGACTGTTCAGTTATTATTTAGGCTTAATCTGATTTAGTAAAACTTCCTCAACCTGAATTGGAACCATTATATTATTATTATTAAAATTCGAGACCGTGATTATTATTTAGAATAGATATTTATAGAAAATATCTTTTCTCTCTCGTGCACCTTAAAAGATGATTATTTATATTAAGACCGGGGAATTAAACACAACACCGGGAACAATATAATTCCGTTAACTTCACAGACGTATTCACCGTTTTCCTTCCTTTTGGTTTTATCGATTGATTAATTATTATTTTTAGAATTTAAGTGATTCGACTAAAATCCACTCTATTAGGTTATTATCTTTACACTGAGTCTAGTTCGATACACTTTGCACAAAATCCACTCTAGTCAAATCGCTCAGATAGCCATTTGATCCCCGGTAAATTTCCAACACCCCAGTTTCGCGCGTTTTCTTCCCGAGACCTCACCCTGTATTCCCGAATTGTCACGAACTGTCCCCTCTCTCCTCTCAACTTCCCTTTTTGATCATCCATTTCCACATAAATCAATTTTAATTTTTGCAAATTCGACTTCTAATAACACGTAAAATCGAATCCTTTCTCACCCACTGTCCTGTCGTGTCGCTTACGACCTTTTTCCCCGATCGGTCCCCACAATCCCCATTTCGCCCCGTGCGACAAAACTATCCAGCCCGACCGTCCAGGGGCGGACCCGACCTAGCACTCTTAAACCTCCATACGAATCTCTACAATCTGAGCACCTAAAAATATTATTTACCATGTGAATAATTAATTCAACTTTTCTCGAAATCCTATCGTGTCTGTTCTACCATTTTTAAAATCGCTTCCAGGTACGGCGTATCCTGAATTTTCGATATATTTTCCATACTTTTCTCGAAATCCCCAAGTCCGATTTCAACCTAGCAACCTATAATATGTTCCGACTGTCATCTATTATGCATATATTATTTTAGCTACTCCCACAATAAGTCACCTTCTAGGTATTTCGTCGATTTAGCATTTGACTATGGCTTTCCTAATAAATCAGTGATTGAACATCCTTATACGGACGTATTCTTTAAGTGTACACGCGACAGTACCCGTTCCTGGCTATCTCGCGATTGTATGTGATCGTAACAATTTTATAATTTCTCGCGTTTGCAAATGCTCATGTGCAAACTCCAATTACTTGGTCACCTCCCAGCAAAGTCGTGATGCCCGCGGGACCTTATTTTATAATAATATAAACTTTTATAACCTCGATTCTCCTTTCCTATGGGCTATAACTACTGCCAAGATCCCATTCCAATCCTGCCTTCGAACGTTTTTTTTTTTTCCATTTCGTAGTTCCTCCTACATATTACATCTCTCTCTGGCACCAAAACCGATAAATCCCCCTTAATTATTCGCCTAGTGATCAAGAAAATACTTGAGTTTTCAAATAATTTAAAATCCTGACAGGTCGTTAAATTTTATGCTTTTTCACTAATTCCTTTCTCCTATCATCTGTATGTAAAATCAAGTGGTGATTTCAGCTTAATGCGTACCTTAGAGACCCAAAATCATGTCAGATGTCTCACACTCAAGACCCAATTAAGTAACAAGAGATCGTAAACCTTCCCTCCCCTCTAAACTAACGGACAAAAATCCAATACAAAATCTTAGATTTCATATGGTCACTAACATGAATTGATTTCCCTCGACTACCTTGAAGAGATCGGCTCCTGTGGGTTTTCCACGTCTAACACTTTCCCCCATCGTCTACCTGCAGAATCCGCTAGATATTTGTCTGGGAAAAGCTTTAATGACCTTCAATGTCTACTCCCGTTTCACGATTACTAAGTAATCGAGATCGCTTGCTACTCTAGTTATCAGTGAATGATATTTGTCCTTTTGAATTTTCCGCCACCGAGATCCCCGCAAAACTTCCCGATTCCAGACGTGAAATCAACTGTTGTCGATCCCCTCCTGCTCCCATAAAAATGCGATTTATGACCAAGTTAGAAGTGGTACTATCCTCTTAAAATATCTGCCCGACCAAACCGTGAGATAATCTTTGAATCTTAATTTTTCAAATCCATCATCCCACGCCCCCAGCCTGTGATTGGTCCAAGACGCACCCACTGTCCCCATCTCTATTCCGATTGGATAGTCGTTTTTTTTTTCCTAAACTGTTTACACCCCTTCGTGGCAAGGAAACCCCAAAAGTTTAAAAAAGATTCCTTTAATATTGATTTTAAAACCACCCGAAAGATGTCGATAGTGTGATCATATTCTATATTTAAAAAAAAATTTTACCCACCTATACCGGAGTGAAACAGGTTCATCACAGCCTCCCTATAGAAATTATCTCCAGTGTCAAAACACGCTATTAGTGTTTAGTCAGTGGAGTCATTTCTAAATGCAGGTTTTAGCTAGCTTCCCCTCCCCCTACTTTTCGTTTCTTCCTTTTTCAAAATTTGTCATACCTAAATGTTTTGTATCCCTCCTCCTTGCAGGTAGGTTACTGTCCGTTCTACTTCCCCCCTCCCCCCCGGGGTTTTATTTTCTTCCACAACTCTAGACTTTTCACAACCGTCCTATTATCCTACACCCCGATGGTCATCGTATTTAAATTATTTAACTATTTTCCTTATAAAAATCTTGAGCGTTTTTCCCAATTCGGCCCTGCCTCCATCGATCCATTAGTGCACTTCCCTATACCTGGTTTCAAACTGTCGCCCCACAGCCCTGGTAACCATTTTTTTTCGCATTCTTCGGTATCCGCTGTTATCTGTTATCTGTCTTTAAGAGGCGCCCGGGCCACATCTTATTTACAATTTTACCCTAACACTATTGTAAGTAAACCTTTTCAAATCCGGACCTTATTTAACATAAAACGTCTTCTCGCAATGTAGTTGAATTTTCTCATCGGTCCGCCCCAATTGGAGTAAGATAAGATACCAAATTTCGGTGACCATGAACTCATCCGTTTACCAACTAAACGTGTATCCTCTTAATATCTTCACGGCTTACATCTGTACGTACCCTGCGCTCTGTCGGGTCCGTATTTTTTTCCGTACGCAATTTTTTGACCGATCCTTTTTCTGTCGTTTGTTTTTGCCCCTTTTTTTTTTATTAAACTATCTCTATTCAATATAACGATTAGTGTAGATATCTATGTTTACTCCGATAAACAGAACTACTCAACGCTGGTCCGATTGCATAAATTTTAAACTAATCGTCTGGTCACTCCAATCTAACAACCGTTCAAAACCTATCGGAGGTTGGCTAACATCAATATTATCACCCCGGTGATTTTATATTGAATGATTTTTTTTTTTTTTTTTTTTTTTGGACTATCTCCCCTAATACGTGACACACTTTCTCGCCGCTTCTTATCGAAGTTTGGATACCATTAAATACTCTTGATTATTTTTGTTCAAAAAAAATTTTTTTTTTTTCTACATAACTCCAATTGATTTCCAACCCGTTTGAACCTAAATCTCTCCTACCCGTGTAGTTCTAACCCAACCCATGTCTAAATCCACTAACCGTTAGCCGATTACGTTTCCTCCCTAAGCCAAACAAAAATCCTTTTCTCCCTTTAACATGGTAATTTTTTTTTCTCCAGCGTGTCTTAACCCAAACATGTCTAAATCCACTAACCGTTTAGCTGACTACGTTTCCTCCCTAAGCCAAAAAAAATCCTTTTCTTCCTTTAACATGGTAATTTTTTTTTTCTCCAGCGTGTCTTAGCCCAAACATGTCTAAATCCACTAACCGTTAAACTGAAAACGTTTCCTCCCTAAGACCAAAAAAATCCTTTACTCACTTAAACATGGTAATAATCTTTCTTTTTTTTCTCCAGCTTGTCTTAACCCGAACATGTCTAAATCCACTAATCGTTAAGTTGATTACGTTTCCTCCCTAAGCCAAAAATAAAACCTTTTCTTCCTTTAACATGGTAATATTTTTTTTTTCCAACGTGTCTTAACCCAAACATGTCTAAATCCACTAACCATTTAGCTGATAACGTTTCCTCCCTAAGCTAAAAAAAATCCTTTCCTCCCTAAAACATGGTAAAAATTATTAGTTTTTTTCTTTCCAGTGTGGCTTAACCCAAACATATCTAAATCCACTAACTGTTAAACTGATAACGTTTCCTCCCTAAGATCAAAAAAAATCCTTTAGGTACTCACTTCAACATGGTAATATTTTTTCTCTCTCTAACTAACCATACGTAGGTATTCTAACAATATGGTTAATCCTATTTCCTCCCTAAGCTACAAGCACCTTCACAAAACATATACATGTATAACTTGTCTACACAGGTTTTTTTTCTCAACGATTCAATTCTCTTCCGAATGATTATAACGGGTGTTTTTAACTAGTGTTTTTTTTTCCACCCCGGTTCGTTACATAACTGACCTAGTTGTCGCAGTCGAACGCAAAGTCATAAATCTTCAATCTTTATGATGTGTTTGCCGGACCCTTTTTTTTTGTTGCATCCCATTTTTTTTCCCCGCACTCTGACTGAAAGGCAATGACCTACATTTAAACAGATGAAGTGATAAATCTTCGTTAATGGTTTGTTGACATTTTTTTCCTTCTTTTCCGTATTATCTACCTGTCTAAGCGGCAATGACCTACATTTGCAGATTTAAACTCTTGGCGTGATAAATTTTGCTACTGATTTGTGTATATATTTTTTTCTTAACCCAAGTAATAATTAGTAAATATCCTTCAAATTGCACTAAGATACATCGAAACTCCCCCAGCTTGTAAAACCTTATCTCCTGGTTTCGCGGCAACACTTGTGATGGGTCAAACCCTTTACTTAGGTTTTAATACCTCTCCTCTCTTGCGTTTCGATCTCCGGACGGTAGACCCCTCTCGTACTGTTTGATTCGCTAATAATGTCTTGAATCATGACTCGCTTTTCCCACCCCTGTGACTGAACACAGCAAAAGGCTTTCTCCTTCCGGGAAAACTTTACAATAAACCCTTTCCTTTACGTTGTGGATCTTTTTGTTTCAAAGGTACTAGAAAATCTAGAATAGGTATTTAATGTCTATATGTGGTAACTTTTGGTTCTTTTAGGTAAGGTGTGGGAGAATTTCTCTGCATCTCTTGAACGTATGAAGGATATTTACTGTCTAAATCTATCCTAAATGTGTCCCCATCACGTCCCTAATAATTTACGTTGTTTTAATACTCTCGCAGTACCCCCTGTAATTCTGGGAAGCCTATAAAGTTGATCTATGATCCTATACGTCTTAATAGATTTTAAAATACATACCTGGAATGTTTCATTTAGTTATTTGGCGGCTCCTTCGCGCCGCTCTCCATGGCAGGACCCTATACATGATTATGATAATATTCTATTGTTAGTAAACGCAAAATTCGTACCTAAGATGGAAGGGATAAGGGAGGGATGGGTATGGATCATGCAGTTTTTGCAATCTAGTACTGGCTCCTCCACTTGACCAAATTGACCAGGTGGTCGGCTCTCCGGACACGACCTCCCGACCAAAGCATGTCAAGGCTATACCCATGGCACCCAGAAGATCACTTGACGACCAACCAGATACCCGGACCCTTCCATAACCAAGGAAGGACGGCATGCCTTCAAACCTTTCCCAATCAACCCCAGTATCGAACACCTCCAGGACTACTTTACTGGCTCTAGAAGGGGTAATCCAATTCGTCCCTTGTCACGGCTCTACTCGCGAACATGTGGCTACAGCTTGTGATAGACAGATCCTTCCTCCTGCGTGACCTGGCCAGCGAATAAACCACCTCTAGCAGCGAACATACGACCTAAGTATTGTCTAGGCTTTATGTTTGCTTCTAGGTCGATAGAATTAAAAAATGTGCAAGCGCTGAGGGGTTGTTCCCACAAAATGTGCTGCTTATGCTCCTCCCACACTACCTTGCCGGCAACCCGAGATGCTTTTGGCCAAGACGCCTCCGTCAGCGAACCGCGTCCTTTCATACCGTTTGGCAACTCAATTCAAATCCGTCTCGTCACGCCCATTCTCTCGACACGGTTCCGCGAAAGGGAATTGCTTCCAGCATCTCGCGTGACCCGATCAGTCTATGGTGAGCATCCCCCCCTAACAGGACAATGTGGGAAGACCCTTACCGATGGACCAGACATTGACACATATGTATAGCCTCGGTGTCACCACCACATTGTTCAACCATAAAGTTTAAAAGGCGCAATTTAACAAATAGGAATTCAAAGGAGTACCTGTTAGTTTTATTTACGTTTGTTTAGGTTGCAGACAGTCGCTTTCTATTTGGTGTCTCGTACACTTGAAAACATCCTCCATTTGGTTGAGTGTACAGCACCCACGGCGGTGTAAGCACCATATCTCGTTCATTTTTTGTTTGTTTCCCTGACCCTCCGTCGCCAGATGACTGAAACAAAAGATGTTCTCTATCCCATGCGTTACATAATACGGTTAACATATCAGCTGATAAGGTGTTATTAATTTTTCCTCGCCGCTGGAACGGATGAAAGTAACTGTCCAGGATTCGCGTTCTATTCCGTCCTTCTGCATCCAATGACCTGTAATTCAATTATAGATTCATTAACTTACCCGTACGTAATTGTTTAATTTTCCAGTCGGGTAAACACAACCAATGATGTCTTAATTACGTATCCCGTGGTCCTGTACCTATATAGAAAACAAAAAAACCTCCCTACTGTCTTATAAGCTTTATATAAACTGGTATCTTCGTCGCTACATTCCGAGTATTGCGCAAATTGTGACTCTAAATTGTGACTCCATAATTCACGTACTGTGATATACCTAAGCTAAACATTCGTTCGTAGGTTATTATTATTATTGTACGACCCTTAAGTGCAATATGGAAGTTCTCTAATATATATTTATTATAAAACGAGTCTATTATTGTTGTTTTAAACGACTGTTCAGTTATTATTTAGGCTTAATCTGATTTAGTAAAACTTCCTCAACCTGAATTGGAACCATTATATTATTATTATTAAAATTCGAGACCGTGATTATTATTTAGAATAGATATTTATAGAAAATATCTTTTCTCTCTCGTGCACCTTAAAAGATGATTATTTATATTAAGACCGGGGAATTAAACACAACACCGGGAACAATATAATTCCGTTAACTTCACAGACGTATTCACCGTTTTCCTTCCTTTTGGTTTTATCGATTGATTAATTATTATTTTTAGAATTTAAGTGATTCGACTAAAATCCACTCTATTAGGTTATTATCTTTACACTGAGTCTAGTTCGATACACTTTGCACAAAATCCACTCTAGTCAAATCGCTCAGATAGCCATTTGATCCCCGGTAAATTTCCAACACCCCAGTTTCGCGCGTTTTCTTCCCGAGACCTCACCCTGTATTCCCGAATTGTCACGAACTGTCCCCTCTCTCCTCTCAACTTCCCTTTTTGATCATCCATTTCCACATAAATCAATTTTAATTTTTGCAAATTCGACTTCTAATAACACGTAAAATCGAATCCTTTCTCACCCACTGTCCTGTCGTGTCGCTTACGACCTTTTTCCCCGATCGGTCCCCACAATCCCCATTTCGCCCCGTGCGACAAAACTATCCAGCCCGACCGTCCAGGGGCGGACCCGACCTAGCACTCTTAAACCTCCATACGAATCTCTACAATCTGAGCACCTAAAAATATTATTTACCATGTGAATAATTAATTCAACTTTTCTCGAAATCCTATCGTGTCTGTTCTACCATTTTTAAAATCGCTTCCAGGTACGGCGTATCCTGAATTTTCGATATATTTTCCATACTTTTCTCGAAATCCCCAAGTCCGATTTCAACCTAGCAACCTATAATATGTTCCGACTGTCATCTATTATGCATATATTATTTTAGCTACTCCCACAATAAGTCACCTTCTAGGTATTTCGTCGATTTAGCATTTGACTATGGCTTTCCTAATAAATCAGTGATTGAACATCCTTATACGGACGTATTCTTTAAGTGTACACGCGACAGTACCCGTTCCTGGCTATCTCGCGATTGTATGTGATCGTAACAATTTTATAATTTCTCGCGTTTGCAAATGCTCATGTGCAAACTCCAATTACTTGGTCACCTCCCAGCAAAGTCGTGATGCCCGCGGGACCTTATTTTATAATAATATAAACTTTTATAACCTCGATTCTCCTTTCCTATGGGCTATAACTACTGCCAAGATCCCATTCCAATCCTGCCTTCGAACGTTTTTTTTTTTTCCATTTCGTAGTTCCTCCTACATATTACATCTCTCTCTGGCACCAAAACCGATAAATCCCCCTTAATTATTCGCCTAGTGATCAAGAAAATACTTGAGTTTTCAAATAATTTAAAATCCTGACAGGTCGTTAAATTTTATGCTTTTTCACTAATTCCTTTCTCCTATCATCTGTATGTAAAATCAAGTGGTGATTTCAGCTTAATGCGTACCTTAGAGACCCAAAATCATGTCAGATGTCTCACACTCAAGACCCAATTAAGTAACAAGAGATCGTAAACCTTCCCTCCCCTCTAAACTAACGGACAAAAATCCAATACAAAATCTTAGATTTCATATGGTCACTAACATGAATTGATTTCCCTCGACTACCTTGAAGAGATCGGCTCCTGTGGGTTTTCCACGTCTAACACTTTCCCCCATCGTCTACCTGCAGAATCCGCTAGATATTTGTCTGGGAAAAGCTTTAATGACCTTCAATGTCTACTCCCGTTTCACGATTACTAAGTAATCGAGATCGCTTGCTACTCTAGTTATCAGTGAATGATATTTGTCCTTTTGAATTTTCCGCCACCGAGATCCCCGCAAAACTTCCCGATTCCAGACGTGAAATCAACTGTTGTCGATCCCCTCCTGCTCCCATAAAAATGCGATTTATGACCAAGTTAGAAGTGGTACTATCCTCTTAAAATATCTGCCCGACCAAACCGTGAGATAATCTTTGAATCTTAATTTTTCAAATCCATCATCCCACGCCCCCAGCCTGTGATTGGTCCAAGACGCACCCACTGTCCCCATCTCTATTCCGATTGGATAGTCGTTTTTTTTTCCTAAACTGTTTACACCCCTTCGTGGCAAGGAAACCCCAAAAGTTTAAAAAAGATTCCTTTAATATTGATTTTAAAACCACCCGAAAGATGTCGATAGTGTGATCATATTCTATATTTAAAAAAAAATTTTACCCACCTATACCGGAGTGAAACAGGTTCATCACAAAGTTAAAATTCACATTCTGACCATCAATTGTAAGTTCCTCAAATTGATCTCTGAATTGCCTTGCATGTGGTATCTCATTAAGAATTTGCCAAATCTTTCTGGAGTCATTATTACATTCAATAATTTTTCTTGAATAGTATTTATTCTTTACGTGTTTAATTAGTTTTGTACACATATTTCTGTATTTTTTGTAAAATGTAGTAAGTAAGTAATTATTTGGATCTTTCCTTATTTGTTTGTGAATATTATCTCTTTTCCTGATGCATTTTAATAATCCAGGTGTAATCCAAGGTTTAGTGATTGAATTTTTTTTACTTGGTACCTCTTTCTGTTTGGTGTGTAGTTTTATTTGTTTTTGAATAAAATTGGTAAAATTCCATGCCTTATCATTATCAGTAATTGAGTACAAATTTTCCCATTTTTCGTTTTTTATGTTGAAAATAATTGTATCCCAGTCGATTTTATTTTTCACAATAGATATATTTACGGAATCATCTTTACTTTTATTTTCATTTCCAACTTCCAATATTGTAGAGTAGTGGTCTGTTACTGTGGATTCATATATTATTGTGTTGATAGGTTTTTCGTTTTGCCTATTATATGGTCAATACAAGAAAGAGTTTCTTCAGTGACTCTAGTAGGTTTGTTGATGTAGCTAACAAGACCGTAGTAGCTTATGGCGTTGAGGTAATCGTCTTTTTGAGGATGTCCATTTTCTAAAATATTAATGTTTGTGTCTCCAATTAAAAACAGATTTTTACAGTGTTTTAGTTTATGTAACACAGTTTCAAGTGAAGTAAGGAAGTTTGTAATATTGTTTGCGGATGGGGATCTATAAATAGCCAGTATATCAATTACTAACTTAACTTGTATGTGTAGACAATTGGAGTCATTGATTTTGATTTCTCTGGTAGTAGTTTTCAGATTGTTTTTAAGGTAAACTGCAATTCCGTCATTTTGTTTAGTATTATATGAAGTGTTGATGCCATCCATCCATCGACCAAAATGATAATATATTCCAATGTGTCATAATTAGTTCTCACCTTTTTTAGTTGTCTACGGACTCTTCGGTTTACACGGTATCGTTTTCAAGATGTGCCGAAGGTAGATATGCATAGGCATTTTAATCTTAGACGTTATTTCTCCAGATCATAATTATAAATAACGTCAATAAACAATCATAGTGATTCTAAATCCTAAGTCTTTCAATAAACTTTCCGTAATACTGGACGATACTGGTCCCAGTCCTTGCATATATTTATTTATTTATTTTGCAGAAACAAACAGTACATAATTACATGTTAGAAAGTAGTTACTAGTTGTAGAATTAATACAATAATTGGTACCAATGACATGTCGCTGTTATATAATATATGTTTTTTGTGACAAATAATAAATTTTACCTATATTAAATTATTGAGGGAGAGGGGTGTGTGTGTGTGTGTGAGGGTGTGTGTTATAATTTATATTAATATTATTGAATATTTGAAGAGCACGATTGATTGGCGAATTAGTTGCTGCATTTGTCTTGTAATTAAGCGAATGGAATAGTTCTGTATGGCGTGTACGTCTTAATGGTATGTTAAAATTAATTAGGGAAAGTAGTTCGGTACAATCGATATTATTATTTAAAATTTTGTGTATAAATGTCAAATCAGCAATTACTCGTCTTTGTTGCAAAGTTTGAAATGTGCATTCATAGTTATTGTTGAATTTGAAGGTAAGATATTTTATAATTTTTTTTTAATATGTTCTATGCTATCTATGTATAATTTGTACTGCGGGTTCCAAATTGGCGAGGCATATTCCAGAATATAGAATTTCTCTGGAGAGAAAAGACATAAGAGACATCATATACGTACATACATCGATGTATCATACATCTCTTCCTGTTTGTGAAAATTCGTCAGTTTGTATTTGTATATGTTGGTATTATTTAATATACCTACTAATACAAACCAATAGGTCTACCAAAGGTCACCTTAAGTGGTTCTGCTTTTGGTAAAATGGTTTAGAAACAACATAGGTCCGAGACTGCACCCTGATTGCGCTGGTATTATGTCCATTTACCGAAATAAGCAAATTGGCTTCCGGATTTTAAATATGTTGAGAAAAAGTTCAGTGATGGTAGGCCAAAGCCTAGTACATTTTCCTCAAAAGGATATCGTGGTTAACACGGTCAAATGCTGTGGCATTTTGGGACACTTCGGTGTAAACTACATTTGATTGATGCCTCGAGTCTAAATCAGTGGCTATCGACCGCGAAAAAGTAAGTAGATTTGCGATTGATGATTTCTTTGGAATCAAACCGTGTTAATTCTCTTCAATTAATGGCTAATGAAGTTAAATGATCATGGTGGATAACACACCAACTCCTTTTCTACACGAAAAATAATTAGTGAAAATGTCCTTTTTTAAATACTGGGGTTAAGGATAGCTTTTTAAAAACTCATTTACAATATGACCATCAGTAAAAAAATACTTTTTACGAGATACGAAAATGCTGAAAAGTTAAAGGAAAAAGGTAAATTTGGATGGTAAGATGTAAATTAGATAGTTGGTGTTATTTGGTAAGATAAATTATTGTGTAAATTTTACATTTTAAATTTTAGTGGGGTCAACTCCGATCCACCCCTTTACTTCTTCTACCCGTCCCAATGTCCACCGAGCCACTGTAGAGCAGGGTAAACACAATCGGATGGATTATTAGCTGCGGACCGAACGGGCGGCGAGGGGCGCTCAAGTGCTACCGACCATTTTAATTTCAAATCGGATGATGCTTCATCGGAGACTCGGAGATCGGCGACAATGGCGATGTACAAACACGCATTGATGGAAATGTTTGTTAACAGGATTAAATAAAGCACAAATATAACAAGTACGAATTCATTTCCTTCAATTTCATATACCTAACTATTATAGTGTTGAATTTTTCAGCCTTAAAAAAACCGTCATGCATTTCAAATGCTATCTCATGGGTATTTACTGTTTATATTAATACAAGTTATTTATTTTATTTTATTTCAGGTTTAATATAAATACAAGTTGCTAACTATCTAACTAACTAACCACACCCACAGGGGAAGGCAGAGAGGGCGTACAGCCAAACAACTCGGTATTGGCATACACTCATTGCATCATTCACATTCATACAACATCTCATACATACTAATCTATTATTTTAACTCTTGATATAGCTCGACTCAAATATCTGATTCACTTGATCGGGCCGGGTCTTCTTTATGCGTTCCCGACTCTATCATTAATTTGCGTCAAATTTTCCTTGCAGTTTATTCATTGTTTATTCTTTCATTCGCTTAAATATTACAATATCGATATAGTTTACACATTATTGTATTACATATATTTCAAGGTATGTATCATACATCTGTTTTTCTATTGTTCTGTTGTTTTTTTTATTTTTTATTTTGTGGTTTTATGGTTTTGTGCTTTTGTAGTTTTGTTATTTTGTGGTTTGTTGCAATATAGGTATAATGTTTTTAAATTATTTATCAAGGGTTTCTTGGTTTCCTGGAACCTTTCTTGGTATTGTGTTAAATACATATTTTTAATCTCACGCCGAAATAGTCAAATAATTTTATCGAAGTAAGCAAATACTTTTTGGTGTGACATTATATATTAAATGAAAAAACACACTTTGTAAAACACCACTTTATTTGAATTAATAATTATTTGACAGCCAACCAGGTTTCGCTTAGCTCAACTAATAGTTATATAATAGCCCTGACGAAGCTTGAGCTAAGCGAAACCTGGTTGGCTGTCAAATAATTATTAATTCAAATAAAGTGGTGTTTTACAAAGTGTGTTTTTTTTCATTTAATAGTCAAATAATTGATTCTAAAATAATGTTTTTTTAAACCAGTTAACCGAACATAATAGTGCCTTTATAAGACAAAATTCACGAATAGTCGAAAACACACAAGATGAAGATGTTAAGAATAAGATAATTGGTCTGGTGAAACGTCTAATATAGGATCCCTGACAAGCCTTTCTTCCTAAGGAATGTGGAGAAATAGTCGGACTGCTTCATAGAAATGTGTTGAAGTCCGGAGTTGTGAGAGCGATGGACATATGTCTACTTCAGCATAAATAAAAGATAAAACAAATTAAAATATCGTTTGTATGTATTTCTCGTGACATAACCTTTTTACTGGGTTTTATTGTGTTTCTGTTGGGAATAATTGCGCGTCTACGGGTCCTAATAAAAAAATTATTCTAACTTTTTTTCTCCCTTAATTTCCTTTTCCATGCGTCCCCTTTACTTACCTTCATTCCTCTTCCACCTTCGCCGCCTTCCCCCTTCTTAGCACCCCTCCTGCGTACCCCACCTTCTTCGTTACACTCCCAGTCCTTCCTTACCTCCCTTCTGCTAAAATATATGAAGATATGAAGCACACACATTTGAATTTGTAATTTACATAACTGATTTCATAACGCCTGAGCTTATATATATGTATAGAAACCTTCGCGGGTTTGCGCACAACACATCACCAAATATTCATCGCAATTGGATGAACGGTATGGCAGCGCATATAATACGAACAAACAAATATTGATTTTTATATTTAAGATTTTTAAATTATTGTAATATGATTTTTATTTATTGTTATTAAGTTTATTTTTCAGAAATCCATTTTAATTTTTATTTATTTTATACATTCAATAATATTATTATTTAATCTAAAAAAAGCAGTTTATTATATAGCAGAACCTGTTTATAATAAACAATTTTTAATGGTTTAACAAAAATTTTATTGAAAATTTAAAATAAATAAAAAATAAAACAAATTTGTAATATGACTTTGCAACCGCATTGCAACTGTATAAATTATCACTTAAAATTAAACGCTTTTAGCTAAAAAAAAAAAACAAAATTAACCTGCAAATTGATAGACAAAAAACTGTTCCTGGGAATTTTATTATGCCAGAGTTTACTGGTCACGAATTTATTTAATAATACTAACCCACAAATGGTCTTATTCATGGTAATGATCACCACAAAGATGTATTGAAAAAAATCGAAAAATGTGAGTATTTATTTCAACGTAGGATGTTTATCCCGTCAGGCGTAGAAGTGGTATATTGGACAGAATGTATAGAAAGACATAGAAGGTATAGAAATCCTTTAGGAGAGCTGATTGAGAAGAGGAATGAAACGGTCAAAGTGGATTCCAACTACCTTCTACCTACCCTGAAATAATGGAAAACCTTTGCTACATTATGTGTTTCTTTTTGTGAGTTTTAATACAATGCTGTAAATTTGTCTCACAAAGAGATATTTATAGAAGGAGGAAAATTGTTTATCTTCAAATCAAATAATATGCGGAATTGTACATTGTACAGATCAAATTAATACAAATAAGGTTATAATTTTCTTTGCGTCGTTCGATACAAGAAGTTGGATTTTCTCAATTAATTGGTTAAATCAATCGATTAAGCTTGTAAATGATATAATTTGAATGTAAATATTATACAAAGAGTTCACTGTATCATTTAAATAAATATTGTATTTAATTCAAATGTATTTTTTGTCTTTACTGGAAACAGTGTCAGTATGATTGTGGCATCCAAAAATTGGAGGATGTTGTGTGGTAGAAAAAAATGGGGAAGTTTCTGATTACTACATCTGATCATTTCAACGCCAAAGTCATTTTAAACGGCGTCCTCCGTCGTCGAGGGTAAGGTTTTCGACTAGCAATCTAAAGGTCGACGGTTCAAATCCCGGCGTGCACAAGTAAATTTTATTAAGTTGTTTATTTATTAAAAATAACGGTAATTGTTCCGCTATTGAGTCCACGCTCAAAACACACTTTAAAAAATTAAAATAAGTTGTACTAGGTAGATAATAGTTAGTAATAAGTAATTCAGTAACCGGAATTTAAAAATATTGCGTTTTAATGATTATTTTGTTAACTTTAAAAATGCGAAATGTCATTTTTCAAGGACCGCCATGTTATTAATAACGACGATGAAATATGCACTTTTAAAAGGAAAAATCACTCTATGTCAGTTACACAATAATAAGTACGAATTTCAATCTTCGAAAATGATAAATAATGCGTATTAATCATTATTTTGTTAGGTTTCGTAAATTCAAAAAATCATCACTTATTACGCGTGCATGACGCGAGACGCAAGCCTATATGAAATGTGAAACTGTTCCTTAAATATACCAAACCACCCACAACTGTTCCATGTGAAACATGTTTTACATGCAATTTGCAAATGAGCCAACCTAAAAATAAAAGAAAGCATTCACGAAACGAGTAGCTAGAAGCGATACATAGACGATATTATTATGAAAGTACCTGATTTGCCAAATTACGTATGTAATTATTTTAATACCTAAAACGACAATAAATAAAAGAACACGCACGCGTTTTTCTTTTCAATAACCCCCAAGTTTTGAAAGGTTTGTACTGCAAGTAGGATTAGTATTATAGACAAGTTTGTACCTGTATTTATAACAGAAGAACATGGAAAGAAATGTCACTTTCTTTTGTATCACAAACCATGTGACATACACAAACCTAGCGTAGCCGCTAAACTACTTGAAAACTGGGATGTCTTTCTTGCTTTGACACGAGCAGGCGGTATAAAGGGGCACTTTCTTTTGTATCACAAACCATGTTACACAAACCTAGCGTAGCCACTAAACTACTTGAAAACTGGGATGTTTTTCTTGCCTTGACGCGAGCAGGCGGTATGAAGGGGCATTTTCTTTTTTTATCACAAACCATGTTACACAAACCTAGCGTAGCCGCTAAACTACTTGAAAAATGGGATGTTTTTCTTGCCTTGACGCGAGCAGGCGGTATAAAGGGGCACTTTCTTTTGTATCACAAACCATGTTACACAAAGCCGCTAAACTACTTGAAAACTGGGATGTTTTTCTTGGTAGATTATTTTACAACAATTAATTGTTATTATATTATTTGAAACAACTGGTTACGTAAATGTTTTTGAATTTTTAGGTTGGTAGTGTGTATTTACAATTTGCGTATTGCAGTTTCACACGGCACAAGAATGGCCTTCTTATTTAAAAAGATGGCGGTCCTTGAAAAACGACATTTTGCATTTTTAAAGTTAAAAAAATAATATTTAAAACGCAATATTTTTAAATTCCGGTTACTGAATTGCTTATTACTAACTATTATCTACCTAGTACAACTTATTTTAATTTTTTAAAGTGTGTTTTGAGCGTGGATTCAATAATGGATGGCGGTCCTTGAAAAATGACATTTCGCATTTTTAAAGTTAACAAAATAATCATTAAAACGCAATATTTTTAAATTTCGGTTACTGAATTACTTATTACTAACTATTATCTACCTAGTACAACTTATTTTAATTTTTTAAAGTGTGTTTTGAGCGTGGACTCAATAGCGGAACATTTACCAAAATAACAAATAGTGTATTTAGGGCACGTTCCAGGGTGTAACATACTTTTAGTATCGCCCTTTTTTAAGGAGTCCATCATAAGGGGACCCGTGTAAGACCACCATTTAGAATTTGAACGTAGCTTGAAATGGTTTTAGCAGAGTTTGGCGACCAGTCCTGAATAGCCAGGCACTTCCCCACCTTCCTTTTCTCATCTCCTTCCCCTCCTTATTACCTTCAGCCTCACAACGTACCCGAATAGAGAACTCCAGTCCAAATTTTTTTTAATGAATAATGACCTTCTAACTTAATAACTCCATATTTTTTTATTTATTTTTAGAGTTAGTTTTAATAGTTAAAATAATTGTCAAAGTTTTAATTTTTCAAGATCCCCGAAATCCACCGTACCTATGGTGGTATAGTGTGACGTCATCAATCACATAATCTACCATAAGATCGCGCAATCAGCTGTTCGACTCGCCGCCATTTTGACATTTGGAATTCGAAGGAATCTCCCTAGAAGTAGCATTACTATTTTTTTATACAGTAGTTTTTGAATATTTTCAATAATAGAGATAAAATAATAAAAAATACCTTTATTTTTGAAACTGAATTATTTAGACCTAAATAATGTTTCAATAAACACACCAACTTAATCTCCATAAACAGTATGTAAATAAACGAATATGATGAAATGTTGTTAATACGATGGCTTGTGTCATACCTACATTCCCTTTGAATGACTTTACGGTGACCAGTGACGTCACCACTAAACATTTTAGTAATACCTACTTGACGGCATATTTCAACGACAGTATTAAAAGTGCACTTTTTAATATTTTTTTATAAACTCACCGTTTAATATTATTAAATAAAACTTATATATTCAGAATCAACGTTTAGTGGTCTATATTAAAATATTTTTTAAAGCCATAATATTTTTCACTGGAGTTCCTTATTGGGCATGCAATAGTCTCACTGGCTCCAGATGGTTGGGAATAGTTGGGACCTTTGGTATTCACATAAAAAAACGACAAATTTTTGATTCGGAATTACGAGTATTGTGATCGCTCGCCAGAGCGATACAAAAAGAATGAACATATCTCTCTTTATTACCCATGCTTCCTTACCAGCAGTTTTAATTTGCTTCTTTGCCGTTTACTTCAATCGTTTAAAAGCTTAAAAACTTCCCGATTTGATTAAATTCAGAAAGTTTGTCAGAGATTTTTTCGGTGAATGAAATCAACCCAGAACCTCCTTTGAAAAGTCATTAAGCAATGAAAAAAAACTGGTTAAATAAGTTATGTTAGGTTAGGGTTACAGGCTCTTTTAAAATTATTTTTTCATAACTCTTGATGACTTTTTAAAGAGGCGTTGAGTTGACTTAATTCTGAGTTAGCATCTAATCGAATTTTTCTTGTAGTCTTGTAAGTACTGTAATCTGTGTGAATTTTTTAAAAATCCTTCCATGGTTTCATATCAATATTATCCAAATTACACTGTCAGATATATATATGCTCGTATGGAATTAAACTCGGATGCAACACATATTTTAGGATAGGAACTTTAATGAATATTGTTTTCAGAGAATATCGTAACATTGTACGTAAGTACAATTTTTCAGTACTTTTATATGGATGTTTATTGAAAGACTTAGGTTATTTAAAACATTGATTGTTAATTGTCGTGTTGTAATTATAATAATACTTCTAAGGACAAAGTCCTTCCAGGCTGAAGGATAGTTCTGATCTGGACAGCTCTTGAAACATACATAAACCAAACCACTCACTAATTATAATTCTGAAGGTGTAAATGTAATTGTGATCTTAAACGGCATCAAAGTAAGTGCTTTAGATTCCGGGTGGGACATAGATAAATTCTGAAAACGAAAAAAGATATATCACACAATATATTAGGAACGCTGAAATAACAACTAAGTGGAGATTCACTTTGTTTCAATAATTACAGGTCCTGTTTTCTTTTTGGCATACGAACACGTATTTTAAAATTTATAATACAAGTACTATATATTGCGTAAATAAACAAAGAAATACGACGGTTTTTTCTATAGAAATTCAAAGTTTCCTTTTGGTGGATGTGGTGGCTGGGGACTTATGAGGTTACACAACAATTCGGTTAAAATTTTGGATCCAAGTTATATCCCCTGTCTTGACACCTAATGACTTCGTAAAATATCCTCCGGTCACCTTCGGCACAACTCGGCAACGAGGCCATGTAACCCGAAGAGCCGTAGACTATTTCGGTAAAATACGTATAAGATCATAGACTATTATGATTCAATACACTTTCAAATTTAAAATTTATTTAGCACGCACTTAGGCACTTTAAATTTAATAAAAACATTTTATTTGTCTATATAATATAACAAAATTACTGGTAATTACAAAAACACTAGAGCAAGAGTCCGTGACGATCAGACCTTCGTTATTTTATGAAACCTGAAAGTTTCTCTGTGTACGTCCCTGACACCAGTAAAGACGATCCCCTACTATGAAGTTTGGATCACGGTGGCCTTAAAGATAGCAGGTAGTAAAGGTGTATAAAAGGTGCACCACAATTTCAAGAGCATTTTGTTCGCACTTTTACAAGGTAGCAGTTTCGATGCTAGCATCGAAATTTCGCACTATTTCACTCTCACCCGCTTGCATGTATATATCGCGCTCGCACCTACGGAAGACTTTTAATGTCTCTGACAAGTTGAAGGAACCATCGAAACTGTCTGATTATTGAGAAAACATAATATGTTGATAGTTTCTCAAGTGACAAATATAAAATTCAGCTTTTATACTTTAACGTAAGTACAATTATAATTAATTATATTTACGTTAATACCTTTCAAGGCCACCGTGATCCAAACTTCATAGTCGGGGATCGTCTTTACCTGTATTAGAGACTTTCAGGTTTTATAAAATAACGAAGGTCTGATCGTCACGGGCTCTTGGACTACATCTGTAAAATGAGTAATAAGTAATTTGCTTTCCTTAATAAAATTGAATACTTTTTTACTATCGGCTTTCTTTTTACAATACAAGTGTACAGTACAACTAAAATCTGAGAACGCGTCCTATAAGCGGTTTTTGTAATTCAGATTCAGGGAGCCTTGCAAAGTTGTGCTCCAGACATGATGACTGTACCTTTTGTATCGTTTCAATAAAAGTTTCCAAATTTTACGTAACTACAAATTAGATTTTTCGGTATTTTTTGCCTTGCTATTCAAACCGTCCTTCATTATTAATGTACCGCGAATTGATATTTTTCTATTTCGACTTGCGGCCACGACAAATTGCTTTAGCGTTTGATTTTAAGGCTTCTAATTTAATTTCCGGTGGGTGAAAGCAAGTAATTTAGTATAGACTTCCAAGTTTATTCAGCCCTAACAATAAAAGCATGCACGAGTAGGTGGTCTTCGGTTTTCAATGTCAAGAAAGGCATTATTATACGAGTATGTTTCTACGAACACAAAATTGAATAACCTGTGTGTTTGGTGTTAACAAGATATGTTTTTTATGAATGTAAAATCTTTTTTAAACTACAAAATATTCTATCTTTATTTTTAATGCATTATCAAAACAATAAGTAAT
The DNA here is from genome assembly GCA_917563855.2 of Limnephilus lunatus. Taxonomy (NCBI): domain Eukaryota; kingdom Metazoa; phylum Arthropoda; class Insecta; order Trichoptera; family Limnephilidae; genus Limnephilus; species Limnephilus lunatus. The sequence goes on from OU830594.1 coordinate 83,698,123, forward strand.
TATTGGGTACGTGAGAGATCCTTTGGAAGAAATTGCAATCATTTGAATTGTAATTGTATTCAACGCCAACATTTAAATTGTAAACTGACTGTCGCTTTCTGTAGAGCTGTAAAGATATTTTATTGGCACACAACAATTTGCATAGGCTACCTGGTAAAGCCAAATTCATAAATCCAAAATCCACGACAATGTTTTAGTTAAGGATTATGAGATCTGTATCCTTAAGACCTAAGCAATAAATCTGATTAAATGTGATAAATAATATAATGTACTTGTTCGTTGGGTCAAGTGGACAATTAATGAATAAAAAAAGTTATAGGAATAAATTAAACAAAAGAGTAAGTCAAGCCTATCTAAAAAAGTATTTTCATTTTTTTTTAATACTTCTTGAACATTGGTAGAAGTCCGTAAATTTATTAGGTTGGTTGTATTGATGTTCAAATACCAAAACCATTATCAATTTAATTTAATTTTGGGAAATTTTACGGCTAATATTAAATTATACATAGTTTCAAACAAAAATAAAATAGATATTCCCGCTTAAAGGATTATAATATTTGGCAAGTCACTTCTGCGTAAATACAATGACAATAATAGGGATTGTTGGTAGGAAACACTCACTGAAAACTGACAGGAAGCAGGTTCATCTTTGATTTATTGGTTTTGCGCGAAGCGATCCCATCTGATCTTCAGTTCACTTTTGACACTGAATGGTTATGTTTTATAAGAATGCGATGCGAACAATATTACGATAGTTTTAATAAGAATTTCGTCCCACAGCGACGACTGTCAAAATCTTCAGGTTCCGTAACTGGCGAGTTGATAGCAATCGTGACAGGAGGGAATCAATGCGCTGAGTGGAGGACGGGAGACAATCATTGCCATAGGAAATAAAAAGTATTTAAATCCAAATAAACACAAAAATAACTCGCCAAGTTACTACCTATAAGCGGCGCGAACAATAGTTAATAATGCCCATTATGAACTTTTCACTGATGGTTGGATGTTTGTTTTTTTTATTAATTTTTTATTTATTTAAAATATTTGTGAGGGGGGAGGAGGAAAACGGGATTAGGATAAAGAGGCGAAGGAAGGAAATATAAGGAAAAGGGGGGATGGGGGTAGGTTGAATGATTCTGCTTGAGTAGTGTTGTTTAATGAGTTTTCGCCTTATTTCTGATAAAGTCTAGTTAGAAATGTCAAGATGGTAATAATTAAAGTTAACCGAATATGTGGATCTGTAGATAAAGGAGTTCTATTTAGGAATGGTATTGCAAAGAGGAAGATGAAAAGTAAATTGCAATTTGAGATACGGAATGATAGTCATTGAAGAAGATCGGGACTACCAATTAAATTATGTGTGATTTTAAATAAGAATAGCACAGCTGCTGTCACCCAAAAATGTCACACAAACTATCATCTTAATATATAAAACAAAGTCGGGTTAGTTACACTATTTATAACTCGAGAACGGCCTGGCCGATTTTGATGATCTTTCATTTGTTGGATTTGTCTCCGCTCCTGATAGGATAATAACTATTAAAACATCACAAAAATTAACGAAAAATATAGTTTTTAAGAAAATTCTTTTCCCCATACATTTTGTATGGAACGAATTCTCATATTTGAAAGAGCTGCTGGCATTTTGTGATAAATGCTTATAATATTGAACTGTGCGTGAATTCTAAAAATTCAAAAACGTCAAATGTTAATGTGCTAATTGATTTGCATATGTTATTAATCGTGTAATGCTGCCACTTTTTCTTACACACTAAGTATCAATAGCCGAAAATGAGACAAGTGATGAACGTATGTCTGTACCCTTCCAAAGAAAAATACAATAATTATAATAAATCTCTGAAATAAAATGTAGTTTAACGCACAGCAAAATGATTTCTCTCAGGACTTATGTCATCTTAGGGGATGTTTTGTGGAGGGTCTTTTTAAGGAAGGGGAGGATAGGAAGTTCTGGGAAGGAAAAAGGTATGAGGGGTGGGTAAGAATCTGGGGGTCAGAGTGTCTGGGAGTGACGGACGTATGAATTCTTCCAACCCATCGCTCCAACTGCGGTACAAGGCAATAGGTAAAGAGAGTCCGGCTGGAAAGATAAAAAAACTTCCCTCAACCAGTCTCTCTCGATCCGGCCCGCCACGCAATAGGTGGACAGACGTATTTGCCGTCAAGAACCGGACAAACGTCACCCCATGAACCCGGGCACCCCTGCTAAATCACTAAACGTAGCGAACCACTTGGGGTGACCTATTGCAGAGGTGTTGATTATTTAATAAATGGTTCCCAAATTCCCGTAAGTAAATGGAAAAGTAAGAAAATCATAAAAAATATAAATCAGTATACAACACCATCTCTGATACTTACAAAAACAAAACACGGACTGTTGCGCATCGATAATTGCTTCATTGTGTAATTTTTAACATAATGAAAAAACTGAATTTAATTCAACAGTTATTGATTCTGAGGCGGTACGAAGTTCGTCGGGTCAACTAGTGTTTTAATAAAATACCCTAAAATAACTATTAAAATATTTTAGTTCTTCAGACGTAACGTAAAAACAATAATAGGTGAACAGGACTTGGTTCATAACATAAAAGCATTGAATGACAATGACAATTTTGCACACAATTTTATTCTTTCCAAAATTGGACTCCTTCAACCCTCTGTTCACAAAATACACCCCTATAAAACATGGAAAACTCACCACTATCAAGCGGAAAACAGAACAAAATAAGGTTCATCCTAATCACGCAATATGCAGTACTTTTATTTATTACGCACTAAAAGTTGCAATATTGGAATATTTTGCCCACCAAATTGCCATGAGAACATTCCCATAGCTATATCTACCCTGTGCCTCGTAATATCAGATGCCATGATGTCATCATCGTAATAACAATAACCTGGAGAATTTTATAAAAACTTTCCGTTAGTTTATGTTAAATGTCGTTTTTAAAACACGTTCTCAATTGAATATATTTTGTTTATATGGTTATTTTCTTGTAGATTGACAGAGAAAATATAAATCATTTAGTAAAACTTAGTGTAAGAAAGTAGTGTAAGAAGAATATACGACGCAAATGTGAATGGTAGAAGAAGTCGGGGGCGTCCGAGGAAGACATGGCATGATCAAGTGAATCAGATACTTCAGTCGGGCCATGTCAAAAGTCAGAATAATAGAAGAGAATGTATGAGACGATTTATGGATGTGAGTGAGGCAAAGAGTGTGTGCCAAGACCGAGTTGTTTAGCGGTCCGTCCTCTCTGCCTACCCCTGCGGGGAAACGGCGTGATGGTTAGTTAGTTAGTTAGTTAGTAAAATTTATGGAGAAATTTTCTTAATACAGATCAAATATTTTAATTTTATTTTTTGTTGTTTAAAAAAGTTCCTAAACTCTCACATGCAACCATCTATGTGTTGTTATACATAATTATAATTAGAATTAAAAATATATTTTACCCTTAAATAAATTAATATTATACCTACGTCTACGTGGGAATTTACAAAAAAAACCTATTAAACATAGTAATTTTTTTGGATATTAAATATACATATTATGATAATAATTATATAGAACCCATGAGAACACTAGTAGGTATTCTGCTAACATTTATTCTGTCATTCATCGGCATTATTTTTAGAAAATTCACTAATATTGTTTTCAGTACATTCATCAGCATCAGAAAATTCATTAATATTGTATGCAGAACATTCATCAATATTGTTTTCAGAACATTTATCAGCCATGTACCCAGAATTTTCACAAAAATTATTTCAGAACATTCATCAATATTGTTTTCAGAACATTCATTAATATTGTATTCATAAATTTAATAATATTGTATTTATACATTTAATAATATTGTCTTCAGAACATTCGTAAAAATTGATTTCAGAAAATTTATCAATATAGTTTTCAGAATATTCATAGACATTGTTTTCAGAATATTCATCAGTATTGTTTACAGGACATTTATCAATATGGTTTTCAGAGCATTCATCAGCGTTATTTACAGAACATTCAATAATTCGCGTATTTTATTCAGAACATTCATCAATATTCATTTAAACATATAAATTAGCGTTATATTCAGAACAATCATTAATATTTTTTCAGTACATTCATCAATATTGTTTTTAGAACATTCATCAACATTGTTTTCAGAACATTCATCAATATTGTTTTCAGAACATTCATTAATAATGTATTCAGAACATTCATGGATGTTGTTTTCAGAACATTATTAGCATTGTTTTCAGAATATTCATCAAAATTGTTTTGTTTTGGAAACAATGATATTGTCAATGATATTCGTATATTCAATACAACTGTTTTAGTAATATTTACTTCATATTAGAGATTGATGTGAATCAGAAGATAATGACAAAATTCTTATTAAAACTATCGTAATATTGTTCGCATCGCATTCTTATAAAACATAACCATTCAGTGTCAAAAGTGAACTGAAGATCAGATGGGATCGCTTCGTGCAAAACCAATACATCAAAGATGAACCTGCTTCCTGTCAGTTTTCCGTGAGTGTTTCCTACCAACAATCCCTATTATTGTCATTGTATTTACGCAGAAGTGACTTGCCAAATATTATAATCCTTTAAGCGGGTACAACTATTTAATTTTTGTTTGTACCTATGTATAATTTAATATTAGCCGTCAACTTTCCCAAAATCAAATTAAATTGATAATGGCTTTGGTATTTGAACCTCAACACAACCAACCTAATAAATTTAAGGACTTCTACCAATGTTCAAGCATTAAAAAAATATGAAAGTACTTGTTTAGATAAGCTTGACTTACTCTTTTGTTTAATTTATTCCTATAACTTTTTTTATTCATAAATTGTTCACTTGACCCAACGAACAAGTACATTATATTATTTATCAAATTTAATCAGATTTATTGCTTAGGTCTTAAGGATATAGATCTCATAATCCTTAACTAAAACATTGGCGTGGATTTTGGATTTACGAATTTGGCTTATGATTATTAGAGGTAAGAAAGAACAAGGCAGGTACGGAACAAGATAGGAGATGTTTGGGAAACATCCGACTAATTAGATAAAATAACTAACTTTGTTTTGTTATATATTTAATATAAATGTATAATAGAAAACACTGTTATTATATTTAAGACTTTTATTGATTTTATAGACAACAAATATTATAAGAAGTAGTTCATCACTAGTGATGTGCAACACATAAAAAAGTGATGTGTCAACTTATAACAAGCAAACCATTTCGTTTTTCTTGGATCATACTTTTTCCTCCCAGAACCATCGTCTTATACGTGTACATTATACACTCCACGTTGAATATTTCATGAAATCTGTAGACAAATAAAAGTTTTCTGAATACTATGTAAACTCCGCGAATTTCACGATTTCCTCTCACTGCACAAAAATACAAATTTGAAACGTGTAACTGATCATTTTTAAAAACTAATTCTTATTATCTTATGGAAATGTTGAGCACAAAAAAAATGTCATCCAAAAATGGATGGGTGAAAACTGGGCAGAAAAAGAAATTACTGATCAGAAATCATGAAGATATATATTATTATATCTGACAGATTGTACACAAGATGGCGTACAAGTTGGTTGGTTGGTCCATATAAATTGGTTATTAGTGCGTGTTAGGACATCCATATATTCAGGACCCTTTCCTGAAGGATATCGGGAATGCAATATTAGACAGAATTATATTTATCTGCTCCTTCAGATGGAATTTTCTAACGATGTCATTTTTCGTAGTGCGGCTGTATTGCAAAAGCGAGAAACAGAATTTATTGTACGTAATAAATAACTTTTGGGTTGTAAGATGCAATAAAAATAAACTAAATTTAGCAGCAATATCTTGGATTATGGAAGTGTTTCATTTGAACAAATTCAAAATGGAGCCAGTGTGTCTAAGGCATTCTTCGAAGTAAGTAAATGATTAATAAAAAAGAAAAGAGGTTAGACAAGGATCATTAACTACCTGGCATTTAATAAGACGTTTACTAAAACGGCATTTTCTTTGTAGATCTTTTTGTATTTTAAAGATCTGTTGGCATAAAGTTTAAATGCAAAATAATGTGTTTTTTAGAGTCCTTATAATTATATTTTCGCACAAATAAACATGTAAATTACTTGTTTTTGCCGGATTCAAATAATTCTCGAGAACACTTTTATAGCGCCCTTATTGTTATATACTCAGATTATTATTTAAAAAAAATATAAATTATAATTTTTTAACATTACCTCCACACAGGAGGCCTTGAGGAAAGAATTTCTCTCGGAGCTTGTGCCATCTTTGGAGCTTGGGGGTCAATATGTCCAAGAGTGACGGACGCGTGCATCGATATTGCAGTACAAGACGGCGGGTCGAGAGAGTCCGGTTGGAGAAATCTAAGTCAAGTCTCCCTCAAACAGTCTCTCCTAATCCAGCCCACCACGTAGTCAGTGGGCAAACTAATTCGCTACCAAGACGTAGATAAATCTCACCCCATGAACACGGGCATCACTGAAGTCAACTGTAACATACTGAAGTCACCAAACGCAGCCAGGTACTTGGGGTGACCTATGTCAGAGGTGTTGGTTAACCAAAAAATTGTTTTCGGGGCTGCGGTACCCATAGGTACCCGCCTCCCGAATTGAATTAAAATAACTGTTATTCAAAAGCTTTTCTTTTCATTACAACGTTTATTATTCAAAAAACATTTAATCAGTCTTTTTTTCTAACAATTCTTAAAAGTGTCAAAATATTATTACCCATGGTTTTGCCATAATTTTTTTATTTTATTATTTTTCTAATTCTTCAGTCTATAAGAGGAAAACCGGCTATAAGCAAAGGAGTAGATATTCATATAGTAGTATCTAAGCTTGTAGCAAAAAAAAGTTATTTTGTTGAAAATATTATTTTTTGAAACAGATATTAGTTACTTGTGACTACGGAAAACCGCAAATTTAATTGTTAAAATCAATTTATAAATAATCATTCATTAATATCTTTTATATTCAATTGAAAAATTTTCAATGAAGTTCGACTCTGGAAGATCTCATCACTCGGTTAAAAATTATCTCAATTACTGTGAAATAAAAACACAATGCATTTTTCTGCATGTTTTCCCGATCGTCACCGTTCCCAAGGTAGGAACGAACCGAATTCCTTAACGTTCTAGCGTGTAATTCCAGTAATGGTGAGTCGCTCCAGATTGGCTCCGGTCGGAAGCAAATTGGCTCCTGGAACTCTGGAACTGTGAACAACATTGTGGGAATGCCTCCATCCAGCCGGAGATATCTAGAATGTTTGGATGCTCCATATTGCATACGTGAATCTTGGTTAGGTCTGCGAATTGATGAAATTGATAGCATTTTTCAGGAGAAAACGCCTTGATGTTATGTTGACAGAAACAATAATAATTTAGTTATAGAAAATAGAGAGACAATGCAATACTCTACAATTTCATAAAGTTATCCGTAAATATTTATTATAACTGTTTGCATTTTCCATCAATTCACTTCAGACCGGTTCAGTAACACGTTTCTAGTATTTTTAGATTAATAAATTGTACCTGTATTAAATTATTTATTAAAAACCTGTACGAAACTTATTTCCACTTTAATTTAATTGAACTTTACCAGTTTCAGCCTGTTAGAGCCATCTTCAGACTAGTACAAATTATTCTTAATCTTTGGTTTACATACATAAAATATGGGGGGGAGAGGGGTGGTCTACGAGAATTTTAGAGGGGTATAAAATCCTTGAGATTAAGAATAATGTATACCAGTCTGAAGATGGCTTTTAACAGGTTGAAATGGTTACGGTCAAGTAAATTAGAGTGGAAATACGTTGAATAATATCTCCTTTATCATATAATGGAATTCCACCTCGAATTGTTTAGTTTCAAAAATCGAAATATTATAAAACGTGATTTAAAATTTATAACTAAATCGGATGAATGGTGTAGGAACACATTCGGAACCAACATAAAAACATTCACTGTTACATATTTTTAAAAGATAACTTAAACATGGGTGTGAAATTTGGGGACTCCGGGCGAGAAATACAATACATAATAAATTCATAAGATTATAAGTCATGCAAATGCTCGACTCATCGGCACAAAATTACATTTTTTTAGTATCACCGTCTTTTCATTTCTTGGAGGTAGGTCAGTGAGATTCACCGAGGTATCGATCCCAAAGAGTCGTTTCAAAACGAAAACACGATTTGACGTCTTGTTTTTAATGAATAAAATACCATTTTAAGTACGGAGACGTCGATGGTTCTAGTGAAAGAATCGTAACCTAGTTTTATAGTTACCGCCTTGATGAAATCGCCAACTACATAAAAAGCTCTTGTTGTTTTGACACAGTTTGTTGGGAGACGTTCTAAATTATTATTTTTTTAAGATATTCTAGAACAGCGTATATTTTTTGGTTTATGATATAAAAGGGAAGCATTTGCAGATTTTTTTATTTTACTCCTTGAAATGTATTTTCTTGTCAGCCCCATTCAGATCTCCCGAACATTGTAATGGAAGATCTGCCACATGTTTTTAGTAAAATGAGCTGTTATCAGCCTACAAATCATCGTGACTTCAACTGATTTTTCTGCGGGTTTTATAATAAAAAAAAAAAAAAAACAAATATATTATTTGGTACAACGTTGCTAGAAAAACTTACTTACTTTTTATTATTCAACATTTTAATATCACATCTTTGCAAGACATAATAATATACCTAATAAATGTTTAAATGACTGTATTTTTGCTTTAAGTGTTTCGTGTTACTTAATCAGGAAATAAGCTGAAATTTTTTTTCGCAGAGTTTTTAAAAATCTAATTCAAATAGTTCTTCTCGTTTCCAAGATCTTGTGTGCAAAATTTCATCAATATCACAATAAAACTATAGATTTGTATAAAAATCAAATGAAACCATTCTTCTCTATATAAAAGTACCTATTCAGATCTGGCCACACAACACGGCTAAAGCCATTCCATGCAACGTTTCATTTATGAATAGCGGTCTTTCACTAGGGCGATTCTGAGAGTATCATCAACTTTGAAACGAGTTGCAAATATATCGCATATTACTTTGAATTATTAAATTTAAAATAACACATTTGAATCCTCGACCTATGGATTGCTAGTCGAGATCCTAACCCATCAACCACGGAGGCCGTCGTAGGAGACTGCGTTCACCACCGTGTTTTTTTTTATTTTTATTCAGAAAAATATACATAAATTACAATTTTTTTATATAATATTTAATTACATAATGTATGTATTTGATTTACCCCCATAAATAAGCAGGGCTTGTGTGTATAGGGGGGTGTTATTATATTGGTTTAATTTTTTTAAATTCAGTTCTAATTTTCGGAAAAGTTTTAAAGCTGAGTTTTAAATTTGTTTATATTACTGTTCATGTTTCTGATTTTTTCAGGAAATGAAATAAACAAATTAACTCCGAGATATTTATGATTTAATTGTCCTATGGTTTTTTTACATTTTGTATTAGGAAGTATTGATGTTTGTCTAAGATTTCTGTTATTTTTAAAGGGTGCAATTTTATTTTGAATATTATCTTTATAAATTTGTATTGTTTCATGATAAAAGTGTAATTTAGCTAATTAGCAATACCTGCTTAGTAATTCCAAACAATGATAACTTTGAAGGTAACAATAAACTCAATACAAATTTTCTCTACTAATAAGTGTCTATAAACTTCATACTAACTTTTCTGACAAGTCCCCTTTGTTTATATATTTTTTATTCTAAATAATCCTAAATAATATGTTCTCTATTATTATAACATTAATTATTAGATTAGTAACACATACTAGTATCCTATACCTAAATACCGCTTTTTTTTACTCATACTTTGTTTAATGTACGTTCATATTTTGTTATTATTGTAATAAATATCTCCTGAGTACCACTATATATACTTATAAAATCATGTAATTGAATGTAAAAACTATTCTATGGCGTTTAAATATATAAACAAATAAATAAATAATGCACTTAATTTTCGGACCTTAAATTGTTTGAATAAAAGTTCTGAAGAATATGAGTAGGGTAAGTTTTTAGATTTTTACGGCCAAAAGCATTAACATTGTTAGTTTTTGGGATGTTATGCCATGTTGCGCTATCTCCTTCTTTAGCCGACGAATCTGATCGACATCGTCGGATCTACCGGATCTGTCCTGATGATAGACACTGCAACGCTGTCCGAAACGTCGGCTAAAGAAGGAGATAGCGCAACACGACATAACATCCTAAAAACTAACAATGAAAATATGAGTAGGGTTTTTTAAAATTGTTTTTATTATTAGTTTTTGTGATATGTTGTTATGTGTCGCCCATATCGTACGAACAGACTCTACAAGCGGCGGGCAGCCGTTGTTCACGCGCGCAGGACATGTCCAGTCTCGCATTTTATTGCTGTCCTTCTCAGGCTAGGAGAAACATCACCTTATATGGTCACATAGCTCGGGATTCAACCAATGGGAAGAGACATTACCTTATAAGGGCACACGTTCGAGTCTTCCCTCTCGCTCATCGGGAGCTAGCAGCTCCGGCCGCCGATCGGCAAAGCCAGAGACATTCGAGACAGCGGCGCGAGCGGTTGTACTGACACGAGAGCAGTATGCCACACTTCGACGCGACTAATTAAGTCTCCGCCTACATCCAAGTATAGCGTTAATACAACAGCCGCCTATTTAATACCATGGCCGCCCTGGACGCACACGGCTTTTAATCCGCCTTCGTTGCCGACGAGCCGAGTATTTCACAACAGCCGCCTATTTAATACCATGGCCGCCCTGGCCGCGCACGGCTTTTAATCCGCCTTCGTTGCCGATAGCCGCGTAATTCACCGATATCGCCTACCGGTTCGGTAAGCTGGCCGAATCCGCCCACCATGACGCCGAGAAGCCGCCCCCTCACCGCCCAGCGCCCAGTGTCCCGGGCACGGTCTGTGAGCTAGACTCCAGACCTCTCCACTACGTAGGGAAGCTGCCTGCATCCGTCCGACGCCACGTGAGATTCTAAACCTTCTTATTAGTCTTCCCGAGCCTAAATTCAGTAGCATTACTAGTGCCTTTCTCTCTCAAATGCTAGGACTTAAACTGCTTACCTGGTTGCCTGTACTGTTTCACCCATGCATATTGAATACATTTGAATTGTAACCAAACCTTGTTTCATTTGGAGTCAACCATCGACAAGCACGGAGGAACCCTACTACCCTGAGATGAGCCTTCCAAGCCGAGGCATATGACCCCCGTGGGGTCTGCTTAACACTTGTCCCCCCCCGGAAGTGACTTATATTCCTGGAGACTTTAAAGTATCACCCTGGCCCCAGGAAGTATAACACTGGGCCCAACGTGGCTTTAGTGTAACCCTGGCGCTTGGCAGAAGGGACCAGTAGTATAACACTGGGCCCAACGTGGCTTTGGTGTAACCCTGGCGCTTGGCAGAAGGGACCAGTAGAATAACAATGTAAATTGTTTGTGTTTGATTTGTATGTGTACCTCCCCATCCTAAAATGCCGTATTGTATAATAGAAAGCGTAGTATGTGGTTCTAAATAATTTTTTGTTTAAAATATCTCGTAAACATCTAGATATATGTTAGTTTTCTTATTCTGTTGTTCAGATTATACATGTATCTTGTCAACAAACTGCGTTCTTACGGACTTCCCGCATCCTTGTGTGCGTGGATTGCCGACTTTTTGAGGGATAGGTCGATTCAAGCGGTTGCTGACGGTTTCACCTCTTCCTCGCATTCGATAAATGCTGGCGTCCCACAGGGATCGGTTATGTCTCCGACTTTGTTTCTGTTGCACATCAACGACCTCTTGGCATGTGCACCGATTCATTGTTACGCGGATGACAGTACAGTCCATGATAACTTTTTGTTTGACAAGCCTCCAAAGAGCACACAAACCTCAATAGCTCGGAGGATTTTGAAGCAGAGAATGGACGGTTACCTCGAGAGTGTTTTCTCTTGGGGTAAGAATAACCTCGTCGAATTTAATGTTTCAAAGACGCAATCATGTTCGATAACGTCTAAAAGGGATCGAAATGATAATCGAGTCTCCTTCAACGGAAGCATTCTTCCGAACAGGACCTCCATTGATATGCTTGTTGTAACTCTAAGTGACCAGCTCAGGTATGGGGGCTCCATCGAAACCAGAGTTAAGTTAGCCTCTCAGAAACTGGGCGTACTGTACAGGGCCCGCAGATACTTTAATAGTACACAACTGCTAACCCTGTACAAATCGTAAGTGCGTCCCACGGTTGAATTTGGCAGCCACCTCTGGTTTGGAGCTCCAAAATACCTTTAAAAAACCCTTGACTCTGCAGAAACGGGCTGTCCGTTTGATAGATTCTCCCATCTTAACAGACGGATTGCAATCTTTAGAGCACAGGCGTCAGGTGGGAATGCTGTCCTTTTTCTACCGGTATTACAATGGAAGATGCTCCGAGAAAATAGCGTCATTGATCCCCTCGGCACCGGTGCATGGTCGGAAAACGCGCCCAACATTTGTACCCGCTTGACATAAGTCACATGAGAACGGGTCTTTTTTACGACTTGTTCTTGAGTTCAACAGCTCGGATTTACCGGCCTCTGTGTTTCCTCCCTCCTACAACATGGTTCTTTTCAAGACCCATGTTCACTCCTTTCTTTCCTCAAAAAGACTCTCCACACAGCATCCTCAAAGATGACATAGGCCCTGAGGGAAATTATTTTCCTCAGGGCCTCCTGTGTGGAGTTAATGTAAAAAAAAAAATGTGTGGGGACCATTTTAAACGCTGGTCTATTGATTTGCCCAGGTTGTTGTGAGGTCATTAGCCGCATCCTAACTCTAGTGACCCAAATTGAGTAATAATTTTTTTTTACATTAACTCCTCACAGGAGAACCTGAGGAAAATAAATACCCTTGGGGCCTATACCATCTGAGATGCTGTGTGGAGGTCTTTTGAAGACAGTAAGGAATGAACCAAAACTAAAAGCCGAAAACCGCACTAATTTGCCCTAATTATTCTATTGAATTACCGGTCCTGGGAATATTGAATATCTGCACATATAAATACACATTTCACCGCCACTACAAACCTGCCCTGATGATGAAGACTTGGCGAAACGTTTGCTAAAGAAGGAAAAAGTGCAACACAGTACAAAAACCTAAAAACTTATCACAATAACATAAACGTATTGTAAAAAATGCGTAAATTTCTTTCAATACCTACGAATGTTTTCCCAACGAACGTCTCTGTATGGTGATGGTTTGAAAAATCTAAGGGAAATAAATGTTGCGTTTTGTTTGTACGCGAAACCAAAACATATTGGTAGTTTTTCTCTGGATTTTTGTTATTTCATTTGAAATATGTGATGTTTATTCATGCCTCCTCGTTTTTCATCCGCAATGAAAGAATTATGTCTTTAGAAACTGTGCTCCGAAATTCTTTCTGCCATATTTTTGTCAAATCTGCGTTCCACAACAATTCCACGTGCCCTGTTTCTGAAGGAATTAAATAAAAAATCTTGAAAATATTTTTTGTGAATAAGGGAAAAACGAATTCAATTATTTTCTTATTCATTGAAGGAAAATACAAAATATAAAAAAATATTCATTAAATTTAATTTCGTATTCATACATTGTGAAAAAGGCATTATGATTCAGGCATCATAATGAGGAACTGAAATCGATTTATTGATATCGTACACTTTTTCCCAACATACGTACACGGTTGACATTTGTCACATGAGAACTGGTCGCTTCTTCAACTCATTTTTTTTTAACGATTTTCGGGCTTCTGTGTTTCCTTTCTTCTATACCATGGGTCTCTTCAAAGCATGGGTCTCTTCAAAACACATGTTCACTCATTTATTTCCTCAAAAATACCCTCCATAGACCATCCTCAAAGATAACTCAAGCCAGAGGGAAACTATTTATCATTTTTACATTTTCATTTCCAAAAGATTAAACAATTTAAAATCTAGCTTTTTTCACGAGTTTAAACTCTGGTAAAAGTTCTAGTGCGGTTTGAAGATAAATATATCTAAATCTCTCTTAAGATTCTGTAAAAAAAATAAACAAAAATAAAAAGCAATTATTTTAAAAAGTGGTGTTATTAGTTTTATTTAACTTCTTATCGAATCTATTATAAAAGCTTCAAATTACAGCCTACATGAAATAAAATAAAAATGCTTAAATTGTAAAATAAAGTAACCAATGCACGCCTTTGTCACTATTCCAAACTTTACAAAAGCTGAGAGATATAAATTTATCGCCATATTTTAATAATAGTAGAACAAACAAAAAAGCCATATATTTTTTATTTCTTTTCAATAATAATGAGGAAAACACATAAATCAGGAAACCGTCGGCATGAATTTCCCTGTTGGGGAAGTACCGAGTGGAGGGGAAGGAACTCTTCCAGAATTTGTCAAGGATCGATTAAGGAATTGGAGCGTTTATTTATGTTCTGCGGAGACTTGCGTGGTTTCATTCAACGCCTATTCTTATTACCTTGATAATATTATATTATTATTTGTTGAATTCAAATTTCTTCGAAATACTTTTCTTAGAATTTTATGAAAGATAGAAGCTAGGTATTTATTTACGTAGTACCTTTATTCATTTATGCTTGTTTAGGGAACTTTGAATCCCTCCATTCAAATTTGTTTCCCGTTACAAAAAAGTGGTTTTAAAACCATGATCTCCAGAAGAGAATACGAATTATAATTTTTTTTTTATAAAAAATCTCGCTATCTGTCACATCGCTGTCGTAGTCATCAATTTATTCCCAGTGATCTAAAATGATATCTAGAAAAAACAATGATGTTTCGTTCTTACACAAAATCGTGAAGTGTATTATTGATTCATCGTACCTTTAATTATATTTATTTGCGCTTAGAATCGCGGTCATGCTCGTTTTAATTTCGCGAAAAAATATCTTCGAGGATATTTTTTTGCGAAATTAAAACGCGCATGACTATTATTTATCCGACAAAATATGCGCCAATTATTTATACGACAAAACTTCCTACGGACAAAACTTCCCAAAAAATATCTAATATAACTTAACCTAACCTAACTTAACAAACAAATGGAACAAAAATTATACAGACATCCTGTATAGACAATAAATTAATGTTCAAAAATATTAAAATAGGACAAAAATAATACAGAAAACAATAATTTTTGGTTTTTACAGGATGTCTGTATTATTTTCGTCCCATTTTATTCAAAAATAGTGAAATGGCACAAAAATAATACAGATAACAATATTTTTTTGTATTTTCAGGATGTCTGTAGTATTTTTATCCCATTTTTTGTTAGGTTAGGTTAAGATAGGTTAGGTTAGGTTTTAGTAGATATTTTGTCGTAGGATATTTTGTCGGGGATATTTTGTTGTGGGATGAAAATTCGCGGAATCGGGCACTACACCAAACAGAATGATTTATTAAATATTCCACATTATTAATCTTATTTTTCCCAACTTTTCTAATGGAACATATTTACAAAATATTCGATACATAATTAACTTTTTGTGTCCTAAACATTTTTAAATATAATAAATGTGCTCAAGAAAATCCAATGATTTTTAATAACTTTAATGAAACCACACGAGCAAATATATTACAAAATAATTAGAATTTTAACTATTACTTCTCATTTTTTTTACAGTTCCTTCAATTTTTATTTTGTGATGAAAAACTTAACTAAAGCAGAAATTGAATTAAAAGCTGAGCATATTTTAAAAATAATCATTTGACACAAGCTATGAAAAAAAAATAAAAAAGTTAATTATAAAAAAAGACAAAACTTTTTTATTTACTTAAAAATATAGGTACGTATGTTTTTAGCCAGAACACTACAGATGAACGAACATTACATAAAAATACGCATCCACGGAACCAGCAGAAACAGATATTTACAATCCCTCTTGCGGTCCACTCGCTTTACAGATGTATTAAACCATAAATTACAACCACCCATCTGCACCCAGCTCCACCCATTCCACCCACCCACTCCACCGACTATACCCGTTTCACCCGTTTACCTCCACCCTAAGCGAAGACGGAAGAAGGGATGCGATTCTTTCAATTCACCACTTTTCAAAAATAAACGCTGACAAATTGAAATCAGGGGTGATTTTCGTAAAAAATAGAGAAAAACATCTTAATTTTTACGGTTTTTACCATTTTCAGAATAATATAATGATATATTAATGTTTTACAACGAATTGACAGTAAATCGGAATAAAGAGTCAGAGTAGGCGTAACTATCGTGTTTGTTGTATCATTTCAAAAGACGGCTGACGGCCTCCATGCTCGAGTGGTAAGGCTTCCGACTAGTGATCCGGAGGTCGGGAAACAAATCCCAGCATGCGCAAGTATATTTTATTTTTTCGATTTGTGTCATTTCATAATTTAATCAAATAAAAACAATATTTGCGATACGTTCCAAAGTGGAAGATAGCGGAAGATAAGATTCTCAGAATTGCCCTGGTATACGATCATCATCCAGACTTGAAACATTGCTTGAAATGTCTTTAGCTGTGTTGTTATGAAGTACTTTCTTGAATCTTTACTTCCAACCCCTGTACGATGATTTGGACTAGGTACTAAATTCAGTATTATTTGTTGTAATGTTGGCCACACCGACGTGCCTTGATTGGCCCAGATTTCGGTGGGAGGGGGAAGGGACGGAGCCAAAAGGCTTCGGGCGCTCTCCAAGCCCTTCTGGTCTTAGCTTCCCTAGGGGTTGGTCACGACACCTTCGTGGTTTTCCTAAATCTTTGATATACCAACGGTTTTTTGTGTTTAGAGATTAAAATAAATTCAATGATGTTTTCTGACGAGGAGCCAGCTCTGCAGATGTAATCCGTGCGAGATAACGTACGTAAGCCTTTTTTAATTATGTTATCAATGCATTCCTTTTATTGTGGTTTAAAATCATTAACTTTCCGTTCACAAAGAAATACACGCTTTTTCCTAGTAGCGCAGAAGCATATATAAATTATTCAGTATTTAAAGCGACAATCAATCTTTTAATTTATTACAACCTTACATGTATTTATTCCAACAATGAAGCGATAATTTTTCTGAATCAAGTACCCGAGCGGACTGCAAACACGATCTCTAGAGGAGCTAGCTGGAGGTTTGTGGGTATATAAAGTTGATTTTGCAAGTAAGTATTTAAATATAAAATCGTGTTTTATTAATAATTAATTTACCTATAAGTCTGTAATCAAGCGGCTCAAAACCGTAATTATGTAACAGTGTTCAGTGAATATTTCTGAATAGCCAGGTACCTCCTCTCCCACATCTCCTTCCCCTACCCCGTACCGATATTATACAGGACGTTAAAATGAGAAATATTATGCTGTACCTACATGGACGATTAAACTTTAAAAAGAAAATGATAATATATATTAATTTTTTTCTTCTAAGAATGGAAAAGATCTAAAAAAAACTTCACTCGATGCCATTGCTAAAAATGAAACAAAAATAGTATCGATAAAAGTAAAATCATACTTTTCGTGTATTTTCAAGCATGATGAATGGATTCTAAGGAAATGTTTAAAAAATATATCATTTCCTGAACTAATGGAAGTAAGTAGGCTTTAGTACTTTTTTAACTCAATTAATTTTTAATAATAATAGTTCGTTTCACTTCAAAATACAAAGCATCTTTATTATTTTTTTTTAAATGTTATTTAAATATTTTAAACCTCTATAGCCCATGACTGAAATGAATTGCGAACTGATGTTCATACTTCCTGACTAAATTCCAGCTCATATTCAATTGTAGTTCATATATACTTTAATTTATTTTTTTTGTTACATTAGCTCATTAAATTATTTTACATTTTAGAGGCCATGAGAAAAATATTCCCCTCGAGGTTTGAGTCCGTCTTTGGGGACTCTGTGTGGAGGGTATTTTTAGTAAAGGAAAGTGTGAAAGTTCTGGGAAGGAAGAAGGTATGAGGGGTGGTAGGAATTTGGGGATCACTGTGTCCAGGAGTGACGGGTGAATTACTACATTCCTCTTACGCAGTGCAAGGCGATGTTCCTGTTGGAGAGTTCAATAGATCTCCCGCAAACAATCTCTTCACATCCGCTGCCAAAACATAGCGAACTTCTTGGGGTGACCTATTGCACAGAAGTTGGTTATCAAAAAAATGACCTACATATGTCACAAAAGTTGGTTATCAAAAAATCCCGGGGCGGCGGTACCCATATCCGCCTTACAAATTAAATATTAATTACGTTGAATCTGAGAAATTTCAAAGTCAAACTATTTGGCCTGAACTACGTAGTCACAGCACAAGAAATAGAAAATTAAAAAAGGAAAAGAAAGTGTAAAAGAAATAACAAAAATTTCAAACCTAATTAATTAAAAACATTTATTCGAAGAATGTTGACGATTAATTAATTGAAAGGTTATTACTTACGTAGTAAATTCAACATAAATAAATCGGATTGTCGTTTACATTTATCAACTTATCACGAATAAATTAACTTTTTTTATATTATTGCGGGATAAAACATAGATTATATTTTTGTATTCCGCCACTGTTCAACATACAAAACGTTATTATGTTAAAATATCATTCGGTAAACGAAAAATGTGCGGATACGAGGCGGCTGTAAATAATAATTTATCGTCCACAAATACACGTAATAAGTGACGCCGCTCCGCCCCTGGAGGGGCCATCTTTCATCTCCCTCGTACTCGCCGTCTCGACAACTGCCAAAATCGGACTTCCCTCTCGCACTTTTTCTTCTTGGAGATGATTTTAAATTATTGTTATGAACATATATCAGGGGTGTAACGTAATTTGTGAACACGTAAATTCGGCAAGAAACAATTTTATTTATATTAAACATATATTAACATCATAATATGTTAGCATACCGATCGTCCAGTTGATCCAATTACTAAGTTTTCAGATAATGAGGAAAGCAATATTTGAATGCTCGCCATAGGTAAAATATTATTTACCTAAACGTGTCTGAGTTTTACATATTTACTGCCGTAATACGCCATAAAATACCACCGGGAGTCTCGAAACGGTCCAGTACATTAGTGTGACATTATGAAATATCCTGCTAGTGACCCAGAAAACATCAACATTTTGTAATATTTATTGAACAGGTACATGTTGTTCTGCATTTTAATTGATTTGGTATTGTCTATGAGAAATCTGAGTATTGTATCAGATATAGGTGACTGGATAACTTAGAATGAAATCAACTTAACACCTCCTTTTAAAATTCATTAAAAGTTATGAAAAAAATTGTTAAATAGGCTTCGGTTAAGTTATGGGCTACTTTTCACTTCTTTCATAGCTTTTAGTGACTTTTTAAAGAGGTGTTGAGTTGACTTGATTCTTAATTGCTAAGGAATCGTTCCGAGGCTTAAAATAGTGGGAAGGGGGGGAGATGCGAAAGAGAAAGGTAGGGAAGACTCTGGCTATTAAGATTTGGTAACCAAACATGGTTAAAACATTCTTACAATTTATTTTTATAATATCTGCAATAAATTATAAATTTAATAATTTAATTATAGTGAAATGGCCCAAAGTAGTTCAAATGGAGAGGACTAGGTTAGGTCTTTCTCAACCAGTCTCTCCCGGTCCGGTCCACCACGCAGTATGTGGGTAAACGCTATACAAATCTCACCCCATGAACCCGGGCACGCTTTATAACTTACCAAACGTAGCGCATCACCTATGGCAGGGGTGTTGGTTCCAAATAAACGATCCAATAAATTATTCCCGAGGTAGCGGTACCCACACCCACCTCCCAAATTGTTGTTAATAAAGGGAAACATTCAATCCACAGAATATTTTTTTTTTATGAATTGCCTCAATGCATTCATAATTTTCTAATTTAAAAAAAAATATTTGTAGTTTCGAAATAATTCTAAAATTTGCACATATTAAAATTAATAGATAAATACACTAACCCTCATTCCATTATTTGAATTGATGGCCTAGAACACCCTAGAGTAATACAAAAAAAAACATACCCCAATTTGGGATGCCATAATCTTGATGGATCCAGAGGGTTGGGAGGAATTGAGACTTGTGTGCTGTATTCACATAAAAAATGTGCACACAATCTCAAAAGATATCGTAATTTTAACATGGTGTTAAGAAACGTGCTTGACTTACCTTAACCAGTAATTCCTGAATTTATTCGGAGTAAAAAAAGTACATAAAATTTTGGTCTCCGGTGACGTTCTAGACTTTTTTTTCTACTAAAACATAAAAATAGTAGGTGTTGGACAGTTAGGGGCGGGGTAGGAGGTTGGACCGTTACTCGGCTGAGTGACCAGTGACGACATGCGGACAAGTTTAATTTTGAAAAAAAATAAATCTTTGAAAAAGTCACCAAAATTTCATTTACATATTTTACTACAAATAATGTCAGGAATCACTGGTTATAGTAAATCAATTACGTCCCCTAACACCCGGTAAAGGTAATTAACAATTTTAAAATATAATTATCATAATTCAAGCGAAGCTGTAGGAAAAGCTTCAATTTCTCCAAAGCATATTGTAAACCAATTCACAGTAAAGAATAACGAAAATAGTGATATCTTCGCCTGTTATCGAGTTGTAAATATATTTTATACGGCGCGATCGCTCTAATCCGTGTCTGTTTTTAGTAAAATTGAAATATTATTTCAGCCCGGAGCAGAGTGTTTTTTTCTAAAAGCAAGATTTCGCAAACACCCCTTTGGAGAGGGATATTACTACTCCGCCTGTCTATGGATTTGCACAATTTCACGAAGTGGAGAGTGGAAATATATAAGCCTCTTTATTATAATACGCGTATCAATAGAGGGGATTTCAATTTTTGTTTGTATAAATCAATAGAACCAAACGATCGATTCAATTCCATATCACTTATTTTTACACGAGTTCTTTTTATCGAAGCACAATATTATCAAAATTTCATTTTTAGTATGTTAGTGAGTGTTAGAAGAACGTGAAACAAAATTTTTTGGTGTTGGAGTATTTTCAATCCATATCATTTTATAAGAAAAAAAATTGCAAAATCGTGCCATGAAATGTATGAAATTATATATGGTATGTTTTTAGATTTTCACGGCCAAAAGCATTTTCGTTATTTGTTCCGATCTGGCACATCCGGATCACATCTGTCGGATCTGCCGGATCTGACTTGATGATGGACACTGCAACGCTGTCCGAAACGTTGGCTAAATAAGGAGGTAGCGCAACACGGCATAACACCCCAAAAACTAATAACGAAAAAAAAATTATATATAGTACAAAATACAGCAGGAAAGTTAGGAAAGTACGTCGTAATCAATTTTTCGATTTAAACTTTCAATATCAATTTTGATTACATACGACGCAATTCGCTGTACTGTGTTTTTCAATGCATCACAGTGAAGACCTGGCTATAAAAGTATTAGAACCTAATATAACCATAACTAGTCGCCGAAAAAAAAGACAAAAATTTGAAATGCCCAGATGAGATTTTCACGACCAAAGGTATTAGAGGGATATATTCTGGGGAATTACACCGTGCTCCATCTTTAGCCAACGTTTTGGACAACATTATATTGTGAGGATTGCGATTTTTTTAAATTATACCGTAATACCAGCTCACACAAGCAAACACTTCACCACAACCTTTGATTATTATACGTCTGTCCCTATGATGGACCCTGTAATGCTGTCCAAAATGTTGGAAAAAAGGAGGCAGCAAAACACCTCATAATACCCCAAAAACAAATAACGAAAATATCGGATAAAAAAAAAATGTTTGCAATTTACACGCGGTAGAAGTAAAACCTTTAGAAATCTAAAGTAGACATGAGTGGGGAGGCTACGAAGCACCGCACAAAGAGGAGACCGATTGGCTACAAAGCACCGCATAAACACGAGACCGATTATTCTATCCCATTCTCTCGCAGGCTAAATGCTACAGATTTCTGGTTTTTCATTTCACCGAGTTTCAAATTACAACGGTGCTAAAGAAGTTTCCATTTCAAAAAATTTTGGCGTTCGCCAGGTAGTTTCACCACTTTTCTGCTTCTACCTCTAGTTTTCTGACACCGACTATTTATTTACCTATTTATTTATTTATTTGGGTTTTCACTTTTTTGTAATTTTAGAAAAACTACTGTTCAAGTATCCTTTTTCTGTGTAATGAAAGAGAACAGAATAAGTTTCAAATTCTTCAAAACAGAGCAATGAGAATAATACTCCGAAGAAATAGATTTTGAAAAATAATTAAAATGTTGGAGCAACTTAATTGGTTAACAGTGAAACTAATGCTGACCTTGAACACTAACACGTTGATATTTATTCATAAAATATTAAATAACATGTTACCAAAATACTTCTCAAATAAAATCGTATACAATAAGGACATTCACAGACATTACAAAACGACGTGCAAGGAAATAAGATTAAACAAAAAGGACAAAACGAATACGCAAAACAGTTTGTTGTAGAAAGGAAATAAGTTATACATATAACACACTACCAGAAACTCTAAAGTCCTCACCAATTGAAAAGTTCAAGATGTATTGTAGGAGCTACATAAAAGAAGAATAAATATAGTGAATTTGAAATATTATAATTAATTAGCTGCAATAAGAAATATTATAATTAATTAGAAATTTGTAAGCTTAAATGTACAAATTACTAAAATAAAATTCAAATAAAAAAATAAAAAAAATAAAAAATCACTGAAAGAAATTATTGATTTTTCAAATGACTTCAGTATTTTGTTTTTTTCATAATTTCTACGTATGCAGTTGTTATTGTAATTAGCCGATGCACTTAATATGATGAGGTTGCATCAATATTAATGAGAAATGGAATACCATTGTGATGCAGAACACAGTGCATCCGGATGTGTTACCTGCTGCAATTATTTCAAAGCGAGCGAAGAACTTCAAAGAGCCCATTGGAATCGAATGGCTTTTAGATAAACTTTATATGGAGGATGTTTTTTTTTACTTGAACGGAATAAAATTCTACATTACTACTACAGGCTTTGAATTCTGATTTGGTTTTTTGATTATTATACTACAGTAAAAATCTCGAAATTAAAAAAAAAAATAGAAAAGGTTTTTTTTATTTTATTGATACCCTCTCTTGTGTCTTCCTCTGCTTTACCTCCATTTATCCACCTCCAGATGATAATTATATATTCAAATGTGAATACCGCATATAAGCTTATACCGCTTCCCCTCCCCACTATCCTCAGCCTCACAACATACCCCATTTGGGGATGCCATAGTCCCACTGGCTTCAGACGGGAGCAGTTGGGACTCTTGGGCGGTATACATATAAAAAAATAAGATCCAATTTGTGATTCCGTTATTGGTACCACCACCCTGGGAACCATTTATTAGATAACGAATACACCTGCTAATGGGTTCGCTACATGTGGTGGCTTAGCGGAGGTGCCCTGGTTCATGGGGTGAGGTATGTTTAATATTGTTTAACTCTTGATGACGGATGCGTTTGCTCACCGTTTAGGCCGAATCGGTAGAGACTGGTTTTGGGAGAACTTCTGACCTCTCCAGCCGAAATTTCTCCACACATCAGTGGTGCACCGTAGTGGGAGGGATGGTTTCATTCATCCGTCACTCTTGGATAGATTTACCCCAGATCAGCCCCTCATACCTTTTTGCTTCACAAAACTTCCTCTCCATTTTTTCCAGATAAAGACCTTCCACACAGCTTTTCCAAAGACAACAAAGGTCCGGGAGGATTTTTTCTTGCTCCCAACTGTCTTGAGACAGTTGAGACTACGGCATTCCTAATTAATTGAGTATGTTGTGAGACTGAAGGAAGTTGCGAAGTAATTAAGATGATGAGAATGAGGAACTACGTGGCTATTCACATCTGATCACCAAATTTGACTAAAGCCATTTCAAGCAACGTTTCAATTCTCAATTGTGGACTTACACTGAGAGAATCTTTAACCCTGGAATGTGCTCTAAAACATTATTTGAAATTAGTAATATTTAAAATGGTTACCCGAAAGTTGATCCCCCGACAACTGATGATATTAACTAAAAAAATATTTTTTTATCGATGGAAGCAAAAACTTTGTGGTGTGACATTATATATTAAATGAAGAATAATAATAATCTTCATTTAATATAAAAAAATATTATTTGTTGTGCATGACAAAAAATATTATTTGTCTGACTACTTTACATCCCCTTTTGGCAAAAAATCTTTCAAAATTTGTCAGAGAACCTCAAAATTTTCCAAATTTTCTAACTAAGGGCATTACTTATATGTTGCCTAAAAGCGAACATATTAATAATCCCTCTCAGTATAGACCCATTACATGTTTACCGACAATATATAAAATTTTAACCTCTTGCTTGACAGATTTAATATACACTCATTTAGATGAAAAAAATGTTTTATCTGAACAACAAAAAGGTTGTCGCAGAAAACATGTGGGATGTAAAGAACAATTAGTTATTGATTCTGTAATTCTAAAACAGATTCAAACCCAAAAACGTAATTTACATATTTGTTATATAGATTACCAAAAAGCTTATGATAGTGTCCCGCACTCGTGGCTGATAAAAGTTTTAAATATATACAAAATTAACCCAATTATTATTAGCTTTTTGGAAAAAATTATGGCATTTTGGAATACCGATTTGCTTTTGAATTTGAAAGATAAGAAAATTATAGTACCGGGCATTTCAATAAAAAGAGGGATTTTTCAAGGAGACTCATTGAGTCCTCTTTGGTTTTGCTTAGCATTAAATCCTCTATCTAAAATGTTAATTAAAAGCAAGTTTGGAATAAAAATTAAAGGTAATACTAGAGAGAGAAATATAATTTCTCATTTATTATTTATGGATGATTTAAAATTATATTCGAATTCAGAACCAAATTTAGAGAAAATGATTAAAGTAGTTAAAAAATTTTCAGATGATATTAAAATGACTTTTGGTTTAGATAAATGTAGAACGATCCATATAGAGAAAGGTAAAATTGTAGATGGAGACGAGGGTATATTTAGAAATTTCAAAATTGAAAGTATGAAAGGGGGTGAGGTTTATAATTATTTAGGATATCCGCAATCAAATAGATTAGATCATACTAGTATTAAAAATGATATTAGGATTAAATTTAAAACTAGGATCAGAAAAATTTTGAAATGCAATCTATCTGCTAAAAATTTAGTAAAGGCGATAAATACTTGGGCAATACCTCTATTAACTTACTCATTTGGCATAATTAAATGGTCTAATACAGATTTAGATAGCTTAGAACGATTAATTAGAACTACATTAACAAAATTTCATTCTCATCATCCAAATTCAGCAATAGAACGTATTAATTTACCCAGAAATTTAGGAGGTAGAGGTATAGTCAAAATAACATCTTTAAAACATAATCAGGTAGAAATGCTAAGAAATTTTTTCCATAGGAAAGCTGATAGTTCAGAAATGCATAAAATAATTTGCAAGGCAGATAGAAATATTTCACCATTAAATTTATACGACGAGAATGCCAGCATTCTTATAAATACCAACCAGGAATTATTAGATTCCTGGTCAAATAAAATTCTTCACGCAAAACACTTCAATTATCTCAACCAAACATATGTTGACAAATTTTCGTCAAACAAATGGTTGAGTATTGGAGAGTTGAGCGCAGAAATAGAAGGCTTTATGCTTGCCATACAAGATAGAGTCATTAATACTAAAAATTATAGGAAGCATATCATCAAAGATGCAAATCAAATTGATGATTTATGTAGAAAATGTTTGGCTTTTCCGGAAACTATAGAACATATTATATCGGGATGTTCTGTATTAGCGCCGTCCGAGTATACATTTAGGCACAATCAAGTTTTAAAAATAATTCACCAAAGTTTGGTAATTAAACATAACTTGATTGACTGCCGTAATGTACCATATTATGAATATGAACCAAATTCATTTTTAGAAAATGAATTTTATAAAATTTATTATGATAAAACTATTCTGACAGACAGAACAATTAGTCATAATAGACCCGATATAGTTTTACATGACAAAATTAAGAAAATAACTTATATCATTGATGTCGCTATTCCAAATTCTTGTAATATTCAGAAAACTGTTTCTGAAAAAATAAGAAAATATACAGATTTAGGAAATGAAATTAAAAGAATTTGGCATTCTCAGACTATAAAAATATTACCATTTGTTATTTCGGCTACTGGCATTATACCTAGCTCTCTCATTCAAAATTTAGGCGTATTAGATTTGTCAAAAAATTTGTACATAAAAATGCAAAAGTCGGTCATTTTAAATACATGTAGGATTACGAAAGATTTTTTAAATATTTATATTGAGGGATCAGTAGGATTTATCGGATCAGTTAGGATTTCATCAGAGCCGAACCCTCTGATATGAAAATATCTGGAGTCGGTGAAATATTTTCCCATTATGTTTCTGGTGGATTGACGTATTGTTCTTGTATTGTTTTATTCTTATATAGTGCACTTACATTGCGTTAATTTACTAGATATTCATTTGTGGAAAAGTGTGTGGAAGGGTTTAGTCTTTCATTTGGGAAAGATTCAACCCGGACATAAAATCTGGAGCACCGTAAAAAAGTTGTGCATTATTTACCAATTTCAAACGTAATACATTGTCCTGAAATACTTTCTTGAATCTTAACTTCCTACCCCTATAAGATCATTTCCGTCGTCAGGCACTAAATATTTAATATTAATTCTCAAAAGCTGGCAACATTGGCTAGAAGCTTTTGATTGACCAAGAATTCGGTGAGAGAGGGGTCCCAAGGGCTACAGTTGACTCTCCGAGTCTCTTCTGGTTTTAGCTTTTCTACGGATTGGTCATGGTGTTTTTGCATAGGCCCTTGGTATTCAAACAGTTGTTTGGAACACGTTTTTGAAAGATAAGAATCAACTCAGTGGTGTTTCCTGAGGATGACGTCCGCCCGGGTGTGAGATAACGTACGTACTAATACAATTATGTGTTATCAATTCATTCCTTTTATACGTATTCCAGAATCGTTAACTTTCCGTTCACGAAGAGATTAAAGCTTTTTTCCTAGTAGCGTCGAGTCATAAATAAAATTCCCAAGTTATTTAAAAGCGACAAGAGATCTTTTAATTACCTATCTGTATTTATTCAATCAATGAAGCGGTAAATATCCCGAATTAAGTCTACGAACGAACTTCAAACACGAGACCCTACCTTTTGAGCTAGTTGTAAAGGTTTGTGAGTATATAAAGTTGGTTTTGTAATTATCTATTTAAATTTAACATTGTGTTGTTATTCTTTATTAATAAGCCTATAAGTCTGTAATCAAGCGGTTCGAGACCGTATTATACGTAACAACCTATTCAGTTCTGCTTCAAAAATACCCTTAATAATAAATTGGTATAAATATGGAAGGAATTTATACACAGTATAGTTTCTTTTGTACTTATGCGCTGGTACATACAGTAAATAGAAAAGCAGATTTTTCTTCGATGCATTTAAATTAAAATATATTTTATTCTTTTGTTAATCGGCAGTACGTCCCCTCTGCAAATCCCTATGGGGTCACTTAGTTATATTGTATATATAACGTATTTTTCCAAGCGACTGCACAGTGCACATTGTACGTATATGAATTCGCCGGAGGACCAATTGTAGGCGGATCAACGGTCATGGAATCATGTAAAATAACCCAAATTAATCTAATAAAAATTAATTGCGCACAGCTGGATTTGCTAACCAAGAGCTTTACCTCCAGTTGATGCCAAATTATTTGAGTATTTTATAGAACTCCATAAAATAATGATTATAATTGGTGCTATGCCGAAGAAATTTATTCCGCACAGGAAAAATTTCATAGCATTCGTTATAATAATAATAATATTTTTTATTTGGAAAACAAACAGCTTTACAAAGATATGTAAAAAGAAAGAGTGCTAAAATAAAACAGTAAGCCTAAAAACATGTTTTCGCTGATAATTGTTTTTTTTTTTTTTTAGTAAACTAAACTAGCTTGTAGCTAGACAAGAAAAAGAAATATAGTTAAGAGAAGTTAAATATGCATGAAAAGAATATAGAAAAACACAATAAAGGTTAAGCTTATGATTTTGTAGGAGTATAAGGATTATATGTTTATAATTAGGGAATATGTAAATATATTGTAAATTAGGAAAAGAAATCTGATTAATAATATAATAAATATAAATATGGATGTTAAGGGGTGTGTTGTGATGCATTACATTTATCTAATAGTGTTGCTTTGAATTTGTTGAAAGTTATATTGAAGATGTCTATATATAGGAATATTTATATTTGGGGATTCGGTATTGATTGTTAAATTCGTACTTAGATGTAGTCAATAATTATTCCACAGCAAATTTAATAAGCACAATAACGTGATAACTATTATAATATTCAATAATGCTCGCATAAAGGAAACAGATTCTAATACCTGTTCTGATTAGACCATTGACCACGAGAGTGCATCACGTTTTCCGTACATTTCAGCTCATCTGAATAGCAAGCAAGCAATCCCATTATATGCTTGTACGGGTAACTAAATCCAAGAATACCTATCTAAAATATGGACAGGCGTGTAGACAGGCTCCTACATACATTAAAATAGGGAATATCAGTTGCACAAATTTGAAATTATATTCACATAAATATTGTAAACTTGTGTTGTAATTATACATCATAATAATGTTTTGTAATCTACATTTAAAGAAAAAACCATTCATTTATATATATTTTGAATTCTAAGAAAATTCTTGGTAACTCGTAATAACTACCAATGTTTAATATCCACATAATATATGTAATACCCGCGCACAGGATTCGCCTTTATGAGATCTTTTTTTGTTACTCTCTTATATTTTATGTCATTATGTATGTACCTATATTGATGTATCAAAAAAATAATTTCATTAAAAGAAACGATATTATGATGGGAACTTAACTTTTGGCCAATCTCACAATTTGGCTGAGCACACGCTATGTTTGGTTTTTATGAATTTACGTAGTTGAATTGAATTTAATTTAGAATTGCTTAAGATGCTCTCAGTTTTTTTGTAAATTTGCTTATTAAGGCGTACACAATACATTACCATAACTATAAAATTACTATCGTCTTTGATTAGAAGTCAGGTTAAATACAATTCAAGCATTTGGTGTCCTCATTTCAACTCTCATTGTTTACAAATTGAAAATATTCAAAATAAATTTTTACGTTTTATTAATTTCAAAATTGGTATTCCTATTATTGAAATCATTTATGTCAATTTACGCAGTAAACTTAACTTATCGAAATTATCTGAAAGGCGAAAAATATTTGATCTCCTTTTATTGTATAAAATTGAATTGAATTACAAAATTGTTCACTCAAGGTTGGACTGCCCTGACATGACGCTGTAAACTTGTTATCCTTACACATACCTCCAAAATATACTAGACGGAATATTTTATTTTACAACAATAACTTCGCTACGAATTCTGTGGTAGATAGAAAACATAAGTTGTATAATTAACTGACTGATATCGCTGGAATATTTAATTTAAACTTCGATTTTTTTAAAGCCAAATTATTCCACCACTTTTTTGATGTAAATAATTAATAAGAAATCATTTTGTTTTATTTCGATTTTCTTTTGTTTGTTTTTTTTTTCTTCTTATTCCAATGGCATACGAATAATTAAGTAAAAATTAATGTGTTTTGATATTTTTTATGTTTTTGTTGCTCGTAGGTATATGAATTGTTGTATCTACGAGTTCTCTAAAGTCATTCTTCTGGAATTAGCTTTAAATGTATCTATTCCTATTTTTTATATTGAGTTTTGGCTTTATTTGTATATATTGTAATCTTTTTTATTATTTTATAGGTACGGTTATTATAAATGTTTTTTGTATTTGATATGTTAAAGCCCAATAGGGCGTCAATAGATAAATAAATAAATTACTATGCAAGTATAAGGTTTAATAAAATAAATTATTACAGAATTATTGTACCTATTACTCAGGTCCATTGAAGTAGATAATTTTGCCCAAGATGGCGGTTCTTAAAACTTTATAATACATCTACGAGTAATAGTAATAAAAAGAACAAAATGTGTGGATATATAATATAAAGTACATAATATTTAGAAATCAAGAATTACATGCTCACGAATTGTCAACGAATGTTAGTACAAGTTTAATAAGAATAAAGTGTACGGAGTTTTAAAATAATTTATACCACGCTAAGAAATATCATTTTTTTTAAATGTTAGTAGGGAACCATGAAAAATGAAGTAATTTGTCCTAAAAGGTATAAGTTATGATTGCGCGAATAATTAGTGACTTTTGCTGCTTGAGTGTACTCGTAGTTGGCTTTATAAGATTAGCATATTTGGATTGAAAAATGAAGATTTCATTATTAATTTTTTTTAAATTCTTATCGCTATATCTCGTCTGTGCCAGTACCTACAAGAACGAGACAGAGTGCGTTTCATGTGATGGAAAATATTATTTAAGTTATTAATTGAATAGAAATCACCGTACCACAAAATGAAAATTGTATTTATATTCTTAATACGCTTAGGAATTGCTGGTTAAAACATTTCAAATACATGCTAATACGCCCTGCATATTACAATCGTATAAATCAATTCAGAGCGTATTTTCATCTAGATTTAAAATTTAAATCCGGTGTTTATTCGAAATTGAAACCAAAATGAACAACCTTCACGTCTTTCAAAATGTACCGCGGGTATTAAAAAGCTCAGTTGATAATGTATTCGCTTTGCCGGCAGTATCTGGCCTGGTAGGCACCCTACCCTGGTAGGCTCTGGTACCTACTAACTGGGGTACAGAATATAGCCTGGCTGGCTTCGGTAGCCCCTTTTGTGGCCACGACCGGATATGGTTTCTTTGCAAATGCGCAAAAGCCGCCCATAAAAATTCGGAGGGATTTTTTCAGCAGTGAAATTTTAATCACGCTGATGGTTTTTTATCGATAACCGCAAAATAGTAGTAGACTAGCTTAGCTTGATTATTTCATCATTGAAGGAGATAATATTTTTTTGCATTAGCTCCACACAGGAGGATTTTTTTAATGAGGAAGTATGGGGGTGATATGTGAATGTGGTTGAGAATAAATCAAATAAGCATTTAACACTGTACTTACAAGTTTATTAAAAGAATTTACGTCCGTTCGATAATTTAGTTATATTTCTAAAATATTCGTAATGAAAAGGTGGAGCGAACAAGTAGCGCTTTACAAAGTTGTTACATCGTCGGCAGTCTGGAACAGAATGCTTCCTCTTAAGCAGTCGGTGACAATATGAAAATGTTGAGGGATCGCTATTGGCGTGTCAGCAGCCAATTGGAATGATTCCGTGATTAAAAATAGCTGCATTGTTCTTTCTACCACAAAAAAAGAATAATATACCCGGTTTACGAATAACCTGATAAAATCTCCTACTACAAATACAATAAGTGGAAAATTTTGCTTGTGTCGTGATGGAAGACTGTCGGTGATCACACAACGGTAGGACCCAAACGCGATTCCAACTCAGTCATTGACCAGTCATGGACTTTGCTGATATTGTGTGAGAGTTTTTTTAGGAAAGGAAGAAGAGGAAGTTCTGGGAATGAAAACGATACGATGGGTGAATAGGAATCTAGGCGTCAGCGGATCCAGGAGTGACGGTCGTCTAAATCCATCTTTCCCACTGAGGTGCAGATCGATGTACCGAGAGAGTATTGATTGTGTGTTGTTTCAAATGTAACATTGTGTTGTTTTTTGTATTTAATTAAAGGATTTCAGGATAGCACATCATGTCTAAATTTAATCAAGATGAAAAAAAAAGTTTTACTGGAGAGGTCAAAAGGTCTCATTTAACCAGTCTCTCCAGATCCGGCTTGCAACGCAGTTGGTGGGCAGATGCATCCACCACCAAGACCCGGACAAACACTACCCCATGAACCTGTAGCGACCAGAACGGTCGCCCCCTTTAGCCAAAATCATTGCGCCGCCACTGGAAGAACTTACCAGACAACCTACCTACAATTGTTGTGTTTCACGCCGCACAATATTGGGAAGCACATCGAAAGGCCTCGAGCTACCTGCCGTTGTATAGTGACGGCCGCATAAGGTTCGAGAGCCTTCTCCCTTTTGCGCGTGCACGCAACAATATTACTTAGTGCTCCGGGAAGCTATTCACACGGTCGGCTATATAAGTGCAGCGACATAACGCTAGTCAGTCAGTCAGTTCCAGTCCACGCTAGTATCAGTAACAGTTCACCAATACACACAGATAACAGCGCACCATGTTATAACGTTCCCAGTGCGGTAACCGGCCAGACTCTCGGCGACTCACTGCCGACTGTGCCGGTTTATCAATAACCTTCGAGGACGCAACATCTCGCAGATAACATGTTCCATCGCATCATCAGCTTAAGAGACTCAATTGCCCGCGACAATAACGCCCGCCGCATCTTCTTGTCACGTGTGCAGCAACTTCTCAGGCATATCGAAGCCCGTCACGCTTCGCTGCCACTGAGACTTCAATTCTCCTCACGAAGTTCATCGCAGCCCATCTCCGCGACTCACCGCGTCGAGCATCCATCCTTGACGACAAGGTCTTCTCCACCACCACGGTGCGGAACTACATGCTGGCGATATGCAGACCCGTGGACTGCTCCACCATGCATCATCGACCTTCATCACTCATCACCTACATACGTGCCTCATCAATATCGCTCCTGTCTGCACCCTGTTACTCTTCACTAAATTTACCAAAGCTACAAAGCAATAAACGACTGACGCAATACATCGACTGACGCCTTTCATGTAATCGTCCCCCGTCTCTGCCGATCCGCGTCCGCTCCCTCAAACCCATAAACCCGGGCACTCATGCTAAGTCACCAATCTTAGGGGCGACCTATGGCAGACGTGTTGGTTATCCAATATCCGGGGCGGCGCAGTTAATATTCCGCCTTTTAAAATTATTATTATGTTTTAACGACTTAAAATAAAATCGTGAACAAAAATTTCATGCATTTTAAAAATTGAAAAGAAAAACGCTAATGTTGATAAGGAGGATATTAGCAGATTATGGCAGGCTGGGTGACCAAGAAAAAAAAATCATCAAAATAGTCACCGGACACCAAAATTTCACTTACAGTTTTTACTCCAAATAATGTAAAGAATCACTGGTTAAAGTTATTCGAATACGTCCCTTAACAACCTGTATAAAACCAACTTCACTATTTATAGAATATAAAAGTTTTGTTACCCAAGTTCAAGTAATACAGAGAATCAATCCTAGTTTTCTTTGGAATATGCAGCCTTAATATTAATGTAATTGCTTCATGTTGCAGGATAAGGGAATGAATTACCTAATTAGATTATTTCCAAGCTTTCAGGAAGTAAAAATGTTTTCCAATGATTATTTTAAGAGTACGAGTAAAGGCAAATCATTTTAAAGAATAGGTACATTTAAAAAAAAAATTATAAACCTTGATTGGGTATATACAAAAAAAGATATATCTTTCCCCACCAAAAATTTTGCCTAGATATTTTTAATTCTGCATTTTTGTATGTGCTTCACGTATTAACGTTAAGTATTATATTTTTTATTAGAAAATTTTATATTTATTTTTTAGGTGTTGGTAGGAAATTTGAAAGATAAAGCTAACATGTATTTTTATTTGTTGAAAAATGACAACTTTTTCACGAAAGTATTGAGTTTTCTTATTGCTTTTCGTATGAAAATATTTATTGAAAATGTATTTAAATATTATTATAAAATAATTATCCCGAGTAAGGAAAACGCGCTTCTCAGTTAACTAACTGAATTTTTTTAAGTTGTTCAGAAGTTGGATTTCGAGTAGTTTATTATTATAGTAATCATCTAAATCTAACAAATCTTCAAAGAAACGAATAATTAAGAATTAAAAAATCAGTTGACATAAAATGTTGTAAGGTCCAAAATAAAGATTATATAGGTGACCTCAGGGTTATTTTGGACTCTTAACTTAGCTTTGATAAACTCGTTGATAGCTTAGTCAACAAAGCAACAAAAAATCTAGGTTTCGTACTGAGAACATGAAATTTTTTCAAAAACACTAAGACTTATCTGATTTTCTACAATTCACAATATGTTCGTCGTCACCAGGAATACTGTTCACAGGTTTGGAACCTGCGCTATATTGTTTATGTTAACAGGTTAGAAAGAGTTTAGGAGCGATTTCTCAAATTCCCCAATTTTAAATCATTCAATGTATACAACTCTTACGACGAAATCGAGAAACATTTTCAAATCACGAAAATGCTCAACAGGAGGCTCGGCACTGATCAGATGCTCCTGTTAAAAATTATTAACTGAAAAATTGACTGCCCGAGTGGCTAAATAAAATAAATTTCCACGCGCCGATTCATACAGCAGACAAAATACCCTTTCCACATTGATAGACGCAACACAAATTCCAATCAAAAAATGAATTTATGTAAACGACTTGTAACTGGTATAACAATAAATTTGCAAATATATGTAGACACATGTGCTGACTATTCGATGCTAGTTTTTAGTCAATCACATTCTATGTGCGGATCACACATATGTATTCATGACGATTAAATTAAATGTACCTAATATGTTTACATTACTTTCGTGGCAACTTCCCTTATCCCTCTCCTGCCCTTACTCGTCCCAACCCAAATACCTATTTCGCAGTCTATTTAAGTGTAGTTATAATCACATTTATTTTAATGTTGTGTATTACAGGTTTATCATTTGTTGAATTTACATTTTTTTTTCTTTAATATTTTAGTTTACATTACAGTTAATTCTATGTTATAATACTGAAAATTATAAATGAAAACATTAATAATAATTGGTCGGTTTTTATGTCATCCTCGTATGTATATTATGTTACTAAGACTGTTTATGTTCTTAAATCTTAGTATATAAAACAAAGTCGGGTTAGTTACACCATTTATAACTCGAGAACGGCTGAACCGATTTTTATGATCTTTGATTTGTTAGATTTGTCTCCGCCCCAAATAGCAGAAAAAAATATTTATGAAGAAAATTCTTTTCCTCATACATTTTGTATAACGAATTCTCATCTTCAAAATAGCTGCAGGAATATTGTGATAAAGCATAATATTGAGTAGTGAGTGAATTCCGAAAATTAAAAAAACCTCAAATATCAATACGCTGATTGTTTTGCTTTTGTTCTTAAACACACAATGCTGCCCCGCTTTCTAACGCAATAAATGTCTCCAGAGGAAAAATACAATATTACCAATATTATAAACGCAAAAGTTTGTATGGATGTGTGTGTGTTTGATACTCTTTCACGCAATAACTACTAAATGGATTTTAATTAAACTTTTAAATAATATAGCTCATACATCAAAATAACATTCAAGCTATAAATAATGGTAAATTCTGGCGTTATGAAATTTGTATAAATGAAAATGTGTGTGTTTCATATATTTTAGCGACAGGGAGGAAAGACAGGGGAAGGAGAACGGGGGAGGTAGGGTTCGCAGAGAGGGAAGAACGAGAGAAGAGGAAGTGCGTGGAAGGTGGAAGGGAACGGGGACGCACGGGAAAGGACATGAAGGAATAATCAATTTATTTCTTTGAATGGCAATGCAGCGCATACCGGGGACCAGCTAGTAAATAAATAAATTATGCTCTGTATTCTGAATGCAATAACTGATTCATTCATAAAATGAATTAAAGACTGGAAGTTAAACGAATAAAATCTTTTTTTTTTATTTTTTTTTTTATTAAAAAATATAAATGGTTACAGTTTTACAATATAATAATACATCAATATTTCAATCACTCTCCTAATAAAGCAACTGCTTGTGTTTAGGAGAGGACAACTAAAAAAAAATTTACATTTGTTTAAATTAAAACAAAAAATATTAGTAATTTAACAAAAAATATTAGTGATTTCATGAGAAAAGTAGTAGGAATGTAGTAGGAATTATTTGTTGTTTCAGCAATAAGCTCTTAAAGAATCTACCCTTGCGTAATATGTCGAACAGAAGCTTCCATTGCGTGGGCAACAGCCTTAAAGTACCTCGGAATTTATCCCAGAGTGTATGATGTTTTTTATCGTAAAATTTTTTCGGTAAGTAAGTAATCCTTTATTTCATCCTTATTTGAGAGGAAGCAAGTATTTTAAAAGGAAATGATGTTGTAATACTACATACGGGTTGATTCGTGGCGAAGACAAGATAAAGCGGAGCGATAGTTTTAAAAAATCAATTTTTTCTGACTCTCACGATACGAGCCTTTTCTTGTGAATATAATTTTCTAATAAAATTAATATTTTCTTATTAGGTTTACTTATTGGATTATTAAGGAGGAAATCCATTATCGATTTAATTTTTGCTTCACTGCACATGTTCAAACTGATAAACTGTAAACTGTTGATTTCCCAAAAATGAATAAATAAATACATTCATCTTGGCAGTACAAATGAAGATCTGCAGAAAACACTCAAATAAGTGGTCAAACATTTTTTTATTAAATGAAGACAATTTTAGCGAAACTAAATCGAAAATCTGGAAACAGAAAAATCAGAAAAATATATAGGCGCATCTGGGACTCCAGCCCAGGACCTTCGGCTTTCCGAGCCGCGACTCAAACAACTGAGCCAATATTTTATTGCCTGCTATATTTATGTATGGTTGCAAGACTCAAACCAGAACTAAATGCTATCTAGATCGGCTTGCGGGCTCCCGGGTTGCCGGCAATTTATAAAAAATTACGAACGTGAATGAGGCAAGGAGTTTGTGCCAATACCGATTGATCACCAAAAGAAAGTTTGACATTTTTAGCATAACCTTTCTCACAACATTTTGATGTACAAATGTTCTTTGTTTTGTTTACACTGAGTAAAGAAAATCAGTTTGACTAAAAAAAGGAAATTTCAAGAGAAGGTTTTCGTTGGATTATTTTTGACAACTTTCGATGTGGATTATCTCAAAAAGAATGTGTCGATGAACTCAGCTCTTTGTATGGCGATAAAGCACCATCAAAAACCACAATATATCGCTGGTATAGTGAATTTAATCGTGGTCCTAGTTCGGTCGTCGACGAATTCCGTGAAGGTCGTCCAAAATCGGTTGTTGTGCCACAAAACATCGATGCAGTGCGTGAACTGATAATGCAAAATCGTCAATATTGTGAGAGGCATCCTTGCACATTAGTCTTCAATACATTCGAATTTGCATGAACACTTAGTTGTAAAAAAAAATTGTTCTCGTTGGATACCCCATAATTTATCAATCGCTCAGAAAAACGCTCGCGTCAAGTGGTGTAAGGAAATGATTAAAAAGTTCGACCGTGGAGCTTCAAAAGACGTGTATAAAATTATGACAGGTGAAGAATCATGGATATATGCGAATGAGCCGGAAACTAAACTGCAATCGACCGTGAGGGTATTCGAAAACGAGCTAAATCCAACAAAAGTTGTTCGTGGAAGAAACATAGCAAAGCAAATGGTGGCCTGTTTCTGCGGCCGAATGGGTCATGTGGGCACTTTTATGCTTGAGCAACGTAAAAGAGTCAAAAGTCAATTCTGAGTGATAAACGACCATTTGTTTTCCGGAAGTCTTCAGAGAAATTCGTAAAACTAACCGACGAAGACGAATCATTCTCCATCATGACAATGCGAGCTCACACATCTCGTCAAACAGGTGAATTTTTGAGCAGTCAAAACATCGAATTGATGACAGTCCCGATTTGGCACCCAATGACTTCTTCTTGTTCCCGAATATCAAAAGTTAACTGCGTGGTCAACGAATTACGAGCGCCGAAGAAGCAGTTGAGGCGTTCAACAACCATGTTTTGGAGGTATCTCAAGAGGAATGGAAAAACTGCTTTTACTAATGGTTTGAACGAATGCAAAAGTGAATGCAAAAAAAATCATCGAGGGGAATATTTCGAAAAACAATAAAGCCCCAAACAATTTTCATTAAAAAAGGTATTCAATTTTATAAGAAAAACTTTCTTTTTATAACTTTTTTGAAGGTTATTCCCATCAGTGAAATATATCATAGTAGAATAAGTTAACAATAATAATCTAAACGAAAATATGAAAGAGAACAAGACACAGAAAAACAGAAAAAAGACAATGGTCGCAACTGAAATTCTAAGAATTGGTTTGTAATTAATTAATTTTTTTAATGATTGTTTCCAATGAAAAGGGTAGTCGCCCGTAATATAGAAAAATAATTAGTTGATAATTATGTAAAATTCTAAAATTAGAAAATATGAGATTGACAAATATGTCGGTTTGACGGAAGATGGCAATAGCGAAATTGGTTAACGCGCTCGTCCCGGTTAGACGAAGAGATCTGGGTTCGAGTCCCAGTTGCGACCATTGTTTTTTTTCTGTTTTTCTATGTCTTGTTCTCTTTTATATTATCGATGAGATTATTATTGTTAACTTATTCTAAAAACAGATATGTTATTATTTGCTCTTCCCGAAATATAAATAGCGACCATCAGTTATATTATAATATAAAAGGTTTTCTCTAGAAAGCGCCGATTTGTGATAAAACCATCTAGGACGCAAGTTCTGAGCTAAGACTATATTCTCTGGAAATGTTGTGTAAATACTCAAAGTAGGTCCCTACATTATTACGGGTTCACATTTACATTACGAGGGATAAACTATTTCAAGTACTTGCGAACAGTCGTCCTCTCGAGAGGTATCTCATAATAATTTATGAGGCTATCTGCTCCTCTGGCAGATACATTTTGTCTTCCGATATTGGTTTTCAAAATAGAAACAAGTTCACAATAGCTTTTTGGATCTTGGACAAAACACAATAAAACGCTGCGTTGAATTTAACGTACTAATATGTTACTGGTAATTATTATTGGTTATTATTTTTCTACTC
Source organism: Limnephilus lunatus (assembly GCA_917563855.2). Classification (NCBI taxonomy): domain Eukaryota; kingdom Metazoa; phylum Arthropoda; class Insecta; order Trichoptera; family Limnephilidae; genus Limnephilus; species Limnephilus lunatus. The sequence continues at coordinate 83,737,092 of OU830594.1, forward strand.
ATGCCTTCTTAGTGTAATCTTATTTAATATTTTATTATGAAAGATCGCAAAGTTTTTTTTCCTTGCGATTTTAAAATATCCTCAAGCAGGATTTTTCTCAGGGCCTCCTGTGTGGAGCTCATGTTATTTTTTTAATTTTTTTTTTTTAATTGAATAGCGTGCATATTATTAGTTGAATCTATTTAGTCATACCTAAATTACTCTTCAAGAATATGTGATGAAGTTGTTACTTGTTCGTAGAAAAAAAAATCGTTCAGAAATTTCAGAGAAAAAATTTAAGTTATTTACCAACAAACAAAGACATTATAATCCCCTTTCCTCGGAAAACACCGCTTTGTTCATAAATCTTAGTTTACAGTCCCCGGGATTGAGTTTTCCCTGGCGATGCAATAATACATACAACCTTAGATTCAATGTTTTGGAAGGAAACATTCACTAGTTTCATATATTGTTGCTATAAGGGAAATTTTTAGTCGTTACCAAAGTAAAATGGTTCTTTTCCAGGCATAAGAACCCCTCACAGGGGTAATACGGGTTTTTATCCCGCGACAAAATATCTCCGACAAGATATCCTCCGACAAAATATCCCCCGACAAAATATCATACGGAAAAAACATCTCCCAACAAAATATATACTCAAACTTAACCGAATCTAACTTAACTCACCTAACCAACTTAAAAAAAAAAAATTGGACAAAAATAATACAGACATCCTGTAAAGACAATAAATTATTTAATTAACTGAAGACTATATTAGCGAAACTAAATCAAAAATCTGGAGACAGAAAAATCAGAAAAGATATTGGCACCTCTGGAACTCCAACCCAGGACCTTCCACTTTCCGAGCTACAGCTCTGACTACTGAGCAAAGATGTCTCTATGCGGTTCGCCAATGTTTACTGTATCATACATCGAATATGAACTACCAACGTTATCTCCATTTTTCAAGAGAATTTCATTTATTACTCATAAAGAAAAATAAAAAAAATAAATTATGTTTCAAAAATAGTAAAATGGGACAAAAATAAAACAGATAACAATAATTTATTGTTTATCCGTTGTTTGTATACGTTTGCCCTGAGGAAGGAAAGGTCGTTCCGAAACCGGTCGGCTTTAAACAAATATACAAGTGGTTCAAACAAAGTAACATTGTTTCATTTATCAATAATTTATTATCTTTGCAGGATGTCTGTATTATTTTTGTCTCATTTTTTGTTAGGTTAGATTACGTAAGATTAGGTTAGGTTAGGTTTTAGTAAATATTTTTTGGGGGATGTTTTTTCCGTGTGATATTTTTTTGGAGGATATTTTATCGGGGATATTTTGTCGCCGGATGAAAAGTCGCGGAACCCCTCACAGGACTGGCAGAGGCAGTTTTATTTAATGTGTACCAGATTGTAGATAGATCTTGCAACAAAAGGGGGAAAGAAGAAACGTTATCGCAAGTTTAAGTATGTTTTTATACTAAGGCTATCTTAAATGATAACCAATCTACAGTTTGTGATTCTAAATCTAGCCTTCCAAACTAAAAGGCTTACTTCATTTTATTGGAATAGCTTTTTTTTATAACTTTTGAAGATTATTCCCATCACTGTTATAATATTAAATCATTAAAGACGAAGATATTACACCGATATAATCTTCTTCTTCTTTGAAATCTTCTTACGAATAACCTTCAAAAGTTAATTCAATAAAATTAATTTTCATAATACAATTGTAGAAAAGGTCAATAGGTGTTCCATATAAATTGAAATCGGATAAGAATATCCGAGACACTGCTAGGTTACAGATACATTCATGTAGAACTTTGAAATGATACAAAAAGAAGACAGCCGAAAAATCATTAAAAATTAGTTAAGGATAATATTGTTAATTTTGAAATTGAGATGCGTTAAAAAAAGACGTAAAAATCAGATCACAATGGCTGAGTGGTTAGAGGTCATGCCCCGGTAGATCCTTGGTTTAATTTTACACATTATCATCACATCGAATTTTTACACATCAATCTTTCTCTTACCGAGGAACGAATCACATTTAGGAAGATAAATATTCTGATCAAATCCTTGTACTTTTGTACCTCCAATCATAAAATTTTACTTTTGTTTTCAAAACACGATCATTAAAAATTATATCATATTTATAGGTATTATAGTTCACAAATATGTCCTCTGCTTGCGAAGTTTACCTACATTTCCCTAAATAAACAATAACAGTGTTAGTAGTGAACTCCCAGGTAAGTTTGGTCCTGTATATACGAGTATTTTCTGCCCGCACGGTACCTACATATTTGCGCAGCATCGGATTCATTAATCAAATTGGTGATCGATGAACTGGTGGATGTAATTTTTAGCCATAAGTGTTGTTATTTATTTATTTATTTATTACACGCCCTAGTGGGCTTTTCTTATAAATTTTTTTACAAACTATTTGTATCAAAGTAAATACTTAAAAATTTAAACAATAAAGAAAAAAATTAAGATAATGACAAAGAACGTTGAAACAAAACACAAAAGAAAATACATTTATAAAAATAGTAAACAGAAACTAATAATCCTCACAATTGAATTTAAAAGATTCTACAAAACAAAATAGTAGCAGCATATAAGTTATTTGGTTGTATGTACCTACCAAATAACTTCTATGATATGGTCTACTTGTGTCTTAAAGAATAAAAGTGATAAAATAAACAACATTTATACTGATTAATTTTGAAATGAAATATATCGCCCAGATCAGAATATTTATTTCCGAGACTGTGATGTCTCGGAATCGGAGAATTTTGATTAGCTAGTGTCCTGGTGTTATTGAAGTAAAAGGGTAATTAATGTCGGCATGATTTTTTTGGAACATGGATATTGATAAATTGAAGTAATTCAGGACAGTCAATTTTTTATGCAATATTTTATGTAATAGTTTTAACTCTGTGCTTATTCTTCTTTCTGAAAGTTTCAATAGTGACATTTTATCCAGGAAGTAATTGTAATCAATGTTTTGTATAGGAATATGCAATTTAAAGTTTATAAACCTAAGAAACTTATGTTGAATTTTTTCAATGTTATCTGAATAAATATTGTAAAAGGGAGACCATAACGTAGAGTTTTACTCAAGTTGGCATCTGACAAGGGTTTTATATAACATGATAAATGTACCCAAATAAATGAAATCTTTTGCAGCTCTCAACACAAAACCAAGAGTCTTAAAAGCCTTTTTTATAATATTATTAATGTGACATAAAAAAGGTGAGTTTACTGTCGAATATAATGCCTAGATCAATAATTTCACTGACAAAATTTAAATTTTCATCATTTAATGAATACTGAAATAATATAGGATTATTTATTTTGGAAAAACGAATGAACTGACATTTATTTATGTTCAATGCTAGTTTGTTGACAGTGCACCATTCAAAAAGATATCTCAAGTTAGTTTGTAGTGTAATGCAATCATTAATGTGGTTAATCTCTTAATATATTTTCATGTCATCTGCAAACAGTAAAACGTTTATATCAGTAAATACATCAACAATATAATTTATGAATATCAAAAACAAAATGGGCCCTAAATGAGAGTCTTGTGGCACTCCACTTGTCGCCATAAATTCGTATGAATTTGTGCCATTTATTTTTACACTAATACTTCTTTTGAACAAATAACTAGAAAACCAATTTAGTAAATTACCGTAAATTCCAAGTTTTGCTAATTTATTCATTAATATTTTGAGACACACCTTGTCAAATGCCTTGCTGAAGTCAGTGTATACTGAGTCTACCTGGCATCTGTTTGCTAAGGATTTAGATATAAAGTTTTCATATATTAGTAAATTAGTTAATGTTGATTTATTTGAACAAAAGCCATGTTGGTGGGGAGTTATAATTTTTTTATGTATGTAGATAGTTTATCGGGTACAATTTTTACAAAAAGTTTAGGTATCGGTGACTGGATACATATTGGTCTGTAATTTGTAACATCCGTTTTGTCTCCCTTTTTAAAAATATGTGTAAGAAAACTATGTTTCCATATATTAGGGAAACAACCCGTCTTTAATGATTGGTTAAAAATTAGACAAAGAGGAACAGATAAACTGTTTAGACATTCTTTAATTAACAGAGGTGGAATATTGTCAGGTCCAGCACTTTTTCTAGCATCTAACAAATTTACATGCTTTTTAATATCATTAATTTCAATATGTATTTCAGATATGTTCAGACTAAGATTAGTCAAGGATTTGGGAATTTCATTATCAGGTATATCCTTTTCATAGACAGACTTAATATAATCAACGAATGAATTTACAATATTTTGAACACTACATCCCATTTATCCATTGTAATTCATAGAAGTTGGAATACCCGAATTATTATTTTTTTGTGAATTATTGTAGTTCCAAAATTGTTTTATGTTTACATGAATATTATTTCAATTTTATCAATGAAATTTTAATAACACAATTTAGACCTTTGACAATACTTCTTTCTTAACAATTGAAGTGGTTTATCTAGTTTTTAGTTAGAAGTTAGATAGTAGAAATGTATTATAAGTTTGTTCAGCGCCCTTTAGGTGGTTTTTCGCAAAAACGGTGCACTATCCAAATATTATTATTACTATTAATTACCAGCTGTAACCTTTCCCATATTTTGCTTTGTCTTGTTCTGTATCATGTTTCGTTTAGATATGAGTATATTAGTATCATATTCTTCTTCAATAATTTAACAAGTATAAATACTTCTGAAAACTATCTTGACTGCCTAGTACCTATACTAATTTAAGTGTTGTAAGTATACTAATAATTAACGGTTTGTTGAAAGACCACCATTCAAAATCAAAACGTTTGTGAATAGCCAGTTACTTTTCCACTCCTTTATTCTCCATCTCCTTCCCTTCCCAATAAATTCAGCCTCACAACAACATACCCCGGTAATTGGGGATGCCGCAGTCCCAGGTGGGAGTGTTCTCGTTTTACCACTGTTATTTATGGGAGAAGCTGTGAGGAACTAACGTCATTTATAAATAGCGTCGAATCTAAAGCATAATATTTTATTTTTATTCCTAACCAACCTTACTAGGATTAAACTTGCATCGAGGTTAAAATTTGTTTACACATTTGTTCAAACGTAAACTCAAAATATAACAAGGACAAGGAAAAAAAACGAGTTTCGTGATTTGCCATTGGGGTACTTTGAGAATGCATTGTAAGAATTTAATAACTAGCAGTTAAAAACCCGCTCCGCAGGTTTTTGTTTCTAGGCCCTGCGGGCGGCTTTTGGTTCGTCTTCACCAAGTTTAAATGTTGGTGACCATTTTATAAATCCGAAAGGGACTGGTTCCAAAAATAGCCGATTCCTCGGATCCACTATGATCCAGTGATAGCTAATCACCGGGAAAAAGTAACCGCGGCAGGCAATTACTTCATTCACAACAAAGTATTACCGTCAATCTTTCCATAATATCTGGAGAGATACTCAAATTTACAAATCTGTAGTACTTATACCTGCCAGGGGCACATCCTTATGCGATCTACTAACGTAAGTGGAGCCATCCTTTGACGAATTCTTGAATTCGAAACCGAATTACATCGGTTTTTATTTGTTTGAAATTTCACGAACCCAGATATGTTTAAGTAGCGCGGCGCGTACTGCTTCTGTGCATCCTTCATCCTACAATATGAATCTCTTTAAGACTCAGTAGTTCCTTTCCTGGAAAAACCTCCAGACAGCATTCCGTAAGATGGATTAGCTCTATCAAGCCTCCTGCGTGTAGATTATAAAACATAAAAGGAAAAGCAAGTCCTTAACATGGAACTTCTATGTTTTCATTAAAATTTCTGTAAACTTATTTATAGCGAAATAAAAACATTCCTGCAAATCTAACGTATTCACGATTTACAATTTAAATAAGATTATATTAATTTCAACTACCTTTGCAAGGTCTACAATAAATCTATAATCCTTTCTGGACAAAACATTTAATCTTGTCTTCAGCCCTTGACCAATCCAATTCAAAGCACGGCATTCTAAACCAACCCCCGCTAGTTGTTGCTAAAAGTGATAGAAATTCTAAATTGAAAAACCAAAAAAGGCTTACTGGCAGAATAAAATGTATCTCAAATACATGGATTTAAAAGATTCATTTAATTAGAGGTAAGGAAAGAACGATTATATTTCTGAAGGACGTATGTAGTTTTTAAGCTTACTGCACAAGAGATAGACTAGATCAATTTCTAAAACTTGTACGTAATTACGATAAAAAGCAAAATACGATATTTTAATACGGATATCGGAATCAAAAAGTAATGAGGAAAATGTTTCGAAAGGTTACTCTAATAAATGTTGTTACTTTAAATTAAAGGGTATAAAAATAAATAAAAACTCAAAAGCAAGATAACAAAAGAGATAATAAAGCACAACTTGAACAAAATTTAAATTCAAGAAAAGAAGAAGTATTTTTTTAAAGTTTTTATTCCAGAATAAAATAAATTACATGTTAGCTAATTTAAGTAGAAATAACAAATATAAGTATACTAGCAGACCCGAACACACGTTGCTGTGGCTAACGAAACACAACGCCATTACCCAACCTTTATAAAATCCACACCACCCGCTTGTCAGCTGCCCGCTGCCTGAATTGAATATTTGAATTTCTCAGCTTTTCTCTACTACAATAAGCATGTGTTATACAAATAAACCTTCCTCTTGAATCACTCTATCTATTGATGAAAACTGCATGAAAATCCGTTGCGTAGTTTAAAAGATCTAAGCTCACATACATTTTGAGTGACTTCATTTTATACCATGGAATGATTTTACATTACATTTCAATTTGTATTAGAACAATAATTACATTTTTTATATCTTTTGACTTTTAAAAAAGAGGTGGCGGTAGTCAAATTTGTAAGGCATTTGTCCCGATTTGTCCCCCGTTATGTAGGACGCAAAGATATTGAATTTGGTAGGACAAGAGGTACGTGTCCCAGTTGCGAGCGTTATCTTTTAATTTTTCGATCTTGTTCTCTTTCATATTTTCGTTTAGATTATTACTGTTTTCTTCTTCTTTATTGATACAGTACATTTAAATATATATTACAAACTTTTATTATTTTGTTGATTATACATAAAAACTTTTTTTTTTAGAATTTACCTTGACTTTTTCAATTGTTTTAACACCAATCCTGAAAAAATAATTTCCCTCAGGACCTATGTCATGTGTGGTTAAATATAATATGTTTTCATGTAAAGCTTTTATATATTCGTTTATTATTTATTTAGTATATTATAAATATATGCATGGCTGAAGTGATATCAAGCAACGATTCATTTCTGAAAGCTGTTCTGTCACAAATATGATACAAGGACTATCTAGCACATAAATCAAAATAATAAAGCTGCACGGGGCTAAACATATTATTTTATGAAAAGCATATTACGGTTATATGTTTTGTGATGGCATAAAAAGTCCTTATTTGGCCGGAGAAATCGTAAAGTTTGCCCACATCAACCCAAAACGCCGCAACTCGTTGTTTAATAATTTCGGTGAATACCACCCCGTACTGGTTGTTGTCAATGTTGCCATATGAGAGAGAGCACGATTCCCTCATTAAATTGTCGTAACGTTAAACAGGCTCTACCGCAGTTCAAACACCGCTTTCTTCCGCGCGTGTAGACACCTATTTACATGCAAATCGTTTTGTTGTAAACATACAATTTAAAATTATTTTTAGTGAGGTTTTTTAAGATTTTTACAACCAAACGGATAGTGATCATTTCCCCATTATTATCGCTTTAGAAAAATCGACTGTAGTTATTAAGGTGTACATGAACATGGGTGTAGTGTTAAAAGGTGTCAGTAGTGTATTTACAAGTAGTTTTAATGTGTCTCAGAAGAGGTAATTGCCTGGGTCATCTTTGGGGATGCTGTGTGGAGGGTTTTTTTAGAAAAAGAAAGGAGAGGAAGTTTTGGGAAGAAAAAAGGAATGAGAGGTGGATAGGAATCTGAAGGTCAATATTTCCAGAGTGACAGACGTATAAATCCATCCCTCCCACTGCGGTACAAGGCGATTCCAGAGTCCAGCTGGACAGGTAAAAGAGTCTCCCTCAATCAGTCTCTCGCATGAACCCCGGCATCACTGCTAAGTCACCAAACTTAGCGAAACACTTAGGGTGAGCTATGGCAGGGGTATTGATTATCCAATAAATGGTTCAAGGGGTAGCGATACCCATACCCGCCTACCAAATTATTATACCTTCTATGTTAGAGAGACAACGGTTCACATCTAATAACTGAACGGTTACGAAGACAACCGACGAGATCCAATCGACAGTTTGGCACCTTCAGCGACCATTTTTCCTGCCGTAGATCTACTCAGAACTTGAGAACGGGCATCAAATCCAGTTAAATATTAGCTGTAAATAAGATGATAATAAACATTAACATTAATATATACATACATATATATATTAATAAATTTTTCACTAACATAGGCTCGCAATTGGCAAATAAAAACACAAAACCAATTACTAATGAAAAAGAAATAGAAAATCATGAAGACTTAATCCAAGATAACACACTAAATCTAAACCAAATAACTAGTAACGAACTAAGAACTTTACCAATTTATAAAAATGTACCAATTTGAAAATGTACCTTTACCAATTGATATAAATAATTATCACCCTATAAGTATCCTAAGCACTTTCTCAAAAATCCTAGAAAAAATTTTGTCCTAAAAAAAAAGGCCAAATCGTTCACTTTCTGGAATTTAATAAAAAAATTTCCCCGACACAATATGGTTTTCGGGAAAGTTTGAGTACCGTGAACGCCATTGAACATTTTACAAGAATAGCCAAAAAAAGCTTAGACGATGGAAAAAAATGTCTGGCTGTTTTTATAGACCTAAAAAAAGCCTTTGACACAATAGATCATAAAATTCTTCTCACAAAACTTTAAAAAAATGGCATATCTGGCACTCCACTAAATTTACTGATGACGTACTTGACAGGACGAACACAACAAGTACAAAGAGGCCAACAAAAAATCAATCTCTTCCAATAAACTACGGCGTCCCTCAAGGAAGGGTCTTGAGACCAATCTTATTTCTCATCTACATAAATGAAATTACCAAACTTCCCATCAATGGAAACATAATTAGTTTTGCCGATGATAATGTTATGTTATTCCACGAAAAGGACTGGATGGACACTAATAAAGAGGCTGAACATGGACTAACTGTACTTCAAAATTGGCTTCGGATGAACTCTCTTACGCTCAATTTAATTATAACTAATTATCTAGCCTTTTCAACAATCTCAAGAGGTCAACCGGGTAAAGAATACACTCTCTAATTGCATGTGTGTCAAAACAATAAGTCACATTGCTCCTGCCCTATTATAACAAAGGCAAAAAGTATTAAATATCTAGGAGTGGAAATAGACGAAAACCTTAGATGGGATATAAACATAAAGGGAATCTCTAAAAAGCTTACGAGACTTGTATATTTCTTCAAAAACCTAAGAAACATACTACCTAGGAAAGACATCAAAAAAGTATTTTATGCCTTATGTCATTCCCGTCTTGAGTACGGAATTCTAGTATTTGGATCTGCTACAGCAAATCATATTAACCACTTATATATCGCTCAGAAGAGCATTATAAAAACCATACTAAAATTACCCATCAGAACCCCCTCAAAAGGTATTTTTAAGTGTTTTGACATTCTTAATTTAAAACAAATATATGCCAAGAATATTCTTATACATCATTTTAAAAACAGAAAATCTCCTAATGAAACTCGGGTACATGACACAAGAGCCTCAAAAAAGGATATACGAGATGTTCCAAAATTCAAGACAAGTTTTGGCCAAAGAAACCACATATATCTGGCAACTAAACTTTACAACATCCTTCGTCCAAGTCTGAAAAAGATAGAAAAGATAAATAAGTTTAAGGAAAAAATCAAAACATGGGTGAAAGAAATTAATGCAGACATACCAGAGAATGTATTAAAAACATCATAGAAACTAAATAACGGAAAATCAAAAAAATCTACCAGTCCGCCCCACAGGACCACCTAGTGAGGAGGACTAAGAACAAACAGATGAAATATTTATATACCTTATCATATATCTTGAAATTCTCATAAAACCTGTAACTAAATAGCCACTAATAAAAAAATAAATAAAAAAAACACGACTCGTAAACTAACGAACCGAATTATAAATGAAATAATACTTCATATGGGTTGTATTTGTTCATCAGAGAAAATAATCATCAGTAAAACAAATTTAAAAAAGAATTTAATAAAACAGGCATATAAATCTACGGTGGAAAAACTAGTACAAAACATGTTCCAAAACAACCATTGACTATACAAGAGTACTGTGACAGATTAGAAAATGCTCTGGACGTAAAAGCCTAAAGAATAGTGGGAAGTCCGTCTGATAGATTCTCCTATCTCAGTAGAAGGATTGCAATCATTGGAGCGCGGGCGACAGGTAGGAATTTTACCTGTGTTCAAAGGAAGGTGCTCAGTGAAACGGGCGTCCTTAATCCCTACGGTACTACTGCACAGTCAGAAAATACGGCAAACGCGTGTTCTGCACTTGTGCACGGGTAACATTTACTTTTACAACCCGTTATCATGCTCCATAGATCGAATCAGAGGAAATCCGTTGTCTTTTCTCCAAGCAACAAAAAACTCATCGAGGAAAAGGTTCCTAAATGCATCTCCTAATATAACACACTCCCTGGGATCTCTCTGAATCTTTTATTTATATTAATAAGAAAATTTACAAAAAATTAAAATGAACGTACGTAGAAAGCTTAGTAGAGGTAGGCTTTCAACAAAAACGATGATTCTTGCCTAATTTTGATGTTATAACTAACTTAATAAATTCAATTTAGATATTATTATTCATGTAGATAATTCATTGTTTTTAATTTTACATGAAACGATAAAAAAGTGAAGCTACGATAACGTTTATAATACATTGGTCTAATCAAATGTGTGTGGATTTTAAAGTGAAAACTTCTTTAGCACCGTTGTGATTTGAATCTCGGTGAAACGAAAAATAGCGACCCTAAAGAGAAACAATCAAACACATCCATAGGATTTAGCCTGCGAAAAAAATGGATATTAAAATCTGTCTCCTATTTGTGCGGTGCTTCGTATTTTACATTCTTGTCTGCTTTACTTTTCTGAAGGTTTCACCTCTACCACGTGTTAATTGCACATTCTGTTATTTTAATATTATTTTTGCATTAGCTCCACACAGGAGGCCCTGTGAAAAATGATTCCACTCATGGCCTCCATCATATTGGGGGATGCTGTGTGGTGGGTCTTCTTAAAAAAGTAATGAGGATATTCTGGTAAAAAAAAGGTATGATGGGTGGACAGGAATCAGTCCACTAGTAACGTACTTATGAATTCAACCTTCCTACGTAGTGAGAGAGTCCTACTGAATAGATAAAAAGTGTCTCCCTTATCCAATCTCTCCCGTTCCGGCCTGCCTCACAGTTAGTGGGCAGATGTATCCGTCACCAAGACCCGGAAAAATCTTACCCCATGAACCCTGTCACCCCTTGATGTGATCTGTGGCAGAGGTGTTTGATATTCAATAAATAGTTCCCGAGGCGGCGGCGGTATTCGTACCCGCCCCTTAAATTGAGATTGAGCTATGTCAAAGAAGATTTTAAACGCGAACATTCATTTAGGTACATAAATGAATCACCTTAAGACTCTAACAGATTGGTACTGTTAAAAGAGCGTCACACTTTTTAGGAAGTTATTGATTCTATCAGTTAGGCAGTGATCCAGTGAATTCCAAAAAAGCTTCTCGCCCATTACTCTATTCCTTCGAGAATTTAGTCTCGAGTCTATCCTCCATCGATATATCTCACGGTTGATGCATTATGAACACAACTGAAAATCTTTTATAAATTAATTTTATATTTATTTTCTAAATTTTTGAACAACGACAATGGCCGGCAGAAATTTTATTGGTTGAGTGAGATCGAATATCATGACTTTTCTAAAATGTTCTTTTAACCATTTTCGCATTTTTGCATACATTTTGCCTACACCTGTCGTAATACGTTATTTTCTTAATATATCAACTAACTAAAACTTTCACGACGTTTTAGCAGGCTTGCTTTATCACGTAGGCAAAGGTGGAGATAGATTAAGATTTGGAGGTCATGGATGGCACAAAACAAAGTTACTCGCGTAAGCTCGCGATTCTGAGAGCTCCATGTATTCAGCGTTTAGCCAGATTTCAATTAAACATTATTTAATGATTACATCAGTAAACTCGTAGTTAACTATTGCAGCTTTTGAGATTTAACAAAATGATCCCACACGGTTGTCACTCGTTTGAAGTCGGCCGATGCTTTAAATTTTGTGATGCTATACTTTTTATCATAACGTATTAGACCGCCAAACAACTCGGTCTTGATGCACACTCATTGTTTCAATCCATATTATCGTCTGGTGCTTATAGTATCTATAAGCTTCTGTTATTCTGACCCTCAATATTACCAAACTCAAGTAAATGGTTCCCTCGATCGTGGTATGTCTTCCTTGAGCATCCCCGATTTCTTCTAACTTTTTGAATTAATATTATATTATTACAAAAGCTGTTATTATTACTCAAATATTATGAAAAAAGTGACTTCAAAATCTAGTTTAAGCTCCGTTACCTGCCCAAAAAAGAAGAGGATGGAAATATATGAAATAACGAGTGTTAGGAGAGCGTGCTAACATTTACAGCGATAAAATTGATGCAAAACTCATGAAAATCTTTAATATTACACGACTCGTTTAGAATAGAGAAAAAATCTTGCAAGGGATGTCTTAAACAGTATTCAAAGAAACGCTGTGAATTTTTTCATACATATAACTTGTAAAATAACTGAAACAAACGTGTTAATAACAATTTTTTGGAGCATACTTAGCGATTTTTTTCTATCGAGGGAATTTTTTATAATTTGCGTTTCGGCGCGACGAATGTCTAGATATTATCTTTAAAAATAACACATATTTTTTTAAGAGCTTAAAAACTTAAAATGCTTAAGGGAGGTTTGCAAGAAATCGGTAGAAATTCGGATGGCGGCCTCTTAAGAATACCTACTGCAAAGAAAGTAAAAGTAGAAATACTAAAAAAAAAACTCAAATTATTTATATGTAATTTTTATAAAAATTCTCATAATATTTCATACAACATAAAGAAATAAGGAAAAAATCATTAACATTTCAATAACACAGGATTTTCAATAAAATTTCAAGAGCCATCGCAACCTGACAATAGGAATGTTAAGTACCTACACGTTTTTTGATTGCACCATTTTTTTCCACATGCGTTTCAAATACACACTTATTAGATAAATCTAAGGAAGTATCAAAAAATTATTAATTACTTCAATAGTATTTTTTTTGTTGTTAATTTAATATTAAATTTGTGGCCCTTCTATAATTGCCTAGCGAAATCAAATCGATCTCACTAAATCCATACTAAGTTCATTTTGTGCTGGCAGTTCCTTGCTCCCCGTATGCAGACATATCCAGAGCTGATTAGTTCAACCGACTGTAAAATTCCCTTCCCCGGTGACTGATACCAAGAATAGGAGAACGCATTACTATGTCGCACCGCGGAGCGATACAGCCACAACTCTAAAGCAATTTCCTTCACTTGCATTAGTGATAACTCGGCTCAGATTCTACAGGCAGATATTGATGGGGAATTGGTTCCAATACTGAGGGCACTTTGCGAATGTATGCCTTACTTGGGATTTGGTTAGCGTACACTGAATACACAAACTGCCAGAAGTGTGATCTTGATTTGAAAGAAAATTAATAAATCCAATATTTTAACAAAATGTTCCTGCTTCTAGGCCATTGTTGGGCTGAGGCTAGACGACTTGTGATAAACCCCCCCCCCCCTAACGACGAAGTAAGTCCTACCACTTGATTTCCAAATGCTTCTACAGTGCTACAGCTACCCCGCTCGGCCTTTAAAAAGCTCGTAGCTCGCCCGTTCTCGCGTCTCTCCCCTGCATTTCTTTTGAAGCGCCTTCTCAACCCCATCACGTAATACTTTTATGCAAACGTGACGAGATGCTCTTAATTAATCAATTGTAATTAACCCCACAACGTTGTGTACTTTTTTGTTTGAGTGGTTTGGTATAGTTAATCCAATTTAATTAATAATTTATTTGTGGTAAACCCTTGTTCTTTTAGATATGGCGTGTTACAATTTGCAAGGCTTCGAATAACAATGACTGAATCTGACTAGCTTGAAAAATAACTAATTATCTAACTATATTCGTTCAGCTTCCTCCCCTAGCACCTGTTAAACACCTACGCTCATCGACGACTATTTTTATTGAAGTAATCTGCATTTTCCCTCCTAGCATCTAATATATAAATTTACATTCAAACGGCGAATTGAGAAGATCCTACCTTTCGATGCGATGTCACGTACTCTCTGCAGCTCTATAGAATGCTATCATGAAAATAATTTGACATTTATGTACATTCTAACAAAAGATTTACACTCAAAGCAGTACGGAGTGCAATAATTCTACACTTACAGTGCTAGATGCAGTTTGTTAGTTAGCTAGCTTGTTTTATTTTGTTAATTTGATTCTACGGGTAGGTATTTTGGATTAACATGAGACAGAACATGTGCTGTTTAAATAATTGGACTCCTCCATAGCCCAACTGATAAGGTGATGGTCATAGACCGCCGAATCAGCTTCCAATTCCAACGCCTCCGGAGAATGTTAAGGTCGCAAGCGACGAATGAAAATCGACATGTTTTGCCTTCTGTCGGGAAAGGGTTTGATGTGTGTTTCTGGATCATAGAGTGATAATGGGAATAATATCGACCACTACGCCGCCAAATTATAAATATGTTGATGATGATGATGAGAGGTCATCTCATACCGTTTGATATGAGGGTCTGCTCCGATTAATGGTGTGATAGCCGATGTCAGGAACTGTTCAGGAAATGTGTGGGTGGCACGAGGTTTTGGAACTTGACATCCTACTCTGGATTGATGATGATGTTGAAGTTCTTCAGCATGCCGATGACTTGAGTTCCATTAACTCCTAAAGCATCGGCATAAACATTAAACCGAAGTTGATTAGACAATCGGCAATGTCAGGAGATCGGTGGGGCCGCTCTCTCCTCTGATCTGGCGATGTATGAATTTAATTAAGGAAGATTTTGATGTCACCGATCCTCGCCTTGGCAGTCACTCATGTCCTCAACAGTCCCGTTCTCCGTCCAGCACGCCGCCTCGAACCAGTAGAAATAATGATTACGTTTTTCCTAGGCACGCTACAAAACATGCGCCAGCCTGCAATCGCGATGGTCATCGGTATTTGATTTGAATGAAAAATACGTCCTCTCGCATAACATACACAAGCGTAACTTGGGACCTTCCCCTATATGTGTTACGGGCATATGCTCTACGATAGGCGTACCCCAACCTCAAGCTCAAAAATCAGCTCAAAGAAGGAAGGTCAAGCTCGGCGTCCAGGGTGCTGGGTCCAAGAATGAAAGGCACCAGGTCGTGAATCTGGCTTCCCTCCCTTCTATTTCCCCCGCTGCACTTTCGTCCAGAGTACCTTCCCACCCTGATGCTGGATGATCCCTATTCCTAGTGTGAGGGAGTTAAGAGAACTTTTGCTACTTATGTAGGTGGATATAACGCATTACGCTTAAAATATGAATACCTACCGACGGCTTCATTCAACCGACAATGTGAAAGTTTTTGATAAATCGAATATCGAATGAAATATACCTACCTTAGCGTAAACCAAAAAGTAGTTAAGAAAACTTTTGCTACTTATGTAGGTGGATATAACGCATTACGCTTAAAATATGAATACCTACTGACGGCTTCATTCAACCGACAATGTGAAAGTTTTTGGCTAAATCGAATATCGAAGGAAATATACCTACCTAAGCGTAAACCAAAAGTAGTTAAGAAAACTTATCCGGATTCTAACAAAGAACCGCCGATCGGTTGCCAAACGATTCCATATGTCATGTTCCCTTCGTTCCGCCGACAAGGCAGACCCCACACGAGCGTAACCTAAAAGGTAGTGAAGCCCACGCAAATTTCGTCACTTCGTTTCCCCCATGACGAAGGTAGTCCGGCCAGATCGTAATCTTCGTCCTGCATCAAACTGGCCTCCCGCGACGACAACTTTTATCCGCTGGTACCTCGGAGCGGCGGTAGAGGGAGGGCGAAATGGGTGCACGTCCTTTGTTCTCCTGAAGTCCCCCAATGCCTTAGTGACGTACATACGTCGACATCATGGAATGGCTCCGGCCACGCTTCCAATCCAGTCTAGAGCGGGTACGAGATCCACGTTACCGAGATGTGATCACAAGGGATTCCAATTTGCTCGGACCAGACACGACCATCGCTTACTTCGCCTCCACATTAGGAAAATAGTGTAAGCCCACCTGCATTTCGATCACATCGCCCCCGATAAAGTCGCGTGAGATACTTCCTCATGGTGAAATAGGAAAGCCGGACCCGTTAATTCATTCGACAACCGCCGTCCATTCTCGAGTCGTAACCCGCTCAATTAAGTTTGAAGAAAAAGAGTTTGTTAATTAAGTAGGTGGATATAGCGCATCACGCTAAAATGTGAATACCTACCGACGGCTGCATTCAACCGACAATATGAAAGTTTTTTGCTAAGTCGAAAGAAATATACCTAAACGTGAACCAACGGTGATTATATGATAAATTATCGAACCAAGTTTATGCAAAGTCCTATGTAGTAGACTTGTTGTGATACCTAAAATTTGGAATAAGGTGTGGGAAACTTTTGGAATGGGAATTTAATTATGTCAGATTTTGTTAGTAAGCAAAGATGCCCATGCTACGCACCATTCTATAACCTGTTAAATTACCCAATGCCTTTTCAAAAACCCTTTCCTAAATATAGTCCCCTAGCTACGTTTAAAAATATTATTACGAAACTCGTAAATAATAATTAACACCTCCAAGGCGCTTTACAAATTAATTTATACCTACATTCTATACCTATGTATTTTGGTACCCGTTATGTATTGGAGAATACCCAGTAACCTAATTTTCTAGATCACCAACAAAGCACTTTTAAAGGGTTTTATTATTGTTTTGTGGTTTCAAAATCCCGTCTTTTAAATGAAGTCTCTCGTCTAAGATTTATTGCCCGAAAGCGCACTTTGTGCTTCAAATGCTATTTTAGTCCATTGAACCCCAAATTATTATTTTTACAACGGTTTCGTCTCAAGAATAACTTCACCCAACAAAGGTACTTGCTAGCCGGTCAACCCGGAAACGTGCAAAGCTCCGCTCGACTTAAAAAAAAGGTCCTAGATTCCTAAGGCTTGTATATAAACCCTAATTGACTCTTTCCTGCAAGGCCCGTACTAAATATGTTAATAATTTTATACAAACTTACCAAATTCGCCTTGTTGCACAAAATAATTTCACAAATCAATTCACTACAATAATATTTAATTCAAACAAGCACTTATAAACCACAACCCGTCATGCAGTTATTTATTCCAAGATGCAGCCGTCAAACACAATTCTCGCGTAGATTTCTTTTTTTAAATTTCACCCTGACCCTGATAGACGCCCCGAAAGTACGTCCCGACCGCCTCAATTTACAAATTATATTATTTAACTTCACCGATATGAACTCGCAAGCCTCGATCTCTGACTTCCCTATTCGCGTGGACTCTTTTTGTTTAATAAAACGGAATTTCCTTTGTTTAATTAAAATGATTTAGAAGCACCGAGCTGGTCTCCTCGCGACTCTCAGAACTTGACGATCTTAATTCTCAACAGGATCTCTCCCTGACTGTCCTCTAACACTTCCCTGCCCCGACTTCCTTTATTATTATATATAACTATCTGAATTATTCCCGGTTTACGCGCACCAAATTATTATTCTGCCGTTTATCAAAACTCGATGATTTTTATCCCGTCTGCGCGGCCCTAGGTTCCTTCCCTGACTGTCCTCTAACACTTCCCTGCCCCGACTCCCACCCATCTCCTTGTGTGGTTTCAATAATTTATTAGTCACTTTTTTTCAAATCTTAAGTGATAAGCACATCTCCCAATATGCATATCTCAATCGTTTAATCGTGTTCTGTCACATAATAACTATTATTTCAGAGAATTTTGTGTAGAAACCATGTTCGTTATTTTTTGTGGTGTAAACTAATTTCGTCTGCGCCGGAGTCATAAACTATCCCAATAACGCTTAAAAGAAGAGCTCAGTGGCGTACTTCAATTCACTACACATCCTAATTACTTGCGTCGACTTTATTGGTTATATAATAACATTATATAAGCATTGTCTGTACACGTTTTCGTTCTTTCTGCGTGCGTCACTATTTAACGAATTCTGCAATCTTATTTTGACAAATATGTTAAATATTTTAACCCCTAATCGGCGCGTCGCGCTAGTATATTTAAATACACCAACGAGCAATCCTTATTGACTAATTTTCAATTTTCCTACTGCCATAGAAAATTCACCAGATAATTGTTTCGTAAATCCAATCTGCTCGCGTTAAAGTCAGTCACCACTCGGGCAAATATCCATCGGCCGCCCCTGACTTGATAATGAACCTGAAATATCCATTAGGATTCATCCTCCAACCAAAGTATTTTGGCACACGTGTTTTTCCTAGTAATGGCCCGGTTTCATAAATCACCCTTAAGAGTTGGAACAGAGAATTGTATTCTGAAACCATACCCTGTTACAAAATTAAATATATTTCTAAATCGATCTCTCAATTTTAAAAGAATTATTTCGTAGGCCTAAAGGCGAGATCATCACAGACTCCATAGCCGATAAAATCATCGACTTCAGTAATAGAGATCGCGGGTTCAAATCGATGCCCATTTTTTTTTGTTTTTCATTCCAGTTAAAAGAAAATTACATTTTCACTCATATAACTAGAAATATATTTTTTTATTTATATTCTCACCATACATTCTGTTGTTGTTTTTTTTTTACATAAATTAACCTCACTAAGACTAATGCCTGTATTGAGGTAAACAATTATAATATGAGGATGCATTTTACATACAAAATACAATATATAAACACTACTTTCAAAACACTAATATTACATAATTACACATCTGGTCACTAGACCAGATGGGTAATTTGAGAATGATTTGTAACAATATTTATACCTGCCAAAAGCAAAGTAAGTTCAAAACAACTAGGGTGACACTTCGATTTGTGCAAATGGAACTCAAATATCTTATTATTTAAAAAAAAATCTTAATATTTAAAAAAAGGACAAGGACGAAAATATAGTATGCCAATCCTCTGTCAACATAAATTTCTTAACATTATTTTAAAATTTAGTTAATGAATTGGAAGACTTAATGTAATCTGGCAGAATATTAAACATAAGTGGAGCCTGATATAAATAGTTTCTTTGGCCAAAAGATGTTTTAGTATGTATTTCTAAAAAGTTCATTGTTGAGGCAATTCTAGTGGTATGGATTTGTTTGGTTCTTTCTGCAGATTTAGTATTGATAAAAAATCTACTAATTATTTTTATGATGTACAGCTATTTTATACACATAACATTAGATTCCTTGTAAAGTAGTTTAGATGGATATCGAAAAAATTTTTTTGTACATAAGTTTAAGAATTAATTTGTGAGCAATATTTAGTGGTTCTTCATTGGACTTTAGACAGGATCCCCAGCATACTATATTGTAAGAAAGTCGAGAATGGACTAAGGAAAAATAGACAGATTTTAAATTCTCTTTATCCAATATATGACGAAGTTCTTTAAAAATATAGATAAGTCTCCTGATATTTTTTTGTTAACATATCAATATGGTCGTTCCATCTCAAATATTTATCAATAATTAAACACATTAAAAAAAACTAAACATTTCAATACAACGCTATTCTATTTCATTATTTCGTTTTTCAAGAATAAATAATAATAATTGTTTTTTTTTTAAATTTAACCAGTTTTTTTTTCGTTTTTAATGTCATTTGGGAGGCAATTATATAAGTTGCCCCCCTCGCAACCAATGGATTATTTACCATAGTTAGTGTGGATGGTGTTTAAAATTATGTTATCGTGTTGTCGTGTGAAGTGTTTGTGTACTTGGAAAGTTTTAATGAATTCTGTGTTTTTGTGTGAATGAGTTTATTGTTTATTTTGTATATAAGGAGACATGTATTATATTCATATAGTTTTATTAGTGTTAATGATTTTGTTTCCATATATAATTTATTGTGGATGTTCTGGGCTTGTAGTTAAATAGTTTTTAATTACTGTGTTCGGTATTACCTGTAATTTACATATGAATGTTTCACATGCGTTTCCCCAGATTTCAATCAAACTGTAACATAATTTTTTTTTAATTTATTTGGCAACAGATATGTTAGCCGGCTAAATAATATGCTAATTAAGGGGATGATTTTGTCTTTAATAACTTGTATATGCTGTTTAAATATCAAATGTAAGGCGATGCACCACGTCGTGTCATTTGAATGGGGTAGCTAACGATAACACTCCTTAAACATATGGCGATAACGTCAAAAATTCCAATTTAGCACCAGCCGCCTGTTTTGATTTAGGCAGAAAAAACATGCCCACAAAATTGTTATATAGTTTGCGAAGTTTAGACACAAATACTGACTTTTTCTAAAGGGCTTAAAATGCCATATTATTCAATGAAAGATAACAGAAAATAGGTTCTTAATTAGAAGATTTTGAAGTTTAAAGTAGTTTTTGTAGACCTAATACTTTATTTTTTCTAGGCTTAGAAGAAGACATATTTTTAAAAGATGCATCATTATTTGAAAGGCCAAGATGTGTTTTTTTTTTTTACATGAGCTCCACACAGGAGGCCCTGCGGAAAATTATTTCCCTCAGGGCTTATGTCATCTTTGGGAATGCTGTGTCCAAGGTTTTTTTTGAGGAAAGGAAGGAGAGGAGAGTTCTGGGAAGTAAAAGGGTTTAAGAGATGGGTAGGAATCTGGGGTTCAGTGTGTCCTGGTCATCCGCCTCCAATACCTAAACAAACCTCACCCCATGAAGGTAGTATTTAGTTAAATTATCTAAAATATTTCTAAACGATCAAATTTTCAAACCAAAAACAAATGTATTTGCCATTTTTTGTAAAAGATAACTATTTTTAATCAAAAAGTTACTTGAAAGATTTTAATTATGATCCGTAATATAGTTACCTAAAATGTACTGTAGCGACAAGATTCCAGAATTTTTTAGCATTAGCCCCAGAACTTTACAAAAAATTTCGAACCTCTTGTTTTCATTTGATCTTTTGATTTCACTTAACCGAAATTTCATTAATCTTCTCATATTTTTGAAGTAGTTGTTCTTTTAAATTCGTATTATTTCATTCTTACATGACATTATTGCACACCGATATTGGATGGTTGGTATTTCTTTGTAATTTTACCCCTGTCTGTTATGTACATTTTAAACTAGTTCTGTGAACATTAAAATACCTTAATAAACCAATACCAAAATTTCCTCTGAAACCAAAATATTTGTATAGGACTTTTTTATTTAATACCTAACCACTGGATTATATTTTAATACGTGTAAAATTTTACTTATCATTATGTTTTCATCAAAATAAGTAATTATACACTCTTTACAAAGAAACGTCACGATCTCAGAAGTAATTCTTTTTTAAAACATTATTACGACAGGTAGGTAGGTAGGTGAAAAGCTCAGTCAAATTTACCCAACTAGTCGTGGTTAGCAATCAAGTCAAATAAAGCTTACTAGAATAAAAGTTGATGAATTGGAGGAGTCTCACCACGTAACTAACGACGTAAAAGGAAACTGATTATTTGCCTCTTTCGTCGTTCACTTCAAGAGTCAGCTTTTTATAAAAGAAGCTAGGTACAATTATTTACAACGCTATGAACGACTCTAGACCCTCTAGTATCCTTGTATACAACGATTGTTAGTGTAAATACGTAGTCGAGGGGTAAGGTAATGCCAATATATACATATATTATTGATCCGAAGGTCGCCGGTTCAAATCCCGGCGGGCGCAAGTAAATTTGATTTCAGTGCTTTGTGTTATTTCACAATTAATTACAAAATAATTTAGGATATATTTGCGGCACGTTCCAACGAATAAAATAATCTCAGAATCGCCCTGGTGTAAGACCATCATTAAGAATAAAAACGTTGCTTGAAATGGCTTTCGCCGTACTTGGGGACCAGATCTTCCAACGGCAAGAATTGAATTTGATCAAGTGACGAGAATTTCCCCAGCATCTTCTCCCCCATCTCCTTCCCAGTTGAAGCAGTTGGGGCTATTGTGCGGTATTCATATAACAAATAAAATAAAAATTCCATAACAAATAATATACAACTACTACATTTACAAAATTTAAATAGTTTCTCTTCGTTATTTGCCGGATCCAAAGATAAATAAAAATTAAGATTAAAATATATATGCAAATTTAAAAAATAATAACAAGTTAGCTAGGGCAGTTCAACTCTCTGTCACAGGGCAAGTAGATGTAGCAGATTTTGGAAACTAGACACGGAAAGTACAAACATATGAACAAATTTACAGACATATAAAATGCCAAACGGTTGAGATGAAACAGGATATCGCTATGTCCTGTATGCTTATATATTTAATACAAATGAGAATTCGGTAAAATAAAATTTTCATTCTTCCTTTGGTGAAATGTTCAAGCGAACTAAGATAAAAACAACCTTACTTCGGGCAAGCTGATACATCAATAACACACTTTTATAGGTTTATCTGTTCAGTGACAATGTACATTTATTATGAAGACTCGATGCATTCATTTTGGAAGTGCTTTAAATAAATGCTGGCTCATGTAAGATGGTGTTCAAAGAAGAAGCGGAACATCTGAATTAAGTACTTAGTTCATTAATGCATTATAAGGGCATACATCAAAGAGCAACATCTTCCACTTTTAAGTGGTAGGAGATTTTAAAATTTTGTCAAATAACGTAACTCTGGAATGTTCGTTCTTCAAAAAAAATTAAGCCAATTCAGCAAATATACAAAGATAGTGCCTCAAAGGAAAATTGATAAATTTTCATTTATTTCATACACTCTCTGGAGATTTTTTAAGAGGAATAACTACACACAACCCGAAAAATGTCATTTTTTTTCCACAAAAAAGTATAAATCGATTTCCAAAGATTGTTCTTTTATCTAGTAAAGTTATGTTATAAATTTTGAGAAAAAATGTTTATTTTTAGTATAATAAGGTTATACCGCAGGTCATTGGCAGATTTGTTAAATTTTCAAACAAAATTTTGTATTATACAACACACATTTCAAATTAAACAATCATACAACAAAAAAAATTAATAAATTATCTAAGAAAACTACTTTTCAGAATTTTAATTTTAGTTCAAATAAAATCTTAAACAAAAAAGATCCGAACTCGTGTTTTGTGATGAAAATACTTCAGTTTGTCTATTTATTTACGGTCTTAAAAACTAACATACATATATTTATTTACATATATATTTTTTTTTTCGTTGTTTGTTTTAGGGGTGTTATGCCGTGTTTCGCTACCTCCTTCTTTAACCGACGTTTCGGACAACGTTGCATTGTCCATCATCAGGGCAGATCCAGCGGATCTGTCGGATCTGCATAACACGGCATAACACCCAAAAACAAACAACGAAAATGCTTTTGGCCCCAGAAAATCTAAAAACGTATCTAACAAACATATTTTTATTTTGCTTAGACGTTATTGAAAAATTATAAATACTTCTGATCAAAAAATAATTACAAAAAGTTCATCATTTTAATAGTTTTATCATCACACGTTTGAGCATTTTTAGTACATCAAAGCAAATTGTTATTGAAATAAAATCGATATTAAATAACTTTTTAAAAATACTGGTACAGAGAATAATTATTAATCTCTCTCATCGGGACCGCCCTGTACAGTTGCAAGGGCACAATCGCAAGACCGTCTTTCAACAAAATTTGATTTCTCGGCCGCTGGTTTTATCGCACTTAAGTACGCTGGTATAATCTCGATGCACTCACGAATCTGTTAATAGCACTAAGAATTTTATGTACTTATTTTACGATTTAGTAATGGAATTATTTTATAGCCTTTAAATTCGTTCATTTTATTTCTAAAGATAAAACTAAAAACTCACACCCCTCTAGGGTTAATCGGGAGGAATTTTGAAATATCTTCTTGGTATGTAACAGATGTCATTTTATGATTCCCGATAAAGATCATCTTCAACCATAATGCCTTTAAAACGTCATTATTTTTCACACATATTCATAATGTCAGCTCTAAAGAATTATTAATCGGAAGTACTTAAATTTTGATCATATTCAAAATAATACGGAAAATCGTTATTTATGATAATCTAAGAAAAATGACGTATTAAAGTTTTTTAACAAAGTAATTTTAAGGAAACATCTGAGAGTCGTTATCAACATGCCTAGTGACAGAGGCTGCGATTATTCAATCGAAAACATGTTTCAAATTGTCGTTTAAAAGATAAACAAATAAAATATCAATTGAGCAATAGAACAGCTGACCGAGCGCAAATAAATAATAACAATAAAGGCGTGTGTTTATACGAACGATTTGTAAAACGCACACATATAAGAAATTCCTCCAAAAAAAGAAAGCCTCCTTTTTCAAAAGGTAAGGCTCTCGACTAGCAATCCAAAGATCAAGGTTTCAAATCCCAGCGAGCGCAAATAAATTTTATTTGTTTGACTTGAGTTATTTCACAAAAAATAATTTTCGTGGCACGTTCCAGAGTAGAAGATACTCTCAGTGTAGCGCTGGTGTAAGATCACGTTGCTTGAAATGACTTTGGCCGTGTTTGGTAACTAGATCTGAAGAGCCAGGTACTTCCCCACCTTCCTCTTCCCATCTCCTCACAATATACCCCTATTGGGGATGCTAGTCTCAAAGTCACCAGATAGTTGGGAGCAGGTGGGACTCTTGCTCGGTATTCACAATAAAAAAACCTTCCAACATCAAATACATTTCTGCATTGGAGATGCTTTGATTTCACTGGCTTAAAAATGGAGCAGTTGGGACTCTTGTGCGGTATTCACATAAAAATAAAAAAGTTCATTTTTAAACAATTATGATGAAAATATTATAAATTTTATACTCTATTATTATTTATTTTTAAGCCGTTTCCATGGTAATAGGGGCGATTCCAATCTTTTCTAATTTAACCGATTTCTATTTCATAGGAAAATCACTTTTAGTGGCGCAAAATAATATATTTTTTTACAAACAACCTACTATAGGTTCTTAAATCTAAACTTTATCGAGTAACATTCCCCAAGATCAATGACCTGTGGGCAGCTTTAATAATGTAAAACTTCCTTAAATTTAAGAAAAAAACTAGGAGATTTTCATTTACCGCGGCAAAAATCCAAAAATATCCAGTCAAAGAATATTTGATACCCGATATGAATCTTTCGAACTGGCGAAAGGGCCTTGTCGCCATCGGATATCGGCCGAAATACCGATAACTTAAATGAAGAACCTCCGGAGAGCTGAGAAGCCTTATGAATGACTTCTCATGATGACCTGGGGGGCCAGAAAAGGCTTTGAATTTATATCCAGCCTTCTTGAAAGCCTCGGAAGAGGTATTTGGAGTTATCTCGGAGCTCGTACAAAACTCAAGGTGGCCATTCAAATGTGCCGAGGATAATATTGAAGATTGGGAAATGTCCGTAAGAAATTTTTCTAAGCTTTTACTGTAAAATATGAGTATTTTGTATATATTACGTATGGAGACTTATGATAAAAGGTGAAAATAGAATATTACATGATTTGAAATGAGCGATTGTATACCTCTTCTTGAAAAAAATGAAATATTTGTTTTATCAGTGATTCAATCTAATATTTACCATATTTAAACGTCTGATTTTCAGCAAAAGGTATTTAGAATATATAAATTAAAATATTTTATGAATCTATATAAATTGTTGTTTTTATTAGTGTGGCTAAATTATAATACAGGTTTTTTTTATCGATTGATGCAACAGTCAAATGTCAATTTAATTTATTTAATTTATTTAATTTATTTTGTTTATTTTATTTATTTTATTTATTTTATTTATTTTATTTATTTTATTCATTTTATTTATTTTAATTATTTTATTTATTTTATTTATTTTATTTATTTTATTTATTTTATTTATTTTATTTATTTTATTTATTTTATTTATTTTATTTATTTTATTTATTTTATTTATTTTATTTATTTTATTTATTTTATTTATTTTATTTATTTTATTTATTTTATTTATTTTATTTATTTTATTTATTTTATTTATTTTATTTATTTTATTTATTTTATTTATTTTATTTATTTTATTTATTTTATTTATTTTATTTATTTTATTTATTTATTTATATACATAATATATTATATTAAATACATTACAAAGTGATACTTTGTCTGTCCATCTGGGAAAAATACCCGTTTTAGGACAGCCAAATTGTATATTTAGTTCATGTATTTCAAATATTACACAATATGTTTCTTTTTCTCTTTAATCAACGTGAAAAACGTAATACACCTTTATTAAGTAAAATTTAATTTGCGCACGCGCTCCGTAAGTTTTCTTTTTTATAAGAATACATCACAAGAGTCCTAACTGCTCCCGTCTGGAGACAGTGAGACTATGGTATCACCATTTCAAGTATGTTGTAATGCTGAAGGTTGTGGGAAGGGTAAGGATATGGGAAGAGGAAGGTAAGAAAGTACCTGGCTATTCCGATCTGGTCACCAAACACGGATAATGCCATTTCAAGCAACGTTTCAGTTCCGATTGGTGGTTTTACACAGTGGCAACACTGAGAATATCCTCCACTATGGAACGTACCGCAAACGTGCTTTATATTATTCAAAAATAATAAAATTGATAACACCCAAATTAATCAAAAAAAAAATATTTGCGTATGCCGGGATGTGAACTTACGACCTCTTGATTGCCAGTCGAGAGCCTTGCTTCACGACAATGGAGGCCGTCAAAATTCACCTCTAGATTCCAAGTTAAGGTTTTAATCCTCTCCACACTTAGAGCAGAACACACAATCCACCATAAATTATTACAAACTTTTTTGATTTTAATAAAAAACGAAAAATTCTAAATTTATTTTACGTAACTTTACCTTACATAATATTTCGATTCCTAAATTGATTACTCCGCCTTTACAACCCCTGGGTGACTTAGAATCCTTTATTCCTATCTTTTCTGTGCCATCACAAAAAAAAACAATCAATGTGGTTTATTTTGGCGATCGCTTCGGATAGAATAATGGTTTGATAATAAGAACGGATTGATCATGGCGAAGGAGGGGCATTATAAGAATTATGTGAAAAAACCGATATTATCATCTTTAAGTCAGATTTACTCCCGCTTTGTGGATTTAAATCGGGCAGCCTCTAACATTCCACAACTATCGTTTCCACAAAGGGCATCAATTGGATTCTGTGGAACATTTATTGGAACGCGGTGAAAGAGCGGACGCTGTTATTTCTGAAGAAATAATTTTCCTTTTGGTTGGAGAGGGAAGTGGGTTAAATGAATCACCCGGATTTCTAGCAAATTGTTGTAAAAGAGTAATAGGTACTTATTTAAAGAAAAATGTTTATTTTCAGAAAAGTTGACGTATAAATATTTACGTACACGGAATTGAATTTACAGAAACAAGTAGTTTAAGAAGTGAGTTACGTAAAATTTTTGCTACAAAATTATTTTTAACTAAAAAACTGGGGAAATAATACCCTTCAGGTTCTGTTTCATCTTTTGGAATGCTTGGTTTGGGTCCTTTTTGAGGAAAGGTAGGATTGAACCTGAGACATAGAAAACACATGTTTGAAGTGAAACTTCTTAAACCTTGTTGTGATTTGAAATTCGGATGAAACGAAAGTGCGTCACTAAAATATATTATTTGATCGTCGTTGGTTCTAATATATTATAATGCTGTAAATTCACGGCTGTGCGCGAGCCTCCGATAGCGCAGCGGTATAAAGCGCCTAACTCTCAGCGCCCAGAGAGACATCCAGCGAGCGGAGGTTCGAATCATACCAAATCCAAAAAAAAAACGTTATTATTTTTGTAGAGCCAATATCCAATCTTCCAACCACTTTAAAATAAACAGCCAAAATAAAATAAAGCGACTTTCTAGTTTCAAATCTACTGTGTGTGAATTACACACTATGATTTTTTTTTATTCCGCTGATTCAATCTCAGGCTATTTTGTGAAATATTCCTAAAAGTCCCTCCAGAATTAGCAATATTTAAATATGTATCGTGCCCATGGGTTGTGGCGACGGTGGTATATATATTGCATAAATAGACCATTGCCCGTTGCTTCTTATTACGTCATCGTGCATTTATTGAACGGGGAGGGGGTCAGATAAGAGAAACGAAATTAACTCTGCGCGACTAAAGAAGCAATCATAACTTCGCAACATGAAGTATTACGTAAATTATTCATACTTCGTCGTATAGATCTTGAGATGTACTAAAATATAAGCTGAGCATAAAATCATAAATTCTGATCAGTGATGAACGAAAGACGTTTCCTAGCAAAAAAGCTCCGGTAATCTAAAGATACTACCTACCACAGTTCTTTAAATCTTGCAACACAATAGTATTATTAATAATTTGTGATACAAATAATATTATAATGCTACGTTCGAAGGTACACATTAACAAAAAAATGATCGTCAACTAGAAGTTGCACCAAGTTGAACCAAAATAATACTTGTTTAAAAAAGCAATATTCTTGAAAATTCATTACCATTTCTCTCTGTATGGTAAAACTCAAGGTATTAGGTTCGCAACTTGACTAAACCTAATATCATTTATATTTATTACTTGCTTTATTATCAAGCAGTTATATCTCAGTCGGTAGTAATGTAGAGTGTTATTTTAGACTATTTGTAAACACCTTATTGATTTGTTGTGGTGTTATTTTTTTTAAGCCCATGATTATGCAAACACAATAAGATTTTTTGAATCGTTTTACTTTCTATTTAGCAAACGGGATAAAGATTTCCATCAGAAAAGTAGGGAAGTTGAGCCGGTGTTTAACTGGGTAGAAATGAAAAGTAAAAAACCATTATGTAAACGTGTTATTGTAATATAAACTCTGAATATTATCGAAATGGGTTGTGTTTTTTGAATGAATCTGGTGACCCCAACAATACTTTCTTTATTTCAGACTGGTGCTAATAAAGTTTAGACGGTTATAAGATAAGATCAAAAGGAATAGAAATGAAAGCAAAGTGTTTGTTCAACCCCTTAGCGGGATATTTCTCGTTCGTTATAAGTAATAATTTCTCTTTTTAACGCGTGTTGTTGGCAACTGTGCATCCCTTTCACATTGCCTTCACTTAGTATATTTTAGTATATTTTAGTCTGAACCTATTCTATATGTGTCTGAACCAAAACTATTTCCGATACAATGAACGTTTTTGCCAACAAAAAGAAGGACTGGCTTTGGGGGCACTGACGTTACCTCTCATCGCTGATATATTCATGGAAAATTTAGAGAATAATCTTTTTAACTGTAAATCACCATTATAAAAAAACGTGCTTGTATGGAAGAGGTGCGTTAACGATGTGTGCTGTGTTTGGTTAGAAACCGAGAGACAACTCGATTCCTTCGTGTTACTAATGAACTCCTTCCATAAACAAATTAAATTCACCACAGAAATTCTACCTTAAACTTTTTAGATCTTACATTATAAATCATAAATAATAAATTTGAATTTAAAATCTACCCCAAACCGACGTTCACTGATATAAAGATTCACAATTCCTCTAACCACCCTAATTCCTAAACATTCAGCTTTTCATTCCATGATTCACATATTGGTTACAGTCCCTTTATCAAATACCAATTTTGCAATAGAATTATCTACGATCAAACAAATCACAAAAATAATGGTTACAATCCAGATATAGTCAACAACATTCTCAATAAAAAAAGTTAAAAAATTATCCACAAGCAGATTTTTATAAAACATTCCACTCATAATAATAATATATTAAGTAATAATAATCAACCTAATCAATGACGTAGAATCTTGTACATCAATATTTTTTCTTTCCCAAAAAGGCGTTAAAAATCTCCCATCAGATTTCAAACCAGCATTTTACTCTAATAAGAGTATAGGTAAGCTTTGGATGAACGGTTAGGACACAGAAGATAGACTATCTCACTCAGGAATTTATTCACTCCGACGAAACTAAATGAAAGAATAACTAAATTAAAATGAAAGTTGTGATGATCTCGCCTTTGGGCCTACGAAATAATTCTTTTAAAATTGAGAGATCGATTTAGAAATATATTTAATTTTGTAACATGGAATGGTTTCAGCATACGATTCTCTGTTTCCAATTCTTGGGGGTGATTTATGGGTCCGGACCACTAAATAACCACATGTGTTTGCGTGGCCCAAGTGCATGCGAGCCCCGGCAAAGGCCATTCTTCACAAAACTAAGAAGGAACCCAGAAGAACATTTAGAGGGATTTTTTCAGGATCGTTAACAAAACCAGAGGCGGCCGATGAATATTTGCCCGTGTGGTGATTGATCTTAACGCGAGCAGATTGGATTTACGAAACAATTATCTGGTGAATTTTCTATGGCAGTAGGGAATTGAAAATTAGGCAATAAGGATTGATCGTTGGTGCATTTAAATATACTAGAGCGACGCGCCGATTAGGGGTTAAAATATTTAACATATTTGTCAAAATAAGATTGCAGAATTCGTTAAATAGTGACGCACGCAGAAAGGACAAAAGCGTGTTCGGACAATGAATATATAATATTATTATATAGCCAATAAAGTTGGCGCAAGTAGTGAAGACGAGTAATGAATTAAACTACGCCACTGTATTCTGCTTTGGAAGGTCCAGGGATACTTTATGACTCCGGCGCAGACAAAATTAGTTTACACCAAAAAAAAAATAGCGAACATGGTTCCTACACAAAATTCTCTGAAATAATAGTTAAAGTGTGACATTTTTTGACTATTAAACGTTGATATATGCATATTGGAAGATGTGCTTATCACTTGAAATTTTAAGAGGTGACCAATGAATTGATGTAACCACACAAGTAGATGGGTGGGAGTCAGGGGGCAGGGGGTTGGAAAGACAGTCGGGGTAGAGAAGTGTTAGAAGACGGTCGGGGAAAGATCCTGAGGGCGCGCCGTCGAGATAAAATCATCGAGTTTTGATAAACGGTAGAATAATAATTTGGTGCGCGTAAACGGGAATAGTTCATTTAATTAAAGAGAAGACATCAGGGATAGAGTCGGGGTAGAGAAGTGTTAGAAGACGGTCGGGGAAAGATCCTGAGGGCGCGCGGTCGAGATAAAATCATCGAGTTTTGATAAACGGTAGAATAATAATTTGGTGCGCGTAAACGGGAATAGTTCATTTAATTAAAGAGAAGACATCGGGGATAGAGTCGGGGTAGAGAAGTGTTAGAAGACGGTCGGGGAAAGATCCTGAGGGCGCGCGGTCGAGATAAAATCATCGAGTTTTGATAAACGGTAGAATAATAATTTGGTGCGCGTAAACGGGAATAGTTCATTTAATTAAAGAGAAGACATCGGGGATAGAGTCGGGGTAGAGAAGTGTTAGAAGACGGTCGGGAAAAGATCCTGAGGGCGCGCGGTCGAGATAAAATCATCGAGTTTTGATAAACGGTAGAATAATAATTTGGTGCGCGTAAACGGTAATAGTTCATTTAATTAAAGAGAAGACATCGGGGATAGAGTCGGGGTAGAGAAGTGTTAGAAGACAGTCGGGGAGAGATTCTGGGGACGCACGGTCTAGATAAAAATCATCGAGTTTTGATAAACGGTAGAATAATAATTTGGTGCGCGTAAACGGGAATAATTCATTTAATTAAAGAGAGGACAGTCGGGGTAGAGAAGTGCTAGAAGACAGTCAGGGAGAGATTCTGGGGACGCACGGTCTAGATAAAAATCATCGAGTTTTGATAAACGGTAGAGTAATAATTTGGTGCGCGTAAACGGGAATAATTCATTTTATTAAAGAGAAGACAGTCGGGGTAGAGTCGGGTTGGAAGACGGTCAGGGAAAGATTCTGGGGGTTCACGGTTGGGATTAAAATCATCGAGGTTGAATACACGGTAGAATAATAACTCTGTGCGCGTAAACCGGGGATAATTCATTAAATTAAATGATAATAGTCGCGAGGAGACCAGCTCGGTGCTTCTAAATCGGGGATATTTCATTTTAATTAAACAAAGGATAGTTCGTCTTTATTAAACACAACAAATCGACACGAGAATTGTGTTTGACGGCTGCATCTTGGAATAAATAACTGCATGACGGGTTGTGGTTTAGAAGTGCTTGTTTGAATTAAATATTATTGTAGTGAATTGATTTGTGAAATTATTTTGTGCATCATGGCGAATTTGGTAAGTTGTATAAAATTATCAACATATTTAGTACGGGCCTTGCAGGAAAGAGTCAATTATGGTTTATATACAAGCCTTAGGAATCTAGGACCCTTTTTGTCGAGCGTTGGGGAACGAGGAGCTTTGCACGTTTCCGGGTTGACCGGCTAGCGAAGTATCTGTGTTGGGTGAAGTTATTCTTGAGACAATAACGTTGTAAAATAATAATTTTGGGATACAATTATCTGAATAGCATTTGAAGCACAAAGTGCGCTTTCGGGCAATAAATCTTAGACGAGAGACTTCATTTAAAAGACGGGATTTTGAAACCACAAAACAATAATAAAATCCTTTAAAAGTGCTTTGTTGGTGATCGAGAAAACTAGGTTACTAGGTATTCTCCAATACATAACGGGTAACAAAATACAGAGGTATAGAATATAGGTATAAATTAATGTGTAAAGCGCCTTTGAGGTGATTATTATTATTTACGAGTTTCGTAATAATATTTTTAAACGTAGCTAGGGGACTATATTTTTAAAAGGGTTTTTGGCAAAGGTAATTTAACAGTTTATAAAAGGTGCGTAGCATGGGCACCTTTGTTTACTAACAAAATCTGACATAATTGAATTCCCACTCCTAAAATTTCCCACACCTTATTCCAAATTTTAGGTATCACAACAAGTCTATTACATAGGACTTTGCATAAACTTGGTTCGATATCTTATCATATAATCAATCACCTTGGTTCACGTTCATGTATATTTCTTTCGATATATTCGATTTAGCAAAAAACTTTCATATTGTTGGTTGAATGAAGCCGTCGGTAGGTATTCACATTTTAGCGTAATGCGCTATATCCACCTACTTAATTAACAAACTCTTTTTCTTCAAACTTAATTGAGCGGGTTACGACTCGAGAATGGACGGCGGTTGTCGAATGGATTTACAGGTCCAGCTTTCCTATTCCACCATGAGGAAGTATCTCACGCGACTTTATCGGGGGGCGATGTGATCGAAATGCAGGTAGGCTTACACTATTTTTCTAATGTGGAGGCGAAGTAAGCGATGGTCGTGTCTGGTCCGAGCAAATTGGAATCCCTTGTGATCACATCTCGGTAACGTGGATCTCGTACCCGCTCTAGACCGGATTGGAAGCGTGGCCGGAGCCATTTCATGATGTCGACGTATGTACGTCACTAAGGCATTGGG